>CM076579.1:1030298455-1030898455 GCA_034641835.2 Pinus albicaulis | reverse complement strand
TATCATCCAGATATAGTATTGAAAATTTACCAATAAATTTTTTTAATACTTCATTCATGAGCCTCATAAAGGTGCTAGGTGCATTTGATAAGCCAAAATTAATTACCATCCATTCATACAATCCCTCATTTGTTTTAAACGCAATTTTCCATTCATCACCTTCCCTTATCCTAATTTGATGATACCCACTTTTCAAGTCTAATTTTGAAAAATATCTTGCTCCACTCAAACAATCCATCAAATCTTCAATTCTAGGTAAAGGAAATCTATACTTGATTGTTATCTTGTTGATTGGTCTTGAATCGGTGCACATTATCCAACCTCCATATTTCTTCAGACTTAACACTGTAGGTACTGCACAAGGACTCAAACTTTCTCTAATCAAACCTTTGTTAACCAATTCCTGCACTTGCTTTTTGATTTCTTCATTTTTTGTAGGAGTCATTCTGTAAGCTACTTTGTTTGGCGGATTTGACCATAGAATCAAATCTATTTGATGGCTTATTCTTCTTACAGGTGGTAATTCATCAGGAAAATCATCCACAATAATATCACAATAACTCTTCAACATTTCTTGAATTTCAATTGGCAAATCAGAAATTTTAGTAGAAGTAAGTACTACCTTAGGTTTGCAAACTAAAGCAAAATTTACCTCATCATCTTCAATCTGCTGCAAGTATTCTTTTCCACTCAACAATAAAGTCTTTAGATCAGAATTTTTACTTGATGCATCTCCTTCCTCCATAGGTAACAATGTTTGATTCATACCATCTTTGAAAAACTTGTAAGTGTTTCTCTTACCATCATGCACTGCTTCTCTGTCATACTGCCAAGGTCTACCCAACAATATGTGACATACATCCATACGCATCACATCACACATGATTTTATCTTTTTAACTGCCCATCTACAATTCTATTTCACATTGTTCCTTTACAATCAGCTGATGTCCTTTCTGAAGCCATGACACCTTGTAGGGTGTTGGATGTTCCCTTGTCTTCAATTTCAACTTCTCTATCACCTCTGTAGAGACCAAATTATCTATACTGCCACTATCAATCACCAATTGAAAACATTTTTCTTGAACTTTGCACACACTTCTGAACAAAGTATTTCTCTGTGCTGGTTCAGTAACTTCCTTTGTTTGTTTCAACAAAACCTTGTTAACCACCAAAGATTCTCCTTTCTCTGGCATAATTTCTTTCTCTGTTTCGAGAAACTTTGCTGATTCTTCTCTAGTCTGAGAAAAAATTGCATTTCTCTTATTTGTCCCCACATTCTCTTTCTCTAGAAATTCATAGGCTTTATGTCCTAATTTGTTACATCTATAACATCTCACTTCTCTTCCTCTGTTTCTGCTTCCTCTTCCTTTGTAAGAACTTCTTCTGCGACTTGTATCACCTTTTGTGGGTGCATACTGAGGTGAGCTGCTACTAGCTCCATCTCTTGGTGATGCAGATCTTCCTCTACCACCTTGACTTCCTCTTCCTCAGAAAGTACCTCTTCCTTTGGCATATTGCTTTCTCAGAAGTTTTTCTTCAAATTTTAAGGCCATCTGGTAAGCCTCTTCTACTGTCTTAGGAGACAATATACTTATCTCATCTTGAATCTCCATTCTGAGACCATTTATGTACCTGGCAATCTTTTCTGCTGTATCTTGAATTTGTCTTGCTCTTATGCTCACTTTGTAAAATTCTTCTGTGTATTCTTTTACTGTCATTAATCTTTGTCTAAGATTCTACATTTTTCTAAATAATGAAAGCTGATAATCACTAGGAAAAAACTTACCTCTCAGCTTTGCTAGCATTATGTTCCAATTCTTGATTGGTTGTTTACTAACTCTCCTTCTCTCTGCTTGCACTCCATCCCACCAAAGTGCTGCATGTCCTTTCAACCTTGTGACAACAAACTTAACTCTCTTTTCTTCACCCATCTCTTCATAATCAAAGCATTTATTAATTTCATTGAGCTAGTCTATCAACTCTTCTAGATTCAATCCTCCTGCAAAAGTTGATACTTCAAGTCTAGGCTTGGATGTAGAGCCTAAAACTGATTTAAAGAATCTCATATCGGCAGTAAGCTCAACATTTTCTTCTTCTTCTTCAAATTTAGGTTCACTGACATCTTAAAGATCTTTGTGTTGTCCTACTTCAATTTCTTCCAAACTAGCTTGAATCTGTTGCATAGTCTCCAGGACTTATGCATTTGCAACTTGTCTACCTCTTCTTCTACCAGCACCACCTATACCAATTCTGATAGCCATGTTGGATTTATTTTTCTAATTTTTGGAAGCTTGTTCAGTGTTTGAAAAATTCTCTGAAGACTGCTTTGATACCACAAATGATGGCAGTGTGGGTGCAGGTGTTAAGGAGAGTTGTTCAAACTTGGTTACAATATTCTCAAGTTCAGGAGGAATTTGATCTTGGTCTTTCTTTTCACTTTCGATCATGAAATTATAAGAATTCTACTGATAAATTTAATAAAATGCACACCCGAAGAAAAAATTTCCTTTTGTCCTTTGGAAATGTATTATAATGCACTTTATAACATTTGTAAATAAAAATCCCCTTTTTCCTTTTTAATAATGAAAACTCTTTGGAAACATTATAATAAACTTCAACCCAATTTTTAACCTTTTCGGAGTGAATATTTTATAACCTTCGACAATGATTAATTATTGTTTTAAACAATGTTTAAAACCCCCTCGCAATGTATTTCCCGAACTTCAAAACACTTTAATAAAGTTCTTTAAGAAACAATATTCAAAACTTCGGATGTATTAAAAAGCACTTAAACCAATCTTTAAAGACCTTTCGAACATGTTAAACCTTCGGAATTGATTCCGGATTTCAACCTTAATAAAGTTTCATTGCATAAAATAATGGGTCCATACCTTTTATTATCTTCCGTATAACTCTCAATGCGAACACCATCGGATGCGCTAATCAAATGATCGAATGGTAATCGCGTTCGATCGAGACTCAAACTTTATCATTCAAACCCCATGCAAAATGGTTGGTTTTGACACTGTGATGTGTCAAAACTTGATACGAGCATGTTTAAAAAGAGGAAAACTACTCACCCTCCAAAAGCAGCACGACAACAGTGTAAGTGGTTTCTTAAAACCAATTGTCCCCAAAATTTGTTTTAAATCGCATTCAAACACAAATTTCCCACTCTTTTATGGTTTAAACCATAACTTCTATTGGAACCCTCCTTTTCACTGTGTAACTAATAACATAGACCAATATCACTTGAGTCAACCAAAGAAACCAGAACTTCAATTTTTCTCCGAACCCTTATTACAAAGAGGTTAATACGTTCAATTCATACACAAAGAATATGAACTTAAATGGGTTTTCAAGGAAATAAAACCCTCCTTCACATAGATATTAACCACTTTCAATTTCTACACAGAAAAACCATAACTCAATGAAGTCGAAGGAATGAACCCTTCGGGGATTTGCCAAGTATAACAACAGTTAAACAAATACTGTCATTTTATTAAAACAGAGGCCAAAATCCTCACAATCTTTCTTCTATGGCCAATTCTGAATTTCTCCTCTTCAGAGGTTACAATTTATAGGTTCTTACATAACAATTGAACTCCTCTTTGAGGATCGAATTCTCTTAATTTAGGAAAAATCATAATTACATAATATCTTCCTAAATTATATCAACTGAACCTAAGTATCCTGAATCTAATCTAAAACTATTAAATCCTCCTAGATACTAGTTCAACCCTATCTAGTAAAACAGTAAATTGATAACTAATGGTACCAACACCTTTGCTTGGAACATTTTTTTGGATTTTTGGAATAATTAATAAAGCCTTTTGTCTCTAAGCCTCATGTCCCTACATCAACTCGCAACGATATAAATCAAAGCATACCCAGAATCTAATACTAGAATTAATTCTTCGACATACACAGTAAACTTCTTATGATTACATTCCACGATAGATAATCTCCAATGCTCTCAAATCAATGTACAATAATCAATTTTATAGTAGCAATGCTGCCCAGATTAAGATGGATTGGCTGTGTACATAATTTAGGATTTGGTTAATATAAATTAGTTAAAATTAGAACAAAATATTTTCTTTCCTATTTGAGTTAGTACGATACTAACTTCTGGAAGAATTTTACCATCGCATAGCTGACTGAGGTATTTTCCTCTTACTCGATCTCAACGCCATAGTTCCAATCATTTGTTGGCAAGAAGAAATTGCAAAAATAACTGGTTGATAACCTTCTGTGGAATTGTGATGTAGAAGCATGCCACGCACTCCATCATCACTTATGAAAGGCTAATTGACATGGCCTCCAAAAAAAATATATGATGTTCCATCAATCAAGTTCGCTCATGTAAACAATAAGATCACATTTGTCGTTTCTCCAAGGATAGCCGTGGAAAAATGAAGCTTGTATATTTCATGATTCAGGGTCTAACATCAGTGAGCACTCATGTGAACAACCAATGTCTATTAAAATAAGTTCCAGACGCTATACTTGTAAAATCAAATCCCTAATAGCATTATAACAACTTTATTCCTTTATTATCCTACCCTACTCTACCCTAAGAGGCGAAAGACTCCCTTTTAAGTATAGGATTATTTCCAATGAAGCCATGTGCATAAAAAAATGTTGATTATACTCACACTTAGTTTTAAAGAATATACTTCAAGACATACCAAAGCATGAGAAACCATTTTCTTCAATTGATATGGTACCAAGAGTTTCCGAATGCTGAGGAAATAAGATGGCTTGATGACTGCTCAAAACTAGGATTCAATGGAATCCGCATATTCAGGATTCTCCAACTGATTCAAATATTCCACAGTTTGATAGTCACTCTCCTAAAGGCACAAATAATCTAGTGAAAGACAAAAGAAAAATCCCTCAAGTTTAGGCTCAAATATTTTATTTTCAAATTGACAAGAATGCTTGGGAGAGTTTCTAGGGTTTTGAGTTTCGACAACATTTTTAGAACAAGTTCCAATGAAATATTGCTCCTCTAGTGGTATTTGAATTACATCTTCCTAGGGTGAATGTTCTACGGTAATGGGGGAGGTTTCCAAATTCATTCCCTTTCCCAACATGGAAGGTGTAACATTTTTTTCAATAGGGGAATCAACAGGAAGAATAGGTGGTTCAAAATATTGTGCAACCTGATGGTTTAGATTAGGTTTTTGGTCATTTCTTGGACTAAGGTTTGGATTTGGATTGGGATTAGGCTTTGGACTAGGGTTAGGTCTAGGGTATGGATTAGGGTTTGGAATAGGACTAGGGTGTGGATTAGGGCTAGGGTAAGGTTTCACATGTGGCTGGGACCATGGAGGAGGATAAATTAATGGTGCATTGGAAAGAAATTTTGGTTGTTGTTGCTACTCATATGATTTAACTTGCATGGCATATTTCCCTAGAAAGAAATATCCAAGCAATTCTTGAGGCCATGGAGATATCTGGCTTGAGGATGAGGGCCAAGGAGAGGGCCACTGTGACCATGAAATAGGATATTCAATTGAAGGAGGTTCAAAATTTTGACATGAAGCTGCAAGATTATAACCATTTTGAGGAACTTACTCGGGAAAATAAGAATTATTCCAATTTTCAAATAATAATGATTTTGTAGTTATACCTCATAGTTTATTTGATTCCTTACTTGATTTCTTGAGTACCTGTAGTAATCCTGGTACTGATGGGAAACGTTCTGTTCAATGATCCTCCTCAAAAATTTTGCAAACTTTCAGACCGTTAAGTGGGCACTTTCCAAGGAAGTGCTTCTTTCTATAATTGGCGCAAAGGATAAGTAGTGGTTCTTCATACTTCTTTTTTTCCTGCAAATCATCCAATTTAGAAGTCGAAGATCTAATACTATTGAATTGATGTTCAGGTAAGGTGTTAAATTCTTCTTTTGTTAATTCCTGATTGGATGAGTTGTCTGTCTCTGTAGCAGCATAAAAACTCCTCATTGAATGATTCCTCAAAATACCATTTTCTTGTTCTCAACAAGCCAACTGGTATTTATGTCATCACATGTATTAGTACATAAGGGTTCTTACAACACCCAAAAAATGATATAACGTTGAATATCAGATTCTGGAGATAAAAAAATTTAAAATTTATTGGTTGAAATAAATCTCACCACACTTGCATAAAAAAAAAAAAAAATTGCATAAAAGGAAGGGAATGATGTGTTGGGTAAAATGTTGAATAAAAGGAATATTTAATATATTGAAAGAAAAACAATTCGGAAATTAAATGTCTCATAAAATATGTCAGACTATTCTAATGCATACTTCTACTTTTACACATAAATAAAATGAAAATAAAGTTCAAAGATATGCAACAACGGCCAGACTTTGGAGCTACCCCACAAAAGTGGATGTGTGGCTCTTCACTCATGTCTTTTTGTACACTCTCTACCTTCAGATGTCCTACAATACCCTTGAGACTCTGTAATAATAATTTTACCTGAACCAAAATACAACTCCCCAGCAACGATGCCAAAATGTTGAGAGTTTTAATTGGAAAATGAAAGCTCTTGCTCACATGGTCATTAAGTATGAAATAAAAACACTCCTCTATCATTTAAGTGAACTAGCACTCATATCGCTCTCATAAAAGAATTCTTCACTTTAACATAAGCAATCAATCATTAGGGGAATTTTGAGGTCTATAATGGACCTCTTAAGAAAAAATTACAACAAAAATAAAATTTATAAGAACCAATAGGATTCAATATTATGATGTCAACCATGGGGGATGATTCACCATTTTTGGAGTAAAAAAGTAAAAATATTAAAAAATAATAAAACTACTTTTTCAACTCCTATTTTCAACTTATCTCTCTAATTTTTTACTTAAATTTTGAGTGGGAGTACTCGTTGGATGAAAAATTAAATTCCTCATCCAAGTAGTACCCACGTTACATACTTTCTATGGAACCTCCTACACGAAAAATGAAAAATACATGAAAAAACGTGTTTACAATCACATTTTTCATGTACTTCTAATTTTTCATGTAGCAGTGTCCATCGAAAGTATGCAACATGTGTACTCCTTGGATGAGAAATCAAATTCTGGATCCAAGTATTGTTTCAGCTCTAAATTTGAGTAAACCCATAGGGAGATAAGTTGAAAATACGAGTTGAAATAATAGTTTTTCCTTTTTTCCCTCTAAAATTTGATGATGTAATCAAATCTTATTTTATTATTTCCACTATTATTTTATAATTTCCTTAGGAGGCCCATTTTAGACCTCAAAATTCCCCTAATGTTAATTTAACACAAATTATTCTAAATTTCTATAATAGAAAGATAAAACTATTGAAATCAAAGGCTTGATGAAAACCAATTTAATTACAATTCTTGAAATAAAATATTTTCATAGTAAGAAATTCAAATTCTAATTATTCAAAAGGCAGAGATAAGTCATAATCAAAACCTAATATCTAATAAATCAAAATGTAATACTACAACTTGAAATGAAAAAACAAAATTAATCCTTAAACTCTCATACCTATTCAATCTAACTGGTCTATTATTACTCAGAAATAAAATGCATTAAAAACCACACTTCTACCTTAAGCTACTAAACGACTAGTTTTGGAAAAAATGTAAATCAATCTATTAATGCTTAAAGGAGAATGAAATCTTTAACTAAATTCTCTAAGCTTATGAACAAAATTGAATTTCTATCACACTGCTTTGAAATCAATCTCTATGCTACAACACTCACAATGGAAATCAAATTTACTCTATTTGTTTAGGAATAAAAACAAGATTTTTAATAACTCAAATTAAATCACATTGATGATGCTTGAAATCAATTCCTAGTCTATAGTACTGGAAATGGAAATCAATATAAGATGTTGGAAATGAATATTAAAATCACACACAACTTGTAAATGGAACGATTCATTAATCAACTCAATCAACAAAACATTCTGGCATTAAATCACACTACCTCAATTCAAGAAACAAACCATATTGTTTGATATCAAACACACACACACATCTTTGGATAGGATCACGATGTTTCTATGATATATTAAAACTACCATTCACAAGAACAGTGAATCTATATGTATGTCTATCAGCAAAATTCACTCATCCAACCATACTTCGAACTGCGAATTAACCATTGAATATGAATTTATTCAAATTCTTGTTATGCGTTATGATCTAATCTCAGAGTGCACTTCAAAATGGATCATTGAACACCCCAGTGATGATTATATGGATTAGGCTTTCCCAAAGGAAATAGTGCATGGCTTTGCACACAATCTATGTGATCAATAGAACCATATAAATTCAGGTTTAGTTTGTCAATTAATCAGTGCAATCCTTACAATGATAAAAAATACCCGAAATCAATTATATACCTTATGAAATGACATGGAGGAAACTCGCATTAACTAAATAAACATGTTGATTCTAAGAATTTATCACACAACTATCTATTTTAGCAAATAATGAAGCTTGATCCCAAATGGTGTTGGGCCTTAGCACACCTGGGCAATATTAAAACTACTCACAGTAAAGAAAGGATTAAAATAATTAAATGAAAGGCTCACAATGAAACATAACTTGCAACGATTGGAATCAAATCATACGTAGAATATATTATTGGGATGAAGTCTTCGAAATACACAGTAAACTTCTTATAATTAAATTCCATGACAAATAATCTCCAATGCTCTCAAATCAATGTACAAAAATCTCTTTTATAGCAGCAATGGTGCCCAGATTAAGATGGATCGACTGTGTAAAGAATTTAGGATTATGGTTAATATAAATTAGTTAAAATCATAACAGAATATTTTCTTTCCTATTTGAGTTAGTGCGATCTTGAATTCTAGAAGAATTTGACCATCGCATAGTTGGTTGAGGTATTTTCCTCTTACTTGATCTCAACGCCATAGTTCCAATCATTTATTGGCAAGAAGCAATTGCAAAATTAACTGGTGGATAACCTTCTCTAGTCTTATGTTGTGTAATCATTCCATGCATTCCATCATTGCTTATGAAAGGCTCATTGACATGGCCTCCAGAAAAAAATATGATGTTCCATCAATCGAGTTCGCTCATGTAAACAGTAAGCTCACATTTTCCATTTCTCTAAAGATAGTCGTGGAAAAATGAAGCTTGTATATTCCATGCTTGAGGGGATAACATTAGTGAGAACCTGAGGATCAAATAAACACCCACTCGCCAAAGCAATGATGAATAAATATAGGCTACCATCCTTGGTTAAATAAAGGAGAACTGGACCTTGTGCCAGAAGAGAAAATGTTCAGAATTGCACAATTGTACTAGGAGCTTTGCGCTTAATACCAATATGATTTTTGTGGGTTCGCGGAAGTGCTCGAGTGTGAGAATTTACTTTGATACTTGAATGCAACCCCGAAATTCACCAAAAAATATGAATTGACCTATATGATCTGTGTTAATTGTAATAACCTCACTCTCTAAGGAAATTTTTCTCATCAGTCTGCCAATACTGAAGTTAATCACAGTTATCTCCTTGTTTACATTTCCTACCAGAAGGAAGTTGTTATTTATAGGATAAAATCGGATACATAACTGAAGAGTAGTGCCATATACAATCACGGATGTGATGTCCTTCTCCTATGTCCCATACTCTTATACTCTTATCCATTGGCAAGGAATAGATATATTGACTGTTCGATGAAAGGTAAAAATCTGTAACATCCTTTGAATGTCATTTTAGCTAGTGGATTATAGGAGGTGGTTCTGCAACTCTGCAGACTATTAAAATTCCATCAGATGCGCCATAAGCTAGGAGATCTGAACTTGGAGCTCTAACCTTCACATTTATGAATACTTTTGGCACAGTGCATCGTCCCACCAAGGTGCTTAAATCCTGTTGAGTCATCTCTTAAATCAAGCTCCACAACATACAGTGTCACATTCAACTCCTTGAAAACATTCTTTGCACGGGCATAATTCACAAAATATGATTTGGAGAAAATGGTGATCTTGTTGTTGGAGATTTAATTCTTCTCAAACTTTTCATGCCTCGTTTCTGAGGAGGTGCTCATGTACAATACATACATCATCACAAACAATACGCTTAATGAGTTATCTTCACCACCGCTCTCTTCTAATGGGGAAAACGGTGAAGGAATTCAACCTAGCTTCCACCACCATATTGTAGTCCTTCTTGAACAAGGCCACAACTTGCTACCAACATGACTCCTATTGCTGACTCATTGCATATTCCAGCCCACTATGCTTCCTGTTTTTTACCCATAAAAATAACATTGTGTAGTTGTTGGTCTGCGCATAACGTCATCTTGAAACTAGGCAAAGGTCCAACACATAGTTCTCAATATTTGTCGTTGAGACCAAGTTATTGCTCCTTGCATGGGGTGAATTCATATTCAAATGAATTACTACACCAGACTTGTTCACCTACCACAAAGAATCTTGTTATTAATGATGTTACTACAAAAATAACTCATCAAATTAACTAATAACAGGAATTTATAAATTAATGGATACTTTCTCTAAATGCCTCTAATCATCAACTTAAAAAGGAAAAAAATACCAGGTATAAGCATATAATTATGTGATAAATATCATGAAAATTTGGGCAAAAATGCAGTTCAAGAATGATTGAATGGGGCTCGTTTTAGTACACCGTAATTTCATTTGAACTGAAGAACGCTCCAACAATATTTTGCAGAGTCGTAGTCACGGCGTTTAAAGTATATATCCACAAATATCTGGAGGAATATTTTGATGATTGTATAGTATTCATATTATTAAATAAACATGTTTCTAGTCTATGCTTGATGTTGGACTAAAGGAAATCTCCTTGAACCTGAAGAAATGTATTTTCTGTGTTCCATTTGGTATATTATTAGGGCACATTTTCTGCAAACAGGGATTTATGTTAGACCCTTCAAAGATCGTTGTGATCATAAATTTGGAGCCACCAACGAATGTGAATTAGCTATGTATGACGCTAGGACATACGAGTTATTATATAAATTTCATAAAGTCATACACACAGATCACTGCACCAGTGGAAAAACTCTTGAAGAAGGATGTCAAGTTCTATTGGGATGATGAATGTCAGAAGTGCCTAATTATGTTGAAGGAAAATATGGTCACTGAACCAATTCGAGTCTTTCCATATTGGAATAAGGAGTTACATGTACATGTTGATGCATCTTGCATAGCTTTGGGAGTTTTCTTAGTGTATCCAAGATAAGGCGATCTAGATCACCTTGTCGCTTTCGCAAGTCGGAATTTGTCTTAACCAAAAAGGAATTACTCCACCATAGAGCATGAAGGGTTAGCGATGGTATATGTGCTACAAAAATTCAAACATTATTTAGTAGGAGCACAATTCAAAATGTTCACCGATCATTTTGCATTAAAATAATTGGTGAAAAAGCCTCTTTTTGGCAAGAGGCGGAGATTTGAAAATGGATATTGCTATTTCAGGTGTTTGATTTTGATGTGATAGTCAAAATAGGATGTTTGAATGTTGGGCCTGATCATTTGTCCAGGATCGAGACAAGCGAATAGCCAATGAATATTGAGGAAGGAGTACCCAATGCGTAGTTTTTTGCAATTCGGGTTGAAGACGAGAATTTTGTAGATATCATTCAGTTTCTAACTATGAAAGTTGCACCTGTGGAGTACACTACATAGTAGAAGGAAGAGGTAGTAGTAAAGGTAGACAAATTTTCTTTTATTATTGGAAATTTATACAAGATCAAGGTTGATGAGAAACTGCGAAGGTATATCTCTGAGTACGAGCGACACAATATTTTGGTTGAAACACATGATGCAATTGCAGGAGGTCACTACGCAGGGAAGTCCACCATGAAAAATATTCTGAATGGAAGACTATGGTGGCCCATGGTGCATAAGGATGCAAAGGAGTAATGTAACACTTGTGATGTGTGTTAGGAGACCGGGAAATTGTCGTGAAGGGATGAAATGGCTCTGCATCCTCAAGTCACTTTGCAGAAATTTGATAAATGGCTGATTAACTTTGTAGGACCAATTGATCCCCTAGGGAAGAAAACATGTGTGCAGTACATTATTATCGTAACTGTTGGGCCAGAATTGTGAATTATGGATAAATCACGCTTCCCTAGGTAGGTGCTAATCTAGAAAAACAAGTGAAAGACTATACGACTATTTTTCTTAACTCATAATAGATACAAAGAGAGGATTGGAGTCTTACCTGTTTAGTCGCTTCCAATTGGCTCCTTTTGTCGCTTCTATTGCAGCTTCAAATTCAAATATTTTTTGGGATGAATGCTTCCTGCAAGAAAAAACACTGAAACAACAAAATATGCAACAATATAGATATCTATTCAAGCTAGTTAGCTAAATCGGTAAAGCATAAACCATACACATCAACCAAGATCTTGCAATATGGAAAATAAAAGCCAATACAGATGTATATAGGGAAAAATAAGCAGTACTCTTTATTGATGATAGAAGGAGAGGTTACAACCTAGTGACTGATTTGAAATGACCTTCCAGCAACATTCTCAAACCTCATCACAGTATAAATCTCTCCAGCAGCAGCTACACAAATCTAGCTCTCAATTGAAAATTCTCCAACATTTCTCTACTCAAATTCTTCCTCGTCAATCACTTAGATCTATGCTTAATTTATAGATGAACTGTAGGTTGTTTTGCAATCAATGAATTTCCAATAATAGGAAAGACATGTTTCCAGTCATGTAGATGTCAAATGGACACATGGATCTGAAGCTTGACACATGTGAACTCTTCTAGAAGGCACTATCCAAGTGGAGATTCCAGAACAATGAGAATTTCACTCCCAATGTGACCAATGCACCTGTGAATGTCAAGAAGTGCTTTGCAGAGCAGCCTTGCATGGGGCTCCCTGCATATGTAATGCACTTAGGCCCCTTAGAGCATGCGTTAGTGAGCTCTCATATGATATATAATAAGCTTCAAACCTTGGGAACCTTTGCATGATTAAAGTCTTGCTTGATTTGTCTTGTTTCTTGTCTTAGGGCATGTAGCAACTGAAGTTATAGGGAATGATATACCCTTGATCATTGGTCCTATAGATGATGCCCAGTTAACTAGGTCATTGGGAATGGTGCCCAAATTGACCTATAACAATTTCCCCCTAAAGCATGAGATCCAAATAATAAGAACATTTGATTGAGATTATTTACACTGTGATGAGCCTGGAAACGAAGTGAAGTGGTCACCTGCATCAATTTTACAATAAATTATATCATGATATATCCTCTTTGATCATAATTTATGAGGGTAGGAATTCCCATGTTCAACACATAAAACAATCTAATAACATGTACATAATTCAGAAATTCGTCTTCATTGGAATGTTGCCTAGATGTAGACATGCCTACAGATATAGGCCCATGTTTGGATGATAATCTATATGTAAGGTCATTGTAGAGATGATTTGTACAAAAATCCTGAAATCGTAGCCCATATGGCTAAAACTAGATCCGAGGTCTTCTTATCTCATTCACTCGATCATTCTGGTACAAGTCTAGCCATGCAAATATATGACTTGTAGTCGAAAATGAAAAGAAATCGTTTGATTACCAGCCAATGATGTGAGTTGTTAACAAACGTGAGAGAACCACCATTAATTTCAATGGACCTCAAGGTACTTCAATAGATTTTGTAAGGCGTGAATAGATGATTTTATGTCGAATTCCAAACAAAATATTTTGGTCAAAGGTCCGGAAGCGAGGACCTTGTCGATGCTATAACAAGCCTCATGGTACTAGAATCTGATGTTTCTAAGTGAACTTCCTGGATATTGATTTGTCATCGACAGGAAATCACCATATTGCAAAACTGGAGTTAATGATTTCGGAGACAAGGGTATGACTTGATATAGCAATTTTCATGGATCACAGTCATGAAAATGAAGGTTTACGAGTATTGTAGAAGAATGAGTTTTTAATCACTAGATGACTTCTCTTGAACATATCGACGACAATATGATGAGTTGGAAGCATTGACCCAAAACCAAAGTGAAGGTATGATGAACCATAGGTGTGAATGAACCGTCAAGATGATTACCCAACCCAAACAGTCACAGACATGGAGTGAAAGAAGTGTCATGTTCAAGAGTGACTTGCTACCAAAAAGACAATTTGCTCACTTTTCCCAAATTTTCCCTGTCATTTTTCGACCAGTACCTCTTTATTTTTTTAACAAGCTTGAGGAGGGTAATAATTTCTTGATCTATAATTCAACCCTTCGGGCGAATAAAGTATCACTATTTAATAATTTAACGAGTCTAACGATGAATGAAACTTGATTCTTGCCACGATTGACAAGCTCGTCACTATTTTATGTTTTAACGAGCTTAACGATAGTGATACCCTAGTCCTTTTTCATATATCGAGAGTCTGAAAAAGAAGACGAAAGAGAACTACAAAAATACTTTTTCGTAAATTTGTTTCTCAGACCCGAAAAAGTGTAAAAAAATATCTAAGAGAACCTCTTTGGTCATGTTTTACCAAGGTATTCCTTTTTCATAAATAATCCATCTCAGTCTGGAAAAGGGTTAAACTTATACTCAGTAGATATCAATTAATTTACTTTAACGAGCTCGAAAATACAAGTGCTCGGAAATCTTTTCACATTATCGGAGTCTAAAAAGAACTGAAAGAAGACTCTAGGGGTTCCTTTTTCGTTGTTATCAAAGCTCGAAAAAGAGATAAAAGTGTGTTTCAAATCCTTTTTCTTTTTTAACAAAGCTTGAAAAATAAGGAGGAAAAGTATTCTTTGTGGTCAAGTCATTCTTTGAATAAATCTGTACGACTAATCTGTTCATAAATTGTATTTCCTGTTTACAACAACATCAAATGGATTAAAAATACCTGTTTCATGATAAAAACATAATAAAACTCTATTCATAACAATAAATTTAACTTCTAAACAATTAATTGACTATAAAAAGTAGTTTCACTATTCATTTTTACCATTCCATAGTTACCATTTAATTTTGGAGCTCTGAACCTAATTTTCCCCCGAACTTCAGTCGTCGATTGCGGTCATTTCTATGGATGGATTTCATCGCCATTTGATCCAGGTTAGTACCATGAACCTCCTCTTCCCTTTGTTATTAATTTCATTTCCATTCTTTGCAGATTTTTAGGGTTTTAAGGCCCCTAGGGTAAATTCTGCCCAAGATGAGGGAAACGCACCCCTGAATGTCGAAGCCTATGTTGCATAAAAGGTATAGTGAAGGGTACCTGCATATGCAATGCACTATCTCAGCCTAGGGAGTGCACTAGGCGCAGTTCAAGTTTTTGGTTTTCATGTTGTGCCCAAAATTTTCCTATTTTTTTGCAATGAATGGAATATAATGGATCTCATGGTTGTATTTCAGGTTTCCATCGGATTGTAATGACGATTACATGGAGGGAAAGATAACATGAAGAACAATATATGATTTCCTTGAATGATACAGGTACTATAAGAGCCCTAAGAGATTGTGGAATACTTAAGTACTTCAAATTGTGGAGAATGAGGCAACAAATAGAACTCTTAGAGTTCTTAGTTCGAGCATGGGATACGGCAATAGAGGCATTTCACATTAAAAATATAGTGGTTCCCATAACAGTTGAGGACGTGTATTTTCTCACAGGTTTTTCGAGGAGAGTTTTTCCCATTTCTCTCACAGGGTCTACCGTTGGAGGAGAGACAGTGAGGGATTATGTTATGTAGTACTGCTATCCAGGGGCAGAACTAGTAAAGATGGAAAAATAAACATTCAGGATGTCAGGGATTTTCCTTTGAGAACCATCCTTTTCACGATTGCTAAACTTGCTGGCACCATTACACTACATGTAGCGAACAGATCGTATATGCAGTACATGCTAGAGTGCTTAGAGCCAATAGTCTTCAACTGTTCTGAAGCTATTCTATCTTAGATAAAGGAACAATTGAACAAAGAAAAGGGAGGAAGGAAGAAAAAATTTAGTTATGGTTCGATCCTTATCTCCTTCGCTTTGGAACAGATTCCACTGATGTATTCACAACATGTAACACTGGATATATCTAGTCCTAGAGGTCTTTGAATGCAGAGATGGGTAGAACTTATGGGTCGGTATGTAGGCCAATTTACCGTTGTGTTCTCTACTGCATTCTTCACTTGGTTCAAGAGACAGATCGTTGCCATCAATCAGTATGAATACATAGGTGTCGACTTCCGAGGAGATCCAGATTTAGTATTACCAGAAGGCACTCAGTGGGGTTCAATAGGTAAGAATGATTTTACCATGTTTTTTTATGTTTCTAAGGTTTATACAATGTTTTTGTGTTTTTATTTCTTTCCAAGACTAAACTAAATGTTTTATGTAATGCAGATATCGGTCGTATTCAACCAGTAGAGGAACCAGAGCGCAAAGCAGATGCACCAGCAGAGAGGGTTGTCAAGAGAGCAGTCCTTCAGGACCTTGATATAGTTGAGACTCTAGCTGAGCTTCAGAAACACATAGAGGGGTTGACCTTTGGGATTCTAGATTGCCAGATCGAAGAGCTTCCCATGCGACTGTAACGACACACTATTGGGGTTCCTAACCATTGGATGTGGTTTCTCTGTAGGATTGCTAGATCTATAGCATGTTACCTTGAGCACCACTAGTTTACTTCTGACATTTTGCATACATGTTGAGGTCAAATGACCAATGTGTCTTGGGCACAAATTTTTTAAAAACATATAACTATGTATCTATATGATTTTAGATTTTTTCCTATGTTTATTATGAAATCCTATTCAATGATGTGAATTTTTTCTTTACCTATGTTGCAAATGTCTGTCTAAAACTTGATTAGCTAATGAATCAGTCAATGTGTTCAAATTTCTGGAAATGTGTTGATATTGAATGAAATCAAAATGTCTTTCCAAAATTCAAACTCTTAGGAAAAATCTAAGAAGTGTTGGATTTCTAGCAGTATAAACACTAGTAAGTTGTAATACCACAAGTTGTGAGTCTAACCTTATGATTATGTGGTTAATAAAAAATGAAATGGCATCAGAGAGAAGTTCGATCACCGCGCTATACTCAGCAATATTTTTTGTCGATCTACCAATACAAATCCCTTGAAAACTCACTAACTCACCGTTTGGAGCGAAAATGGCCCATGTTGCAGAGGATAGATTCTACATACTATGACTAGCACCATCAGCATATCCAACAAATGGTTCTGAATATTCAGACATCTGCGATAAAATGTAAAGCGGATTACTAATGTCAAGAAAACTCTAAAAAAAATTAAGATAGTGAATGCAAATCAATAGCATATATACAATATAATACAAAAAATTACTATGCTCATGATTAAGCATAGTAACATTTAAGATACAACCCATTTCTGGGCTATGCCAATGGAATCCCATCGTAATCAACTAACTCATAGGCACCCTTAGCAAGAACTCTTTTGACAATATAGGGGCCATGCCATAATGGTTCATATTTCCCTATACTTATTATATCAGCTTCTTGATCATATAGAAGGACCAAGTCGCCCTCTAAGTAGATGTGAGGCTGGACATTTTTGTCGTATTGTGCCTTTATACGTCTCTTATGTGCTTCGTTGGCCAATTGGGATTCATGTCATGTTTCATCAATATGGATGAGGTTAAGGAGACGTGCTTCCTCTTATGAGGTGTCAGGTAACAAGTCTATCGTGAGTTTTAATAATGATATTCTGCATTGGATTGGTAAGATAGCTTCCAGACCATACACCAATTGAAAAGGAGTAAATCCGGTTATGTTTCTCACCGAGGTTCGATACACCCACAAAGCGGAGTACAGGATCAAATTCCAGCTCCTTTTACAGACTCCTATCATTCGTTGAAGCATTCGTTTAAGAATTTTATTAGTAGCCTCAACTTGTCCATTTGATTGTGGATAATAAGGAGTAGAATTATCATGTGACAATCCTAACTTGGTAGTCAATTCAGACATCATATGGTTGTAAAAATTCTTCCCATGATCCGTAACTATAGCCTGTGGGACCCCAAACCATGCAATAATGTGGTTGAAGAAAAATAATGCAACTGTTTATCCTGTGTTATTGAATGTAAGCATCATTTCAGCCCATTTGGTAAAATTGTTGACTGCGACAATAATTTAACCATGCCCCCCGGATGAAGGAGGGTTATAGGTCAAGAAGTCAATACCCCATTTTTCAAATGGTCTAGTAGAGACAACAGGATGCATTGGCATTGGTGGTTTATGGATTTTACTATAAAAAATCTGGCATGCATGACAACTTATGACTACGAGGATGCAATCTCAAAAAATAGTAGGGCAAAAGTAACCGACGCGGAGTATCTTCTGCATGGTAGAATATCCATATAAGCGTCCACCACAAGCCCCATCATGACAATCATTTAACACTTTTTCGGCCTCCTCATGCATGAGGCACCTCCTTAAAATGGTATCGACACCATGATGATAAAGTTTATCACGGACGATCAGATAATATTTGGCTTGGTATCGAATACGTCGTTGTTCAAAGAGAGAGGTATTAGGTCGAAAAGTTTGGGTTTGAAGATAAATGATGAAATCCCCATACCAAGGATTAGATGATCCGATTAGAAACAGAGACTCTTCTGGAAGAGATGGTTCTGACGTAGTAGCAGTACTATCAGAGAGAAGGTCACAGAGAATCTCAACCAAAACTAAAGACTTATTTCACTTGGATTTGATGAATTCCAAATCAAATTCCTGAAAAATGACAATCCATTTTGAATATTTTCCCCACAGCAATTGACCTGATAAGATATAATTCATGGGGTTGCAATCTGAAACTATTGTTGTTTTTCGAAGCAAGATATAATGGTGAAATATTTCGACAGCTTGAACAACTGCCAAGGCAAGGTTTTCCATGTACAAGTACTTAAATTTTGTATCATTGAGATTACGACTCAAATAATAGATAAGATGCTTAATTCCATATTCTAGTTGGAAAAAAACCATAGCGATGGTCGTTTCAGCTATGATGATATATAGGAAATAATCATTTTGATAATCAGGAGGATACATTAATGATGCTCGGACAAGAGTGTCCTTGACAGCATCAAAAGAAGCTTGTGCAACTTGATCCCAATGGAAGGGAACCCCCTTTTTCAATAACTGAGTAAATTCTTTAGCCATTTTGGCATAGTTTGGAATGAACCTTCTTAGGAAGTTAGCCTTTCCTTGAAGTTTATGTATCTGAAGTAAGTTTGATGGTGCAGGAAAATCAAGAATGGCCTGAACCCTCAGTGGGTCTATTCGAATTCCTTCTTTTGAGACTATGAATCCGAGCAATCGACTAGAATCAACACAAAACATACATTTATGTGGATTGAGGCATATTTTGTAGTGTTGGAAGCATAAGAAAATGGCTCTCAAATGCATCAGGTGATCAGTTCGATTTCGTGAATGCACTAGTAAATCGTCGAGATATGGTTGAACAATGTGCTTGATGTCATTGAAAACATAATCCATTTCTCTCTAAAAATTTTCCCCAATGTTATTTAAACCTAATGTAAGTTTCCTATATGTGAATGTGCCCCAGGGATAGATGGATGTTGTCTTATGTTGGTCTTCTGGGCGGATATTGATTTGATTGTAGCCATAAAATCCATCCATGAATGAGAATATTTTGCATCCAGTGTAATCGTCAATAATCTGGTCGATAAAGGGAGTATGATAGTTTTCTTTTGGACAAGCGTGATTAACATCCCTATAATCAACACACACTCTAATGGTTCCTTGTTTTTCCATAACAAGAACGACATTGAAAACCCACTCAGTTAGCGGAATAGGGTAAATGAAACCAGCATGCAAAAGTTTTTCAACTTCTGCTTTGATGGCAACAGCTTTCTTTAGATGAACAGGACGAAGTTATTGGCGCACTAGTTTTACATCAGGATACATAATAATAGTGTGTTCAACTATACTAGTATCTATGCCTGGCATTTCCTCATAATACCAAGAGAATACATCACAAAATTCACGAAATAGAGAGCGATATGAATCAAGTTTTGATGGAGAACAAGATATAATGGCATGAATATTTTCTACAATGCCCAGTTTGGTTGAGATATCGATAGAAATTGTTTCTTCGATATTTGATAAGTTTCGCTCGGAATCGATTGCATTAATCGGTAAAGAATTCGAAAAGGAAGTTTTGATGGATGGGTGATATAGTTCACTGAGATTGTTTTCTTCATAATCAGGAAGATGGGAACGATGATGATAAACTTCCCATGGTTCTCCTTCTAACATCATAGCTTCCAAAATATTTTCATCCGTAAAAAAATTTGAGGAAAATGGATCAGATGGAGTACCAAAATCTAAGGAACGATCAACCCAAACACTCAGCGACGCTGATTTCGAATTTTCTGCCCAAGCCAAATAGATTGATTGCTATGCAAGCTCAATAGGGCTGGGCAATAAAAATTCACCCAACGTAGAAATAGCAGAATCACCCGTACTCTCCCTTAAGCCAGATAGAGTGGAAGATATCATGTAGCATATCTCTATACTTGCAATTTCTACTGACATCGTGGGCGGCAGTAATGCAAAGTTTCCCATAAGAGTGGAATCCTTTAAAAGTCCTAGACCAATGTTTTGAATTTCTAGTTGGGGTAAGTTACCTTCGAAGCAGAGGCAAAAAACGATAATTGATTAATGACCGTGGTTGTACCTTTATGTGGAAAGGAAATCATTCTAAAGTATGTAGAAACAATGGCAGTCATCTCATATACCCATGGTCTTCCAAGTAAAATATTATAGTCAAGGGGTCTGTCAACAACCTCGACATAAATATTCACTATTTTTCACCCTAGTTAAACATGTAGGTTATTGATAATACAGTTTATTGATAATACCACAAGGTTTATATGTTCTTCCATCAAAATCTTGCAACGTCATTGATGATTGTGATAATCGTGGCGAGCCAAGTGACTTCCAATAGTTTAGAGACATAATGCACGTAGATTATCCCTCATCAATAATAGTGCAATGAACAAGGTGATTGAGAACATTTACTTGTATGGAGAATGCCAATTCTGCTGGTAGTTGTGGCACATAGCGTGTATGATTAAAGACAACAAGATTATAATCAGTCGGATCAATTCCACCAATGGCTGACAATAAAGCCTGCTTCTGGGAGGGAAAATTTTGTAATACCTCAAGAGCAGACATAGCTTAAGGGGATTGAGCCAAATCTTCAACTATATTATAATTGTGTGCAGCTCTTGCTCGAGGATTATATGTCGATTTATGAATTACTCCCTTTGGTGGCTTAATTGTCAATTTAGGAATAACAGTAGGTGGTACCGATTTAGTAGATGGATTCATTGTCGAGGAATTCGATTGATCAGTGGCCAGACTACCATAGTTTTTATTATGCATTGACACCAAAATATCTTGTGAAGGTTTTGTGGTGGATAACATTAACACTTGGGAACTAGGAGCTCGATCCGTAGCAACCAAATTGGTGTCCAGATTTGGAAATGGGTCTATCAACACAGCTGATGCATGGGAAGTCTTAATGATTTTTTGAGACTTCATCACAGTGAGGACAATCCCTAAAAAAGTGTTACTCGTTATAGATTATGCATGGATAACAAGGTTTTTGTGGTCCAAACAGTTGATCAGATGATCTTTCCTGCAGGTTAGAAGTTTTCTTTTTCTTTTATTTCCCCTTTTTCTTACTTCCTGGTTGCTTGTCACTTTTGCATTTGTCAAATGACATGACATTAATTTCAGAAGTAGGAGCAGGATCAGATGTAGTAGCATGGTGTGTGTTTCCAGTGCCTATCAATCCATCTCCGGCATGAGAGTACTTTATTTGAGGAGGAACATTGAAATTAGATCGCGGCGCATTAGGAATTTTTTCATAAAGCGTGCGAGACTGAGTGTAAATCAAGTCTAAATATTGGGCATGAGCGATACCTTGCTTTTCTGTGACGACGCCACCCTCAGCCACATCCTCAGTTATAGATGGTAACAGGGACTTAATGAACCATTCAGCAAGGAGGTGATCCAGAATAAATGTCTTAACCATTTTTCAATGGTGACACCACCCATGAATATGATCAGAAATGTGAGTAGCATTAGTCTATTTGAAGTTGGTCAAGAGTTCTCTTCCATTTTCGTATCTGATTGGTAACTGGAAATGGGTCAAAAAGGCAGTAGATAAGGCAGTGAAATTGTCAAAAGAAGCTCTAGGTAACTCAATGTACCATTTAGCAGTCAGACCTGTAAGGGTACTGTAATTTTCCCACTTATCCTTAGCTACGAGGAACATTCAATTTTGTTTTAATTTCTGTTTCATGAATAAATGAATAAAGGAGGACATGTAAAACTCCTAAAGTTCTGAATAAATCAATGCCCATGTGAACAAAGACAAATCAGGTCCATGTAAATAATCACTTGCAGGTGTGAAAGAGGTTTGAGCTAAATATTGGGTCCACCTTGACCAAATCAACACGCTTTCTAGGTTCATTGCATCTCCAAAAGGGACAACGCAGTTCTAGAAGGAAGCCTCTCATGTGAAAAGGGCTAACTCATCAAGATGGTTTAGGGTTTGCAAAAGCTTTCTCATCTTATAAAAGGAAAAGGAGGGCAACAAGAGAAGGTTGTTGATTGATCATATTTCTGAGTATTTGTCTGCTTAGACAAATACCATTCTCTGTTGTTTAGTGGAGGATTGTATTTGGAATTATTATGCAGGGATTTCACCTTTTCCTTTGAGGATTCAAGGGGGAAAGTTTGCTAAAATTAACCACTATCAGGCTTGAGGCGAAGCTCCATCTTACATTACAGTGCTACCTGTTAGGTCTCTATAATTTAGCAGAGTGAGAAGAATAAACGCTGCAGAGACTACATCAAAAACCACTTTGGGATTCTAGGATCTAGCCCTTTTGAATCCAGAGAGGGATCTCTCTATAAGTGCAAATATTGATTTATCTTTTAAGGTTTTAAGTATGATATTAGGCTAGTTATTAAGAACAAGGGTTTTTTGTTTGTTTGGTTGGTCAAGTATGATCTTTAATTGGATGGAATATTACAAAATGAAAGAGTTCAAAAGAGGTGAAGATGCAAGTATATTGAGAAGTGTTCAGTAGATAGGATTAGTGTGAAATAGCTTTAAACCATTGGGAAATGGAGTCACAAAAGGGTTTAATTGTACAAAAAATTTCAAGAGTGATCCAAGGGGAAAGTCATATATATCAAAAGATCCTTTCGATTAAATGATGGAATGGAACATTAAAAGTGTTGAGAAAGTGGAAAAATCCAATAATTTCAAAAAGGATTTATCAACTTTCCATACAAGAAAAGCCTTTCAAAGCAACTATTTGAAACCAACCAAAGGATAGGGCTAACCATAAACTTCTTTGGACAAGCTTGTATTAAAGCTAACTTATCAGACAACAATCCAGTAATCTCACTAGACTACTTTCAAAAGGGATGAAAGCCGATAAGAAAAACAAAGAGCAGCTTAAGATCAAGTAAGATGCATTAAAATCAAAGCCAGATTTAGCATACTCTTAGGGAAACCTACAAACAACCTTTGGAGAAAGAACTAGAAAACAGGGAAAACCATAAACTTTTCTAGTTTAACTCTACTTAGCATGTAATGAAAATATCATTCAAGAACTTCCTTTCAAAATTTTCACATCAAGACAAGGACTAACCAACATTCCTTGATAATGTTTACAGTTAAGTCATTCTTAAATACACAATTGGAGGAAAACATAAAGATAAACCTTATCAATGAGAGTAGGGTACTTTTAACAGTATATCCTAGCTCTATGATTTCTGCTCTTTATCAAAGAAAAGTGAACAAAATGGCATACATGGAAGGAAAACAATAACAGTAAGAGGTACTTCACCAATGACATAGACCAGGATCCCAAAAACTAGCTTGTATATTGATTGTCAATCCAGTTACATACTTCAAGTCCAATGTTTCATCATAGCAACAACTTCTCTTCTCAGCCTAACTTCTTCAATAACTTAATAGAGCTTCAGACCTTCAGAATTTATTTACATTCAACAATGATTCGATATAGTAACTATTACATCAGAAATTCAATAACCAACCTTTTACAATGTGCTCCTCAAGGAGATTTTATAAGAGGATGAGGAGGTGGGATGAAAGAAAAGATCTCTAGGTTCAATTAATACAAGTTAATGCCTCTCTACCTTTGAGAAACCCAATAGAGAATTTTTCTAATATTTCTCTATATTAATTGGTTTTCATTAAATTTTTAGGCTACTTGGCATATTTTGTTGACTTTAAAACTCTTTTAGGCAAGCTGGCAATAACTCTGGCTGTCTTCAAACAAAATATCACTGACTAGGCAATAATTGTGCCTTCTTTTGATTTATGGAAGCTGCAGGTGGCTCTTCGGTAGCTGAAGAGGATTCAATTAGCCTCTAATGTGGCAGTGGAGGCCTTTCGGACTGATATATTTCTTTGTTTTTCCTTAAAACACTTTTAATGTGCTTTTGGTCTGTGTTTTAGGCTTAATTAGGCCCTGATCTTCATCTTCGAGTCTTTATCCTTTAGCACTATCTTTATCTTTGTGGATTAGGCCATTGATTCTTGAATTTATGCCTTAATCCCTTTAAACTCTGCTTTAAAATATTTATTCTTCAATTTATGCTCTGATTTTCACCTTTGGCACTGATACTCTTTGTTTATTTGATGTTTACTGTGTTTTTGTTGTTTTGCAGGCGCGCAGAAGGTTTACACGGGTGGAGGTATTTGTTTTAATGAAGAACTCCTTGGATCCCTTCCTGTAACAAAGGTTAGGAATTTTCATTCCTGGCCTTTGTATCATTTTTAAATCTATGGAAAAAACCCCATATAACCTGTAAAAAACAAAGAAAATTTATGTAATCCTGCAAAAAATGGGTTTAAACACTACTTTGGGCGGTTTGGGAGTGAGGGTGAATCAGAACCGTTGGATTAGAATAGCCAACAGTTGAGATTAATCGAGGGGGTCATTCGAGAGGTTAGATGGTGGGAAAATGTAATGGAGGCAAAATTAAGTCAGGACTGTCCGATCTCAAAGATCGACGGCCAGGATTAAAAGATGAAAAAGCAAAGTGGGCGAGCGCGGCGGTATAACGGAAAACCGTTAATGGTCTTCGCGTGACGTTTGGGTGGTTTAAGATTTTGGCCAAAAAAATTTGATTCCATACATTATTTGATGTGTGTCCCTCCCAATACCACCCATTTCACGTAATTTTTTGGCGTTAACCCTTGGGCACAAAAAAAAACGTGAAATGCATCGTCTGCTGTCGAATCGAAGGCTCTAGATCTGACAGTGTGGATCGCACGCGATGGGAAAGTTGCATGGAAGGGGCGATAGTGGAATGCATATGGCAGCGCGTGAGTGGGTAGGTATTTTATGAGGCAAGAGGTAGGCCCCAAAGGAGTCGGACCTATCGGGTTGAATCCCGACTGTTGGATCTTTACAACGAACGATCAAGATTTAATAAAAAGGCGGAGAAGGAAAGCTTGATAAGTGAACAGGCGGGTGTTTGAGTTATCTGGTTAAATGTGAGCCATTGGATCTAATGATCGGACAGTTGTGATTTGCTATCAGGTGGAAGTTTTGAACGGAGGATGAGATGCAAAATGAATGAGTGGAGTGCGATGCAATATCGACCATCGGTTCTTGTGGATTCGATGGTCGAGATTGGATCGGAAGATCGGAGGAAAGGGACTCATCGCATCGAGAGAGGGAAGGGACCGATGGATTTGAAATTTGCTGATGCGATGCAGCGGGAACGAGATAGGTGCTGAGGCATGGTCCCGTGGGAGCAAGCGGGACGGGGGTTTTTTAGAGGAAGGCGCTTATCGCATCAGGGAAATAGGATGAATGGATGTTCGGGAAAGAGGAATCTTGCGATTGAGATTAGGCCTTAGCGCTTGGTCGTAGCACGAGTTATATGGAGAATAGGGGCTGAGGGCTAGCTGAAAGGGGCTTAAGCCCTTAGTGAAAAAATGAAGGGTTTTAGGACTTTTGAAGGGTTTTTGAGGAATTTGGAGGATTCCGGTAGGTGAAATAAGATATTTTAAACCAAATGAAAGGGGAACATAAGGTTTAAAAGGGTCTTTGGAGTGATTTAGAAGGTAAGTGAAGGGTTTTTTAAAAGGAATTAATGAAGGGAAAAAGGGTGAAAATGGTGGAATTTTTTAGTGAAAGGGGGATTGAAATGATGGAAAATGGGCTTCTCAGAAGTAATTTTTTTCCTTAGTTAATAGCAGGTTCTTTAGGATAAAGAGGGAAACAGCAGTGAAGATTAACTCAAAGGGTAAAGATCTTCATAAGACTTTAAGAACTAACAATTTGAACATGAATTGTTTCTTAAAGGCTAAAAGAGATTTAGCCACCATTTGATATGTCAAATTTTATAGGTGGCTAACAGTGGCTCCACATGGGGATGGCATCTTCTTGAAGATGTCAAGAACTGCAGATAATTTCTCTGGAAGCTAACCAGTTCCTTATGCATTAGGCTGCAACTTTCTTTTCTTTTGTTGATCTTTCTTTGATTTGATGATTTCTGCAACAATCTGAAACAATGGAATTCTATCAAAACAACATCTCTACCTACCCACTCCTAATGATCTTAGCATTTTTTCTTTTTTCAAAGTGCATTTGGAATAGCAAACTCTTTTCATAAACATTTTATTCTTTTGAAAAACAGGAAACTAATCTAATTCTAATCTTATTCCTCCATGAACTCAGTTTAAACAATTGAGTTCATAAATTCTCTACCTAACTACTATTTGTCAGGATTAGATTGTCTGACAGACCTTTATTCTCTAAATTATAAAACAGGAAATTTAAAAGTATTCAAGCCAAGATTAAATAGTTTTACTTGCTGCAAATCTATGGCATAAAAACAAGCTACGCATAGATTTTTTATTTGCAAAAAATTTAAGCGAAATGTTGAAGGCTTAAGATCTGAAAACTAAAACATCCTTCATTATTTCTTCAGTTTCTTTTGAATTTGTTTGAGCTGTCTTTCTTTCTTTCTGGGTTCAAGTTTTGGGCATACTAGAACCAGTTTGTTTTCTATCTTTGGCTCAAGATTTGATCTAATTAGAGCCATTCCTCTTTTGAGATTCATAGGTTCATATTTTTAGCTTGTTTGAACCTTTGTTTTTCTAGCCTAATCTACCTTACTGATAAGCCAAGATTATGCTATTTGGCTGATCCAATTCACTAACCTATCAGCAGTAAATTGAAAAAATAACAACTCATGATTAGGCTGTATGACTAACTAGAAGTGTGTTGTTAGGAGTGGCATTTGAGCTTGCACACTTTCAGGTTTTGTTTCTCTTTTTTGGTATGGGGTTGTACCTTTCTTATTTTCATTCTGCCCTCTTTTCTATTTTTATTGTTTTTGTATTTTTTCTTTTTCTAACTTTGAATGCAATGTTCATACAATGATATTTACAATGAGAAAAAAGGAAAAAGATTCAAACTGATATAGTCAAGAAAAATAATGTTTGAGCATCCTGCCATTGACAGGACCTCCAAAAAGTTCAGTTCCATTCACCTCCTACAAGAAATAAGCATTGTTACCAGCAATAGAATGAATAAGATAAGGGCCTGGCCATAAGTTATCAAATTTTCCATGTTTGCCCTTATCTTCCCTCCTGGAATCCCACTTTAAAACTTTGTCACTAATGTTGAAATCACTGGCCTTTTTTCTCTTATCAAACAGCTTCTTGATGTTTTCTTGCTTTTGTAGTGCTCTGTTGTAGACCTCCTCTCTGGTTTGTTGAAGATGTATAGTCTGGTTGATTCTTCTTGTCATATCATTATCCTCAGACTGTACTTCTTGGATCATCTTCATGACTAGCACTCCTATACTGGTTGGCAAAATTGCATTTTCTCCATAAACAAGCTGGTAGGGTGAAATTCCAATTGATTTCTTAAGTGTTAATCTGTCAGCCCATAATGCATGTACTAGCTTTGTGTGCCATGATTTCTTATTGTCTTCCAACAAATTTTTGATTATATTCACCAAACTCTTATTTGAGGATTATGCTAACCCATTACCTTGAGGGTAATAAGCAATAGAATGACCCAATGTAATATGATATTTGTGATATAATTCAACCATATTTTTGGATCCAAATGCAACAGCATTGTCAGTGATAATCTTCCTAGGGTAGCCAAATCTAGATAGGATATGATTTTCAAGGAATTTTATGATGACAAAGTTAGTGGCTTGCCTAGAAGGGATGGATTCTATCCATTTGGTAAAGTAGTCTTTTGCAGTGAGGATCCATCTGTGTTGGGAAGATGAGGCTGGATGGATTTCCCCAATGAAGTCTAGACCCCACTGTTGAAAATGAGCTTCAACAGTGATTGGATGCAAGGGTAAGGGAAGCAGTTTTCTTTTGCCTTCAAAGAGTTGGCATTTGTGACAGACAATAATCATTTTATGGACATCTTTAAAGAGGGTGGGCCAATAGTAACCAGCTCTAAGGATTTTATTGGAAGTAGTCTTCCAATAGAGTTCGCCTCCACATTCTCCTTGATGTAATTCATGCTTGATCTTATCTGCATCATTCTCAGGAAAAAATTTAAGCAATAATCCACTAGAATTTTTCCAATATAGGCATTAATCTAAAATGCAGTAATTAACAACTTTCAACTTTAAAAATCTTGCCTTAATTTTAGAAAAACCAGGAGGAACATTTAGATTGAGCAGAATATACAAAATATCAACATACCAAAATGAATTCAGAAAATGATCTTCAATAGTTGGAGTTGACAACTCCTGTTGTTCATCTAAAGCATCTAACATGTTTATATCAAGAGCTTCAAAATTAGACTCAACCATTAATCTTGCTAGTCTTTGGCCTTTTATGAGCTTAGTGGGCTTTATTTCTAAATCATATTCAAGTATCACAACAATCCACTTTCCTCTTTTTCCATCAGGGTCTTACGTTATAATGTCTTTTACAACTGAATTTGGCACAAATGCAATTGTGTGGGAATGTAAAATGTAAACTCTGAAGTCTTTTAAGGTTTTGACTAAGGCAGAGGCTTGTTTTTCCATGATATTGTACTTCAGAGGTGCATCTCTCGATGCCTTACTAAAGAATGCAATTGGCTGCTCTTGTCCCTTCAAGTTTTTATGTAATAGGACAACAACCACTGTGTTTTCTGATGCAAATGAAAAAATGAAAAAATATTTTGTAAAATCAAGACTAATGAGAACTGGTGTTTTGGTTAATTCTTGTTTTACTAGTTCAAATGATTTCTTTGCTTCTAAGTTCCATTTAACTCCTTCCTCCCTTTTCAGCATAATGGTCATGTTTTTAAGGAGTTCAGCTAGATTGGGTATGAACCTTCTCAAGAAATTAATCTTCCCAATGAAAGATTGAAGTTCCTTGATGTTTCTAGGATGGTTGATTTGCAATATACCATCAATCCTCTTTGGGTCTATCTTTATCCCTTCTTCTGATATGATGTGTCCAATTAGTTTTCCTTCTTGGAGACCAAACATTGTTTTCTTTGAATTTAAAGATAACCCATATTTTCTACATTTATCAAAGACTTTTCTCAAATGCTCTAGGTGTTCTTCATCTGTTTTGGAAAAAACAGTGATATCATCAAGGTAAATAATGATGAAGAAGCCTATTTCTTTTGAGAATGCAATATCAATGGCTCTCTGAAATGTGGCACCAGCATTCATTAAACCAAAGGGAATTTTCACATACATGAAAGTACCCCATGGTGTAGTAAAGGTTGTTTTGATTTGATCATCAGGATGTACCGGAATTTGATTGTAACCTAAGAAGCCATCTAACAAATAAATAATTTTAGAACCAACTACCTTTTGTAAAATGTGATCCATCTTAGGTAAAGGGTAGTTGTCCTTTAGTGAGGCTCTGTTTAAGTTCCTAAAATCAATACAAAGCCTTATTTCTCCTGTTTTCTTCCTCACTGACACAAGATTAGATACCCAATCTGAATATCTAATAGGGACTATAATTCCAGCATCATACATTTTCTTAATTTCTTTCTCAACCAGGGGTAATTGAACAGGGTTTATTCTGTGCAATTTTTGTCTATAGGAATTGTGGTTTTATTTGAGGGGTATCTTATGCTGAATTATCTCTGTATCATAGGACTTTAGATCCTCATAACTCCGTGCAAATACATCAGAAATTTCCTTAAAGAGCTCAATATATTTCATTTTAATGTGAGCTAGCAATGTTTTATATAGTTAATCATTTTTAGTTTTTGTTCACTTCCTATGTTACATTCTTCTACTTTAGTTTCAACAGGCTCCAGCTTTGGTTTTTTGGCAACATCATTGAAATCAAACCATTATTCTAATGGGACCAGTCCTTTTGGCAAGCTTTGAGTGTTAGATTGCAGCATTTCTAAGTCTTATTTTTCTAAATCTGCACTAATTTCTGTGATATGCTCAAGTTTATTAGCTAACATATTTATATCAGCAATCTTTGGAGACTTTACTTCTTTATCAAGCATATTTTCTTCAATAGGACAATCATTTTCATAATCTGAATCTAAACTTGGTAGCTCAAATTCATTTTTGGACTGTAGGAAGTCTTCTATTTGTTTATCTCCCTCAAACACTTGCTAGTATTTTTCATTTTCTGTGACAGCTGGTCTAAATTTGATTTGGGTGGTGCATTGTTTGGTTTCATAAGGTGTTAGACAGGTTCTAGCAGCAAAGGCTAAACCATTGGCAAGGACATTTTGGTTTCTTGGGACAAAGACAAGTTGGAATTCATCAAATGTTTTCAATAAGTCCATGGCATCATTTCTATAGGCTCTAATTCTGGGGTGTTTGGCACTATATTAACCATTCACTTGCCTAATAATCAACTCTGAATCCCCATGAAATTTAATCCTTTTGGCCCGTAATTTCTTCAATAAGTGTAGGCCTAAAAGGAGGGCTTCATACTTAGCTATGTTATTTGAACATTGAAAATTTACCCTGTAGGAATGCCCTTCAGCATGATTGTTCTCAGTTTTGTGTATCCATATACCTACCCCGGCATTATTCTTAGTGCAAGACCCATCAAAATTCATACTCCAAAGAGGACTAGTTTCAGAATTACTAGTTTGGCTACCGTCCTCTTTATCTATTTTGCCTTTATATTGTTCTTGTAAGTCAGCACTATGTTGAATTTGGTTTAGTTCCTCATGTTTTTCATCATCTTGAGGATTATTCTCTTGAATCTAAAAGTTGACAACCAATGAATGACTATTTTTTAGCCCTATACCTGTGATTTGTTTGCTGTGATTTTCTATTTTTGCAAACTGTCTTGATTCTTTTGTCTTGTCTTCCTCTTTTTTTGTGTCTGCCACTATGTTACAGTGAGAAGTGGCCACTAAACCAATTAAATTTTCTTGCTCATTAAATGTTTCATGATTGAAGAGAATAAATGAGTCAAGGCTTGTATGCACAGAATAAAGAGGAGAGTTTTCTGGTCTCTCTTGGCTACTGACCATGTATTGCATATGAGATTCCCTATAAAGTATCCTGGTTTGATTAAAAACAGGGATGGTAGCATATGTCATATCCATTTTCATTTTTCCTTGTAACTTAGCTCCCCAAGATCTTGATAACAGCATACCATATTTGGGTGGTACATCAGCTACTGCAATATCCATCACTAAACACTTGGCCGGTATTTGTGCTAAGTTAACACAGAGGTCCTTGATCAAACCTAAACATTTCACTCTACTGGAGTCAAAGGAGTATAGATCTTTGTATGGTCTGGTGATTTCAAGGCCTCGACTCTCCATTAATGCTTTGGGAATTAAGTTATGAGAGGCCCCTGAATCATGCATGGCATTGTGTAAAATTTTGTCATGAATTTTCAAACTAACATAAAAAGGAGGAACTGGCCCTTCTTGGTATCTTCCATCAATCTTGGGACCAAATAAGAGCTCTGGTTGGTCATCATTGAGGTTGACAGTGTCATTATTTTCTCCTGTGTTGAAGGCTTTCAAAATTTGTGATCTATATACATCTCGGGTGACTATTTTAGTGGGAGGAACTAAAAGGCATCTGATTTTTTACAATGTTTGTTTCAGCCTTGTTAATCACTACTTTATCAGCAAAATCAGTTTGCCAATTTCCTCTATTTACATTGGTCAAAATTGTTTTGATAGGAGCACTAGATGAAGTACTAACGCTGCTAAAGTCTGCACTCTATTTTTCATTAATTTGAGTGCCTTTCTCTTTGTTTTGACTAGAATTTACAACCACTATTTTATCTTTTTGTTTAATGTTTTTGGGTTTGTTCACAGGGTTGTTTTTTGAAAAAATTTGAGAGGTCTTAGTTTTGGGAGTTTCCTGATCCTTTTTACTCCTGATGTCATATTCTTTTGGAGTCTCTATGATGACATTTTCCAGCTCTTGATAATAATGTTTATCTTCCATTCTTCCATCATCATAGGGTGTATATAAGCCTTGTTTCCTACTGTGAGGAACATCAAAAGTATCATTGTCTACTCCCAGCATGTTTATGTCATCTTCCTCTGTTAGTTCAAATGTTTCTTCAACCTCACTTACATAGTTTTGATGAAAAGGAGGTATAATCTCCTGATCAGGGTCTCTTGGTCTGTTTTGAGGTTGGTTTCTCCTGAAATTCTAATTTTGATTTTGAGATTGATTTCTGTTTTGGGGAGATAATTGGTTTTCTATAGCTTGTGCTCTCTCAAGTATGCTCATATTTTTCATCATTTCCTCCATCATCCTTTCCATTTTTGACTTAGATTTTTAGGGTGCAGATTCCTCCCTAAACGATACTTTCTTTTCATTCCTCATCCTTGCTCTTTTTTCCATCAGATTTACTTCCACAGCTAAGGCTCTTTTCTGCATATCTTCTAAAGTCCAAGGATCTCTCTCTCTTAGTTGATAGGCCATTTCAGGATCAAATCCTTAAGGAAATTTGTTTAAATCTGAGCCTTGTGGAGGCTTCAAGTCTGGGGGTGGGCCATTATACACACTATTGAACCTAGTGCAATAATTTTGGACACTTTCCCCAGTGTCTCTTTTGAAATCGTTGTAGTCTAAAAGTATTTGGAGAGGGTTTTTCCTAACTTCCCATTTGTTTAAGAATAACTGATGGAAGGCTTTGAGGTCATTAATACTATTACAGGTTAAGCCTTTGAACCATTTTCTTGCTTCTCCCCCTAGACTTTGAGAAAATAACCTATTTTGATAGTTTCATCATCAATCTCATTTCTATCAAAGTAGTCATTCATCTTGTCCACATGTTGTGAAGTAGTAGTAGTACCACTGGCATCAAATAATGGTATCTTGGACTGATAGTCCTGTGGTAGATTGAATAAAGGTAAAGGAAGGACTAGGGGAGCATACCATGTTGCCATGATAGGAGGTTGTGGAAAAAGTGGGGGGGTTACAACTGGAGGAGGTTGATGGAATGGTGTAGTTTGAACAATGGATGTGTGGATAAAATGAGTGGATGGACCAGCAAGAGATTGTTGAGCAGATCTAGGATGAGAGAAACCAAAATTATGAAGGAAATGCAAATTAGGTGGAGTAGTCTCTCTGCTACTAAGATGTTCACTTCTATCTTGGGATGAAGGTGAAGGCTCAAAATCTATCTGATCTATATCCTCAAGTGACCTAGTTTTGAATGGGTTTCTTAAGTCAACTTGTGAATCTTGTAGAGCTGCAAGGTTTTTAGGGACAGAATTAGCTCTATGGAGTGACCTAAAAATAGTTGAAGTTTTGGCCTTAGGATATTTCCTAAGGATTCTTTCAGGATTATCAACTATCTCAGGAGGATTTGGGTTAGGATGGGCTCTAGTATGGACCCTTCTAGAAGCCACAATGTTGTGTTTTAGACCTACTAATAAGAAAATTTTAACCAAATATGACAATCTTTAAGAGGCGAACTAATCTTTTAGCAAGAAAACTTCATTCCTTAAAGCCTTCTTAATTGAAATTGAATGATGTTATGATAAAGGGTTTCCCAGTGGAGTCTTTAGGTCTTTTTAGGATTTTGGAGTCACTAAGTGGAAATTTTTAGCTTTAGAAGGTAAAATGTTTTATGGTCCACCACCATTAATAGGTTTGAATAACAAAGAAAATCAGCAGGCCTACTGATCTTTAGTGGAGTCACCAGGTGAAGAGATTTTACTTGATTTCAGAGCTTTGAAAGTTGTTCACCATAAATAATCAAAATCACTCTAGGCAGACACTTGGTTCATTGTTGAAAATGGGATTATCTGAGTTGTGAAGTTATCTATTACTTCAGAAAGTCCCCAGAATGGTCGCCAGAAATGTTAGGTCTCTGTAATTTAGCAGAGTGACAAGAATAAACACTGTAGAGACTACATAAAAAACCACTTTGGGATTCTAGGATCTAGCCCTCTTGAATCTAGAGAGGTATCTCTCTATAAGTGAAAATATTGATTTATATTTTAAGGTTTTAAGTATGATATTAGGCTAGTTATCAAGAACAAGGGTTTTTTGTTTGTTTGGTTGGTCATGTATGATCTTTAATTGGATGGAATATTACAAAATGAAAGAGTTCAAAAGAGGTGAAGATGCAAGTATATTGAGAAGTGTTCAACAGATAGGATTAGTGTCAAACAACTTTAAACCATTGGGCAATGGAGTCACAAAAGGGTTTAATTGTACAAAAATTTCAAGAGTGATCCAAGGGGCAAGTCATCTATATCAAAACATCCTTTAGATTAAATGATGGAATGGAACATTAAAAGTGTTCAGAAAGTGGAAGAATCCAATAATTTCAACAAGGATTTATCAACTTTCCATACAAGAAAAGCCTTTCAAAGCAACTATTTGAAACCAACCAAAGGACAAGGTTAACCATAAACTTATTTGGACAAGCTTGTATTAAAGCTAACTTATCAGACAACAATCCAGTAATCTCAATAGACTACTTTTAGAAGGGATGAAAATAGATAACAAAAACAAAGAGCAGCTTAAGATCAAGCAAGATGCATTAAAATCAAAGCCTACTTTATCATACTCTTAGGGAAAGCTACAAACAACTTTTCGAGAAAGAACTACAAGACAGGGCAAACCATAAAATTTTCTAGTTTTACTCTACTTAGCATGTAATGAAAATATCATTTAAGAACTTCCTTTCAAGTTTTTCACATCAAGACAAGGACTAACCAACATTCCTTGATAATTTTTACACTTAACTTAAGTCATTCTTAAATACACAATTGGAGGAAAACATAAAGATAAAGCTTATCAGTGAGAGTAGGGTACTTTTAACAGTAAATCCTAGCTCTATGCTTGCTACTCTTTATCAGAGAAAAGTGAACAAAATGGCATACATGAAAGGAAAACAATAATAGTAAGAGGTACTTCACCAATGATATAGACCAGAATCCCAAAAACCAGTTTTTATATTGATTGTCAATTGAGTTACATACTTCAAGTCCAATGTTTCAGCATAGCAACAACTTCTCTTCTCAGCCTAACTTCTTCAATAACTTAACAGAGCTTCAGAGCTTTATAATTTATTTACATTCAACAATGATTTGATATAGTAACTATTACATCATAAATCCAATAACCAACTTTTTACAATGTGCTCCTCAAGGATATTTTATAAGAATATGAGGAGGTGGGATGAAAGAAAAGATCTCTAGGTTCAATTAATACAAATTAATGCCTCTCTACCTTTGATAAACTCAACAGAGAAGTTTTCTGATATTTCTTTGTATTAATTGGTTTTCATTAAGTTTTTAGGCTACTTGGCAGATTTTGTTGACTTTAAAACTCTTTTAGGCAGGCTGGCAATAACTATGGCTATCTTCAAACAAAATATCACTGATTAGGCAATAAGTATGCCTTCTTTTGATTTACGGAAGCTACAGATGGCTCTTTGGTAGCTGAAGAGGATTCAATTAGCCTCTAATGTGGAAGTGGAGGCCTTTCAGACTGATATATTTCTTTTTTTTTCCTTAAAACACTTTTAATGTGCTTTTGGTCTATGTTTTAGGCTTAATTAGGCCCTGATCTTCATCTTCGAGTCTTTATCCTTTAACAATGTCTTTATCTCAGTGGATTAGGCCTTTGATTCTTGAATTTATGCCTTAATCCCTTTAAACTTTGCTTTAAAATATTTATTCTTCAATTTATGCTATGATTTTCACCTTTGGCACTGATACTCTTTGTTTATTTTATGTTTTACTATGTTTTTGTTGTTTTGCAGGCATGCAGAAGGTTTACACAGGTGGAGGTATTTGTTTTAATGAAGAACTCCTTGGATCGCTTCCTGTACCGAAGGTTAGGAATCTTCATTCCTGGCCTTCATATAATTTTTAAATCTATGGGAAAAACCCCATATAACCTGCAAAAAACAAAGCGAAGTTATGCAATCCTGCGGAAAATGGGTTTAAACGCTACTTTGGGTGGTTTGGGAGCGAGGGTGAATCAGAACCGTTGGATTAGAATAACCAACAATCGAGATTAATCGGGGGGGTAATTCGAGAGGTTAGATGGTGGGAAAATGCAATGGAGGCGAAATTAAGTCAGGACCATCTGATCTCAAAGATCGACGGCCAGGATTAAAAGATGAAAAAGCAAAGTGGGTGAGCACAACGGTATAGCGGAAAACCATTAATGGTCTTCGCGCAACGTTTGGGCGGTTTAATATTTTGGCCAAAAAAACACAATTCCATACATTAGTTGACGCGTATCCCTCCCAATACTGCCCATTTCATGTAATTTTTTGGTGTTAACCCTTGGGCGCAAAAAAAACGTGAAACGCATCGTCCGCCATCGGATCAGAGGCTCCAGATCCGATGGTGCGGATCGCACGCTACGAGAAAGTTGCACGGAAGGGGTGATAGTGGAATGCACGTGGTAGCGCGTGAGTGGGTAGGTATTTTATGAGGTGAGAGGTAGGTCCCAAAGGAGTCGGACCTATTGGGTTGAATCCTGACCGTTGGATCTTTGCAACGAACGGTCAAGATTTAATAAAAAAGGCGGAGAAGGAAAGCTTGATAAGTGAACGAGTGGGTGTTTGAGTTATCATGTTAAATGTGAGCCATATGATCTGATGATTGGATGGTTGTGATTTGATATCGGGCAGAAGTTGTGAACGGAGGATGAGATGCCAGATGAATGAGCGGAGTGCGATGCAATCTCGGTCATCGGTTCTTGTGGATTCAATGGTCTAGATTGGATCGGAAGATCAGAGGAAAGGGTCTCATCGCATCAGGAGAGGGAAGGGACCGATGGATTTGAAATTTGCCGTTGTGATGCAGCGGGACCAAGATATGTGCTGAGGCGTGGTCCTGTGGGAGCAAGTGGGGCCAGGTTTTTTTAGAGGAAGGCACTTATCACATCAGGGAAATAGGATGAACAGAAGTTCGGGAAAGAGGAAGCTTGCGATTGCGATTAGGCCTTAGTGCTTGGTCGTAGTGCGAGTTATAAGGAGAACAAGGGTTGAGGGCTAAGCTGAAAGGGGCCTATGCCCTTAGTGAAAAACTGAAGGTTTTTAGGAATTTTGAAGGGTTTTTGAGGAATTTGGAGGGTTCTGGTAGGTGAAATAAGAGATTTTAAACCAAATGAAAGGGGAACATAAGGTTTAAAAGGGTCTTTGGAGTGATTTGGAAGGTAAGTGAAGGGTTTTTTAGAAGGAATTGATGAAGGGAAAAAGGGTGAAAATGGTGGAATTTTTTAGTGAAAGGGGGATTGAAATGATGGAAAATGGGCTTCTCAGAAGAAGTTTTTTTCCTTAGTTAACAGTAGGTTCTTTAAGATAAAGAGGGAAAAAACAGTGAATATTAACTCAAAGGGTAAAGATCTTCATAAGACTTTAAGAACTAAAAATTTGAACATGAATTGTTTCTTAAAGGCTAAAAGAGATTTAGCCACCATTTGATATGTCAAATTTTATAGGTGGCTTACACTACCCATCTTGAGGGTTGAGCTGTCTTGTGAGCTGCAGCAAGTGGGAGTCTAGATCTGCAGAGATCTAGTGTATTTTTGGAGCCTCTTTCTCATGGAGTGTGTTCTTTAACCTCCTGAAAGAGTGTCTCTTCTTCTTGTACTTTAGATCTGCAATTTTATAGTATCTTTCTATGTCATTTGAGCTACAACGTTGTTCCCTTGAGTAGACTGCGTTATTTATGTATGAGGGTTTTCATGGTGACTTGCTCATAGTTTAGATCAGAGATTTCTAGTGTTGGGATTTTCCTTCCACTTGGTGATCCATGGATTAGATTGCTAATCTATTTTCTTTTCAGATCTGATCCATTGTAATGAAATGTTATATTCAGAAATTTACTGCAGCAGTTTCCAGATCTGAAACTTGTTTCTCATATCTACTCTTATTCATGCATGCTTTTGTCAAAATTCCAAGTGGATCTTGAAGAGAAAACTATATAGTTTCTAGATCTGAAATAGATCTGATGTTTTGTCCACAGATCTTCCCTAGATCTGAGTTTTAACTTCCAGCTGCTGAAGCTCCTTAAAAATAACGTTGTTGAAGCATTTCTGCAAATATATGTGTGTTCTAGCTCTCTTTTCTGAAGATTTATTGTTGTATTGACTCATGCCTTCTACTGTATAATGAAAGGGCTTTATCATAATGTTGATTTGCTGTTTTATTACTGAAATATAATTCTCCTTGCTGATCTCCAATGAACATCTACTAAAACTGCGCAATTCCTGAAGCAGTGCTTCCATTTTACTGCAGTCTTCCTCTTTCAGTGTTTTTTAGCTAGTCTAGTTTTTGGGAGATCTGTTTAGTGAGTTTAAACTAATTTTTTTTTATGAAACTCCATATATAAGTCTCATATAGCATAAATAGGAGGAGCCAAGTCTTGATATGCATTATTTTTGTACATTTTTACTTATACGACGTTTCTTTTGAGCACCTTGTTGAAATTCCTAAAAAAGTATCATTACAATGGTATCGAAGCTCCACTCTTGGCACAACCTGTGCTTGCCTTGGAGCACCAGTCATGATGCATTCCAAAGAAGATGATCCTCTCACTGAGAGAGAGAGGAGGTACCAAAATAGAAGTCATAAAAAGTATGACTACACCACTGAATAACCTGACAAGGGTCAAGACAAGGGGAAAGCCCTTGAATCTGTGAATGATAAGGATAAGGAAGCATAGGAGTTTAAAAAAAACCTCTTGGAGACTATGGAATATCTTTCCAAGGAGATAAAAGAGATGAGGGTGGAAAGAATGAGGGAGTCCCTTGGGAGATTCCATCAAGGGGAAAGTTCTGAATTGTCTCATTATGGAACTGGTCAACCTGTGAGCTTTCCACAAGCCCCACGGGCCTCCCAATGCTCTACTACGCCTACCTTCTTGGTTGTAGAGAATGAGGGGCTGCAAGATCCAACCTCCCTGGAAGGTTACTTTGTGGAATATGACTCACAAAGTCAGAGGTTCAAGGATAACTTGAGCTTTCAAGACTTTTTCCAGCTCAAGGACCGGAGGAGACCATGGCAACAATATAGAGATGGAGGTTTCTTTCATGGGAGACACCACACTATGGGCAGGTTCTTTTTTCCCAAGTTCTATGGATCATCCTCTTGTTCTGCCAAAGCATGGGTGGAAATGTTGGACATCTATTTCCAGTTGAATAAAGTCCCCGAAGTAGAAGCCATCAATATTGTTGCGCTGCACTTTGAGGGTGAAGCCCACAACTGGTGGTTCCATGGACTATCTACATTGGGACACAAAAATTTTTCTACATATGCTGAGTTCACTAGAAGACTAGTGGAGATATTTGATTGGAAAGATCCCAATGCACCTTTTATAAGCCTGGCAAAGATGAAGTAGACAGGAGATGGAAAGGCCTATATTTCTGAATTCCTGAGATTGTCAGTAATGGTCCCTGATATATATGTAGCAAGGAGAGTCTACATGTTCATTGATGGCCTCGAGGAACCTTTTCATGGGTTGGTTAAGTCTACCAAGCCCATCACTTTGCATGATTCCATTGAGAGAGCTAGAGATCTCCAAGATGCCTTGCCAAGAGCAAAGGCAACTTTCCAAAGCAAAGCCCCTCACTCTTCTAAGGGGAAAGAAGGGAAAGTTGCTCCACCCAAGGAGAGATCACTGAAGAACCCTCTTGACCTTGATCTCTAGAGGGAGTTGAGGAAAAATAGATTGTGTTTCACTTGTCAAGAGCCATGGGTACCGGGACATATATGTGCTGCTGGAAGGGAACACTATATAGAAGTATTCTCAAATTTTGAGGAGGAAGATGGGAATGATGGACCTAGGAGGGGTCACAGCGCTGGTGATGATGAGGAGGAAGATCAGTCACAATCCAGAGGTGAATAGGGAGCCTTTTCTCCAACAAGTGGGACTCTTGCCTCTTTGATAGCAGTGCCTAAGCACTTGACCTTGAGATTAAAAGGCTCAATCATGAACCAAACTGTCTATTCTGATTGACAGTGGGGCCACCCACAAATTTATTGATGCTCACCTTGTGCAGAGGAGAGGAATCCCCATTGACACTTTTGATGGGTTTTCTATTTCGGTCCCAGGAGATAGAACCATGCAATGCATGAAATATGTTCCATCACTTTCTGTCACTATGGGATCCTACACCTTGGTGGACCATTTGTTTGTAGTTGACATACCAGACACCAATATCATCTTGGGTGTCCAGTGCTTGATTACCTTAGGGAAGGTTACCACTAATTAGAAAGCCTTGCAGATGGATTGGGTGGACTTGAAGAGTGGGAAACCACAAATCATTCAAGGCATGCACACTTATCCTTCACTTGATGTTCCCACACAAACAACAGATATGGATTTTCACAGTGGGAGAAAGGACCTCATAGTTCCTTCTCTCATGTTTATGAGGAGGATGTAAGAGACATTATTACCTCATGGAAAGCCACATGGAATGTTATTAGACTCTGATCTTGTGGGGAAAGCCTCACAAAGTGCTGCTCCAAAAATAGATCAAGCAAGGATTGGAGCAATGGAAGAGAAAGCCACAGCACTGTGGGAGGAAGGAAAGGGGAGGATCAACCTCCCAACAAACAAATTTGGCATATGTAATGTCAAAGAAGCAATCAACAACAAGGAAAGCACTACCATAGATGTATCAACAGCACTGTCATTGTTGAACTGTGTGGATCCATATTGGAGATCTCAACTCCTTGTGGAGTACTCCAAAGATCTTCACACCTGGATGATATTAGATGGCATGAAGCAAGGGGGACGGTATGTGGTCCATGAATGGGTCATCTATCATCTTGGCAAAGTATTCTTGTCTCAAGCCTCCAATCTTAAGCAAGAGATACTACAAAGAGCACACAAAGAGTTCCTTTCCAGCTATATGCAGTCAGCAAAGATCTACACCCTAATCATGAGGATTTTTGATTGGGAGGGTATGGAAGAGGAACTAGATCATCACTATGATTGGGAGTAACTAAATCAACACTTACAAGTGTGAAATAGTTATTAGGATATGGTTCAGCCAAAGGACTCTATGCAGTAGTTATTTTAGCCATCTCTTCGTTCTCTTAAAAGAGGAGAAATTCCCATGCCCAACTCCATGTGTAGGGGAGACTTGAATGGTAAAGAATCTGATCTTATGGAGCATTTTTATTTTTCTAGTTTGACATATTCTCTTACCATATGTATGCAGGCCATGGCTCCTACAAGGGTTGATATTACATGTAGATCTCATGGCATTGGTGAGGCCAATAAAAATTCTAAATCTGGTCACTCCCTTGAAGTGCAAAGGGAGATTCTCTATCATGATGGGTGCTTCCCAAAGTCACCTAACTTGGGTATCACTTTCAGCCATGTCAAAGTAACCCATGCAGTAAAGGTGTGGTGGGAGTACCACTTACCACACTCAGATCTACTCAAGACAAGGAATGCATTGCATTGGTATCTTATGTGGGATTTTGACCCACCTCCTCAAGTGTAAATTTCAGTTTGCATATATGTAATTTTGTTTCCATACATAGATGATATATTGGTATTGTTTATGGGTTTGTATGGGAAAAGAGTGGGCAGTTTATATGTACCAAATGGGATGGAACTTAATCTTGTACTTCATGATACATGTTTTAGATGTGACATTGCTTCACCCATGTTTATTTATGTTGAGTTTTACACTCCTGGAGGGATGGACTATGCCCCTATCATGTTAGCCTTGGAGGAGCGATTTTTGATGTATTGGCTTAATGAGAACTTGGCCCATGATGAAAGATTGATCCTTGATGGTGCCATCAATGGAGAAGGAGAAGAACTATAGCTCTTACCCTATTAGTTTCTTGAGTACAAGAAACATTTTGGAGGGGAGGACTGTAATGTTCCCACTTAGCCTTAGCTAAGAGGAACATTCAATTTTGTTTTAATTTCTATTTCATGAATAAATGAATAAAAGAGGACATGTAAAACTCATAAAAGTATGAATAAATCAATGCCCATGTGAACAAAGACAAATCAGGTCCATGTAAATAATCACTTGCAGGTGTGAAAGAGGTTTGAGCTAAAGACTAGGTCCACCTTGACCAAATCAAGAGTGTTGTCTAGATTCATTGCATCTCCAAAAGGGACAGCACAGTTCTAGAAGGAAGCCTCTCATGTGAAAAGGGCTAACTCATCAAGATGGTTTAGGGTTTGCAAAATCCTTCTCATATTATAAAAGGAAAAGGAGGGCAGTAAGAGAAGGTTGTTGATTGATTATATTTTTGAGTATTTGTCTTCTTAGACAAATACCATTCTCTGCTATTTTGTGGAGGATTGTATTTGGAATTCCTATGCAGGGATATCACCTCTTCCTTTAAGGATTCGAGGAAATTTTGATGAAATGAACCACTATCAGGCTTGAAGCCAAGCTCCATCTTACATTACAGCGCTACCCATCTTCAGGGTTGAGCTGTCTTGTGAGCTGCAGCAAGTGGGATTCTAGATCTGCATAGATCTAGTGGATTTTTGGAGCCTCTTTCTCATGGAGTGTGTTCTTTAACCTCCTAAAAGAGTGTCTCTTCTTCTTGTACTTCAGATCTACAATTTGACAGTAGATTTCTGTGTCATTTGAGCTACAACGTTGTTCCCTTGAGTAGACTGTGTTATTTCTGTATGAGGGCTTTCATGGTGACTTGCTCATAGTTTAGATCAGAGATATCTAGTGCTGGGCTTTTCCTTCCAATTGGTGATCCATGGATTAGCTTTCTGATCTATGTTCTGCTCAGATTTTATCCATTGTAATGAAATTTTATATTCAGAAATTTAATGCAACAGTTTCCGGATCTGCAACTTGTTTCTCATATCTACTCTTATTCATGCATGCTTTGTCAAAATTCCAAGTGGATATTGAAGAGAAAAATATATAGTTTATAGATCTGAAATAGATCTGATATTTTTTCCACAGATATATTCTAGATATGAGTTGTAACTTCCAGCTATTGAAGCTCCTTAAAAATAACGTTGTTGAAGCATTTCTGCAAATATACATGTGTTCTAGCTCTATTTTCTGAAGATTTATTGTTGTATTGACTCGTGCCTTCTACTATATAATGAAAGGGCTTTATCATAATGCTGATTTTCTGCTGTATTACTGAAATATAAGTCTCCTTTATGATCTCCACTGAACATCTGCTAAAACTGCGCAATTCCTGAAGTAGTGCTTGCATTTGACTGCAACCTTCCTCTTTGGGTGCTTTTTAGCTAGTCTAGTTTTTGGGAGATATGTTTAGTGAGTCTAAACTGATTTTTTTTTTATGAAACTCCTTATATAAGTCTCATAAAACATAAATAAAATGAAACAAGTCCTGATCTACGTTATTTTTTCCGCAGGCCCTGTGCCTGAGTTTACTTATACAACGTTTCTCTTGAGCACCTTGTTGAAATTCCTGAAAAAGGATTATTACACGTACGCTGGAAAAGACGCAGTCAAACAAAATCATCATTCAAGGAATTTGATGAACACCATAAATAATAAGTCATGACATGAGTCGATGGATCTTCTCCAGGGTTTCCATTGAATTTAGGAATATCGGAGGGTAATTTATGAGGTATCATCGGCCACCAAGGAGCATAATTTGGTTAACCAGTTTAAAGCTGGTAATTCTAAGGTTGCTACAAAAGGAAAATATCGATTAAATTTAGGTTAAGCATAGCTAGGGTAAGATATAATTGTCTGGGAAACAAGCCTTTAAACACCAGCATATGGAATCTGCTGCTAGTAACCTAGATAGGGGTTGTTTTGCATAACAAACACTTGAGGATTTTGTTGACCAAAACCTGGATATGTTACTTGTTGAAATGAAGTTTGAGGAATTTGTGCTTGTGGTTGCCAAGGGGTCTGTCGACCAATGTTATAACCCAAATTAGTATAACTTGGATTCGGTTGATATGTATAACCAGGTTGCGTTTGTGACATCCCACAAAATGGTACACCAGCTTGTAAATAAATGATTCCTGATACATGTTGTTGTAAATTGACCAAAGGATTTTGAGTCTGTGGACCAAAAATTTGATGATATTGAGTTGAAGGACCTACCTGATAAGGTTGATGTACAATATTTTGATTCTATAATAGGGGTATAGATGTATTAACAAGTGGTAATGAAGTGGGTGTAACATGTTGAACCGGTTGATACAAGTGTACAACCGTTTGTGGTTGGATAAGTAGAGTGGGATGCCATTGACAAATATTCATGTCAAAATTATTTTGACCAAAAAGTGACGGAGTACTGTCATATCGGGTGACCAAAGGTTGCCCCCCAACATAAGGAGGATAATAAGATAGAAAATAATTTTCTCCAAATTTTGGGAGTCCAGTTGATATGGTACTTCAAGGAATTGACCCAAAAGGACCGACTTGATATTGCCCTGATGATGTATGTAATGAATTAACTCGTTCAGTACTAATGATAGGAATACCAGTTAAAATACCGGATGATGATAATGGAAAAGACCATGATCGTGAAGATGCACCAGAGAAAGTCCCAGATAATGATTTGTAACTTGTTGGGACTGAAGGGACACCGTTCAAATATGTATCTCTGGTGAGGTTGTGAACATCAACAGAGTAGCAAGGGTAGGAGCTGACGTATTTGGAACAGCAAACCCAACCGAAGATGTTGGTTCAGACATGGTTGTGTGACCAAATGTATACCCTTGAAAATAAATAGGAGATTGAATGGGAACAGGATCAACAAAAGAAAATGGAAATGATTTAGGAAAAGACTCGTACAGGTAAAGGTCCCTGCCAAAATGGGTTGGAGTTAAATGTGTCTCGTCTTGTGGGATTTCTTCAATCACAATTAAACCAGGAGGAAGAACTTCACCGCCAGGCCCAAAATAGATTTCAGACGGTTGACTATGTGATATAGGAGTTTAAATAGCTACAAAACTTTATGGGATGACCAAGGTAGTAACAAATTTCTATTGTTTGACTTCAAGATTCAGATGTTCTCGCAAAGAGACATGATCTGGATCAATTTTTGATTGAACAACGTCGGGTCTAGGAGGTATGGTCTCAGTGATTGAAAGGATGGTGACCACAGGTAGCTGTGAAGACTCTGTTTCAACAACAGTAGACGAACTAGGATGTGTGGAAATAATTTTATCTAACTCTAGTTTAAAAGATGATGTTTCACCAAAGGTACAGATTATACTTGATTCGGTAGATCATGATTGCCTTCGCCTACCAGAAGTAACTTCCGGTGGTAAAGGTGGTTTTAAAGCTAATCTACGCGAACGACGAGGGATAGGATTTTGTTCTTCCATGATTACTGACTTATTTTAACCCAAAAAAAAAAACAAAAAGAGGGTAATGCTAGGAAAAAGGGTTTACCAAGAAACTGTGAACTGCAGAATACCTCCTGTAAAACCAAGAAGTACGGGCAGGTAATCTCCCCGAATGTTGTGTTCAGTGTATCACAATTTCAAGGTGGCTAACTCAGTTCACTATGGATGGATAGCACCTAAAATTTTTCCTCCCAAATATGCCCAAAGGTACGTGGAGGCCCTAGTCCATATTAATGTTGTCTGATGCGAAACTGCACAGTGAAAGCACCCCTTTATACTTATCGTACTGTAACACCACCCGATATACCCGAAATACATGAAAGAGCTACGATATACTTATGTACGTCGAGTGAGGTATCACACTCGGAATTTATCACAGACAAGTTAACGAAACTGCTATGTTTTATGACTCCGGAACACGTCTCTAGCCTAGACCATCTAAATGTTATCGTTATGGCTCCAATGCATTATTAAGTAAATTGAGATTAATTTTATGTTGATCTTGCCTAACAATTATCCTTTCAAAGGTTCACCGCGATGATGTGTATGAAATTCCTAAAATGCAAGCTAAGAATGATAAAAAATCTTTCACTTTCATCTTTTTCAATGAAAAACCTAGCTACTAAGGGAAGAGAGAAAATAATTTGTGAGAAAAAAAATCAATGAACAAAACAAACCAATGAATCACAAACTAAATACAGATTTCCTAATGTTCCTTTTGCAAAACACACATTATTCTACATGCAAATGCAAGTTTTTATTTTCAGTTTCCTTAATGTTATGAATGCAGAAAAGAAACTAGGTGCACTAAATCAATAATTCAAATGATTTTTACTTCTGAGAAACGAAGAATACAAACAAAAATTTCTCCTATCAAGGAAATGAAGATTTTACGACAATTTCCTATTTTGAAATCAAAAGATTCTTAATGCGACCATAAAAAATACTTTGAAATAAACTTGTCAATGATAAATAAAAACTTTTTTAAAACAACATTGAACAAATTTTCAGTCAAAGGAGAAGTATATAGAGTCACTGGTCAATTGAGGATAAAAATTTTCAAAACACAGCAGCAAAAAAAACTGAAGCAAATTGCAAAGGAAAATTCAAAGGAACTTGGGTACTTTCAGGAGTCAACGCAGTCTCCAAGGGGAGATAGTGCTCTGCAACGCAGGCTAGGAAGGGAGACAGTGCTTTGCAAAGCACTATGTCTTGTCTAAAGGTGCGTTGGGCGCAGCATACAAAAAAAAATACTACTTTTTAACTCACTGTCTTTGCTGATTTGGCTTTGAAAAATTTTAATATTTATGAGTAACAACTATTGGGTGGATAAACAAAGCAAATCAGAGGCTTAAACACCTAGAACCAAGAGAAATTCTCCCCAGCAAAGTCGCCAATTTGTTGGGCCAGAATTGTGAATTACAAATAAATCACACTTCCCTAGACAGGTGCTAGTCTAGAACAATAGGTGAAATATTATACGACTATTTTTCCTAACTCAAAACAGATACACAGAGAGGATTGGAGGCTTACATGTTCAATCACTTCCAAATGGCTCCTTCTGTCGCTTCTGTTGGAGCTTCAAATTCAAGTAGTTTTTGGGTTGAATTCTTCCTGCAAGAAAGAACGCTGAAACAGTAGAAGATGCAATAATATATATATATATATATATATATATATATATATATATATATATCTATTCAAGCTAGTTATATAAATCAGTAAAGCACAAACCATACACATCAACCAAGATCTTGCAATATGGAAAATCAAAGCCAATATAGATGCATATAGGGAAAAAACAACAGTACTCTTTATTGATGATAGAAGGAGAAGTTACAACCTAGTGACTGATTTTAAGTGATCTTCCAACAATGTTCCCAAACCTCATCACAGTATCAATCTCTCCAGCAAAAACTACACAAATCTAGCTCTCAATTGAAAATTCTCCAGCATTTCTCTACTCAAATTATTCCTCCTCAAGCACTTAGATCTGTGCTCAATTTATAGATGAACTGTAGGGTTTTTTTGCAATCAATGACTTTCCAATAATAGGCAAGACATGTTTCCAGTCATGTAGATATCAAATGTGCACTTGGATCCGAAGCTTGACACATGTGAACTCTTCTAGAAGGCACTGGCCAAGTGGAGATTCCGGAACAATGAGAATTTCGCTCCCAATGTGACCAATGCACCTGTGAATGTCGGGAAGTTCTTTGCAGAGTAGCCTTACATGGGTCTACATGCATATGCAACGCACTTAGTCCCCTTAGATCCTGTGTTGGTGAGCTCTCATATGCTATATAATAAGCTTCAAACCTTGGAAACCTTTTCTTGATGAAAGTCTTGCTTGATTTTTCTTTTTTCTTGTCTTAGGGCATGTAGCAACTAAAATGATAGGTAATGATAGAACCTTGATCATTGGTCCTGGAGATGATGCCCAGTTAACCGGGTCATTGGTAATGGTGCCCAAATTGACCTATAATAGCGACATATTACCTCACAATGTGGGATGAGGCACAACCGGTGAATAATGGTAGTGCAGACATGGATACAAAGTTTATTTTCTAAAATATCTTGTCAAGGTTTGGTTTCCCTGAGATATTGATGAGCGAAAAAGGTACACAATTCCTGAACAACATTATTGAAGCATTGACCTGAAGTTTGTAATGTAGCACCAAAAGAGTACACCATATCAATCATAGCAAAACAAAATGGTTGAGTCATTTAATAAAATTCTAGGGAACAATTTGACGAATTTCCCCACTATGGACCTAGATATTTGCGAGGTTGCATAGTATGCCTCGTTGTGGAATTCAAAGGAGCCTACTAGGGTGCTAGAGAATAAATCATTTTGGGTAGGATTTGAGATGAGTTTGCGCACAGTGATCAGCTAGAATCCAAGGCTCTCACAAGGTATTTTTTCAAAATATTACCAGGTCGCTGGTTTTAAATAATTTTTTCACAATGTGCACATTCGAGGGAAGAAGGACCTTGCAGAGGTCTAGTACGAGCTTCCATACCTGGTGAAAAAGCATTATGTTGCGAACATTGTAATTGAATGGCAAAGTGATTTGTTAACTCCATCCACTGAAGGAGTGGAGATAGAGCAGGTAGGCATGAGCGACGTGAAGACCCCTGCATAGAAAAGAAATAAGGACACCAAGAAACAACCCAAGATCATCACATTCATGACTAATAAGGAGGTTGAAAAATAAGTTGAACAAGAGATAGATAAATATGCTTCAGATACGTGAGGGGTTGATTATCAGGGTGGTGATGACACATTTGTGGATCCACCAGACCCCCCCTCCACTTAAATTTTAAAGAGACAACAAACCCTGGGTGGTGGAGGTGCGCAGAAAAAGGTGAAGTCAAACAAGTCCATCGGCCCAGAATCATTGGTCCTCAATGAGGGGGACTTTGATGAGATTGGTGACACTGTTCGGCACATCACTGAGCATCTGTGGGGAAATATTGAGGACAAATATAAGGGTATATTCTTGGAGGTCCACAAGGGCTTCAATGAATTATAGGGGCAGATTACTACAGTGCAAACAAACATGACACAAGTGAGTGGGCTTCAAGCAAGCGCGACTCAAGTGAGTGGGGCACAAGTAAGTGTGAGTACAACAAGGCAAGAGTTGGGCATCACGACTGATATTTTCATGGTTTCGATCCTTGCCAATATCCAATGCTTTGGTATTGTTCAAAATCAAGCACAGGTGGCACATTGTCAAAACACTAGGCTCAACCTTTTTGCATACCCTTTGAAGGAATTGCACGAGTTCCACCGGGGCATCACAAAAGAGTTATAGATCCACAAGAAATGAACCCTATTGATTATCCATGATGTTAAGTGAGAAAAAAATCAAATGACTGAGAAAAAGCAGCAAGTCGTGCAGAAACAAAATGAGGAAGTTGTGCATAGATAGAAGTTGGAGGCAGCCATAACCAAAGTTTACAGCGAACTTCCTGATCTACAGATTCAGGTTGAGGCAACACTAGAGGAAAAGGTCGAAAATATCGCGATGGAAACAAAATAATACTAGGATGAAATCGAAAAGTATGACTAGAGATACAAAAGAATATTTTTGAGCTTCAGTTGCAATTACAGCCCGCTACTCCACCAAAGGTCCGGGAGCAGCGTGCAACAGAGCTTAACGCTGCCACTGACAAGATTGAATCCATAGTCTAGGAGTGCCTCAGTATTTGAAGACACTATGGACATCCAAACCTCACTCCAACAGGACCCACATGTGAAAAATATTGAAGCAAAAAACCACGAGAAACTGGATCAAATGGACCATATCAAGGTTACCGTGAAGACTCTAGCTCTGGTACCGCGGTATACCCATCTCTAAGAGGGTAAATTTTTGCAGGGATAGGTTAATGATTTTTGCAAAAAGGAACAAAATATCACAACCAGAATGCATCCATGGGATGACGAAGCAATTCATTGGTCACAGAATGTGGAGAAACAGCTGAAAGCGTTGTGCCAAATGTAGAAGGATATTACCACAAAGATCGCAGGGCCAACCATTGAGAATTTGTTGACCGAAATATATGAAGTTGAGAACTAGTGCATAGATAAGTGCTAAATAGAATATAAGCCCTAAAGCCACACTCCATAGTCCCTCTAGATGTAGAAACCCATTTCTAGCATCCTCTAATATTTCCCTGGGTGAGACTTCGGTATGTGCAACAGATCGTTACCGAAAGGGATGGTAATAGTGGTTTTTGTTGGTTTACGCAACCATATATGAACCTGGGTCTAGGCCCCATCAAGCCAAAAAATCATATAATCCTTACATAACCTTTTTATCCCTTAACAAATTCATACATGTCTGCAAAAATGACTTCACAATGTATGGATTAAATTCCTTTGTCACAATAACGTCCTTGGGTTTATTCTTTTGTTGGATTAGCTGCATCTATGTTTTCGATGTCAAATCTCGAGGACCCATAAAACTCTTCTTTGCTTCCATGAAGGTTTCCCTTTCTTGTTGTACATTGAACCCAACATTATTTTCTCCAGCCCCTTGGACCCATGTATCATCCATATTTTTTTTCCTTCTTCTTTGTCTTCACTGGTACATACACTGCTTCTTGTGACTATATTTACACTTAGCTCCTCGTCGCGCATTTCACCTGTCATCATCTACAAGCTCTGGGAAGGTTGTTTATTTCTCTTTTATTGCATTTTAACCAATAATACAAGAAAACCTTATATATCATGACCTAATTCTCTACAATAATTACAAGAGATTGCAGTGGGATTCTGACAATCCCTGACAAAATGTCTAGTTTGACCACAATTGTAGCATATGATTTGTCCGCGACCTCGTCCAACGCCTCCTTCTTGGCCACTCCCTCGACCTTGGAAACCTTGACGTGATGTTGGTAAACCTGGATCTTCATGACATTCGACTTGAATTTTGTATGCCCCATGATTCTATTGCATTTTGAGATCATAGCTTCGACAGTTCCTTTCATCATGTCCCATTGAGCTACAAAATTTACAGAACAATTTCTTCGGTGGTTGGATATACTTCTACATCTAATGAAAGTAGTTGGTGGGGTGATGGCTTGTAACCTGGCATAGGATACACCAGACATTTAGTCCCACACTTGTTCCAACACTTAGTCTAGGCTTTATTAGACTTAGCATCCTAGTGCCTAAGTACTCTTTGAAAACATGACACTAATCCATATAGTGGTCCTCTAATTTGCACTTTATGCACCAAACTTTTGAACATATGTCATATCAAACCTTTTTTTCCTTCTTCAAGTCATAGAGTTCCACATGTAAGCTCGCCAACTGGGTCTGGATCTTCTGAGCCCCTATATTGGTATCCTCTATCGGAAAAGCTTCTAGTCTCATTGCAATCTCCAATGATTCATCTTGGGTGGCGATATTTTTCTACGATAATGGTAATCTAAGATGTGGTAATAATGTAGCTATAAATCACTCCCTGTGCTTCTCATCAAGGATTTCGAAGCTGATTTGACTTATCAACGTCTTGAATATTTGATCTACTTCCCACATAGTCTCAATAACTAATTACTTGATCTCTTTGATCTTCATAATACATTGTGACTGTGATTTTGGCTTCCTAAATTCAACATTCAGTGCAATATTTTTCTGATATAACATGGCATTCTAGTTCGTTACAGATTAATTCATATACCAAGACAAGGCTCTACCTTATGGCACTGTGACCAACCACTCTTTCTTCATATTTTCATCATTTATGTTTTGTGATCTCCATAATACTTTTGAAAAAAACAAAAATTTCTCGGGATCATATGATCCCAGGCCTTTAAACACATACATATTTTTTGTCTGAGTCATGTTAAAAGGGGGAGGTGGAGGTGGAGGTGGAGCGACAGTATGGGGATGGGTTGTGATGGGAGTGGCAGGTTGAGGATTAATCCCAGATGCACCCTGAAGATCTCCAAAGTCTAACTGTGACAGACTTATAGGATTTGAAAGGTTACTTTCTCCTTCTTCACTTTCAGATCCAAACAAAGGACTGTACCCAGTATCAACATAGTTATCATGATCTACCCTAAATATTTTACCAGTTTGCATAGATATGGTTTATCTTCCTTCAAACATCAATCATATTACATTTGCAACACACCCTTTTAACACATTATCATCTTAATCCAAAGCTTCAATGAGTTTAAGTACTTACCTCATGGGACTTTGAAAAAAAAATTCTTGGCTTCGTTGTAGGACACAGATGTATTGATCACGAACTTAGTAATAAAGCCTCCAAGAATACTATCGATCCAATAACCAACAACCCCTGAAATATTGTTATCAGTCCCATTCAATTGCTTGATTAGATCTAGATTCCATGTAGTAGGGTTATCATTCTTGAACAATTTCTTTTGCTCATCTAGTCTTGATAAGCACTCGTGCAACTCTTTAGTAAATGACGAGAAAAATATCTTGTGTTGATCTGTGAAAATATATTTGTGTAACCACTTTTTAGTTAATAAGCGTGGATTCTTATTTTCTTGTACTACAAATTCACGTTCTTTGAGATCTACCCCGTCTTGAATATCTTTTCTTGTTAGATGCCACATCCACATATCCCTCAATAAAATATCGATCCCGAAAATGTAACAATTTTTTGGCTTGATGGGGCCTAGTCCCAGGTTCATATATGGTTGCACGAACCAACAAAACCCACTATAAAAATCCCTTTTGGGAATGATTTTTTATGCAGGCCGAAGTCTCATTGGAGGCAATATTAGGGGATGCTAGAACTAGGTTTCTACATCTAGAGGGACTATGGAGGGTGGCCTTAGGGCCTATCTTCTCTTTAATACTTATCATAGCTTCACAGGATCACTATGTTAACTATGAAGTCACATTTCAACACTTTTATTTAAATAGTTTGTGCACTACGTATTTCTATTTTAACATGCATTAATCATCATAACAAACCATAACCCTGACTTCACGATGCAAATATAGATAAAAATAATAACTTGGCACAGCTAATATCGAAACAAATATAAAGAAAGCATATAAGTAAAGAACACATATATTTCTTCAAAGTCTTATTTTATTACTTCAGGTCTTCTCAATACAAAACTTTTTTCCCTAGGCACACAAACGTAGGGGTCTGCACACTCAATTGTACACTTTCTAAGGTCTCTTTGCACTTAGCTACAAGAGCCTTCCCTTTCACACAAAACAACAGAACACAGACTCTTAATTAAGATCTAGCATTACATCCATATGCATTCCATATATCAAGAAATATTCCTAAACTCCTTACATAGTATTTTCTTTTACAATACCATGGTCTGAAAACCATGGGTGGAGCTCAAAGTATTCAAAATTATCATATCCCTCTACAAAAGAAGGGAATTTGACCCACCCCAAATCCCCTAAGACTCTAACATATATGTGCACATCTTGCTCTGCTCCTCAAAACATGGATTCTTTTACAAAACTTTGATCTAGGGGTACCCTGTCCAATAGTCCATATACCACGGGCTCAAAAAAAAATCAACTAAAACCCCAATACCTGTAACAAAATGAGGGGCTTCAGCCCACCTCGAAGCCCCTAGAACTATGCATGGTAGATATGACTTCATGTTACCACGCACTATGCTCCTCAAAATGTGTAGTGTTTGACCAAAATTGGACCAATTTGGGCTGCTCCCAACAACAAGGCATGAACATGTTACTTCAATAATTTTGGTGGCATGGATAAGTTCTGCAGGTTCATGATTCGATATATTGATAATGGTCGAAGAACTAGCAAGAGGGTTAGAATGTCTGATAGCAACCTTTGCAAATGGGGCTTGCATGAAAAATGTATCAAAAGGAAAATAAATGGAACGGTTGACATCTAAAACAGTAGACATAGGTGATTATAGATGGATTATGGAAAAAAAATGAAAGTGCTAGAGGTTTAAATGTCTAACTGGTAAATGGAATAACATTAGGTATAATTGAAGTAGGAACACACAAACTTGCGAGCAATCTGACTTCTGAAATAGTGTTGTGGAGAGAATATACACATTACGTAAGTTTCTTCATCATAGGCTAGAAATTAGGTGTACGAGTAGCTACACACTTTCTAGAGAACAATGGAACATTAGAGGTTAGACTACGAGGCTGCAGCGCATCGAGAGAGTATAAAATTCCTTTAAATTTCTACATACACTAGATTCCTAGCCAAGATAATACTTCATAATGGAATTCCTCCTCTAACATATAATATGGTAATTCCTTCATCTTTAAGGTGGCTTTATTGACAACCTTAGGCTAAACATATATGTGGTTGTGGCTAATAGAAAACCACATATGGCATGCATATTAGTCTAAAATTGATCTAGGAACCTTGATCATAATCTGAATAGCATCAATAATCTTGGTGTTCCATTTCTCAAACACATTTTCATTGAAAACTCAATTTGTATAGTTAGCTCATGTCTACCATGGAGCATAGGAAAGAGTGAGATATTTTCCATCTAGTACTTCTTCCAAATCTCATCCCTTAGGAGTGCACCACTTAATCATACTTTCCATGGTGTTAGTATGAATCCTTTGTCGAATTGTACGAAAAAGGACCACTTTAGCTACGCATAACTAATAGCCCTAACAACAAAAGTGGCTGCCAATATCTTCAGATCTGTGGTTAGTTGAACATAAAAGAGCTGGAAAAACCAGATCTATGTATGGAAAGACATTAAGCAGAAAAAACAAGGGTTTGCTCCATATACCAATAGATAAGACAAGAACAATTTTTGAAAACCCAATGCAAGAATAGAGCTCAAAGGGGAGCTCACACGGCAAATAATGGAAAAATGTGACCAAGAGTATAGATCCAGAGTGATCTAATAGGCAACAAAAGGTGAAGAATGGTAGGGAAAAACCCTCCTATTTATAACAAAATATTGGGTCATTCTAGATCTTGGTGCATGGGTTAACCAGATCTAGATCCACTTTTTATGGAATATTTTATTATATTTGTTGGAGGAAAAGGTATTTGACTTGGGTCAAATCCCTTAATTTGTTAAAAATAAATAAATAAATGATTTATTTATCTTTTTAAGGAAGCAGTTAGAAGATAATCAAATAAATAATGATTTATTTAATTATTTAAGGAAGTGGTTGAAAGGTAATTAAATAAATAATGATTTATTTAATTATTTGTGGGTGATTTGGTCATATTTAACAAGGAATATTATCTAAATAAGATTTAAATAATTATTCCTAGAAAGTAATAAGATAAATAAAGGTTTATCTAATTAATTTCTTTGTTTTTGGGTTAAACATGACTAGGAATAATAATTAAATTATGGTTTAATTAATTATTCCATGAGGAAAATTAAACAAAATGGGTTTGTTTAATATTTCCTTTTGGGGTTTTCTGTTTTGACCATAAACAACCTAATAAATGTGGTTTATTAAGTTATTTTACATAGTGAAAGCAATTTTACTTAGGGTAAAATTGGTCTTACATGGTGTACTTGGGTCCATCTAATGATAATAGGTTAGATGACCAAAAAATGGTGTAACATATGGATATTACTATATACCCATAAATGAAATACACAACCCTCTTGTACATATCTTCACATGCATCAAAAATTTGATCTTAGCATGAAATTACACCACTTAAGCAACACACCCTCTACATATAACTTGACGACATAAATATTCTCCATTGTACATTATCCTTTGGTATAATTCCTTGTAACCTTTCCAGCGATGATATAACATGTAAACTTGACCCTGTCATTATTGGTAATATCAATAAAATCTCCATAACCTTTGCATCCAGTGCAATATTTCTCATACAAATTATCATGAACCTTCTTCTTTCCATGTTTCAAGGTGCTTTGAAATGCGTTCGAGACATATTTTCCATGCATGGACAACCTAATAATATTTTAAATTTTTTTCCACATGAAATGGATACTATTTATAAATCCACAATGATCCATTGTGTATTTGGGTGATAGGGAACTTGTACATCTGATGACTTCACTTGTAGTGCTAAGTATAGGAAAATCCCACAATTTCATAATGGTAGACCAATTCAACGGTTGAAACTCAAGCTTGATGCTTGAAATGACATCGCTAGATGGAGGTGTGAGAGAATGCATGTAAGCTTCTAGACTAAGGGCTAGAAACAAAGCTAGGTTGGATAAATCATTGTCGACCAAAGTGGCTTTCTCATATTTCCCTAAGATATCCTCTGTAGGAATAATATGATCATTTTAGAAGTCTAACGGAACAACTGGTTTAATAGAGTGGCCCATGGTGGATGGTCGAAAACTATAGACAAACTAAATAGGGGGATGTAGATTAACTTTGGACACAAATGGTTTAGATACAAATGTCAACAAGAAATACTTCAGAACTTATATAAACACAAATGAGAAATGGTGCTTCAATGCACAACACTTATAGAAAAAGCTACAATATGGTGATGAATGACACAACTTAACAAAATTAGACTTCATTCAAATATTGATGACAAACAAGACACAAAACACCAATACATGACATGAATGACCCAAAAATGAAATGCCACAACGAAAATAATAACTAAAAGTACTTTAAGGCATTAAACTGGAAATCGAATAATGAAAAAGTGACTATTATAGGGGAAAAAGACTCAATAACTAAAAATACTTGCATTAAATCGCTTAATAAATCAAGGAAATGACAACATACACCTCCCTGACCATAATGAGTTACATGCACCACCATATGCTTCTTTTGCATAGTAGTATAGTCATTTGGGCACTTACTAGTTGCAACTTACTTGATCCTAAACCTAACTTGTGCCCTTTGACATAGAGAAAAAATCCAAAATGATTTTAGTGACCATAGTAGAGCTTTAGGCATGCTCCATTCACCCAACTAGGAAAAATAATTCCATCAAGATGTGTGAGTTTAATAGATCTCGACTCTCTTATTTCCACAACAAGGAAAGGACCCAACCAATGCATTTGAAATTTTATAGGATGTTTGAGATACTTACTATCATATAACAAAAATTGGTATCCCACAAAAAAAAAAAAATCATTTATATATGTCATTTGCATAAGGATTTATACCTTTGTTTCTCAAAACACTAATGAAAATATACGAGAAAATTTTGATTTCCAATTCCCATAATTCTTGGAGACACTCCATAATAGAATCATAATTGGAAATTTTCATGGCTTGTGCAATGAACAAGTTTAGACAACAAATTCAGCAGGTACCACAAATTCTAGACCATAGAAAATTTGGAACGGAGTATACTTGTGCAGTCATTTCATAGTAGTTTGATAAGCCCATAGTGTAACCAAAACTATTCCATCACAGCCATCTATGTTAGTAGATCATACTTCAGGAATTCCCTTCTCCAATATCTTATTAAAATATTCAATGGTTCCATTCACCTACAGATGATATGGGTTACTTTATGATGTTGAACCATGAATTTCCACAACAAAGTGGAAATAGTTTCATTAATGAAGTGTGACCCCTAATCACTAGTATGACTTATGGGACAACCAAACCGGGTAACAATATTTTCAAATACGAATCTTGCTACAATACTAGCATAAAATTCCTTAACACAAGTTGCTTCAGCCCAATGAGTTAAATAATCAGTTGTGGTGACAATATACTAGGCATGTGAGTGTCACACAAGAGGATTTATTAGGCCAACAAATTCAACAACCCACTTCTCAAAGGCTTGTAGAGCTTGTTGGCTCCCTGTGATTTTCAATATTGGCAAGAACAAACACTACAGGGGCCACATCAGAACCACTTTGGAATCCTAGGACCTAGCCTTCCTGGATTCAGAGAGGGATCTCTCTATGTATGTGTTTATAGATGATATGTCTTTGTGCTCTTGTTTTATGATATTAGGCTAGTTATGAAGTTCTAAGGACTTTTTTTATTTTGATTGATTGATTGATTGATTGGTTGATAGATCAAAGGTGTTATTAATTGAAGGAAATTTTTTAGCTGAATAGATAGACCATGAGAGACATTAATCCATTGGGCTATGGAGTCATAAAAGGATTTAATTGTTCATCAAATCTACAAGGGTTTTCATAGGGCAAGCTAACTATATCAAGTGGATCTCTTAGATTAGATGGCATATTAAATGACAATAAGTTGTGAAGGTAGTAGAACTATAGTCAGTTAAGAGTCTTCTAGATCTACTTTAAATAAGAAAATCCATTTAGGTAACTGTTTGAGACAAACCAAAGGACAGGGCATACCATAGATTTCTTTGGTCGGACTTTAATAAGCAAACCTTTAAGACAACAATCCAACAATCCTAGAATTACTTTCAGACAAATAAAACATTTAAGATAACAGTGAGAGAAGCTAAAGAGCAAGCTAAAACTATATTATTTAACTAAACACTCAAAATACCTTCAAAGCAACATTTTGAGGTAGACCAGAGGACAGAGCATACCATAGACTTCCCTGGTTTAGACTCTACTAAGTATACTTCAAAGAAAGATCTTAAGAAACAATATTTCAACTATACCAAAGGACAGGGTGTACCATAGACTTCCTTGGCTTGACTCTATTAAATTATCCTCAAGACAACAAGATATATGGAACTCGAGAGCAATTAAGAATTCTCCAATCAGAGCTTGCAGAAGAAAACATTAAGATAAATAATGCAGACAAAAATAGGGTGCCAAGACAACATATCCTACTTTAAAATTTGTGTTCTTTTATCAGAGAAGGAAAACTTCACCATTAACATAGCTCATGAATCCTGTGAATGAGCTTGTATAACTAATTTTCAAAACAGGTACATTACTCCATTACAATAGCTCTCTACAACTCAAAGCTTTCTCAAATCCAGCCTTGCAGTCCTCAACTTAGCTTAGCAATAGAAAATCAGTCAACTAACCACTCAACCCACACTAAAAATGAAGCTTACATGTAGTATTTGTTGGAAATACTGAGAGGGGGGGTGAATCAATATTTCTTTCAATTAGAGCATTAGCTAATATTCAATTATTATCAGTGTTTGTACAATGATAGCAAAAAACAAGAGGAACACAAATGCACACAGTTTTTAAGGTGGAAACCTACTCCAGGACAAAAACCACCTAATGCTTTTCTAATAATTCTTTTCAACTCCAATTGAAATAAAGCTCCAACTTCCTAGAATCTAGAAAAGCATTCTTCTCCAACTCCCACTGGATGGACGCTCCAATGCCTGAGATTCTTTAGTAGTCACTGAACAGATGCCCCAACACCCAATGAGATACAACTCACCCTAGCACCACCCTACCACCCTATAGAAGAATAAAAGAAGAATGGAATCCCGTACCAGGGAAAATGGTCCACTTTACAATGATATAGAATTATGTAGAAGAATAAGATATACTATACCATAAGCCCAACTTTGACACAACCACCTAATGATGATCCTTGACCTCCCAACACTTCCTCTTAAACCCTTGGTAGATAGACACTAGTACAATTTGTACAATAATGTATTTACAATGACTAAGTACAATGATTGTATGCAGTGCTACCCACTTGAAGACTTCATATGATGAACTTCTTGTTGCTATTATGCACTTTAGTTGCTGCTCTCATCATGCTACCCTCTGCTACACCTTTTTTTTCTTTTCTGCCATAGAAAGTCTGGTCCTTTGCAATCCTTGACAACACATGATCTAGCTTTTTCTTGCCTTCTAGGAGCTCTATATTGAATCTGGTGTATCTCTGTTATTTCAGATCCTCAATATCTGATTTTCGGTCCAGTATTATTCCTTTGAGTCTTCTTTCCAATGCCATAGGTCTGACCCAATTTGGAATCTTAAAGAGAGAGTTATACCAAATATCTCACAATGCCCTAATTAAAGACTGTTTCAGTAGAGCGCACTTGTACGGTGTGAAACGTGTCAATGTTTCTTTATTTGTCTCTAAAATTGATAGAGTGAAAATTAAAGACTATGCACTATCCACCACTTTTTACAGAATTCCAATCCGATACTCAGAGAGAGAGTTATGATGCATTTACCAAGGTCACTTCTTTGAGATCAATTTCAGGACCCTACAAAAACCATGACTTCCACAGATCATATCTCCAAAAATGTTGCGCACCTTGATCTGAAATTTTTACTGCAGCTTCCTCAGGATTTTTTCTTCGCCTCATCAAAATTTCAGCTTATGAACCTTCATAGAAAAAAATTTAGAGCAAAAACTCCACGATGACCTGTTTCAAATGGCCGAATCCCTTGCCTAAGGAGGAAATGAGGATCACAATTTATATAAATGCTTAAGTTGAGAGGGGCTTCAAGAAGTGAACGTGGGAGGGATTTTAGGAGCTTAAAAAAATATTAATTATGACTTTTCAATGACCCATGCCCCAACCCCATGGGGTTTTAGCCCACTAATTGGGGGTACAAACTTCAAACATGAATATCTCTCAAACCGTGAAGAATTACATGGTGTGCCATATATCAATGGAAACATCTCGACAAGTAGAAACCATAAAAATAATTATTGACCTAGAATATATTAATTTGATAGGTAAAAATTCCCATGCAATATTGGGTTAGCCCCTGGTGTTTCTTGGGTTGAAATCAATGACAACCGCTGATCAACAATCTCCCCCTTTGGCATTGATGGCAACACAAGTACTCCCCCTGCGATCATGAAACCTCTTCCTACAACATTATCTCCCCCTTTGACATCAATGAAAAAGGGTAACTCCCCCTGAAACACAACCATCCTGTGCACCTGTACACACTTCCACTCCCGCTGACACACAACCGTCCTGCAGACCTGTAATCTAATGAGAACTTGGGAGAATCCCAAGCTTTTAACGAAGATATTCCAATGCTGACGAATATTTAATATGTGATTCTTTTGGTGCTACTTGGAATCTTTATACTTGTCCAACTGCTTGCATAACATCTAGTTGGGAGGATGTTAATCTAATGAGAACTTGGGAGAATCCCAAGCTTTTGACGAAGATATTCCAATGTTGGCGAATATTTAATATGTGATTCTTTTGGTGCTACTTGGAATCTTTCTACTTGTCCAACTGCTTGCATAACATCTAGTTGGGAGGATGTTACATATAGAAGACTACTAATCATAGATCTGTACAACCTTTTATCCACATCCTTAGATGATTCATAAATGCTCAATTTGTAACCAAGTAAAGACATCTCGAAATCACTTTGCACCTTTGTAGAAAAATTCTTACTTAGTCGATCATCATTGCTACCAATTATTGTATCATCCTCTTTAGCTATTAGACATGCTTTAGTTGCTTCATCTAGAACATATATGTCGTTTGGAGCTCAACTTGCTGTAGCCACAATTTCACCATACACGCCTTTCCTGATTTCACATTTCGTGGAGTTGAATAGTATTGTGTGTCCTTGATCACACATTTTTCCAACACTGAGCAAATTGTGATTCATGTTTTCAACCAGTAGAACATTATTGGCTAGAGAATCTTTGCTTCTGAGAGTGACAGTACCTGATCCTATAACATTTGAAGATCCATCATTTCCAAAAGACATGGTTCCATCCTTCTTCTCTTCCAGAGATACAAATTTATTTCTATCTCCAGTCATATGTGTTGAGCAACCGCTATCAACATACCACACATATTTGTTCTTTTGAGCCTTGAGAGCAAGAGCACAATTATCATTCTTCTTCTTCTTCCATGTTCGTTCATTCTGTGGCTTCGAATATTCTTCTAGAGGATTTTCAAGTCTGCAGTATTTGGCTATGTGTCCAAATTTTCGACATTTGTAACATTAAATATTAATTCTTAAATGTTAAAATCTATTAATGTTTCGCTGAGCCCTGGGAGGTTCATATTTGATATATTTCCTAGAATTGTATTCGTTCCTAGGGTATGTGTGACATTCTACAGCTTTATGACCAAAATTTCCACATGAATAACAATAGCCATAAAAAATATGTTGGTACCTGGATGAAAATTTTCGTCGAGGAATTATCTTCCAGGGTTGTTCTTGCAAATATTGTCCAATGAAGTCTACATGCATGTCAGATCTCATAGTTTCATTGTATTTTGTTGTATAAGGTCTTGCTTCTTCTTCTTTGTAACCGATGCCAGTTTTTTCGTTGTAAGATTGTTGATTGTTGATGAGTTCTTCCAATGCCCTTGAGTTGTTGGCATAGTTTTGGATAGTTTTTCCTCTCTTCACTTCCTCATGCAGCGAGACTACTTCGGCTTCTAATTCTTCCCTTTCTTGGTTGCTTTCTTCCAATTTATTTTGAAGTGACTCTTCAATGCATTTGTGTTCTTCAACTTCAATTTTGAGACCTTGAACTTGTTCTTCAAGAGTTTTGGAATGGATCTTCTCTACCTTGAGATATTTTATAAGCTTGATTTCGTCCTCATAAAATTCGTCTATGGTCCATCCTTCTTCTTCATTGTTCGATACCTCTTGCTTATTGTGCTTGGGTTTATTGTGCTTGGCCGTAAACAATACTCTCTCATTGGCTTCTTCTTCACTATCATTGTCTTCATCGGATGATGAGCTATCCTCTTTAGAGAGAAAGTTCCTTTTGGATCCTTGATTGTTGAATTTCTTAAAGCCTTTCTTTCTTTTTGAGTTGCCATTACTTTTGTTTGGACATTTTGCTACAAAATTACCAACCTCATTACAGCTGAAACATATCAATGGAAGTTTACCTTTGAATTTTCCCTTACCAATTTGTAGTTTTCTCGTGAAGTAAGCATATTCTTCATCTAAAAGACCTTCTTCATCATCTCCCTTTTCTTCACACTTGCAGGTGCATGTCTTTTCAATTGAAGGTTGTTTATCCTTATTGGTTTTCTTAGATGCAACGAATGCAGTTTCTAGATGCGAAGTACCCTCTTCTTCATCAAGTCTCATTTCATATGCTATGAGAACTCCATGTAATTCCTCTTTTTTGAGTTTGTTGGGATTTGCACTGTATTCTAAGACCGATACCTTTGGGTTGAATCTCCCTGGTAACGTTCTAAGAATATTCCGTATAATAGTCTTCTTGTCAATTGGCTCTCCCAATCCTTCCATATTATTGGTTATTTCATCAACGTATTCAAAGTATGCAGCAATGTTGCAATCTTCTTTCATTCTGAGTTGCTCAAATTTTTCTCTATAGATTTGAAGCTTTGCTTCTTTGACATTTGAGTCACCTGCATATATATTCTCAAGCTTGTCCCATACATTTTTGGCGGTTTTACAACCCAACACCTTATGATAAGCAGATTCAATAAGTCCACTGATAATAATATTCTTTGATTTTGCATCATTTACCAGATTCTTCTTACCTTGTTCATTCGCAGTTGATGTAAATCCATTTTGAACAGTGTCCCATACTTCGTAACCTTGCGCCAAGAGATAGAATTCCATTCTTCCTTTCCAAAGTGCATAATTATTTTTATTGAATAGAGGTACACCATTCTTGTTATACTCCATGACCTCCTTCCAGCTGTTAAACTGCTATTGAAGGAACCAAGCTATGAAACCAATTGTTGGAAATCCTAAGAGGGGGGGGGTGAATTAGTATTTCTTTCAATTAGAGCATTAGCTAATCTTCAATCATTATCAGTGTTTGTACAATGATAACAAAAAATAAGAGGAACACAAATGCACACAATTTTTAAGGTGGAAACCCACTCCGGGACAAAAACCACCTAATGCTTTTCTAATAATTATTTTCAACTCCAATTGAAAATAAAGCTCCAAATTCCTAAAATCTAGAAAAGAATTCTTCTCTAGCTCCCACTAGATGGACGCTCCAACGCCCGAGATTCTTCAGTAGTCACTGAATGGATGCCCCAACACCCAATGAGCTACAACTCACCCTAGCACCACCCTACCACCCTATAGAAGAATAAAAGAAGAATGGACTCCCGTACCAGGGAAAATGGTCCACTTTACAATGATATAGAATGATGTAGAAGAAAAAGATATACTAGACCATAACCCCAAATTTGACACAACCACCTAATGATGATCCTAGACCTCCCAACACTGCCTCTTCAACCCTTGGCAGATAGACACTAGTACATTTTGTACAATAATGTATTTACAATGACTAAGTACAATGATACCTTTACAATGATTGTATGCAGTTCTTCCCACTTGAAGAATTCATATAATGAAATTCTTGCTGCTGTTATGCACCTTAGTTGCTGCTCTTGTCATGCTAACCTTTTCTGCACCTTGTTTTTCTTTTCTGCCGTAGAAAGTTCGGTCCTTTGCAATCCTTGAAAACACATGATCTAGCTTTTTCTTGCCTTCTAGGAGCTCTATATTGAATCTAGTGTATCTCTGTTATTTCAAATCCTCAATATCTAATTTTTGGTCCAGTAGTAGTCCTCTAAGTCTTATTTCCAATTCCATAGTTCTGACCCAATTTTTATTCTTCAAGAGAGAGTTATACTCAATCTCTCACAATGCACTAAGTAAGGACTGTTTCAGCAGAGCGCACTTGTACGACGTGCCACATGTCAATGTTTCTTAATTTGTCTCTAAAATTGATAGAGTGAAAATTATGGACTATGCACTATCTGCCAATTTTTACTGAATTCCAATCTGATACTCAGAGAGAGAGTTATGATGAATTTACCAAGGTCACTTCTTTGAGATGAATTTCAGAAGCCTGCAAAAACCCTGACTTCCACAGATCATATCTCAAAAAATATTGCGCACCTTGATCTAAAATTTTTACTGAATCTTCCTCGGGATTGTAGCTTTGCCTCATAAAAATTTCAGCTTATGAAACTTTGTAGAAAAAAAATTAGAGCAAAAATTCCACGATGACCTGTTTCAGATGGTCAAATCCCTTGCCTAAGGAGGAAATGAGGATCACAATTTATATAAATGCTTAAGTTGAGAGGGGCTTCAACAAGTGAACATGGGAGGGATTTTAGGAGCTTAAAAAAATATTAATTATGACTTTTCAATGACCCATGCCCCAACCCCATGGGGTTTTAGCCCACTAACTTGGGGTACAAACTTCAAACATGAATATCTCTCAAACCGTGAAGAATTACATGGCGTGCCATATATCAACGGAAAAATATCGACAAGTAGAAACCATCAAAAGCATTATTGACCCATAATATATTAATTTTTTAGGTCAAAATTCCCATGCAATAGTGGGTTAGCCCCTGGTGCTGCTTGGGTTGACATCAATGACAACCCCTGATCAATAGTATTTATCTACAAAATGAGGTGGTCATCTTAAGCTAGGGTTTCAAAGGTTATTTATTATAGAGTTAATGATTTTTTGACCTTTAATACCATGCAAGGCCCAAGGAAAAAATATCTTAAAGTGATTCACTATAAAATAACTCCTAAATTTACTTCTGAGCTAACTTTTGGAAATATTTGACTTTAAGGCTTTTTCAAAAAAATTTACAATAACTTCTGGTAGATGAAAAATATCTCTAACTATTTGTAATAACTGTTTGATGTTTTATTGAAAGAAAACGTGTTGTAAGTGGCCAAAAATGTCCTTTGGAGAAGTAATTTCTGGGTTTAGTCATTCAGATTTTCTTCTGGGTAGATCTGCCTCTGTTTTATCATTTAAAATTTGTTTAGGCTTTAAAACATTGTATTTATCCTTTAACTGTCTACCTCACTATCTTTTCTCTAATTCTGCCTTTATCACTGTTTGTTTATTAATATTTTTGATCTTCTATTCTTATTACCTTTAACCTTTTCTTTGTGGCTAATATTTTGATTTGTATTTGATCTTTGATTAGCCTTTGATCTTCACTGCTTTGTCACAGTCCTTTGATTGTCTTTTCTTCTTACTGTGCCTTATGTCTGTGTTTGTTGTGTAGGTGGTATTGTTTCGTTGCTTGGAGGGTTTCGATGATCTCCAATGATCTAGATTAATTGGGTTTAAACTTTGATACTTCGCCTCTGGTCCTTTCAAATTAAAAATAAACCTTTGCATTGTCACCTAGACATTGATTTAAATGTTCTTAGACCATTGAAATGTGTTTATGCCTTTCCTCCATTAAACCTGTACATAAAACAAACTGTGAGATTTTTAAAACCCTCGTGGAGGTCTTTTTCTATGTTTACTGGGGGTTTTTCGGACTTTGGAGCATTTTAGAGGCGTTAATGGAGGGTTGGGGTTTCATCGTAGAGCCGCAAGGCTCTGGATAATTTGAATCAGAAGGTGGTAGAGAGTTTCAGCGCGAAGGGAGGAAGCAGTTTTCGGGAGAGGAGAGGTGGTTTTCACACAGATGGAGGGGTGGTAACGGTTTTGGGAGCGGGCGTGTGATTCCATAAAACACTTGACGCATGTTGGATGGGACCCGAGCGAATACCGCCCATTTCACATGGTCAGGGTTTGTTTAAACCTCGTGCCATTATATTTGCGATGAGCACGGTCAACCGTTAGATCTCGTGGGATGAGATCAATGGTGCTTGCAAGCTTTGAGAGCGGCGGGTAAAACAAATGGGAGTGGGTTCCAGGGACAGATGGTGGAGACTGAATGGGGCATGATTTTTAGTGTAAAGTGGAGCCCATGGTCTTAATAAACTGATGAATGCACTTTTTTATAAAGTGAAAAGAAGGGGTTATGAAGGGTTTTTAACAAAGGCGGAGGGAAAAAGTATTAAAGCAAGGATTTAATTTTGTAAAGGTCCGGTAAATAGATATAAAGGTTAGGATTTAATATATTTCAAACGAAGTTTTAAATATAATATTAAAGGTCCCAAAAGGTTTAATATTCAAATTTAAAACAATGTAAAAACTTGGTTTTACATTGTTTTGGTGTATATAAGGAGAAATGGTGAAGGGAGGGGTTTTTTAGACATGAAATGAGTGAATGAGACCTTTAGGTAGGGAGAGGGAAATGAAAATGAGATAAACAAGCCCAAAATGAGTCTTTTAAGAGAAGGAAAGTATTTTGAGGAGGAAGAGATGGAATATAGTGAAAAAGACTTATTGAGGATAATGAAGGCAATGAGATTTCTAAAGATAGCTGATAGGCAATAAATGTTATCTTTACATGCATGTAATAAATCCATAGTCACCTAGTGAATATGTAGAATACAGGAGGATAACAGTGGCTCTTGCTGGGGAGGGTAGCTCCTTTAGGAGGTCTCACGAACCTCAGAGATCAAATCTCTAGAAATTTTAGACCAGTGCCTTGATTGTACTTGACAAATTCCTCATCTTTTAATTGTTGTTTTGTTGCTTTCCTTTGAAGATGTGATCTTCAAAATATCAAAAACATGATTGCTTCAACTCAATTCTACCTACCCAACATAATTTTCCTAGCATTTTTTCTTCATTGGGTGCATTTAGATTTATAAACCCTTGACATCATTTTATTTTGAAAACAGGAAGCTATCTACTTCTACATTTATATCATCCAAAGGCTCATATTAGGCCGATGAGATCTTTTATTCTCTACCTAATCTACTTATCTGTCAAGATTAATTAGTTTGACAAATTTTCATTCTCTAATATAGAACATGAAATTGAAAACATTACCAAATCAAGATTAAGCAGTTTGATTTGTCATAGGCTGTGGCATTTGGACAAGCTGCACATTGATTTTATTTTTTCAAAAGGTAAAACTAAAACTTGAGGGCTATGATCTGAGATTTATTTTTCATCCTTCTCTTTCTTTCTTGGTTTAGATTAGAACATGGGAACCAATATCCATTCCTAATCTAATCTACTAATAAGCCAAGTTTAAACAGTTTGGAAAATATTCATTTACTAACCTATCAGTAGAAATTCAAAACTTGTTCAATCATTATTAGGTTGTATGACTGAACAATACTTCCTCTTCAAAGTAGTGGCACTTGGACTAGCACACTTTCAGAAATACTCTTTTTTTTGGGTATGGGGCTTTACCTTTTCTTTTTATCTGCCCTCTTTTCTTATTTTCTTTGTTTTTGTGTTTACTTTTCCAAACAATATGAAATTAAACTAAAAATATACTCACAGTGTTGAGCTTATTTTCATACCTATCTATCCTACTCTAACTTGCATATGGTATCTATTCATTAGGTGAAATCTCTTTTCCAATACAACGTGTAATATTCCCAAAATTTAGACTTCATCTAAATAGAATATTATAGTTGGTTTTTATCTTTAGATAGATGAATAAATGGGTAGGTATGCCCATTAACCTCTTTAGAGGAAGAATAAGAAACTGGAAGGAGAACATTTAGGTGTGAGCAAGAGATATATCATGTTGATTCAGTCATCTTTGACCAAATCAACATATACTGTCTATATACATTGTATCTCCTTGATAAACTGCGCAGATTTGGTGGAGGACAACTTGCATGAGCTTGGAGGAAAATGTGGATAGGACCCAATGTGAAGAGGTTCACTCACTATATATGGAGAGGATGGAAGCCTTTTCCATTCATGTTTTAGATTATCATCTTCATATTGGTTTGCTTAGACTTGGCTTCCTCTTGCTGTTTAGCACAATGGTGTTCCCAAGCGGGAATCCCACCTCTTCCCTTGAGAGGCCTCTTGGGAGAGTATTGTACTGATTTGTTCCACATCTAGGCTTGAGGCCAAGCATCAGTCTTCAGTCACAGCATTATTTCTGTAGTATTGTAATGTTGTGTTGCAGGGTGGTGCAGTGGGAAATTGATCATTCCACTTTCGGGTCTGTTTCTCAGTAGAGGATGCTTTCCTTCTCTTGAGAGATCAACAAAGGATATTTATAAGTTAATTTTATATCTTGGCACTTGTCCAAGGAACCTCTACTCTCCTACAATGTATTCCGTTGTAGGAACTGCGTCATTTTCTAGAGAGTTGCTGCAACAAGGTTTTAGGCCTTGTTTCTAAGCTAGTTTCCTAGGGAAAGGGCCATCCCTTCTCTCGGAAAGCTAGAAAAAGGGATTCTTATCCCTCTTATACATTGTTCATCTATGTACATGTAATTTTGCAATGAGACTACGTTATCTTTGAGCTGAATATTCAGTTCTGCTCTTTTTGTACTCATTCTTTCAAGAAACCCTTGCCGGGTTATCTCTATAATGCAATAAGGAGGCCAGATCTCTGTTTTCTTAGCATATTGTGCCATTAATCTCTAGATCTATGATTTTCTATTGTAATGTTGTAGAAACAATCATAAAATAACATTGTACATACTTCAGTATTTTATGCAAAGTCTAAGTCATGGGATTTGGGTGTTTCTAAGTCATTGGAAGGCCAGGAGATCTGTTTAACCTGTCAAAAGGGATTTGTTTCAGATCCCATTTTGTATGTGAGGGCCTTAATATATATGCTAAGGGATCAAACCATTATTTCCCCCTATTATCTTTCAGTTACCTGGGAATAATGTTTTTAGGTTCTATTTTGTTGCTTTACCCCACTTGGAGACAGTGTATAAAGGCATACTTTTGCATATATGTTCATAATCTGATGGGAGTGTGTTAATACACATTTTATGAGTTGGTTTATCACTGCTACTCTAGTTTATGTTTATGTATTGCTGAATCTCCAATTTTAGAACATCTTAAGGTGTTCTTATTGTTGTAGATTTCCCCTATTTTGGGATATTACACAACGAATCAAGTAAGTGATTACATGATTGATTTTTTTTCAACCCTTTGGCTATGCTGAAAAAACAAAAATACCACTCCCATGTCACTTGCTCTTGAACAGTAATGTTCAAAATTTTCTTTACACTCTGCAACAAACTGTTCCTGGCATAGTTTACTTGCTTTTCAAATGTTTCTAAGACAACAGCAAGGGGTTATTTTAACAATAACTAGCCTATAGGATTTAAGGAATAAGCTTCATCCAGGACTACTCCTTCCTCCACTTTTTTGAGCTAGGGATTCTTTTGAGAAAGACACTCCACCTCTTCTTCATGGTCATCTGACTTAGCAGCCTCATTATATATTACTGTGTTTCTTGTGAACAACCCTGGTATGCCTTGATTTAATGGGCTGAATTTTGTCTGAAGGCCCTCATTAAGATCATTTTCTGGAAATAGGTATTCCTGAGAAGGTAGTGCATCTACATCATTAATCTGTTCCTTTGTTTCTTCATGAGGAAATGTTGCAACACATAAATAAGCAGTATAACAAATAGGAATAATTTCTTTATACAAAAATTTAGAGGTTGGTTGCATGCTCAAAACTTGACTGATTTCTTCTTCAGTTAAGGGAGGAGGCGTTTTCCTTTTTCCTTGGATAGAACCACATTTGTTCTCTTTCTCTTGTGAAGGTTGATTTGAGGCTGAATGTCTTCTTTGTTGTTAGTAACAATACCCGAAGACTGCTGATTTCTGATTGTATTAAGGTTGTCTTTGATGAAATTAAATGAAGCACAATGAAGAGGTAAAGATCCTTTCCTTTCTTCCAAACTTTATGCACTTTCTTCTTCACTCTCATAGCTAGTTGTATTTGCTGATCACTATATTTGAGCTGCTGATAATGACTGTCTTTGTCACACAAACTAGTTACTGATTTTTCTGTAGTGTTAGCTTGAGTCTAGAGAACATAATTATCATCATATTGATCATAATTAGGTAGCTTATTCATAGAAGGAATGTTATCCAATATGCACTCTAGATCAGCAGATTGCTCCACCATATGTTGACTTATAAGTTTATTTTCTAATATATGGTAGTTGAGATTAAAAGGAGAGTCTTTGTGGCCAATAGTTTCTTCTTTTCCTGGGATTGAAACACAGTGGTTTTCTTTCTCTTGTGTTTGATCATGAGGCTGAATGTCTTCTTGAGCCTCACACGAAAGGGAAAATGAAATTTCATTTGTTTCAGCTTCTGCTGCTTGATATTCCAAAGGACTCCAGGGCTGATCCTCTGGCTCTAAGATAGACTCTTTGTTATCTATGATTTTATCATCTGATGGGTGAGAGAGTTATTTTCTCCTATGATTATCAATTAGAATGTGCTCCAGTTTCCTTTTTGCAATCTGAAATGAATCGAAGCATAAAGGTAGAGATTCAAAATGTGTTAACTCCTCCTCTATTTTAGATTTTGTATTTTCAATATGGCTCAGGGGGAGAACCTCTAGATCTGAAAGAAGGTTTGTATCATCCATTTCTTCCCTGACTGATTGCTTTGGGAATTCTTCCTTGATTCTGGTAGCAACCTGTTTGTAGTGCTCTCTTAATAGTGAAACACAAGATGTAGGAAGGCATCTAGTACTTACTTGATAGCTTCTTGTATTTTATTCTTTGTAATATTTCTCATCATGCATATTTTGATTTTTATTTTTTCAAACATTTTAGAGAAAAGGGATCACTACATATATATAACCAGTATGTGGTCTTCTACCAGTGGAGTCTTTAGGTCTATTGAGAGTTGTGCAGTCACTAGGTGGAGGATTTTTACTTGTTTTAGGGCTGGATATTGTCCACCATCAGCAACCAGGTACCATTATTGGCTAACACTTGATTCATTTAAGTTTAAAATGAGGTTTTATGAGTTTTGAGTGAATTTAAACTATTTATTACTCAATAATCCCCAGTATGGTCGCCACTATGTTGACTCCCTGTGATTTGCAAGATTGGAAAGAACAAACACTGCAGGGGCTACGTTAGAACCACTTTGGAATCCTAGGAGCTAGCCTTCCTAGATTCAGAGAGGGATCTCTCTATGTATGTGTTTATAGATGATATGTCTTTGTGCTTTTGTTTTATGATATTAGGCTATTTATGAAGTTATAAGAATTTGTTTATTTTGATTGATTGATTTATAGGTTGATAGATCAAAGGTGTGATTAATTGGAGGAAATTTTTTAGTTGAACAGATAGACCATGAGAGACATTAATCCATTGGGCTATGGAGTCATAAAAGGATTTAATTGTTCATCAACTCTGCAAGGGTTTTCGTAGGGCAAGCTAACTATATCAAGTGGATCTCTTAGATTAGATGGCATATGAAATGACAATAAGTTGTGAAGGCAATAGAACTATAGTCAGTTAAGAGTCTTCTAGCTCTACTTTAAACAAGAAAATCCTTTTAGGTAACAGTTTGAGACAAACCAAAGGACAGGGCATGCCATAGAATTCTTTGGCCAGACTTTAATAAGCAAACCTTTAAGACAACAATCCAACAATCCTAGAATTACTTTCAGACAAAGAAAAAATTTAAGATAATAATGAGAGCAGCTAAAGAGCAAGATAAACCTATATTATTTAACTAAACACTCAAAATACCTTCAAAGAAACATTTTGAGGCAGACCAGAGGGCAGGGCATACCATAGAACTCCCTGGTTTAGATTATACTAAGTATACTTCAAAGAAAGGTCTTAAGAAACAATATTTCAAGCTACACCAAAGGACAAGGCGTACCATGGACTTACTTGGCTTGACTCTATTAAATTTTCCTCAAGACAACAAGCTAGATGGAACTGGAGAGAAATTAAGAATTCTCCAATCAGGCCTTGCGGAAGAAAAAATTAAGATAAAGGATGCAGATAGAAATAGGGTGCCAGGATAGCATATCCTACTCTAAAATTTATGTTATTTTATCAGAGAAATAATGGACTAAATGGGAAAACAGAAGGAAAATTTTGACAAAGAAGGAAAACTTCACCATTAACATAGCTCAAGAATCCTGTGAACGGGCTTGTATTACTGATTTCAAAAAAATTACATTACTCCATTACAATAGATCTTTGCAACTCATAGCTTTCTCAAATCCAGCCTCGTAGTCCTCAACTTAGCTCAGCAATAGAAAATCATTCAACTAACCACTCAAACCACACTAAAAATGAAGCTTACATGCAATATTTATCTGTAAAATGAGGAGGTCATCTTAAGCTATTGTTTTAGAGGTTATTTATTACATAGTTAATGAGTTTTTGACCTTTAAGACCATGCAAGGCCCAACGCAAAAATATCTGAAAGTGATTCACTGTAAAATAACTCCTAACTTAGCTTCTGAGCTAACTTTTGGAAATATTTGACTTTAAGGCTCTTTCAAAAACTTTTACAATAACTGCTAGTAGATGAAAAATATTACTGACTGCTTGTAATAACTATTTGATGTTTTATTGAAAGAAAACATGTTGTAGGTGGAAAAATATGTCCTTTGGAGAAGTAATTGTTGGGTTTAGTCATTCAGATTTGCCTCTGGGTAGATATACCTCTGTTTTATCATTTAAACTCTGTTTAGGCTTTAAAACTTTGGATTTATCCTTTAACTTTCTTCCTCACTATCTTTTCTCTAATTCTGCCTTTATCTCTATTTGTTTATTAATCTTTTTGATCTTCTGTTCTTATTACCTTTAACCTTTTCTTTGTGGCTAATATTTTGATTTGCCTTTGATATTTGATTAGCCCTTTATCTTCACTATTTGTCACAGTCCTTTGACTATCTTTTATTCTTAATGTGCCTTCTATCTGTGTTTTTTGTGCAGGTGGTATTCTTTCATTGCTTGGAGGGTTTCGATGATCTCTAATGATCTAGATTCATTGGGTTTAAACTTTTATCCTTCACCTCTGGTCCTTTCAAATTAAAAATAAACCTTTGGATCATCACCCAGATATTGATTTAAATGTTCTTGGACCATTGGAATGCATTTATGCCTTTCCTCCATTGAACCTGCACATAAAAAAAACAGTGAGCTTTTTAAAGCCTGCGTGGAGGGATTTTTCTGCGTTTACTGTGGGTTTTTCAGAATTTGAAGCATTGTAGAGGTGCTAATGGAGGGTCGGGGTTTCATCGTATAGCTGAAAGGCTCTAGATAATTTGAATCATAAGGTGGTATAGAGTTTTGGAGTGAAGCGAGGAAGTGGTTTTGGGGAGCAGAGAGGTGTTTTTCACGCAGATGGAGGGGTGGTAACAGTTTTGGGAGCGGGCATGCGATTCCATACAACACTTGACATGTGGTGGATGGGACTTGGGAAAATACCACGCATTTCACATGGTCAAATTTTGTTTAACCCTCACGCCATCGTATTTTCGATGAGCACAGTCAACCGTTAGATCTCGTCGGATGAGATCAACGGTGGTCGCAAAATTTGGGAGCGGCGGTTAAAACAAGCGAGAGTGGGGTCCAGAGACAGATGGCAGATTCTGAATGGGGCACAAGGTTTAGTGTAAAGTGGGGCCCATGGTATTAATAAACTGATGAATGTTCCTTTTTATAAAGTGAAAAGAAGGGGTTATGAAGGGTTTTTAACAAAGGAAGAGGGTAAAAGTATTAAAGTGGGGCTTTAATTTTGTAAAAGTCAGGTAAAGAGATATAGAGGTAGGGCTTTAATATATTTCAAATGGAGTTTTAAATACAATATCAAAGGTCCCAAAATGTTTAATATTCAAGTTTAAAACAATGTAAAAACTTGTTTTTACATTTTTTTGGTGTATATAAGGAGAAATGGTGAAGGGAGGGGTTTTTTAGAGAGGAAATGAGTGAATGAGACCTTTAGGTAGGGAGAGGGAAATTAAAATGAGATAAACAAGCCCAAAATGAGTCTTTTAAGAGCAGGAAGGTATTTTGAGGAGGCAGAGATGGAATATAGTGAAAAATACTTATTGAGGATAATGAAGGCAGTGATATTTCTAAAGATAGTTGATAGGCAAGAAATTCTATTTTGAGCTGCTTGTAATAAATCCATAGTCACCTGGTGAATCTGTAGAATATAGGAGGATAATAGTGGCTCCAGCTAGGGAGGGCAGCTCCTTTAGGAGGTGTCAAGAACCTCAAAGATCAAATCTTTGGAAATTTTAGACAAGTGCCTTGATTGTACTTGACAAATTCCTCATCTTTTAATTGTTGTTTTGTTGCTTTCCTTTGAAGCTGTGATCTTCAAAATTTGAAAAACATGATTTCTTCAACTCAATTCTACCTACCCAGCATACTTTTCCTAGAATTTTTTCTTCATTGGGTGCATTTATATTTGCAAACCCTTTACATCATTTTCTTTTGAAAACATGAAGCTATCTACTTCTACACTTATATCATCCAAAGGCTCAAATTAGGCTGATGAGCTCTTTTATTCTCTGGCTAATCTACTTATCTGTTAAGATTAAACAATTTGACACATTTTCATTCTCTAATCTAAAACAAGAAATTGAAAACATGACCAAATCAAGATTAAGCAGTTTTATTTGTAATAGGCTGTGACATTTGGACAAGCTGCACACAGATTTTATTTTTGCAAAAGGTAAAACTAAATCTTGAGGGTTATGATCTGAAATTTGTTTTTCATCCCTCTCTTTCTTTCTTGGTTTAGATTAGAACATGGGAACCAATATCCTTTCCTAATCTAATCTACTGATAATCCATGTTTAAACAGTTTGGAAAATCTTCATTTACTAACCTATCAGCAGAAATTCAAAACTTGTTCAATCATGATTAGGTTGTGTGACTGAACATGACTTCCTCTTCAAAGTAGTGGCACTTGGATTGGCACACTTTCAGAAATACTCTTTTTTTTTTGGGTATGGGGCTTTACCTTTCTTTTTATCTACCCTCTTTTCTTATTTTCTTTGTTTTTGTGTTTACTTTTCAAAATAATCTGAAATTAAACTAAAAATATACTCAGAGTGTTGAGCTTATTTGCATACCTATATATCCTACTCTAACTTGCATATGGTATCTATTCATTAGGTGAAATATCTTTTCCAATACATCCAATCAAGTAACTAATTATATGATTGATTTTTGTTCAACCCTTTGGGTATGCCGAAAAAACAAAAATGCCACTCCCATCTCACTTGCTCTTGAACAACAATTCTCAAAATTTTCTTTACACTCTGTAACAAACTGTTCTTGGCATATTTTACTCCCATTTCAAATTTTTCTAATACAAAAGCAATGGGGTCTTTGAAAAATAACTAGCCAAGAGGACTTAAGGAATAATATTCATCCAAGACTACTCCTTCCTCCACTTTTTTGAGCTCGGGATTCTTTTGAGAAATACACTCCACCTTTTCTTCATGGTCATCTAACTTAGCAACCTCATTATATATTACTATGTTGCCTATTAACAACCCTAGCATGCCTTGATTTAATGGGTTGAATTTTTTCTGAAGGCCCTCATTAAGAGCATTTTTTGGCAATAGGTCTTCCTGAGAAGGTAGTGCAACGACATCATCAATATGTTCCTTTGTTTTTTCATGAGGAAATGTTGCAACACATAAATCAGCAGTATAACAAATAGGAATAATTTCTTTATACAAAATTCAGAGGTTGGCTTCATGCTCAGAACCTAGATGATTTCTCATTCAGTTAAAGGAGGAGGCATTTTCATTTTTCCTTTGATAGAACCATAGTTATTCTATTTCTCTTGTGAAGGTTGACTATGAGGCTGAATGTCTTCTTATTGTTAATAACAATACCATAAGACTACTGATTTATGATTGTATTAAGGTTGTCTTTCATGAACTGAAACGAAGCACAAAAAAGAGGTAAATATCCTTTCCTTTCTTCTAAAATTTCTACACTTTCTTCTTCACTCTCATAGCTAATTTGTATTTGTTTATCACTATATTTGAGCTACTCAAAATTATTGTCTTTGTCCCACAAACTAGTTACTAATTTTTCTATAATGTTAGCTTGAGTCTGGAGAACATAATTATCATCATATTGATCATGCTTGGGTAGCTTATTCATAGAAGGAGTGTCATCCAATATGCACACTAGATCAGCAGATTGCTCCACCATATGTTGACTTATAAGTTTATTTTTTGATCTATGGTATTTGGGGTTAAAAGGAAAGTCTTTGTGGCCAATAGCTTCTTCTTTTCCTAGGATTGAAACACATTGGTTTTCTTTCTCTTGTGTTTGATAATGAGGCTGAAATTATTCTTGAGCCTCACACAAAAGGGAAAATGAATTTTCATTTGTTTCAGCTTTTGCTACATGATATTCCAAAGGACTCCAGTGTTGATCCTCTAGCTCTAAGATAGACTCTTTGTTATCTATGATTTTATCATCTAATGGGTGAGAGAGTTCTTTTCTCTTGTGATTATCAATTAGAATGTGCTCCAGTTTCCTTTTTCCAATCTGAAATGAATCAAAGAATAAAGGTAGAGATTCAAAATGTGTTAACTCCTCCTCTATTTCAGATTTTGTGTTTTCAATATGGCTCAGCGGGAGAACCTCTAGATCTAGAAGAGGGTTTGTATCATTGATTTCTTCCCTAATTGATTTCTTTGGGCATTCTTCCTTGATTATGGTAGCAACCTATTTTTAATGCTCTCTTAATAGTGAAGAACAAGATGTAGGAAGGCATCTAGTACTTACTTGACAACTTCTTGTATTTTCTTCTTTGCAATCTTGCTCAACATGCATATTTTGATTGTTATTTTGTCAAACTGTTTAGAGAAAATGGATCATTGTGTTAGTCATCAATAATTTTGGTCTTATCTAAAATATGACTAAGTTAACAATCTCAGATTTCTAAAAACAATATTTGCAAAAACATTGTGAGTTCTAGAAATTTCACTCCCTTCATTATCCTAAGTCTATTAATTCACTGAAAATATTCACTCAAATCCTCCAAATTATCTTGCCATCTCAGAATGAAAACTGCTTTCAGGCTACTCCCACCATTTCACCTACATTACATTCCCTCATCTTATCATTTCTACCCCTGTTTTTTATCAGTCCTTTTTTCCCTCTGAAAATTCCCCTTTTTCCTCCATTTTCCCTTCATTTCCCTTAAGAAGGCTCTTAAAAACCTCTCCTAAACCTTATAAAAACTCCTTTATATGGTTTAAAACTTTCTTTTTTACCACTACCAAAACTTCAAAAGGGCTTAAAAAACTTGTTTTAGGCCTTATATCCACATTTTTCTACATATTAGACCTTAAGCCTAATATCCCTTAGCCCTCTTTCTCATATGATACGAGGGTGAGACCATGTGCTTTTCCCTTAGCCCATTTTGTCTTGGCCCTAGTCCCTTAATTCCCCATGGTACCGCACCTCTCCTTTTCCTTAAAGCCCCCTTTGCTATTTTCTTACCCCGCCCCGGTTCACTTACTGTTGAGAAATCCTGACCGTCGATCTGGCTCCCCCAAATCTGATGGCTCACGATCAAATTTATGTCCATTTTGGTGCCAAATTTTAAACACCCATTTCAATGGGAAAAAAGTGGTTTTACCCGGGACAGGTGTCAAAAATTGAATGGTATCACGTTCGCTAGAGCCAAAACTGCTTACCACTCAACCCTCGTGCGAAAACCACCTAGTTTCACACAAAACCTCCCTTCCCCATTTCACGGAAAAATTCAAAATTTCGTCCTTCTGCCTGGTTCCATCTGTGGAACCCTTCATTCTGCACATTTTCTCCCTCTGCATTACTCCATCGCGTTCCCGAGCTTTTGAAGTAGTTTTAGCCAAAATGCAGGTTTTATTTAATGTTTTTTGTTTTCTTGCAGGTTTTAATGGCAGCCCTAAATCCAAAGGCCATCCCATAGTCAAGATAGTGACTGAGGCCTGAGGATGAAAATTTGAGGGCCTGAAACAAAGAAAGGGATCCAGGGTTTTAAATATGAAGGATGAAATCGATGCTTCATGGCCATCGATACACCATAAAACCTTCCAGCACATCAAATAAGCCTCATGCACACATAAACAGATAAAACAATGAAGATTGAAGAATAGAAGACCAAATGACGAAGACTGAGATTAAAGCTTAAATGATGATTAAAGGATGGAAGCACAGTTAAAGATAGATAAACAAAGGTATTAAAGACATCATGATGAATTATAAAGGCTAAAGCAGAATCAGGCCATAAACAGAGTTTAACTGATTAAATTAAGGAGAGTTAGGCTAAAAATCCTCGGATAAATCAAACAGGAGTAGTTACTCACTCAGAATATCTAACTAACACCTTTGACCTACTTTCTACCTCCAAAGACAAACAAATAGTTATTACAATAAAGAAAATATTTAAAACTATTAGGACAGTTATTGTAAAGATAAGGATAAGCCTTGAAAGTCAATCTTTTCTCCTATCTTTCTATCAGAAGTTAAGACAGAGTTATTGAAACAGAGAAGTAGTTGAGCATCTTCCTACCTTATGCCTTGCATGGTTTTCAAGGTTAGGAATGAATTTACTCTATAGTTAATTACTCTCAAACCCTATATCAGTTCCACGTTCTCATTTGTAGCATAAATACTGCATTTGAACTCATTGTATTATTGGCATTTGATGACTCTTTGAAGTAATATATAGTCTTGTTGAAGTTGAAATGAAATTGATGTTTTGGGACTTGTGGATGTCTTGACTTGTTTGTAGATGGAGAAAGCTCTGTCATTGGATCCCTGAGATTGGTTTTTGGTGAATTACTCTATATCTATTATTGTTATTTTTGAGTCTCAAAAGTGTTTTCCATATTCATACATATTTTCATTATGTCATTACCATTTAGCTCTCATTTCATAACTATCTGACCTAAAACCCTACATCAAGTAACCATTTTCATAAATATATGGGTTAAGATCCTTGTCTTCCAAAGTTATTTATTTTATGTGTTTAAAGTGAATTTATGATTAGAAACTAGAAAATTAACATAGTTTCATATATCTATATATGTGTTATGAGTTTTTTGACATGTGTAGGTCAAAAGGAAGCTTCTAAAAGACCTTTATGTGGCCTCCCAAAACCAAATTCGAATTTGAGTAGAGAAGATCATGGGATCATGAGGACATGTGTCTCATTTCCTTTTTGTATTGAAACTCTAAGAAGATATGTGTCTCATTTCTTATTTGTATTGAAACTCTAAAAAGACATATGTCTTATCATTTCCTATTTTGATTGTAACTCTAGAGATAGAAGGAGAGATTCATGGACTCTCATTAATGAGATAAATTCTCATATTTTTGTATAAATAGGGGAAGCTTTTTCCTATCAAGGGTAGTAAAAAATAGGAGAATAAGAGAAGAATTAGAGAGTGTTTTGTAACAAAGCTTAAGATGGAACGGGATGTAGGTTTGTGAGTATTCAATAAAGAATTTCAGTTCATTGATGTTGTTTTGATTACAACTTTAAGGAGCGAAAAATTTCACCAAATTGGTAGCAGAGGGCCCCTGCTATTCGAGGAGGTTTTACATGTTTTCTAGATAAGTCATTTTCAATTCTGTTTTGTCATATTTTTTTACTGAGATTGCTTTCTGAAATCATAGCTTTTAGCATTATGTTTCATGTCATTTGCTTAGATAAATGATCCTCATGATATTGCAGTTACTCTCTTTCTCAAGCTCTTCCAATACATTTCTATTAAATGAATGTGATTCAATTGTAATATTCTGAGTTATTAGCATTTCATTTTTTATTACTTAGTTAAAAGGAAGATCCTCATTATACTAAAATTAGTCTCTTTCAAAAGCTCTTCAAATAAACCTCTAATTCACGAATGAGACTTAGTTGTAATATTGTGAGTTATTGATTTTTTTTCCTTATCACATTATGATTAATCTCTTTCAAAAGCTCTTCCAATAAACCTCTAACTCATGAATGAGATTTAGTTGTAATGTTATAAGTTGTTTCAGCATTTCATAGGAGATCCTTACTACATTATAATAATTTTTTTCTCAAGCTCTTCCAATAAACTTCTATCAAATGAACGAGATTTCACTGTAATGTTCTAAGTTACTGTTTGTTTCAACATTTCCTTTTATGTTTTAGGAGATCTTCATTGCATTATAATTAATCTTTTTCACAAGCTCTTCCAACAAATCTCTAACTAAATGAATCAGATTAAGTTGTAATTTTTTGAGTTACTTTTCATTTCATGAATGTTCATTTAGAAGTTGTAATATCCATGGATTAGGACTCTCCATTTTCATCATTTTCTAGTTGGGAACAGAACTTGCAAATAAACTTTGTTTTAATTCATTTCATTTTCCCCCTTTTGACATAGATCTAACTTCATCTTTTAAGCATAGAGTAGCATGCTAAGAATCAAACATAAAAACCCCAAAACATCAATAAAACACTAAAAACAACGAAGTAAGAAAAATGGATACTTAGGCACATATAGTGCATCACACTTCATCAGTTTACTATCCCTGGTCGATAATTTATGTTAGCAATTTAGGACACTAAATTGACTAAACATTTTGGCGTCGTTGCCATGGAAGTTTAACTAGGTAGCCTTATTACTTACATCTAAAAAAAAAAAAATTCTCAAGTATGCTCTCCTCCTGCACTTTGTGTGATATAGATGATCAGGAAAAAAAAAAATTATGTTAAAAATAATAATAAATTATGTTTTCATCATTTCATTTCATTTTACAATAAACTTTAAAAATGATGAAAAATTTTAATTTCAATAATTGTTTTGCTTAATGAAATATATATGTATATTTTTGAATTTTTGAAAATACAATATATAATTTTATTAACAAATCAATTAAAAAATAATAATAATAATTTAGAAAAAAAAAAATGGCTCAGGGAAATAAAACCCACGCATATGCATGAGGCCAGCCTTTGGCTTGGCTTTACACATATATGCAGTCCTTCAATCCACACAAAGACCCATGCAATGCAATTTTAAAAAAAAAAAAAAAAGGAATCTTTTCTTTTCCATATTCGTTTTTCGTCAAACAACAGTTATTAGAAATCATTTTTAAAAATTTTCACACAATGAAGGTATATCACATGATGAAACTGTTGATGAGGAGAAGATTGCAAATTGTTGATGAGGAGAAGATTGCAAATTGTTGATGAAGAGAAGATTACAAATTCAATTGCAGGGACAGACAATGGAAGTGTATCATATGAAGAAATTGCTGATGAAGAGAAGATTTCAGACTGCTGATGAAGAGAAGATTGCAGATTCCATTGCAAGTAATTGGAATGAGGGAGATCGATCTAAACTTCTCTGTGAGATACAAGCCATTACACTTCAAAACCTGCAAATAAAAACAAATCAAACCACAAGTAATTTCCAGAAAACGAAATGCGTAATTGTCAAAAACACTCGATTTTAAAACGAATTTTTTGAGCAAATCGAGGCGAATTAGAAAAAACTAAAACATGGGTTTTTTCGAGAATGAGGTGAATTAGGTAATCATATAAAAAATTTCTGAAATTCACATCCATTTGGGAGAAATTCAGGGTTCTTCGGAGCACTAATTTGCATTGTGCAGTGTGCGTGAGAGAAAAATGTTTTTTTTTTAATGAAAACAGTCACTGTTTTATAAAATTCAATTTTGAGAAATAATCAAGGATCTGATTTCCTTATTTGAAGGAAAATGTGGCAGAATTCATCTGTGGTGGCACATGATGAGTGACATGGATTATTTGAGGCAAAGACATTATCACATATGCATCAAATGCAAGTTGTATAAATTGAAAAGGATTATGCCTTCATCTCCTTCATAGTTAGGAACTTGACTTTAGAAATTTCAAGCTTTTTATTTTTATTTTGCATGAAAGATGCCTTGGCATGACTTTGTTTCAAAAATATTCATAAGGACAATTATTTCATCCATGCTTTATTTCAATAAATAAATAAAAAAAAATTTATTTAAAAAAAATAAATAAATAAAATAAAATCTTTATTAATAATTTATTTTTAATAAATAATAAAAAAATTCAAAAAAAAATGGTTTGCAGGAAAATTGGAAGATTATTTAGATGATTTCTAAACATTTGGCATTAATATTGTTGATGTGTATTTTTCTATAAATTTTTAACTTGCAGAATACAACGAATCTTTGTGATGCCAATTGTTTTACTAAGCACAATGCATGAAGTCATCCGACAATAGGGAGTTGATTTATTTTTCATGGTTATTCTTTAAAAATAGATTGTTATCGATATCATGAATTGGACCGAATATATAATTTTTTGATTTGCCTTAATATATTTCATTTGACATTTAATTTTTGCGTAAGAATCAGAAAGAAATTAGCTACTTCTTTTTTAACACACTTATGTTCTTTATGTCAAGTTTTTTTTTTTTTTGCAGATTTGGGATGATCGAATGATCATTGAAGGAAACTAATTGTGCGCACGATTGGTTTTCAAAGGACCGATTTCATGAGAAACATAAGAACAAGTCCATGTTCATATCCATCAAGACCATTACTTTTCCTCCCTTTTTGAATTGTAAATCCAACCAAGAAATTCAAAGCAAACCACCTTTATTTTCCAGCAAGAGTTAGTTGTTCATTTTCCTTCATTCACATACACTTTACATTAATTTTTTTCTATTCCACAAATAAAAGCAAGAAGCTCACCTACATGCTTATTTCCCATTGTCATTTTCCATTTTTCATTGTCCATTTCCATTTTCCTTTTCCTATCCTTTTCATTTTGCAAATAAACCTTGCTTCAATGCAAATTATTGAATCCATAGTCCTTCAAAAATTATTCTTTCATGCTTGCGTTAGATGATGGAGGATTCCTTAAGGTCTCCCTTCTAAAAAGTCTTGTCCTATCGACATCAGCACATTATCTAGGTCCAAGACTAGAGTCCTTAATAGTACCTTGAGGCTTGTATGCATTAATGACAATTTCTCTCGCTGACAATCATGGGAATACATCAATGTCCCTTGATTTTCAGATCTTGCAAGTGGCTCGACATCAACCCATTTATTCGCACTTTACAAGATGTACTTAGGTACCTTGACACTCATTGACATTAATGGTGAGTTTGCCTCGCATTGGTTAACGACATTCATCAATGGTCGGTAATCCAATGACTTCTCTTCATGCTCGACATCAACACATTTATTCGCATGACTAGAATTGTACCATCGGATTTTGTAACGATTGAAGACTACATCATTTCAGCAGTTTGCAGCAGGAATCAATTTGTATCAGCAGCAATAAAGATCCCAATCTTGCTATCAGCACAAAGAGAACAAAGAGAACAAAGAATCAGATCAAATTCATTTGTTTACATAGTTCCTAATCCAACAATATCAACAGCCACACTCTTCAGTATACACAACTCATCCACATTTAATGTAAGTGAAGGTATGTGGTTTTCTAATTTTTAGTCATGTAATTCATTAGAATGTGAAAATTGTAACTTTGGAAAAATTCGTCTCCCTTTTTCACATTGTCATATCTTTAGTTGGGGGGGAAGGGACATCATTTCATATCCACATGTCATACACTATCACACATTTTCATTTCATTTCCACCCGCATATACTTCCCAACCAACTATTGTTGCAACATGATCCAAAAGATTATATGCCTTGCAAATGATAAATTTATTGATGAAGTAATTGATTCTAAATGTTTTCATAAACTTTGATGCAACAAAGAAAATAAAACATTGTTACACAGGAACCATTACTCAAAAAAACTGGTTGTCACACAAGAACCATTGCTCAAAAAAACTGGTTGTCACACAAGAACCAACCATAAAAAAATGTTGCAACCAAATGTATTATACTTTTCCAAAAAAAAATATTATAAAGCAAAGTTTGGAATGAATAAATATGATTCAAAACTCATAAAATATCAACTCATGAACAAATGAATCATTGCAATAGTTGCATGAGGACATGCAACAACTTCAGTTGGGGGGTATGTTGAGTCTCAAAAGTATTTTCCATATTCATACATATTTCCATTATGTCATTACCATTTAGCTCTCATTTCATAACTATCTGACTAAAACTCTACATCAAGTAACCATTTTCATAAATATATGGGTGAGGATCATTGTCTTCCAAAGTTATTTATTTAATGTGTTTAAAGTAAATTTATGATTAGAAACTAGAAAATTAACATAGTTTCATATATCTATATATGTGTTATGAATTTTTTGACATGTGTAGGTCAAAAGGAAGCTTCTAAAAGACCTTTATGTGGCCTCCCAAAACCAAATTCGAATTTGAGTGGAGAAGATCATGGGATCATGAGGACATGTGTCTCATTTTCTTTTTGTCTTGAAACTCTAAGAAGATATGTGTCTCATTTCTTATTTGTATTGAAACTCTAAAAAGACATATGTCTTATCATTTCCTATTTTCATTGTAACTCTAGAGATAGAGGGAGAGATTCATGGACTCTCATTAATGATATAACTTCTCATATTTTTGTATAAATAGGAGAAGCTTTTTCCTATCAAGGGTAGTGAAAAAATAGGAGAAGAAGAGAAAGGATTAGAGAGTGTTTTGTAACAAAGCTTAATATGGAATGGGATGTAGATTTGTGAGTATTCAATAAAGAAGTTCAGTTCATTGATGTTATTTTGATTACAACTTTAAGGAGAGAAAAATTTCATCAAATTGGTAGCAGAGGGCCCCTGCTATTCGAGGAGGTTTTACATGTTTTCTAGATAAGTCATTTTCAATTCTGTTTTGTCATATTTCCTTACTTAGACTGCTTTCTAAAATCATATCTTTTAGTATTATGTTTCATGTCATTTGCTTAGATAAAGGATCCTCATGATATTGCAGTTAGTCTCTTTCTCAAGCTCTTCCAATACATCTCTATTAAATGAATGGGATTCAATTGTAATATTCTGAGTTATTAGCATTTCATTTTCTGTTACTTAGTTAAAAGGAAGATCCTCATTATACTACAATTAGTCTCTTTCAAAAGCTCTTCCAATAAACCTCTAATTCACGAATGAGACTTAGTTGTAATATTGTGATTTATTGATTGTTTTTCCTTATCACATTATGATTAATCTCTTTCAAAAGCTCTTCCAATAAACTTCTAACTTATGAATGAGATTTAGTTGTAATGTTATAAGTTGTTTCAGCATTTCATAGGAGATCCTTACTACATTATAGTAATATTTTTCTCAAGCTCTTCCAATAAACTTCTATCAAATGAATGAGATTTCACTGTAATGTTCTAAGTTACTGTTTGTTTCAACATTTCCTTTTATGTTTTAGGAGATCTTCATTGCATTAGAATTAATCTTTTTCACAAGCTCTTCCAAAAAATCTCTAACTAAATGAATCAGATTAAGTTGTAGTGTTTTGAGTTACTTTTCATTTCATGAATGTTTATTTAGAAGCTGTAATATCCATGGATTAAGACTCTTTATTTTCATCATTTTCTAGTTAGGAATAGAACTTGCAAATAAACTCTGTTTTAATTCATTTCATTTTCTCCCTTTTGACATAAATGTAACTTCATCTTTTAAGCATAGAGTAGCATGCTAAGAATCAAACATAAAAACCCCAAAACATCAATAAAACACTAAAAATAACGAAGTAAGAAAAATGGATACTTAGGCACATATAGTGCATCACACTTCATCAATTTACTAGCCCTAGTCGATAATTTATGTTAGCAATTTAGGACACTAAATTGACTAAACAGTTATTTCTTATTTCATTATGTTTCACCATTCTCTGTTGCAGTAGAGTAAAAATTTTAAGCTAAGAAATGTCTTCTGAAAGCACCTTAGTTCTATTTACTCTCCAATATCTTAATGTTTTCTGCTGCTAAGATCTTCTAGAGAATTCTTAATTGCTCTCTAGAACTCTTATGCTTGTTTATTTCTTAAATAGTTCAATACAGTTGGTCTCAATAATGATTTATGGTTTTCCCTGCTTACTTGTTGCCACTTCAAAACTGTTTCTAAATTCTCCCTTTAAAGTACCATTGTTTAAAGTCTGCCAAAGAGGTTTTGTTCCAATCATACCATTTGTACTTACTTAAATAATTGTTTTAAAGGTATTTATAGCTGTAAATCTAAGATGTCTAAGAGTTCCCTCTTCTATGAATACAATTATGTGTGAAATCTTTAATGTTTTCTTATCCTTGAAGGTGAAATTAGTAGAAGTTAAATGAGTTTCTCACCTTCTATATTTCATTGGAGAAGTTTGTCTTGAAATTATTATTTGTTGAAGTGTGGTTTCTAGAATTTATGGTTAGCCTTGTCTATGGAATGCCTCTTAATGTTCAGATAATGTTTTAAGTCCCTTTGTTGAGAAGTACATATAATTAAAGATTTTTAATTGCCCTTAGTTTTACTTTTCATTCTAAATCATTGATGTTCATTTCATTTCACCTGAAAGACCTTGTAGATCCACTCGCCAAGTTAGATTTTCCCTTTGATACCTCTGACCCATTTAAAAACTTGTTACAACTTCCACTTGACTCCATTTCCCAATGACTTAGAGATTTCCCTTGTCTATCTATGCTGCTTAGATCATCATGTTCAACCAAATAATCAAACAAACTCATGCTTCATAACTAGCCTAAAATCAACTCCTAAAAGCAAACAAGCTCACATCTTTGCAAACAATTGAGATATCCCTCTTTGAGACTAGGAAGGCTAGGTCCTAGAGCTCTAAAGACTAGTTTTGATGTTGCCTTGTCACTTGGTATGCCAATCTGCCGAATCACAAGACCACAACACATTGCATATCTATAACCAGTTTGGGGTCTTCTACCAGTGGAGTCTTTAGGTCTATTGAGAGTTGTGGAGTCTCCAGGTGGACTATTTTTACTTGTTTTAGGGCTGGTTTTTGTCCACCATTAGCAACCAAGTACAATTATTGGCTAACATTTGATTCATCTAAGTTTAAAATGAGTTTTTATGAGTTTTGAGTTAATTTAAATTGTTTATTACTCAGTAATCCCTAGTATGGTTGCCACTATGTTGGCTCCCTATGATTTGCAAGATTGGCAAGAACAAACACTACAGGGGCCACATTAGAACCACTTTGGAATCCTAGGACCTAGCCTTCCTAGATTCAGAGAGGGATCTCTCTATGTATGTGTTTATAGATGATATGTCTTTGTGCTCTTGTTTTATGATATTAGGCTAGTTATGAAGTTCTAAGAATTTGTTTATTTTGATGGATTGATTGATAGGTTGATCGCTAAAAGGTGTGATTAATTGAAGGAAATGTTTTAGTTGAATAGATAGACCATGAGAGACATTAATCCATTGGGCTATGGAGTCATAAAAGGATTTAATTTTTCATCAACTCTGCAAGGGTTTTCAGAGGGCAAGCTAACTATATCAAGTGGATCTCTTAGATTAGATGGCATATGAAATGGCATTAAGTTGTGAAGGTTGTAGAACTATAGTCAGTTGATAGTCTTATAGCTCTACTTTAAACAATAAAATCCTTTTAGGTAACAGTTTGAGACAAACCAAATAACAGGGCATACCATAGACTTCTTTGGACAAACTTTAATAAGAAAAATTTTAAGATAACAATCTAGTAATCCTAGAAATACTTTCAGACAAAGAAAACAATTAAGATAATAGTGAGAGCAGCTAAAGAGCAAGCTAAACCTATATTATTTAACTAAAAACTCAAAATACCTTCAAATCAACATTTTGAGGCAAACCAGAGGGCAGGGCTTACCATAGACTTCCCTGTTTTAGACACTACTAAGTACACTTCAGAGAAAGGTCTTAAGAAACAATATTTCAAGCTACACCAAAGGACAAGGCATACCATATAATTCTTTGGCTTGACTCTATTAAATTATGCTCAAGACAACAAACTAGATGGAACTGGAGAGTAATTAAGAATTCTGAAATCAGACCTTGTAGAAGAAAACATTAAGATAAAGAATGCAGATAGAACTAGGGTGCCAAGACAACATATCCTACTTTAAAATTTATGTTCTTTTATCAAATAAATAATGGACAGAATGGGAAAACAAAAGGAAAAATTTGACAAAGAAGGAAAGCTTCACCATTAACATAGCTCAAGAATCCTGTGAACTTGCTTGTATTACTGATGTTCAAAACATTTACATTACTCCATTACAATAGATCTCTGCAAGTCAAAACTTTCTCAAATCCAGCCTCATAGTTGTCAACTTAGCTCAGCAACAGAAAATCAGGCAACTAACCACTCAACCCACACTAAAAATGAAGCTTACATGCAGTATTTATCTACAAAATGAGGAGGTCATCTTAAGCTAGGGTTTCAAAGGTTATTTATTACAGAGTTAATGATTTTTTGACCTTTAAGACCATGCAAGGCCCAAGGCAAAAATATCTGAAATTGATTCACTATAAAATAACTCCTAACTTAAATTCTGAGCTAACTTTTGGAAATATTTGACTTTAAGGCTTTTTTGATAACTTTTACAATAATTGCTGGTAGATGAAAAATATCTCTGATTGTTTGTAATAACTGTTTGATGTTTTATTAAAATAAAACATGTTATAGGTGGAAAAATATTTCCTTTGGAGAAGTAATTGCTGGGTTTAGTCATTTGGATTTTCTTCTGGGTAGATCTACCTATGTTTTATCGTTTAAACTCTGCTTAGGCTTTAAAACTTTGGATTTATCCTTTAATAGTCTGCTTCACTGTCTTTTCTCTAATTATGCCTTTATCTCTATTTGTTTATTAATATTTTTTATATTTTGTTCTTATTACCTTTAACCTTTGCTTTGTGGCTAATATTTTGATTTGTCTTTGATCTTTGATTAGCCCTTTATCTTCACTGCATTTTCACAGTCCTTTGACTGTCTTTTCTTCTTACTGTGTCTTTTGTTTGTGTTTGTTGTGCAGGTGGTATTATTTTGCTGCTTGGAGGGTTTCGATGATCTCCAATGATCTAGATTCATTGGGTTTACACTTTGATCCTTCGCCTCTGGTCCTTTTGAATTAAAAATAAACCTCTGGATCGTCACCCAAACATTGATTTAAATTTTCTTGGACCATTGGAATGTGTTTATGCCTTTCCTCCATTAAACATGCACATAAAAAAAATTGTGAGCTTTTTAAAACCTGCATGGAGGGATTTTTCTACGCTTACTGGGGGTTTTTCAGACTTTGCAGCATTGAAAAGTTGTTAATAAAGGGTCGAGGTTTCATCGCAGAGCTGTAGGGCTCTAGATAATTTGAATCGGAAGGTGGTAGAGAGTTTCGGCGCAAAGGCAGGAAGTGGTTTCAGCAGTGGAGAGGTGGTTTTCGCGCAGATGGAGAGGTGGTAATAGTTTTGGGAGCGAGCGTGAAATTCCATATAGCACTCGATGCATGGCAGATGGGACTTGGGAAAATACTGCCCATTTCGCATGGTCGATATTTGTTTAACCCTCGCGCCACTCTATTTACGATGAGCATGGTCAACCATTAGATCTCATGGGATGAGATCAACAGTGGTCTCAAGCTTTGGGAGTGGAAGGTAAAACAAACGGAAGCGGGGTCCGGGGACATATGGCAGAGTCTAAATGGGGCGCAAGGTTTAGTGTAAAGCGGGGCCCATGGTCTTAATAAACCGATGAATGCCCCTTTTTATAAAATGAAAAGAAGGGGTTATGAAGGGTTTCTAACAAAGCTACTAGGAATATCAATTAGTCCTAATCTAATGGGAATATTCAATTTTGTTTTACTTTTTTGTTTTATGAATAAATTGTAAAGGAGGATCATAAAACTCCTAAGAACAGTAAATAAATCAATGCCACATGTGAACAAAGCTAAATCTGGGCTATGTAAATGAGCACCCTTAGGTGTGAAAAGGGCTGAAACTTTTGACTGGGTCAACCATGACCAAATCAACAACGTTGTCTTAGAGGATTGGCCATCAATGATGCACAATGCAGTTTAGAGGAAGTTGGTTCATGTGAAAGAAGCCATTTCAATGAAGGTGGTTTAGGGTTTGCAAGCTCTCAAAATTATAAAAGGAAGAGGAGGACAACATGAGAAGGTTGTTGATATGATTACATTTTCAGAGTATATTGTTTGTTTAAACATATCTCATTCTCCTTGCTGTTTAGCAGAGAATAGTGTTGTTTAGCACAAGGATCTCCTGTTTAGGAATCCCATCTCTTTCCTTGAGAGGCCTCTTGGAAGAGTGTTGAATTTCTTGTCCACTATCAGGCTAAAGGCCAAGCTTCTTCTTCCAACTACAATGTAGATCCTATTGAGGGTTTGCTTGTCTTTGTAAGCTGCAACAAGTGGAGGCTAGATCTACTCAGATCTAGACCATTCTAGTGCCTCTTTTCAGTGGGAAAGTATTCTAATCCATTAGAAAGCGAGTATTAGATCATTGGAGCATTAGATCCATATCTTGGCATTAGGACAAACTTATCTTAAACCCTACAACATAGTTTCACTTCCAGATCCGTGTTTTTCTGTAGGGGATGTTGCAGGGGCTTTTGGCATAAAATTTTGGAGGAGTGTTTATCATGTGTTGGGGATCTTCCCTTCACCTTTGAGATCCACTGAAGAGGATCATATTATTGTATATATCATATTAGATCTGAATATTCCTGTAATTCTAAATATTTCTGCAGATTTGCAGCTTTTAGATCTCAGATCTACTCCATGTGCTTCATGTATTGCTGAAAACCCCAAGGGGTATTTGAAGGAGAGCCTTTATAGTGTATGGATTTATCATAGATCTGAATTTTCATGAATTCTTTTGCTCTAGATCTAAGTTGTAATCAACAGTTGTTGCAGCCTAATAAAAATAACTTTGTCAAGGCAGTTTTGGTTCATATGTCTAGTTGTTGCACCTCATTTTGAAGATATTTCTTCATTGGAGACTTCTATTTACTATTGTGCATATTATGGGCTTCATTATACATCTGATTTTCTGTTATAAATGATAAATAAGGTTCTCCATATTGGCCTCCTATCCTTGCTTGCCTAAACTGCATTATTTTCTGCAGTATTGTTTAATATTGCTGCATGTTTCCCATTTGGGGATATTAAATTTTTATAAAATGAAAAGAAGGGGTTATGAAGGGTTTTTAACAAAGGAGAAGGGAAAAATTATTAAAGAGGGGCTTTAATTTTGTAAAGGTCAGGTAAATAGATATAAAGGTTGGGCTTTAATATATTTCAAACGGAGTTTTAAATATAATATCAAAGGTCCTGAAAGGTTTAATATTCAAATTTAAAACAATGTAAAAACTTGTTTTTGCATTGTTTTGGTGTATATAAGGAGAAATGGTGAAGGGAGGGTTTTTTTAGAGAGGAAATGGGTGAATGAGACCTTTATTTAGGGAGAGGGAAATGAAAATGAGATAAACAAGCCCAAAATGAGTCTTTTAAGTTCATGAAGGTATTTTGAGGAGGCAAAGATGGAATATAGTGAAAAAGACTTATTGAGGATAATGAAGGCAGTGAGATTTATAAAGATAGCTGATAGGAAAGAAATGTTATCTTTAGGTGCTTGTCATAAATCCATAGTCACCTGGTGAATCTGTAGAATACAGGAGGATAACATAGCTCTGACTAGATGTAATGGAAGTTCATAAATATGGGAATTCCTCTCAACTTGCTGGCAAACATCATAGTTCATAAAATACTCCTTGGCACCTTTAAAGACAATTTGTCACCATATTTTATCTTGGATTACCTTTTGTGAAGTTGCTTTCCACCCAACATGGCCTCCCGCAACACCACAATGACATTCCCATAAAATGGCATCTCTCCCATGCTTGAGAATACATTTGTGAAAAATATGATCAAGTCCCATATTATACAATGTCCTGCAAATTCTGTTGCATGCAACACCATATGATTATTTTTCATAGTAGTATATTCATTTGGCCACTTACTAGTTGCTACAAATAACACGACATCTTCAATATAATTTGGCACAAATTCAATTCTAAATAAATAAACAACATGAAATTTATCATCAACTGACCCTCTCGCTTGTCTAGACTCCAAGTGAGAAAGGTGATATGGGCCCACGTTAGTATGACCTAGCTTGACAACATCTTTAAATGAAAAATCTTGAAACAATAGCAACCATATACGTATTCTCCCTTAAAGAACAAGTTTGTTAACAATTTGATTCAATAAAAAGCGATCAGTGAAGAAGCTGAAAGGACATCCAAGCAGATAATTCATGGAATTTTGAGGTTAATATACCATAGAAAGAGCCTCCCACTCAGTTGATGTATAATTTATTTCAACATTTTTAATGTTCCTTCTTCAAGATTACTCATAAAACATGCATCAAAAACGTTTTTCCAGCAACATATGCAACAAAATACTTAAATGGACTCTTGGATCCCATAAAATAATCAATATACAATGTAAATCCAAGAATAGAGCTGAAACAAATCAAACTAGGTGGGCTAAACAGACCTCCCACACTAGTGTAGCCAAAACTAGTGAAAAACCCCAAGACTGCAAAATGCCGAAGTAGTTTCTCAAGGGACTGAGCAATCTAAGAGAGGTTTTACACATAAAATGATATGAGAACAATAGATCTACTAATCGAGCCACCAAACCATGCAATAAGTTCTGCCTCCTGAAAAACACACTCCCTAGTAGAAACAGTGCTAGGAGAGTGAGAGAAATGTGTGGTCTGATACCACAGATCTAAAATAAGCTCTGGAGCTCTCCAAACAGATCTCTCAAGTGAAGGAAACCTTCCTCTAATGATAAACTAGCTCATAAGCTGGGATTCCAATCCCTTCCACTGCTGCACCCAACAACACTGCACATTCTCCGGCAAAGCTGTGCTGATGAAGATGGCTGAAGCTTGGCCCAAAAACCTGATGTGGAATGATGAATACAAACTCTTCCAATGAGCTCGTCAAAGGAAAGAGGTGGGATTCCCGCCTGGGAACACCCAGTGCTAAACAACACTGCAACTTGCTAAGCAGCAAGCAGCAACAATTCTTGGCAAGAAAGAATGATAATAATCAACAGCATGTTAAACAATGCTGCCATCCTCTTCCTTATATCATAAGCAATTTTTATTTCTGTTGGCCCCACTTACTTAGGTTGCTTCTAACCCAAGCTACCTTTCCCTCCAAAATTGCGTTTTCCAACCTAGGATTCCTCCTCCACTAAAACTGCATTGTTGATTTTGGTCGAAGCAGCTTCATTTTGTCTTTGTTCACACATGGAGGTGTTTTATTGAGCTAGAAAGAGTGTCTCCTTTCACACTTGGAGTTTTTTTATCCTCCTTAGGATACTTATGGGCTTTTCTACCCATTTATTTGCCGACTATAGCTGCTGCTAACTCTAATGTTCCATTTAGCTTGGAAGCTAGAATTTTGGAACATTACATTCCTCCCCTCCAAAATCTTTGCTTGTTCTCAAGAAAATGCATAAGGATAGAAAAATATCTCCCCTCCTCCTCATGTGGCCTCCTTCAATAGCCTTCATCACTACATCAAGAGAATCTGCCAATAAACTATCATCCAATGCTTCCTCCCAAGGGTGCAAAACCAAAGTGTCCGCATCAATCAAAGGTGGAAAGTGTGAATGGAAACATGCTAGCTGTCTCATGGCCTCCACAAAGTAGGAGTGATGATCAACATGGTGAATGAGTGCCTCCCTCATCCATGCAATCATCCAAATGAAGTGAGTCACCCTCCAACATGGTAACCCATGAAAAGTCTCTTCCACCTTGTGCTCCAGAAATGAAGGTGGGATGCATAAGTGAACATGATAGGCAAGAGGGCCTATCCCACACTATCCTCCTTTCCACTCATGATAAGTGTAGAGGGCATGCTGATCTTGGGCTGAGACATGATTTCCCTCCAATGGAAAGAAGAATATTGAGCCTCCAAAGACTCTTCCTCCAAAATCACGAGTCATGCCAACCCAAACCATTCCATTCAAGATGAATGGCACATCATCACCACATGGAATCCAAATAAAAATATGGCTGAAGGTTATATGAAAATGTGGATGATACATATGGTCTCTCTGGTGGATATAGTGTAGTTCTCCCAACTGCTTCTTGAGAATGTCATATGGCAAGTGGTCCTGCAACAAGTTACAAGCTGTATATGTTTGTTATCCCAACATGGGGAAGTAAGCATAAATGTATATCAGCTGTACTAATATAAAATAACAATACAATTTCCCAAAGTCATGTATAGATGGGCTACTATCATCATAAACATTGGCCCTAAAGTGACCATGAAACCCAAAAATACTCTTGCTCTTTTGAGGAGCAATGCACTTTGCAAACATGGTGAGAAAGTACAAATACTCAATAGAGTAATCAAAAAGTAAAGAAATGAATTCTCTACCATACATAGTGAGTGGGATGAAGGTGAGATCCTCCAATAAGTTCTCCCATGAGAATATACTCATAAAAATATGCAAGAAGAAGGGACACCTCCTCCCTTTGGAATATCTCATCCATAAGAACATGCTCCTATGTGACAGCGCTATAGGCCTTTGTAATAAGGCTCCATGACTTCTCCCTTTGACATTCCATCTGCCAAATCCATCCACCATAATTATGCTATGTGAGAAGATCATCTTCCAACATGGAAGTTTCTCATGATCCTCCAATACTGAAGGGTAGCCTCCTTGCACCATGAATATGCCTTTCTTCTCTTCAGAAATATCATGAAAAGTATGGGAAGAATTTTGCCCATACTCTCCCAAGTGCCACCATAGCAACAACAACCTTTTTTTCTACCTCATCTCTCCCTCATACAAGCTTCCTTTGAACAAGAACACATGAGAAATACATGGAATCAAGATACAATAAAAACAAGTTTCCAATTGACAACCGGAGAGTGAATCTTGGTCCCCCTCATGGAACCAGCGCAGTGCATCCTTGGCCTGCATCAAAAAAAGAAATAACAAGTGCTTTGCTAGCCACTTGTTTGCTGCCATAGTCATCTCATAAGATGAAAACATGAAGTTACACTATGGTGTCATTGGTGCACACCAAGCGATATATGGCTTCCCCCACAACTCATCAAAAAGATAACAAAGATCAATGCTACAAGTAGCTACAAGTACATCATCATAAAATATGCAAGAAGAGATGATTCTTCTTGTTACATCATGCTGCTCAAATAATGAAAAGAAGTACAAAACAAAATATGAAATGATACCTCCTCCATTATGTACTTGAGGCCTTGAGTTGAAATGGCTGAACTGGAAATTCTCCCTTACTCCCAATGAGTAGGAAGGTGGCTGTGACATCCTCACCATCCGGGCTATGCATATCTCCGTATGCTGATATAGGTCATGCTAGATGCCCTCCCAAGTGAACTCCTCCATCAACTGGAAATATGCATCAAAGTGCATAGAAGAGATGTCCTCATGTGCTGGATGTAGTAGCTTCTCCTTGAGACTAGAAGATCTAGTCAAGAGGATCCTAACATAGGAATAGATGACCACATCATCCACCATGTATATGTCATCTCCATCTGGGTCATCAAGAATCATGCATGCACCAAGATCCTTGGAGTACTCTACCAAGAGCTGAGATCTCCAGTAAGGATCAATCCTCCTCAGTGACAGCGCTGGTGATCTGTCATGTGAAGCTCTCCTCATGCTGCTGCCTGCTAATTTGACATCCCCCATGCCAAATTTCTCCTCAAAAATCTTCACCTCTCCAAAATCCAAGAGTGGTGAACCAAAAGACAAGACATATCTCATCAACTAAAGATCAGGTGGCCTCCCAGGTGGAATGCCTCCATGAAGTGAGACATCAATGTCAAGAGTAGACTGCATAGGTGATTGGGAAATCTTTCCCCTGCTTCTACAGTGAAAATCAGTCTTCCTCTTCCTTGCATTGGCTCTCTGAAATAGAGAAGGGTGTATGCCTCTCATCAACTGATGCTGCCCTTCCTCCTTTCCTCCTCCTTCTAGCTGCAATGCTGCACAATCATGCTGATCATTGATTGTTCTTGGACCTCTATGTATGAGATCCTGGGGAACTTCTTGTAAAGATACAATAATCCCTCCCGTGGGAGCATGTGCTCCTCCTCCCTCTGCATGAGGTACTGGATGTGCTCTAGATATGACATCGCTATTGCCTTCTTCTCCATCAATGTGTATAGGCAACATCTCAACAATTGGATCCCTTTGTGAAAAAGTGATCCCCATGCCCTCTTGTTCAAGAATATGAACTAGAATTTTTTCTTCTGGCAATGTGTAATGCAAGACATCAGCTCCTCTCATGGTTTTCTGAAATGGAGTTTCATCCATCACATGCAAGGGTTTTGTTTTCTCAAGTTTCCCTTACTCATGTGTCTTAGGAAGTTTTTCACCAAACCTCTCCATCAATTTTCTTATGAATCTTGCATAAGAGAAAGTATTGGCATTCTTTAAGGAATAAGATTCAAAAATCCACCATGCATGAGCCTTACCTCTGAAATGCAGTGCTGCAACTCTGATAGCTTCATCTCCGACAATATGGTGCAGCTGCAAATTGGAGTTTAGCTCCTTCACCCAAGCTCCAGCTGAACATGTAAGTGATCCGGCAAAAGTAGATAGAAGAAATCTATTTGCATCCTACTGCTGGCTCTTCTCCATATGGATCTTGCAAAACTCTTGGAAATTAGTATGATCTCTAAACTTCTCGATTTGAGATTCATACTCCCGCAACAAATCACTAAGAGTCATTCTCTTAGGCATTCTTCCTCCTCCCATCCATCTCAGGATAACTTTGGGCATTTGACTATGCTATGCATCATGGAGTGCAGCTGCATGCTCATACTCACCATGTGAAAATATAGATTCAGCTCTAGAATTAACCTCCTTTGGAGATTTCATCTCCAATCTTATTTTCTTCAGCTCTCCTTGAAATCTCTTCATAGATTTTGGAAGAAGCTTTGTGAGCTTGTCTCCCTTTCTTTCTACACATACTAAAGCTTTCTGGCTTCTTTCCATCTCTCCTCTGATAATCTTGGAAAGTTCCCTTCTCGGGAATATCGAAATTCTAGCACGTTCGAGTTATTGCGGGGGCATTCACTGGATATGCCACCTTTCAAAAAAGGATGAGATCCAAAGGCTACTAGCCATCTGTAGACTCTATCTATAGAAGTTCAAAATTTTCTCCTTTCAGGGATTCAGTACTTTGGCTTGGAAGCCACGAGGCTGAGCCAATGATCATGCTCCAATACCATTTGTAAGGTTCCTTTTTTAAGATTACTCATAAAACATGCATGAAAAACGTTTTTCCAGCAACATATGAAAAAAAATACTGAAATGGACTCTTGGATCTCATAAAATAATCAATATGCAATGTAAATCCAAGAATAGAGCTGAAGCAAATCAAACTAGGTGGGCTAAACATACCTCCCACACTAGTGTAGCCAAAACTAGTGAAAAACCCCAAGATTGCAAAATGCTGGAGCAGATGCTCAAGGGACTGCGCAGTCTAAGAGAGGTTTTACAAATAAAATGATAAAATAACAATATATCTACTCATGTATTGATAAACAATGTTGGAGAACAGAGATCTAAGCTCCCTTTACAAAATACAAAGGAAACCGGCAAGGGTTTCTTGTCAAACACTCTATATATAAAATGTGATATTCAGAAAATGACTAAATAATCACTGCAACACTAAAGTAAATGAGTGAAATAGGCTGAAATATGTATTATCTGATGAATAACCCTCAAGGGATTCCTCCCATGAAAGGATGAACCTCTCAATCACAAGGAAACATAGCAATGGAGCCACCAAACCATGCAATAAGTTCTGCCTCCTGAAAAATGCACTCCCTAGCAGAGACAACACTGAGAGAGTGAGAGAAATGTGTGGTATGATACCAAATATCTAAAATAAGCTCTGGAGCTCTCCAAATAGATCTCTCAAGTGAAGGAAACCTTCCTCCAATGAGAAACTATCTCAGAAGTCGGGATTCCAATCCCTTCCACTGCTGCACCCAGCAACACTGCACAATCTCCGAAAAAGCTGTGCTGATGAAGATGGCTGAAGCTTGGCCTAAAAAAATGATGTGGAATGATGAATAAAAACTCTTCCAATGATCTCCTCAAAGGAAAGCGGTGGGATTCCTGCCCGGGAACACCCAGTGCTAAACAACACTGCAACTTGCTAAGCAGCAAACAGCAACAATTCTTGGCAAGCAAGAATGATAATAATCTACAACATGATCAATAATGCTGCCATCCTCTTCCTTATATCAAAAGTGAGTTTTATTTCCCTTGGCCCCACTTGCTTAGGTTTCTTCTAACCCAAGCTACCTTTCCCTCCAAAATTGTGTTTTCCAACCTAGGATTCCTCCTCCACTAAAACTGTGTTGTTGACTTTGGTCAAAGCAGCTTCATTTTGTCTTTGTTCACACATGGAGGTGTTTTATTGAGCTAGAAAGAGTGTCTACTTTCATACTTGGAGTGTTTTTATCCTTCTTAGGATACTTTTGGGCTTTTATACCCATTTATTTGCCGACTATAGCTACTACTAACTCTAATGTTCCATTTAGCTTGGAAGCTAAAATTTTGGAACATTACAACATTAGAAATTCTCATGCTAGAAAAATAAATGGGGTGATCAAGATTACCATCACCAAGTTGCACCAAAATAAAACCAAGAGAAATATCATATGCATCTATATGCACATGAGGCTCTTTGTTCCTATTTGGTTAAAATAATATTGGAGCACTGGTAAGCTTCTATTTCAAACTGTTGAAATAAACTTCATAGTCTTCAGTCCACAAAAAACATTCGACTTTATTCAAAAAATTCTCTAATGGTGTAGTAACTAAAGCATATTTGCGGATGAATATTTTATAATACCTTGTATGTCCCAATGTAGACCACAATTGTTCGACAATTGTGGGTGGAAGCATATTTAGGATCACTACAACTTTAACAGGGTCTACGCACACACCATCTTTGCAGACAATATGACCCAACAGAGTACCAAATGGCACAACAAAAATAATTTTTTTCAGATTCAATGACATATGCAATTTCCTACATGGATCAAACATGACCCATGAAAAATAGAACGCTTATTCAAGAGGCTATAGACTATCCAATTGTCCATGTAGACCTCAAGGAATTTATGAATGTATTCCTCAAAATCATAAATAACAATCTTGGAAAATATATTTGGAGCATTCTTAAGACCTAATGGCCTAACACGATAAGCATATGAACCCCATTCAGTGGTAAAAATGGCTTTCTTTTTATCCTCCTTAGTAATACGAACTTGACGATATCCAAAAAAACCATCTATAAAAGAGTATGCTTCCTAACCCACAACATTATCCAACACTTCATTCGCTAAAGGGAGTGGGGTAAATATCATGAACAAAAGTGCTATTAAGAATCTGATAATATACATATATTTTTATGTCATTTGAATATTTCTTATCCTGGATGACAACATGACTTATTCATTCAACTTAATCAATTGGAAATATGAGACTCACAATCAAGATTTTATCAATTCCTTTCTTTACATTCTCTTTAAATCACACATTCTGACATTAGGGATGATGTTTAACTGGCCTTGCTTCAGGTTTAAAAAAAAATTTATTTCCCACAAATCCCCTTTTACACCTATAAGTTCTGAAACTAGCACATGAAATAGATCTTCATATTCTTTCATCAAGTCAAATATTTCCTTTTTGGTTTGTTCATCCCAATAATAACCAATAGAAGCAATTTTTCATTAGTTCCAATAATATGCTTCTGTAACTTTAAGGGTTTCGTATGTGTAGAATATTTGACAGGATCATATTTAACACTTCTTTCACCTTTATACCCCTTAAAGGATAAATTCCTTATCTCTTCCATATTAACTTTGCTACAAGTGACAAATTCATGGAATCTTGACTCGTATAGAGGCCCACAATATCCATAGCTACTAAATCTAGAATCATGTTTTCCAGTGGGGAGTAACACTCTCTTAATTTCTTTCAAATCTTTAACTGTATTCATATCCTCATCTGAGAAGGAAAAATAATTACATAAATGAGCTACCAGTGCCTCCCAATTAGATATATTCCTTTTAAACTCTTCTTTTGAATACCAATCTTGTGGAAATGTACTTAACATATGGATAAATTGATGTACCCTTAGCTCAATCAGAAATCCATCTTTTGTCCAAACATCACTACAAAATATGAACATGCTTTTGAGGACTAGTATAACCCTAATATATAGGAATCACATCTGAAGTCTTCCTCTCTGGAACAATGAACTGACACAACATAGTAGACTTAACTAGGTTCTAGTTCTAAAACTAGTTGTGATGAGCTCCCCACTAATGTGTAAGGGTTTCTTATAGACCAATATCCATCAAAGGAATTATTTTCATTTTTCAATACTTGAGTTAACTTCTTTAATAAAATTAATAACATATTCAATACCATTAAAATTAGGATGATCTCTTATCTCCATACCAATCCAATGAGCACAACAAATAGTTTCATAGTGTTTGAAATGTAGCTCATGATATCCCTATTACTAATAATCTAGCGCAACATCTAGGCCAAATTATGTATGCTTAACACTACTTCAACTAAGAGAACCATATTTTTTAGGATTTATATATTCCCCCATCTTTCGTGCAATAATTTGATACAAATGATCCAAAATAATAGGTTCTTCCATGTCGTCGATGGGATCTATAACCCTTGGACCTTGATAAGGATCCAATTTTTGTATGAATCTGACTACATCCACTTTGAAATTCATGGTATCTTGTTTTAATTTGATTACAGCAAAGTTTTCAAATGAATAATATATGTCTTCACTCCAACGATATAAAATTAAACATCTTATAGAATACCAACCGGAATAATGAAATATTGATTATCCATCTGTAACTAAATAGGAGAAAATACAAAATTTGGTCTTTGTTGGAGCGGAGTCCCTTGGGGTAAATTTTGGTAAAGTTTTTGTATATATTTTTTTTATGTGCGCTGCGCGGAAGAGTCAAAGGGGCTTTGGGGTGGGTCAAAATCCCTATTTTATGTAAATGGGTTTTAAGGGAAAACTATGGGCCTCAAACCATGGTTTAATACCATATTATCTGCGCACTAAGATTAGTATAAATATAGATAGGTTGATTCAAGTAGAGTAGTGAATCTAATTCTTATTTTGATGAACTTTTTGTAAGGATTTCAGTCTAAGTTTGATTTTTTGGGTAGAAAAGGCTCTTGTTGGCTGTGTGCACGGAGACCTTAGTCTTAGTTGTGTGCAGACTCCATTGGCTATGTGCGCAAAAGGGTAACTTGTAAGGGAAGTTTGAATGTACTAAACTGATTGTATCTATTAATGCAAAGAATATTTTTATGAAATAAATGGTGTTATGTTACTGATGTGTTATGTGATTGATGTGTTATCAATCTGATTATTGTGAATATGTTATGTTTATTGCTTTAAGATCATAATTAGTTATGTGAATACACTTTTACTTCTGTTTATGACCAAATGCATATGTGCGAATGAATGAAGTATATTATGAATAGATATTATTAAGTGTATCTGTTACTGCACACAAATATATATATATGTTGCATGTTGGAATAATCTACGAAGATCTATAATTTTCTCATATGTTTATGTGCACTTGCCTGAATCTGTGACGAATTTGATTTAATAGTTTATTGACTTGTTTATACATGCATATGTTTTCTGTATGTGATAATTTCTATTACATGTATGTTTAGGCCCACAAAATCAAAATTTTCCTCAGGGTGCGGAAACATTGTTCCAGCACCCCCCCATACTGCTTTGGGTGAGACATTGATTTGCACAAGCAGGTCATTGCCGAAAGGGCCAGTAGTTGGAGGGTTTGTTGGTTGCACAATAAATACAAACTTGTGTCAGGATCCCTCAAGCCAAAAAATGGTTCCATCACTGGGATCGAGATCATTTTGAGGGAGAATTGATATATTGGCATCCTACGCAGAATGGATTACAAGATTGACTAGATAAAAAAATATCCTTGAATTTGTGATCCAAGATAATAGAATTTCTAAATTATTTGTTGAAGATTGGATTCAAAAGTATATTTACATAGAATTTCACGAGATATTACTTGCTTCCTTTGTAACTGAGGTGCATTAGTGGTTGTCTTGATTGACTGAATTTAATACCTGTGCGAAATATGACACAGTCACTCGGTGGACTCCAGAATTGGTACAACAATTAGAAAATACAAGAAATATGATTACCTATGTGATATATCATTGGACCGATCGTGTTTTAGGAGGATTTGTAATTTATTTTTCCATTGATCACTTCATGTCTTATTCTGAAGCAAAAAGGATATTTTTCAAGGGTCCCAGAGGTAATTTTCTGCACCCTTTGAAGTTGTGGATTAAGATGCTATTGTGTGAATAGGGTTCTCTGTGCGATCATATTGCAAAAATGTCCCAAAGAGGCCCAACTACGCATACTGGAATAACTTACCACACATATCTTGAAGAAGGAAGTATTTTCATCCCTCCCATGGGTAGATCTGATAGTGACAACGAACTAGAAACTAGTAGCTCTAGTGAATTTGCACACTCTGAAGAAGAAGAAGTCTCACAAGAACAAAATAATCAGGGAGTGTTTACCATAGTCCAGATCCCATCCACTCCACTTCCACACTCACCTCACAAGTCATCGACTCCACCTCCCCCAGGCATAGAAATGGCCACTTCTATGAAGTTGCTTATGTTCAGAGGTATTGGGAATGAGGATACAAAGAAATTTTGGTTTTTTGTTGATGTTCTATAGAGAGCACATTAGGTTAATAGTGATGATGTAAAGAAAGAATAGTTAACCACTGTTTTTCAAGATCATGCGCTTGACTAGTATATAAGATATGTATCAGAGAACCCTAATGCAACTATGAATGATCTGAAGGATTACTTAAAAGAACAATTCAAAAATCTAAAATCATATGCGCAATGTGTCACAGAGTTGAAAGAAATTCACCAAGAGGTGAATGAATCTGTCTGGGATGCAAATCAAAGATTAAAGCACACTATCAAAGATGGTGGATTCACTATCAATGATACCCAACACAAGGAATGGTTTATTACTATGCTACTCCTACATCTATTCCATCCATTTAGTCAACATAAGTTTTCCACATAGGCGAAGGTCGTAGAAATTGCGATGAAACTAGAAGTTGCGTCGGTGTCCGCTGTGATCGAAACTCAACAGATTCAGAGTTAGTTAGAAGGAATGCATTTAGAGATTCAGAATCTACGCAAAGAAAATGGAAATGAGGTATGCATAGAGGTATTGTGCATACGATGTAAAGTTGTTGGAAATCATAAGGATCAATGCCCTATGTTTAATTATTATCTGCATACTTGATGACCAAGTCTGCTAAAGAGTGTAGTTGGACCAAGTGGGACACCTCCAATATGGTGTGCGATCTATTAGTCTACGGGTCTGCATACAACATATTTTTTTCCAAGCATTGGAAAATATATTCCTGAGTTGAAGCAACTATTTTGTAGGTTCTACTCATCATTAGGACATGATGAACAACAATGTCAAAGTTTTGACATGATGATTGACAAAGCTGAGGTGTACAGAATGCAAGCCAAACCTACCTCACCAACGTCCCCATCTGGGCGTGGTAGATTCTAGACTAGAGGAAGAAGAAGAGGGGGAGGATTAGCTGGTCGAGGAAGGGGACAGGTCATCTGCTAAAATTGTGGATATTCTGGCATTATTCTCACGACTGTCCAAATATTGTGTGAAAATCATGCAGGTATTATAGGAAGTTTGATCATGTAATATAATATTGTCCCGTTTTAATTGCTAAGATGTAGCAGAAAAAGATGAAAACTTCCACGTAGAATATTCATATGATTAGGTTGGAGCTGCATGAAGAGGATCCTAGCATGAATGTTGTTATTAGGAGTGGTATAGCCATTGGTGAGGATAAAGGGAAGAAGATGGATGCTAATATTTGGATTCAAAAGGAACCTGAGAAAAAGGATGAATTTGATTTACAGTGTGAAAAAAAAAAAAATTTCGAAGCAAAGAAGTGGTTTGCAGAAGCAAGCGCATCAACATCAAGTAGACCTATGAATGAGGCAGGAGTAGATGAAGAAATAAATCCTTTCTTACAAGCTTGCATTAAACTATTGCATAACAAGAATTCAGTAGAAAATATTCAAGCATTGATAGATAATTTCACAAAAAAAGAACAACCTTGGATGGAACAAAAAGTTGTCAACAAGATCTATAAGAAAAATAACAAAAAAAGAACTGGGCTAGAGATGTGTTTCACTGCTCATATTGGTGCCTATGAGATGGATCAGGTCATTCTGGATCTAGGGTCTGATGCAAATGTATTACCTAAGAAAACTTAGCATTCCTTGGGACTGTTAGCCCCCCTATGAAATTCTTAACAAGCAAGCTCGGGGCTGGATTATTGTGGAGCCTTCAAGGAATGCCTCTCCCCCTGAAAATCCATCCTCCTTGAAGTCTCTTTGTGTTGTGCCTTATATAAGTCCCCTCTGCTGGTTCTTTTCCATAAAACTTGTAGTTGCCCCTTGTACCCCTGCAAAATGTCCCTTTTCCCCTTTTTTCCTCCCTCTGTCAAAGTGCCTTCGTTCCCCTCTATCTCCCCTATCAACCCTCTAAGCCCCTCCAAAATTCCCATCAAATCCTCCCTATCACCCTTTGTTTCCCTAAATCCCCATTTTACCTCCCTATCGTTACCCTTTCCCTGGCTGAAAATGCATTAAAATTGGGCTAAAGGCCATATATTTCACATAGTGGGCCTTAGCCCCTCCAGCCATAGCCCCGTCCCCCATTCCTCCATGGAACCTTGCGCCGTGACCTATGCACTATCCCCAAAGGTGCTTCCCCTAAACCTTTGGAACTTTATAATAAGACTTTATATTATAAATTCCCCCCACTTTCATCCCCACCATCCATTCAAAACACGATTCGACAGCGCGAAGTTCACCCGATTAGTGGTCCCCACCCTCGTCCCCGAGCACTGTTCGAAACTGCCTATTTATTCCGCACCGCTTATGCGCAATGGGCGGTTTTTCTCCAAAGCCCAGCTATTCCACTCACCCTTCGACACCTGTCTCTTGTACAATTCCGAAACCACTTTCTCCCCGTGCATTAACTTTCATTCCAAGTCACGCAGCGAAATCCACTCGGGTCATCCGATCCTGAGCGCCTCATCAGACGGTCTTCGCTCCTCGAAGCCACGCGCTGTTTAACTTCCATTCGTCATACCCCTGGCCCACCCTCCGCCATTGATCCCTGCCACGATCTACGATCCTGATTCGTCCCACTGCCGTTGACCATTCCACCGTCGCTTGGGTCTCCACGTCGTCCGTCCACTTGGCATTCCGTACTCCACGTGCACCCTCCGTGCAGTCTTCTATTCCATTGAATATATTAGTTTTCTCTCACGTTTTTTAACGTTTCCCGCATCTATTTTCTCTGCAGACCGTCACCATTCACCATGAGCATGTTCTCCATTCCTTTTGCGATTTTCTCCTCCGCATCATCATCTGCACGGCCCTTTTCATTCTCTGCACTGCCCCCATCACCCCATTCATGATTTCCTTAACTCATTTGCGTGTTTTGTAGGGTTATTAAGAGGCAATGGCCGCCATAATGTGCAGCCTCTGCACAATGACAGTGAAATCAAGAAAGATCATCTTCAGCAGCTGGAATTTATGAAAAATGACCTGGGAATATGAACACAGGACATGCATTAAAGAGAAAAGGGTATAAACTTTGTAGAAACCTCCCAGCGCCATTAAAACCCGAGCTAACCTGTCATAAGCAAAAATGGAACGGCAAAGCATTTCAGTACAGAGCAAGAGAGATTAAGGCACCCTAATGAAGATCTAGAGCCTTAAACCAGTGGTTTAAGAGGCAAATCACCAGGTTGAAGACCCCAAGGATCAATCAGTAGAATCTTGTGCATAGAAAAGGTAACATCAGGGTTTATTCATCAGAAAAATGTTTTTCTTCGTCAAGTACAGGGCGCCCATACTTCTTTTATTATGCACAGTGTCCCTGAAGGAATTTCCACCCTAACAGCAGTTCAAAACCACCAGATCATTTATATGGCAGACTTCTCAGTAGTTTATTTTATTTTTTTCAAAGCACCAGGAGTACTACAGCCACAAAATGTCAAGATCATATCCAGAGAAGATCACCCTTCACAATGGAAGTGACAAAGATTAAATACATAGCAATCAAACATAATGGGTTTCGGCCCTGCATTCATTTTGTGTTTAATGTTACATTTAGTATTCACCTACCACCTCAGTTGACCTTCTGTTCATCATCTGTTATAAAACACAGAGGGAAATTATTGTAATGGTTGTTGGTTTTTGATTGGATATCATAGAAATGCAAGTATTTTCCTCTTGAGACAAGTTCTCTGTGTAGTATTGTAAGATAGTCTGAGATTGGATGTATTCAGACTGAATGTTCAAGCTGTGGGCATTGATGTACCTGATTGGTGTTGTTTTAAATATGACAAGCACATTTCTTTGGATACTGATCTAAAGCAGCTGGTGATTTTTTCCTTTCTCTGCATTTGTGATTGACTTGCTTTTATTTCATTACATTTCTTCAGGCTCGCATCAGAAGTTTGGCATAAGATTTACCCTTGATAGGTACCTTATGTTGCTGCTCTCCCAGCCTTTTATTTTTTCTTCTTACATGTGTATCTGAATATTGATTTCAATTGATTTAACCAGTGTAGTGGATGTTATTGCCTGCTCTCTGATGTATGAATTAATGAAATTTATGTTTAGATGTTCTTGTTAGGATTTAGTTAGATGATTTGAGAACACTGGGAGGCCTCGAACTCCATCTCTGCCTCACTAGGATCTTTCCATCTCATTAAACCTTTCTAATATCCCTTCTGTCAAACTGGTCCTTGTTTTCCCTTGGAGTTGCTAAAGCAGACCTGGAGTTAAATGACCTCTGGTCCGATCTATAAGCATCCCCTTTGTCCCTTTTTGAGAGCTTCCTTTGAGTATGTCCAAGCAGTTCTGGAGTTAAATGACCTCTGACCTGATCTATATAAAGAAATTTGGTTGTCTTTCCTTCTTTCACCTTCAGTCTTTAATGTCCTATTCCATCAACCATCTTTAAAGATCCAAATGCTCTAGATGACTAGCCCAACTAAAATCTTGCACATTGTACACAAGTAAACCCTTTCTTGACTCCATTGCCCAATGGCCTTGATGTTCCCTGAGTTATCTATCTTTGCCTAGTTTCCTCTTTGCTCATCCTTGTCTTATATTGGACCTTTCTTTCCTAATTCCCAACAACCAAACCTAAACAATCAAACCAACAAACCCTGTGCCTATAACTAGCCTAAAACCTTAACATTTGAGCTTCAAAGACATAAAACCTTTGACTATCATAGAGAGATCCCTCTCTGGACCTAGGAGGGCTAGATCCTAGGGTCCCAAAGTGGTTCTATGTTGTCTCATATTTTGATCTTTTCAACCTAGCCAAAACATGGGAACCCCAACATAATGGCGACTCCACTGGGGAATCTGAGTGCTTTTCACCTTGAACATTTTTAAAGACTCGGAGACCCAGAATCTCTGGTTAGGTTGGCAGTTAGTCACACCTCTTCCCGGACAGCCTCAGTGTCATTGGTTGTTTTCTCTTGTACTCTTAGATAGAGCCTAGACAGGGCCAGGTAGCCTCCGGATCTCATCCCCTTTTGGAGGTGACATATCTGGTAAATGCCCTCCCAATCAATCTCTGGTTATATTTTGTTGTGTTCTGAGGTTATCCTTGAAAGGTGATAGTGCCTAACCACTGTGGTGGACAGTAAGTTGTAAATCATCCACCTAGCGACTCCACACTCCCTATAATCCAAAGACCAAATGACTCCACTAGTGAAGGACACTGAACTGGTTGAGAAGAAGCATTAGCCTTCTTTGCAAAAGCATGGATCCAAACATGGACAGGGATACAAAGTATGATGCTTTGTATGATCAATTATGTGAAATAACAGAAACATTTGGTAAAGTGCTAGAGATTTATATGGCTAATCTGAATGCAAATGAGGATTATTTAGAACAGCTCGTGCATCTCCCAGAGCAAGAACAAAATCAAGAACAAAACGATGAGAAAGACATGCATTATGCTCAAAAATCTATAGAAGTTGAAGAGGAAAGTGATCAGGGAATTCCTGATGGCTTACCTATGCCTTGTGTTACGCTGATCAGAGAATATCAGGACCTATCAGCAAAGGCTGATAGGGAAAGTTGCCTTGAGGAAACAGGAGACCACATAGAAGAAGCAAAATCTGATATGGAAGAAGAGGTTCAAGAAAACATTCAGCCTCCAAAAAAGCTAATACAAGAGAAAGAGGACTATTGTTCTTTTGTCCATGATGAAAGGGAAACCCCTCTTTTAATAGAAGAAGAGATAGAGAAGATATTAAACCAGCAGTCCACCCCAGAAATATTCTATAGAATGCACACTCTTGCTCACTCATCTTATGAGTTTGATGATTCAGATTCAGAGGACTCCTATGTGGATCAGAATAAAGAAAGACCTGCTGAGAATCCGATAGGTTTGAAGGGTGACATTACTTACAGTTATGATTTTCCTTTTTATGATCTGTTTGATGATGATTGCTTTCAAAGAGAAGCTGAGCTTGCAGGACCATCATCCTTAGATCCGTGGGAGGAATATCGGGACTAACAACTCCGGAGAAGTAATGAAACCGTTCAGCCTATCTATGATACTGATGGGGAGAGCTATGACAGTATAATAGCATATGAAGATTCTATGAATCTTCATTCTGCTCTACCACAAATCATCAGTGAGACTAGAAACCAACAGCCTTTCCTTTCAGAAGATGAGGAGGAAAAAAAAGAAGAGATTTTTGAGCAGATTGAAAGCAAAGAGCCTCCTCTTGAAAAAGAGAATCAAAGGAATACACCCCTGCTCAAGAATACATGAATCTTTTCACAGAGCTCAGCCCACCAGATCAGAATATAGCAGAGCCCCAGGAGGACACAGCTCCAGTCTATGATGAGTCCTCCATTTCAAAAAATAAAGAAGATGAAGGAGATTCTCTTTCCCAAGAGAGTCTTGTCCTTGATCGATGAGAAGCTCTTGGGTCAGGCTTTTACTGCCCAGTGTTATGCTTGAATATCTTTTCATGATCTGTGAAGCACAGAAAATCTCTACTTCTAACATTGAAGAAACCACGAGTGAGGACTTAGGACAACTCCTTTCCGTTTGTGCTTGATGGCTCTGACTGGATTTAAAGGACCAGTTTCCTTATAACTAAATGGGTTGGTGATGGGTTGATTTGGATGAGTGGAAGTGGGACTAAATTGACTGAAAATAAAACTATCTAATTAAAATAAATGCTAATAAAGAAATTCTAACATTAACCCGGGTAATTATATGTGAATACAACTTAATATTGTTCCAATTTAACAATAACCATGAAAATGTATTATTATTTAAATTGAAATGTGCAGAAACAAATAAAGATAACTCTGTTTAAGAAATTAAACAGAGTTATATTAGCATATTGCATTCATCATTATATACCATCTATATATTCTTATGAAAGATAACATTTCAATTATACTCAGAAATGATATATAAAAAGAAACGTTATGAGAACCAAATATATATAAATGATAGCAAATTTTAAAACGAATATCATAAGACAAAAGAAATCAACAGTGAACAGATAGAAACACCTCATTCATCTTGAAGACTTTCAAATGAAATCTGATACTGTAATCCAGTAATTCTAATGAAAAATCAAATCCAAAGGTACATAAATGCAACACTTCAAAGATAATTTCAGCACAAAATCACCAGATGTGGTCCTTTATAAAATATCAGAGGCAATGGAGTACATAAATGTAATCTCCAAGTAAAAAATATTACAACTCCGGATCCCTTCTCTAAATGCATGAGAGGGATTTAAATAAGAAATTACATAAAAACATAATCCTACTACTACTGCTACAATCTATCAAATTAAAAACAGAAATACTATCTTAAAAATGAAACTGATTCATTGCTTTTCTTTCTCGCTTGATGTAGCCAAGTTGCAAATTTTCAGCATATCTTGGAGCCTCGGTGGATGACTCATCTCAGAATGTAACTGTCCAGCGTATGTGGCATCGGAAAATTCTGGAATTAAACAATAAACAGCATTTGAAAGGAATTTAATAGCCATTTGTTGATTGTTTGGCTTAATTAAATAAGTCCACATATTGTCCCAAGATATTGCTTGAAGTTTGTTGATCTGTTAACTTTTATTCATCATTTCTTCTTTCCATCTGTTTTTGGTTTCTTTCACTTTAGGCAAACTGCCAGGAACACAATCTGAAATGAGATTAATTGAATACAAGATGTCATTGATAAATTGCGTTATATTACTCATCATGCTCCTAGCTCTTGATATTTCTCTCTCGGCTTTCATTATCTGATGTTCCCATTCTGTAAACAAGATTTCTTTATGTCTTTCTTCTATCCTAGGAAGATTAGCTTCTCTTCCTTTTTATGTATCTTGCCAAGTAAGAAATTCAGAAATATTTTCATCAGCATCATCAATTTCTTGCCTGAGAGTAATAATGTTCTGGATCAAGGATGATGTAATATCACAAAATGGTTCTGCCTGTGATAATTTTGTACAAAATTCATTTAATTGCTAAGACAGAAGTTTATTAACTTCAAGAGCTTCCGATTTGAATTCACTTAATTTAGGGAAATATTTGAACCTCTCTAAAGCTGCTTGAAATTATTTTTCCTGTACGATCTTTGAATTATTCTCATTTTGCAATAAATATTGTAACTTGGAAATTTCTTGATTCAATTGTTGTTGTTTGCCTAAAACTTGCTCATCAACTTTCTTCTTTTCTGTGGCAAGTTGTTCTTCTAACTCTTTAGATCTGAGTTCTTGATCCTGTAATCGTTGTTCCAATTGAGCAATCTTTTGCTGACTTTCATTAGCTTGTTCTTCAAGAAAAGCTATATGGAGATATTTTTGATTCATTAACTGAGAAACTTCTGCAGCTTTATCTATTGTTGCAGCACTATATGCTCCTGCATATTGAGACAACTTAGTGAGATCCTCAGATGGATTCACTTCAGTATTCTTTTAGACAATATTCATGAACTCCTCCTGTGGAGTGGAAAACATGTCCTGATCCATCTTCCTTCTTTTTCTCTGTTTTCTAACAACAACCTTATGTTTAGGGCTATAAAATACATCCAAAGGAGGGATCTCCTCAATCTTCAATACAATCTGCCCTGTAGGATGTTCAGGAATGATTTCGACGTCCTGATCTTCTTGCTCTTTATCTTTATCCTGCAGTCCTAATTGCTGAGAAAATTGATCATATTGTTTCAACAATTGAGAAGAAACATTAAGATCAGCAGAGTCTATAATTTTCTCAGTATTTTCTTTTCCTTCCAATTGTGTATCTATTTTCTCTGTATTTGTTCCCTGCTCAATGGTTTTTCTATCTGATCCTCCTTTTTTATTATGCACATTAGTATCAATACTTGTGCATTTTTCTTTTGTTTGGGCTGTGGACTGCTGATCAGTATTTCCATCAGGTTTGCCATCAGTATTCCCTTTCTGAGCATTAGGTTTGCCATCAGTGCTCACCTTTTCAGTATGTACAGTTGGCTGGTTAATAGCCGATTGTGTAATGACTTTACTGGCAGATGTTTCTCCTGGTGTTTTGCCAGATGTACCCTCTGTCTCTGACCCTTGTATAGGAATTCTCAGTTGGTCTAGAGGAACTTTCAACAATCTTTGAATTCTGAATAACAAAAATTTATTCATTTCTTCCTTATGGAATTTAGACTTGGCTAAATCATAAACTTGAGGAAAATAATTCAACGAAACAAACAAATCATCAAAATCATCTGGTTCATGCTCAAATCGAGCAATTGAAACTGAAGCAGTAACATTAAAAGCGATTTGTCGTGGATCATACTGTCTCCCCGGAATGGTCGCAAATTTACAACCCTTTATTTTTGCGACTTCCTTTTCTGCATGTTTGAAGTCATTCAAAGTAAACTGACCACAATTGAATGGGAATGGAGGCCACATTCTTTTCTTACTATTGTTTAGAGCTCTGGATATTCCTTCAACTGTTAATTGATAGGAGATTTCCTGGGCGAGAAGTTTGTCTGGAACAATAAGAGGGAGAACATGGGGTTCCACAATACTCCCAAAAATCCTGATGTATGTGAATTTTTCTTCTCCAAACCAATCTCCTATTGAGGATAAGTCAGCTTTAGCTTTGTCGGAGAGTCTAGGAGGGAAGCGATTAAAAATGGTTTGAAAGACAAGGATAAGGAAACCATGGCATATGCTATACACATTATCTTGGAAATGAACTTTCCAAAGAATTTTATGATATATATGAGTTGGGGTAGGATCTTTGGGAGTCCATTTCCATTCTAACAAGGGAAATTCAGAATTAAAACAAAGAGCGTCTAGAATATAAGCACAAAAGAAAAAAGGAGTGGAATTTCCAGCGGTTTTATCTTTTCTGTACTCGAGTATTCTATTAGCCATTCTATCAGAGAGAATAACAGCCCAGTCCATAATGTTGGAATTGACAGCAGCTAAGATTAATGGGACCATTTGTATAGAAAACCTAGCAGAATTGTCATTACCAAATAATCTACACATCATGGCAACGGCATAGCAATATGGAGGTAAGAGGGAATCTACTGAATACATACCGGATGCTTCATTTCTGTGCTTCTCAGGATTTTTCCTCCAATCTTTGATAGGATCAGAATGAACTTTATTATTATCAGCAAACTCTTTGATAAATTCTTTGTTATAAACCTTCTGCGGATCAGGAAGATGATACATTGCCTTAATGTCTTCTGCTTTAAATGACCCAAAAGACACTCCAGAAGCTGAAACAAACATTATGTCCTTTATTTTCACACTATCGATGACCCATCGAATCACATCATAATAAGGCATGATGCTTTCTCTGGCTGCAATTCGATGTAGAAATGAATTTGCAAGTGATTTTTCAGTAATCTCAGAGTTGGAATCTGAGCTATCTTCATCTGGAATTGATGCCTTTTCCACTGTGACTTTGGGGTTTCCTTTCTCCAATAGATTATAAACTCCTTCCCACGTCATTCTTCCAAGCCCTTGGCATGATGTATCTGTAACTAATCTAAGTTTTGTTGGCTTTTCTTTTGAGACTGTAGGAGTCTCTACAAACTTAACGGGAACAACAGTCTTGGTTCTCCTCGCTCTCTTCGACATTTCTGTGTGTGATACTATTTCCCTTTGTCTGTGAACGAAAGGGTTCAGTGTTCCTTGATTCTGCAAGACAATAAACTTTCAGTCGTGACAAAAAATCAACTTGAACGGAACGATTATGAACTCATGATTCATTATTTATTGGTCTCGTATAACACTTAAATGTTCTTTTTGGGTCACACTCATGTATTTAAAACCGAATCATCAACCAATATGCATTTGATTTGCTATTGAATACCAACATACAATTGGAGATTTGACGCTTTGTGAAATATTATAATATTTACCTATCTTGAATTATTCGAACGTAATAAATATCATGTATCAATCGCATTGAAAGTTTTCAAATGGTACATAAATATCATAATACAGATTTCTCGATTTGCCAATTGCGATTGCAAACTTTTCCGATTTCCGATTAGATAATTTTAGATCGCAATCGGGGAGTTTCAATCGAAAAGAATTGTTAATGGCTTTCTCCGATTTCCGATGGTGGGGTCTACCATATAAAAGTTTTTCTCATTTAAACGAACAAATGTTTTTTTCCTTTTGAAAAGTGTTTTTTATAATAACGCGCGTCGCATCAGAGAATTTGAAATTGACCGCAAAGAACTTATTAAAAAGTGTTCCGATCATGCGATTGCGATTGGTCGCATCACATCAGAGGTATGTAAATAGATAACTTAAACCATTTGCGATTAAATTTTTGCGATCGAACTAATCGCATCGGAGGATTTGGGTTTCTATGTTAAATTTTCCTCTAAGGGTTTTCTCCGATCTCCGATTGCGATTATTATTCATTGGAATTTTACACTTGACTTGTTTTTTATGATAAGGTCTTTTATATTTGATCAGGTCGGAAGTTTTGAATGTTGTATTTGGTTTATATACAAAAAAAGATGAGATTTTTCAAAACAATGAATCTTTATTTCTAATCCTTTTATTTCTATAAAAAGCAAAAAGGGACCCTATTTCTAAATGAATTTTATTCTAAAATTAAGAAAAAGGGAGGGTTGTTGTATAGTACAACAGATCCTTATGCACATTTTCTCCATACATTTGAAGAAGGATCAAAGGTCTTGTTGAGCAGCATGTTGCAGAAAGAAAGAAAATTTTTCAAGGTTGCTCTTATTGAACAAAAAGAGTGGGAGCTGCCCTGCCTATCCAGCATGCTCAAGGAGTTGAGCAAGAGGGACCAGCCATGGGATCATTTGATGGATTGGTTACATTGGAAGAAAATGTTTGTAAGCTAGACTTGTAAATATTTCAGTAGAGTAGGGTAGGTAGGAAAAGCTCAATAAATCTCAGCCTGTGAACATGTAGTTAGTTATTTCATTTTCTGTCTTAGAATGTAGAGAAGAAACCTGCTAGACAGTCTAATCCTGGCAGGTAGTAGTGTATGTAGAGAAACATATGGGACCAACAGTCTAATCTGGTCTCATGGAGGAATAAGGGTAGATTTAGAATAGGTCTGTTTTTTTTTTAAAATAAAATGTAAAGGGTCTGCTAGCTCAAATGCACCCTCAAGAAGAAAAAATGCTAGGATTGTAGTGTGGGTAGGTAGTTTTGATGGGAAAAATGTTTATGCTGATGTAACATACTCATATTGTGGCAGCTGATCAAAGAAAGGGATGTGCCAAACAGCAGGCAACTGGCCTACTCTAAAGATCATTTCTGGTTTCTTGCCTCCTTCAAGAAGAAGCCATCCCCATGTGGAGCCACTGTTAGCCCCCCTATGAAATTCTTGACAAGCAAGCTGGGGGCTAGATTATTGTGGAGCCTTCAAGAAATGTCTCTCGCCCTGAAAAGCTATCCTCCTTGAAGTCTCTTTGTGTTGTGCCTTATATAAGTCCCTTCTGCTGGTTCTTTTCCCTAAAACCTGCAGTTGTCCCTTGTACCCCTGCAAAATGTCCCTTTTCCCCTTTTTTCCTCCCTCTATCAAAGTGCCTTCGTTCCCCTCTATCTCCCCTATCAACCCTCTAAACCCCTCCAAAATTCCCATCAAATCCTCCCTATCACCCTTTGTTTCCCTAAATCCCCATTTTACCTCCCTATCGTTACCCTTTCCCTGGACGAAAACGCATTAAAATTGGGCTAAAGGCCATATATTTCACATAGTGGGCCTTAGCCCCTCCGGCCATAGCCCCGTCCCCCATTCCTCCATGGAACCTTACGCTGTGACCTATGCGCTATCCCCAAAGGCGCTTCCCCTAAACCTTTGGAACTTTATAATAAGACTTTATATTATAAAGTCCCCCCACTTTCATCCAAACCATCCGTTCAAAACACGATCCGACGGCACAGAGTTCACCCGATCAGTGGTCCCCACCCTTGTCCCTGAGCACTGTACGAAACTACCTATTTATTCCACGCCGCTTATGCGCGATGGGTGGTTTTTCTCCAAAGCCCAGCGATTCCACTCACCCTTCGACACCTGTCTCTTGTACGATTCCGAAACAGATTTCTCCCCGCGCATTAACTTTCGGTCCAAGTCACGCAGCGAAATCCATGCGGGCCGTCCGATCCTGAGCGCTGCATCTGACAGTCTTCACTCCTCGAAGCCGCGCACTGTTTAACTTCCATCCGTCGTACCCCCTGGCCCGCCCTCCACCGTTGATCCCAGCCGCGATCTATGGTCCTAATTCGTCCCACTGCCATTGACCATTCCACCATCACCCGGGTCTCCACGTCGTCCGTCCACTTGGCATTCTGTACTCCATGTGCACCCTCCGTGCAGTCTTCTATTCCATTGCATATATTAGTTTTCTCTCGCGTTTTTTAACGTTTCCCACGTCTATTTTCTCTGCAGACCGTCACCATTCACCATGAGCACATTCTCCATTCCTTCTGCGATTTGCTCCTCTGCATCATCGTCTGCACGACCCTTTTCATTCTCTGCACCACCCCCATCACCCCATTCATGATTTCCTTAACTCATTTGCGTGTTTTGCAGGGTTATTAAGAGGAAATGGCCGCCATAATGTGGAGCCTCTGCACAGCGATAGTGAAATCAAGAAAGATCATCTTCAGCGGCTGGAATTTATGAAAAATGACCCGGGAAGATGAACACAGGACATGCATTAAAGAGAACAGGGTCTAAACTTTGTAGAAACCTCCCAGCGCCATTAAAACCCGAGCTAACCTGTTAGAAGCGAAAATGGAGTGGCAAAGCGTTTCAGTACAGAGCAAGGGATATTAAGGCACCCTAATGAAGATCTGGAGCCTTAAACCAGTTGTTTAAGAGGTAAAGCACCAGGTTGAAGACCCCGAGGATCAATCAGTAGGATCCTGTGCATAGAAAAGGTAACATCAAGGTTTATTCATCAGCAAAATGTTTTTCTTCGTCAAGTACAGGGCACCCATACTTCTTTTATTATGCACAATGTCCCTGAAGTAATTTCCACCCTAACCGCAGTTTAAAACCACCAGAGCATTTATATGGCAGACTTCTCAGTAGTTTATTTTATTTTGTTCAAAGCACCAGGAGTACTACAGCCACAAAATTTCAAGATCATATCCGGAGAAGATCACCCTTCACAAGGGAAGTGACAGAGATTAAATACACAGCAATCAAACAGAATGGGTTTCGGCCCTGCATTCATTTTGTGTTTAATGTTACATTTAGTATTCACCTACCACCTCAGTCGACCTTCTGTTCATCATCTTCTATAAAACACAGAGGGAAATTATTGTAATGGTTGTTGGTTGTTGATTGGATATCAGAGAAATGCAAGTATTTTCCTCTTGAGACAAGTTCTCTGTGTAGTATTGTAAGATAGGCTGAGATTGGATGTATTCAGACTGAATGTTCAAGCTGTGGGCATTGATGTACCTGATTGGTGTTGTTTTAAATATGACAAGCACATTTATTTGGATACTGATCTAAAGCAGTTGGTGATGTTTTCCTTTCTTTGTATTTGTGATTGACTTGCTTTCATTTCATTACATTTCTTCAGGCTTGCATCAGAAGTTTGGCATAAGATTTACCCTTGATAGGTACCTTATTATGCTGCTCTCCCAGCCTTTTATGTTTTCTACTTACATGTGTATCTGAATATTGATTTCAATTGATTTAACGAGTGTAGTGGATGTTATTGCTTTCTCTCTGATGTATGAATTAATGAAATTTATGTTTCGATGTTCTTGTTAGGATTTATTTAGATGAGTTGAGAACACTGGAAGGCCTAGAACTCACTCTCTGCCTCACTAGGATCTTTCCATCTCATTAAACCTTTCTAAGATCCCTTCTGTCAAACTGGTCCTTGTTTTCCCTTGGAGTTGCTAAAGCAGACCTTGAGTTAAATGACCTCTAGTCCGATCTATAAGCAGCCCCTTTGTCCCTTTTTGAGAGCTGCCTTTGAGTATGTCCAAGCAGGTCTGGAGTTAAATGACCTCTGACCTGATCTATAGACAGAAATTTGGTTGTCTTTCCTTCTTTCACCTTCAGTCTTTAATGTCATATTCCATCAACCATCTTTAAAGATCCAAATGCGCTAGATGACTAGCCCAACTGAAAGCTTGCACATTGAACACAATTAAACCCTTCTTGACTCCATTTCCCAATGGCCTTGATGTTCCCTGAGTTATCTATCTTTGCCTAGTTTCCTCTTTGCTCATCCTTGTCTTATATTGGACCTTTCTTTCCTGATTCCCAACAACCAAACCTAAACAATCAAACCAACAAACCCTGTGCCTATAACTAGCCTAAAACCTTAACATTTGAGCTTCAAAGACATAAAAGCTTTGACTATCATAGAGAGATCCCTCTTTGGACCTAGGAGGGCTAGATCCTAGGGTCCCAAAGTGGTTCTATGGTGTCTCATCTTTTGGTCTTGTCAACCTGGCCAAAACATGGGAACCCCAACAGGGAGAGCCTAAGCTGGAGTGGTCTACTATTTAGCTACGCGTGGAAAACCAACAGAAAATCATTATGTTAGGAATACTATCACATATTTTAGTATATATTGAAGGAGTTAAATGGCTTGCAGATTTTGAAGTCATACAAATTATGGATGATACTGATCCTTATCCTACGCTGTCAGTTTTAGATTGAGCTATTGATATGGATGGCATCATAAATATGAAGAGGATAATTATGGTATTTGAGAACAATGGAACCAGAGTGTTAGAGCCCCTAGATCTTGTAGAAGGTGCAAGATACACAAAGCATGTGCACGTAGATGATGATGTGGACCATATCTTTAAGTTGGTTATGTGAGATGATTATTTGATCAATCCAACAACTGATGGAAGGCTTGATTGGGAAAAGGATTTTTCCCTCTTCTCATATTCATATGAATAGTTGGATAACTATTAGAACTGGTTAAATGAAGTATCTGCATTGCGTTGTAATGGAGTGACCATTTCTCTTCACTGCATATCATTAGAGGTACGAGAATTGTCATATTATGATTTTTTTAGGATAACTTGAAAGAATTGTTCCAAAGGGACAGAGATTCCATGCGCTGGACATAACATTGTGCGCTACTCTAGCATGATGGTGGGAGACTCACAAAGGAAATATGGGCAACTGGGAAGAATGTGTGCAAATGATGAGATTTCACTTTGAGTGTCCAACTACCAAAATGGAAGAAGTTTATTTTAGAAAGGGTGATATGTGCAAACATCTGGCGAATTGGACCAAAGAATGGGGCACAGAGTTGAGACTAGAATGGGTACACATGTTCATTCACACATTGGGGAAGGTGCCTACTGATTGGTACCTGGAAATAGAGTTGCATCGTGGAACCAATGAATGGTATGCACTGACTGAAAGTTTCATTTTGACCTTTAGCTTTGAGAGTGGGTTTGATTGCTTAGGAAAAGCACTGCAAGGTATTCAAGAGGTTATCTTTGGCATGACCAATTTTTAGATAGAGTGTGATTCATCATCATGGGATGCGTAGATGAAGGATATTGTCAATTGCAGAAATTTGACAGTAGAAGAAACTGAAGAAGATCCATGAAATATCACAATTCCTAAATCTGAGGGACACCACACAGTTTTTGGGCCTTCAATTACATTGCTAGATGTCACAAAGCCTCTGAATATTCGACAAGTGAACATTGTATCTGAAGAAAAATATAAGTTCGTGAAGATTGGAGACTATTGGGATGATGATACAGTGGGAAAGGTTGCTAAGATACTTATTGAGTATTAGGACATGTTTCCTACAAAGTTCTCTAATCTGAAGGGGATAATTGGAGAGCTTGGGGTCATGAAGATCACTTAGAAACCTTATGCGCGACCTTTGAAGCAACACCCATACATATTGAATCCCAAGTATAAGTAGAAAGTTAGGGAAGAGTTGGAAAAAATGGTTGCTACAGGAATTATAGAACCAGTGGAAAAGTCTGATTCGGTAAGTCCCATGGTGGTACATGATAAGAAGAGTAAAGGAGAGATAAGGATTTGTGTGAAACTGCACAAACTGGATGATTCCTGTATACATGATCCATTCCCAACAGCATTTTTAGATGATATCCTCGACAATGTCAAAGGACAGGAGGCTTATTCATTTACAGATGGGTTCTCAAGATATCATCAGATCAAGATTGGGCTGGAGGATAGAATTAAGACAACCTTTGCAACAGAATGGGGATATTTTCAATATAAAAACATGCCATTTGGGTTAAAGAATGTGCCTATTATCTTCTCACACATAGTAGTAGCTCAATTCAACGAGTATATCCACAAGTTCTTAGAAGTATATTTTGATGATTGGAAAATCTTTGGGTTGTTGAAAAAGCATGTATCAATTCTATGCCTAATGCTGGATAATTGTAGGAAGTATCAAATCTCACATAATTTAAATAAGTGCATATTTTGTGTGCCATTTGGGATAATTTTGGGTCATATTGTCTACCAACAAGGATTGATGGTAGATCCTATAAAAATCACAGTGATTGTTAATTTGGAAATTCCTATGAATGTCAAACAATTGTGCTCAATATTAGGGCATACTGGATATTATCGAAAATTCATTCAGGGTTATGCGTTGATCACTACGCCCGTGCAGAAATTTCTCAAGAAGGATGTGAAATTATGTTGGGATGAGGAATGTTAGAAGAGCTTTGAACTATTGAAGGAGAATATGGCCACTACATGCACATTGATCTTTCGTGATTGGTCAAATGTGTTTCATGTGCATGTTGATGCTTCTTGCATCACACTCGGACCTATCTTAGTGCAGTGAGGACCCAAAGAGATCAATCACCCTATTTCCTATGCAATTAGGAATCTCTCAATAATGGAGTGTAATTATTCAACAACAGAGAGAGAAGGATTGGCGATGGTGTATGCGCTGCAGAAATTTTGCCACTATCTGTTAGGAGGACATTTTAATATGATTACTAACCACTCTACTTTGAAGTATCTAGTTAATAATCCTACATTGGGGGGGGGGGGATCTTCAGGTGGTTACTATTGTTTCAAGAGTATGATTCTGAATGTATTGTGAAGCCTGGGAGACTGAATGGTGGGCTAGACCATCTATCGTGCATTGAGAATGGAGAAGAGCCGCCTAGTTTGAAATATGGTTTACCCAACACGTAGTTATTTTCTATAAAGGTGGTTTATGATAATTTCCTTGATATCATTCATTTGCTGACTATTGGACATGCACCCGAGGAGTATACATTGCAGCAAAATAAAGAGTTGGTGGCACGTGCAACTGACTTTACTATCATTGTTGGTCAATTGTACAAGATGGGTGCATATGAATTCTTGCAAAGATATGTCTTAGAATTTGAGAGATGAGACATCTTAGTTGAAGCTCATGGAGGGCTTTCTAGAGGTCACTATGCAGTGAAATCAACCATGCAGAAGATTTTTCGAGCTGGATTATGGTGGCCCACACTGCACAATGATGCATATGTGCATTGTCGAGCATGCAATGTATGCCAACGGACTAGGAAGCCACCACGCAGAGATGATATGCCCTTGCATCCACAGATGGTGTTGCAATATTTTTATAAATAGGTCATATATTTTGTGGGACCTATTGACCCTCAAGGAAATAAGATAGGTGTGTGTTACCTAATCACTGTGACAGATTATGTAACCCGTTGGGTTGAAGCTAAGTCGATGAAGGATTGTAGTGCAGACACAACTGCGTACTTCATTTAAAAAAAAAAATTTGACTCAATTTGGATTTCCTAAGATTTTGATGAGTGGTCGAGGTACACAATTTTTGAATGAAACTATTGAAGCTCTGACAGAAGAATTTTGGATTCATCATGAGAAGAGCACTTCATATCACCCATAGGTGAATGGTGTGGTAGAAGCTTTCAATAAGATATTGGATAATGTGCTCACTAAGATTTGAAATGCTAACCGAAATGATTGGGATGTTTGCATACCTTCGGTTCTTTGGGCATATAGAACTACATGCAATAAGTTTATAGGAAAGATATCGTTCAAGATGGTATATGGGAAGGAATTTTTGATGCCAACGGAGTACATTTTTCCAAGTCTGCTCATTGCAACATTCATAAATATGGCAGAAGAGGATATTATGGAGGAACAATTTTCACAGTTTGTTGTGCTATATGAAGATTCCTTTATTACAAATTTCCATCAGCAAGTGAAAAAGGCACGCAAAAAGGCATGGAATGATAGGCATATCAGAGAGAAGGTATTTAAGGAATAAGATTTTGTCTTTTTGTATGACATCAAGTTTGCATGCCACCCAAGGAAGTTCAAGATGCATTGTCTAGGACCATATATTGTTAAGGAGATCACTGACAGAGGTGTGGTGTTCCTCACTACGTTGAGCCGAGAATATCTTCTTGGGTATGTCAGCAGGAGTCGATTGAAACCGTACAAGTATGACCCTCTCCTTGCGTGCACCAAATGACTATATGGTTGGAGAATTGGATCTGCATAGAAGGGATGGTGGATGCGCAGATAGGTGTGACACATGCGTGATAGCTGCATGCAGAGGTTGACTGGATCACAGAAGTGCCAGAATATATCCATTGGAACATTAAATCTAGACAAGAAAATATTATTACCATTTAGAGGAGCGTATAATGATTTACGCATTAAGGAGCACTAGTTTGCAGATATAAGGATGGTGGCGCCCACCTTGGTGATAGCACAATTCCTTGCCCACCTACTAGAGGGTCGGGTTATTCAAACAGAGATAGAGTACCTGTGTCATTGTGAACATTTACTGGAACAAAGAATGCATCCGTGGGTCGTGAAATCCCTGCAGCTATCTCAGACATTGGACGGAGCGTTGAAGAGCCTTCAACAGACCCAATGCAACATTGATATAGTGGTTGAAAGGCCAACAATTGAGAAGTTGGTCAACGAAGCATAGGGAGCTATTGCGAAGAGTGTGTAGGTGGTATTGCCAACAAATCCCTTTATCACTGCACTCAAGGAGAATATGAAGGAGTCCACCCCATAATGACTCAGGATGAGTCACAAGTTTTTGTTGGGGGCATGTTGGAGTGGGGTCCCTTGGAGTAAATTTTGGTAAATTTTTTGCATAAATTTTTGTTATGTGCGCTACGCAGAAGAGTAAAATGGGATTTGGGTGGGTCAAAGTCCCTATTTTATGTAAGTGGTTTTTAAGGGAAAAATATGGGACTCAAACCATGGTTTGAGACCATAGTATCTAGGAGATAATACTGGTAAAAATATAGATAGATCGAGTCAAGTAGAGTAGTGAATCTGACTCATATGTTGATGAACATTTTGGAAGGATTTCAATCTAAGTCTAGGTTTTTGGATAGAAAAGGCTCATTTTAGATGTGTGCACGGAGATATTAGTCCTGCCTATGTGTAGACTCCATTGATTGTGTGCACGGAAGCGTAATTTTTAAGGGAATTCTGAATGTGATGAACTGATTGGATCTTTTAATGCAAAGACTATTTTGGTGAAATCAAATGTGTTATGTGATTGATGCATTGTCAATTTGATTACTATGCATCTATTCTATTTATTTCATTTAAATCAGAATTAATTTTGTGACTACGATTGTACTTATGTTTATGACCAAATGCATCTGCGTGAATGAATGAAGTGCATTATTGATGAATAAACCTTATTAAGTATATTTTTTATTGTGCACAAATATATATATATATATATATATATATATATATATATATATATATATATATATTGCATTCTGTAATAATCTGCGAAGATCTGTGATTTTGTCATCTATTTACGTGCACTTGCTTGAATCTGCGACGAAGTTGATCTGATAGTTTATTGACCTATTTATGCGTGCATTTTATTGTTATCAGTGATAATTTTTATTACAAATATTTTTATGTCCACCACATCAAATTATTCCTCGAGGTGTGGAAACCTAGTTCTAGCACCCCCCCCCCCCCCCCCCATACTGCTTCAGGTGAGACTTTGATTTGCGCAAGCATGTCATTATCGAAATGAGAAATAGTTGGAGGGTTTTTTTATTGCATAATAAATTCAAACCTAGGTCAGGACCTCCCAAGCCAACAATATTCTTAATTCCTTCTATGTTTTCTATTGCAAGATATTAACATTTGATGCTAAATGGAAACATAAATTCTTTGATATCGTACCCAAAAATTTGGGAATCAATGCAAAACTATTTTCTTGTCCTTCTCTTCTTATAGGGGACATTTCTGGAATGATGCTCATGAAAATTAGCAAAAATAACTTGTTCTCAAAAATATTCATCCTTTAAAATATTCTTAAGTTTTTTTATCGATTGGTTAGATATCTGCTTATCACTCATAATATGAAAAAATAATTAAACCACTCCATGACAATATGAGATGTATCTTGAAGATATTGGGGACTCTTCAGTTACACCTTTTCTTGTTTTCCTTCTCTTAGACTGTAAGAAGAAACCAACTGCTTAAATATTTCAGAAACATCCTTGTAGTACTCCTTATGTTGAATATGATTATAATACTTCTTTAGAGTTGCAAGCTTTATTACGATAGGTTGCTCTGATATTTCCTTGTCCACTCTAGTTGGCTTGCCTCCTCTAGGGATAATGTTAATGTTGGACTGAGGATTTTTTATGAGCTCTCTAGGTTATGAAATAATCATATTAGCACCCGTTTTTCGGTTGTGCTCTTCCCATTGAGCAATCAATTCTAGAAAATCTTCAGTAGCATGGGTATTTACTCGGCAGTGAGAATAGCAGGGCCTCCTTGGAAATGGACAATCATAAGCAACATGGCCTTATTGAAAATAATTGTAGCATTGAATCAGACCTATACCTCCAGTTCTTCCTACTCTTATTCCTCCTCCTCCTTTCCCTTGAGGAGCTTCATTAAATTAGAATGAAATCCTATCAAGGCGATCAACCAAAGCATCCAGATCTTTGCACTTGTATGTAGGGTGAGTTAGGGACCCACATAACTCACAAAACATATTATTTGGAACACTGGAAAGGTGCATAACCATAAGTTCAATAAATATCACAATATTCATTGTTGGACATACCTTTATGATTAAGAAATGCATGATACTGAGTATGTCCCTGATAAGGAACTTTTGTGGAAGCTTGTAAAAATCTAGTAACCGGTCCCAGAGGTGGTAGAGGTGGTCCCATAGGCATAATAGAAGGACTTTCACTATACAACCTTAGGCAGTCAGTAACGGTGATTCACTTCAACACGATAATTAGTACACCAAACATCTGGAATCAGAGGTCGCACAATATTCATATCCTTCAGTCTCTCTGGTAGGTTTTCGATTTGATGTTATAAACCAATGATAGAAAGATTAATAGAAGAAGTTCCCACCCTATAATCATGAGAATATCCCACCATTTCCTCAATATTCATAGCTTGTTCCAGTGCATCTTGTAATGTATCAATATTTTTTTTGTTAAAGGAGTTACAATTAACTAAAAAATAGCCTCAATCCTTTTGTGATGAGGATCAATAGGATAATTTAATTTCCTAATTTCATGTTTAAATCATTTCATTCACTCCCATGCAGTCTCTCCCTCTCAGTTGTTAATATCACATACATCAATTAAACCTGATTTCTCTATTTTAGGAAGTTTAAATTCCTTAATAAACTCTTGTTTAACTAAGTCAAGAACTGTATTTTGATTCAAATCTTATAGCTCAATGAACCATCACAATGATCTAGCTCACAGATTTTTCTAAAATTCAATAATATTAGAGGCATGTGGGGTTTTTCTATCCCTTCATATCGGTTTTTATAGATACCAATTTTGTTCTACATCTTCATCTCCTCGGCCTGAGAACTCAAGATAGTGGGTGAATGATCTCGCCACATTCCTAGCCATTACTAGTTAACTAGGTGAAACTAATGCAAATACTTGTGAACCAAGTTCCATAAAAGTTGTAAATTCTGAATGAAAACTTTCACTAGAACTACTGTAACTACTAGAGATACCAGTTTTGTATACTCTATGAAATTTTAGAAACTTCAATGTTTTAACTAATTTGGAAATAAAATTTATAGGATTAGGGAGGTTAGGGAGAGAACTAGCTACTCTACTACCTTGCATCCTACTTATTTCAGGTACTGGATCATCCTAAAAAACCTCCCCATGAAGAAATGTATCTTTTCATCCATGAGAGTATTGTGATAAATCATCACATCAAGCTATCTTGGTGTTTCTAACATCTATATTCCTTCTGATTCTTAGCGGGGTCTACCTTGATCTCTTACCTCATCTCCTCTAGCACCTCCTATTTTGCTAGAATGAGATCCTTACTTTACTTCATTATTCCACTTCTCTGGACCACCCATTCCTCCCATTCCCAATCTTAGAATACTCAATGATTCACCAATTTTTTGTAACTATATTCGCCTTCTCTTAATCTCTCACAACTTCTTTTCCTGCCACGCATGAGTTACCCGTGCCCTTCTAAGTGCCCTAAATTCATGTTCCTTCTGCAACTCTTCCACATCCATTACAATTTCCCCTCATATTCCTCAATTGAGCAAAATATCTCCCATAAACCCTACCTTGAGTACTCAGGGTTTTACTTTTCCATATTGGTTTCTTGGAATGACAATAATCTCTCTTCTACCATAAGAACCTTGATCCATAAAGGAATCTCTTTTAACAATATTCCTCACAACCCTTAATTTTTTCTTCGAATTTGGAGAAGGATTGATGGTTCTCCACAAAAAATTCAATAATTTAGCCTTCCAAAGTCACTTGCACCAAAAAATAAACAACCCTGGTCAATTTAGTATCTAGACGATGCAACATAGCCAAATTAATTATGGTCTAGGTTCTAAATATTTGGCCACGACTTCCAATTCCCACTTTGATCTGAAATCTACTCAACCAATTAAATAACTCTTGAAAATTCCATTTTGATCTGCAATCTACTCAACCAAATATAACTCCTCAAGAAATTTATAACAAAGAATTTTTTATTGATCGCACTCAGGTTCTGCGAAGAGGATCTCCTCCTTAACCCAATATAAGTTATTATGTCTCAATTGAGCTTGTTTTCATACGTACAAGTTAATTTTTTATTCCCACTGCTCACAAATTCTATCCTTGAGAATCCTTGATACCATGAACTAAAACCCCACTTGATAGTCAGAGTCCTGAAAATGGAACCATTTTTTGGAAAAAAATTTTATCATGAATACCCAAGGTTCAATCACTAGTTTCCGACAAAATATCGCATTTTAGTCTAGTGCAATTCTTACATTTTCATTCTTTCGCAGGGGAGAAAAGTCTCACTTGAGGTGTGTCGAGACTTCAAAATGTTATAAGGGGGTTTTATATATGGACAAGATTCATATTGGTACATAAATTATACATCGATTACTTACTCATTCATATATCCTCATACATCCTTACATAAAACATACGCATATACATATAACATATAATGTAATAAAGCATCATTTTTTTAAAATACCACCCAGTATATCATCATATAATTACAAACACATAAGAATAAACCCTGCAACATTTTCCTCATGTTATATCAAGAATCAAGCCATTACAAAGAGGATCTATGAATAATTCACAAGATTTATTCAGAACCATGTCAATATTAGATATAAATAGGATTGTATTACATCATTATATGCTCAGAAAGTTTCAGGTTTCATTCTAATAGCATGCCGGCCTCTTTTCTTGTCTACCCCTCTACAACTTGATCTACATGGATTTATATATATTTTCCTTTCTACTCTGATTTGTGCTCACTTTTTCTGGTCTAAATTGACCTAAGGTAATTGTTTTCTTTCTCCACTTGCCACTTTCTCATTTCTATTCTTTCTTTCTTAATTTTTTTTCCATTTACTTTTCCTACTTTCATTGATCATCTTCCACAACTCATTTTCACAAAAATTGGTCAAAATTGTCCAAAAATGAAGGACCCAACAACATTAGCATCATGATTATGTTACAAGAACATAAAAAGTGGTGTTAAAACAATAGGCAGATGTTTTAGTAACTCTCCAAGTCCCAATGTCATCATGATGATGGTGCTTGAATCCTTGCAATTTAAAAATAATTAGAGAAAAAAATTTACACACACAAACACACACAAAAAGTATCATATGTCGATAAGTTGGTTTTCATAGGATAATTGTCCAATTGTGTCCAAGGGGATTTTCAAAATTGGATGATTATTTACCACTTTTTTATGATGGCGCAGATCCTTCTAGATGGACAATATCAAGATCATTTTTTTCCCAACCGTAATTGATTTTCCTCAAGAAAGCCTCAGATAATATATTTTTATAGAGTTTAATTTGATTTTCATTATTTATTAATGGATTCTTGGAATTTTCAATGTTTTGGAGCTTTATATACCCATTTCCATATACATTATCAATCTCATAGTGTCCTAACCATCAATTATGTAATTTGTCTTTGAATTCCTTAAGTTTGGAGTCAAACACCAAGTCTCACTCTCCAACTAAAAAATCCTTCTTATTTATGAACTTGTCATGCCACTTACCCCTTTTCTACTGAATAAAATATGCATGATATATGACAACCTAATCAAGTTCATCCAAATCATTGATTTGATGGAGTCTCTAGCATTGTGTTTTTGATAGGTCCATACGTAATTGCAATGTCATTCTCAAAGTTTTCACTCGTATTTCTATCAACAAGATATCTTGTTTATCATAAACAAAATCATATGGAGTGAACCCCATGGTGTTTCACCATGTGGTCTTGTAAAACCAAAGGATTTTGGAATTTGGTAAGCCCAATCCCTAATATGATGTTGAACAAATTATTTTATAATGGTGTCAAGGATTTTGTTTGTTCATACTACTTGTTGGTTGTCCAATAGGTGGTATGGTGTATTTATCATGTGTTTTATATAATAGAGATATGTAATTGTTTTGATGTACTTTGAGGTAAATTGGATTGCTTCATCTATGAAAATATCCTGAGGTACCCCATATCTAGTAAAGATTTCTTTATAGAGAAAGTATTTCATAACTTTCTCTATGGCTACTAAGAGTGCCTTTGCTTCCATCCATTTTGTAAAATGGTCTATGAAAAGTAGGATGTAGGAATTACGCTGATATGGGGCATTAATAGGCCCTATGAAATCAAGGGACCTCTTCTCAGAGGACTCTACCACCAGTTGTGTTTGTAGAGGCATTTTAGTTAATTTTCATGGGCAACCCATCCTTTGGAAATTGTCACATCCTTTTGCATACTCTTTGGAGTTATAGAATATAGTTGGCCAATAGCACCCAATATGGGTTAATTTATGGCCTATCCTATTTTCAATAAAATTCCCTCTACAGGGTCCATCATGACATGCTTTTATGATGCCATAGATCTCATCTTCCCTCACAAAAATCTAAATAATGAGTTCTAGTTGTATGTGGAAAAGACATCGTTCTATCCAAGATAACCTCTCACTCTATCTGATGACCTTTTGTTGCTCCTTTAGTGGAAAGTGTTATTTAATCTTCCCTATGTCTAAATAGTTGGAAATATTTTCAAAGCATAGTGTGTTAGAGATATTACGAAAGGGGGCTCATCAGGAAAAACATCCTCTATTGGCATTGGATTTCCATGTTTTGTAAGCTAAGAGAGAAAACCAACTATTACATTGTTTTTTCCTAACCTATCTATAATAGTAACATCAAACTCTTGTAATAATATAGCTACCTAGTCACTCTATAATTACTAATAGATTTATTCATTAAATATTTAATTGTAGAGTGGTTGGTGTGTAAAATAATAGAGTACTAGGTTTTTTAATGAAATAATTTATTTATAGCATGGAGTATAGAAAGGATTTATTTCTGCATCACAGTAAAGTTAGATTTATATGGCGCAAGATTTTTGATGATAAAATATATGGTATAGATATTGTTCCCTTATTGTTATCATAATACAAATCCAAGGTGATATATGAGGCATATATAGATATATGAAATGGGAGGGACCAATTTGGTCCTCTTAATATAGGTCCTTTAGATACAATTTTATTCATTTCTTCAAAATCATGTTGGTAGTTATATATCTAAAAATTAACACTCTTAGTGAGAAATGAAAACAATGGACATACTATTTTAGAAAAAAATTCAATAAAACGTCTATAATAACCAACATAGCCTAAACACATACATACCTCTCTTTGCTCCTTCAAAGGGAAAAAATTTAAAATTACCTATATTTGAGCTGGATCTACCTTTATACCTTTCGAATAGATGTGACGTCCCAATACAATGCCCTTGGTCAACATCATTGAAAATTATTCATGATTTAGGGACACATTGTTTTCTTTGCATCTTTTTGCCACTTTCTCCACTTTTTCCAGAGATACGTCAAATTTATCTCCATAACTTGTAATATCATCCATACACACTTTCACATATTCATTAATTAAATTGGAAAACATTATTAATATTGTATATTGGAAGGTCACTAGAGCATTGCAAAGCCAAAATGATAACACTCGGTGGGAAAAACTTCCCCATGAATCGGTAAATATACTATTTTCTTGGTCCTCTAGAGTGATATTAATTTTATTGTAGCCATTGAATCCATATAGGAAAGAAAATTATTTCTTCCCAACCAATATACCTAATAATTAGTTAATGAATGGTAATGGAAAGTGTCCCTTACGGGTGGCTTTATTGAATTATTAATAATATACTTATATCCTCTGTTTACATTTTTTCTTGGGTATTATGGCAAGAAGAGAGATCCATTGGATATCAAAGATAGGGTAAATTAAGTTCAAAAAGAGTATCTTTTGCAATTCTCCCTCAACTATATCCTTTAGTGCTAGGTTCATTTGTTGATACAACTAAAGAATGGGTTAGAATTTTTCCTGAAATTAAATATGGCAAGCTCACAAGTCATTATGTATCCCTTTCATTTCTATATAATCCTAATCAAAGGAATCACCATGATTTTGAAATACTTTAACTAGTTGTTCCTTCTAATATTTGGAGATCTCTTGATTAATGTTTCTAGAATTTCCCATGGATGATCTCCATGAAATTAGTAGATGAGTTATAATTCTCATCAAAGTATGAACCATGTTCTACTAGTGATGTAACTATTTTTTAGAGATATTCTTGAACATCAAGTTCTAATATTTGTTTTAGAGTGTGTTGTGTCAGAGGGGAAGGTGAATCTATAAAGTCACTAATATCTTCATCTCATTTTTTTCCTCAAGGGATGGATATTGATATGTTGTAAGGACTTGAAGAGAAAATTCCTCTGCATCAATTTCCTCCCCATATACCCAAAATGGGACTTAAAAATCAATACATGGGCTTAACTAGGGGTATATTGTAAGTTTCTTGATATAATTTACATGGGAGATGGCCATGTTCTTAGATCTACAACTAATCTAGGTGTCTATGGTTTTGATCCATGGTAAACCTAGCATTAAGGATATCCACCCAAATTATATTTGGGATATAAAGGGTACTCATAGCAATCTATAGATATAACAACATATTCCAAGGTTCATCTTTCTTGATAGTAGTCGGGTCAACAAGTTGTAACATAGTGGAGGTTTATCAAAGGCCAAATAACCCTAATTCTTCCATAGTATATTAGGTGATAGAATTAAAATATTCTCCCATATACACAAATATGTTTGGAATAAATGTATTTATAATTTTCACATTGATGAATGGAATTATAGAGCCTAAATAATTTTTTATGAGACTCCCCTTCCTTCTCCCCCTCCCCACTAAAAAATAGGTATATTAACTTGCTAATCACATGAAGTTTCTGAGGGTCCTTCCTATCTATATTTTTCAAACATAGTTCTCTAACTATCTTGGAGTATATGAGAACATATTTAATAGTTTTGAAAAGTGGTATTATAACACATATTCTTGAGTTGTCATATAAAATCAGACTCTATCTAGGTAGCCAAAATTTGTAAGTTTAATCTCTTCAAGCATATAGGAATGTATCGCTCCCTATTATGTTTTTCAGGTGTTATAGCGACTTCATGATATTTTTCAAGTGACAGATATTCTGAAACTTCCACTTAATAATATTCAATTTTAATTGAAGGAGTCTCTTTATTTAGAGTATTCCCTAATCTAAGTTGACATATGAATTTAAATTATAGGAAAGAGATATAGTAAATGGGTAAGTAGAAATGTTAGTGGCATATATGATATGGGATGGACTATTATTGTTAGGGTTAGGAATTGGTTGCACAAGAAGTTTTGGTCTAGGAGAGGATGAGGTTGATGGTTTCATGAGGTTGTGGAAGTAATGGCATTTGTGGTTGTGGTGTAGAGTATTGGCATCCACCATAATATGGGCTTCTCCACCCTTGCTTCTAATGATGGTTTTTGGGTGGATGGGCCATCCATTGAGAGTTTAGTGGGAACCACTTCAAATAAGAGGGTTATATTTAAGGATTAGTCCAATAAGAATTATAATATTGATATTTATTTGAAATCATAAATTGAGGTATTGGATGCCACAAAAGTTTATATGTGATGAAACATAAATGCTCCACCTCATCAATTGCTTCTTGATAGACTTTATTTAATCCAAGTATGAATGGGTGGATAGTAGTGGCATAACCCTATTCACATATTCTTTAGGTCTCTACTTGATTTAGTGAATTCTCTTTTAATAGATGATTCCTCTTACATTTCGGGGAAAATATTTCCAATGACAATTCTACTTCATTTTTTTTATTTTTCATTTGCCACATATATAGCTGAGAGAATATTTATTTGAGTACATATATGCTAAAGTATTCCAACAAGTTTTTGTAATATTACAAAAAATTTCGACAATAATTTGGAATATTAATTTTTGCTAATTTCACCTAGGAGGAGAATAAATGGGTAAGGATACCCATGCATAATGATATTCTCAATAAAATCCCTCATATTATGAAAGGGGGTCATCTTTGGAGCTGGTTTGCACACCCTCATGTGTAAACAGGGTTATTTGCAAGTGGACAAGGTCAGGTTTGACCAAGTCATTAGCGCTGCCATAAAAGGAGTGGCTTACTTTGGAATCCAGCGTAGTGTGAATGAGGAAAGGGATATTTGGTGGAGGAAACCCTAATGGATGGGGCCCATGGAGAAATAGCTTTCACTTATTTAAAAGGAGGGCAAGGCAACCATTTTTTCTCATGCTTGTATTATTCATCTCCATTGTCTATTCAGAAAATTGAGCATTCTTTGTTTTTTAGAAAGAATTGTTGTGGGAATTATTTTTTAGGATTCCTTCTCCTTCTTGAGAGGCCTCTTGAGGGATTGCTCTGATTTTCATCACATCCAGGCTTGATTCCAAGCATCCTCCATCAAGACAACATTATTTCTGCAGTAGAGTAATGTTGTGTTGCTGGTTGTTGCAGTGAGGGTTCACTACACCACCTTCATCAGCTATTTTCAGAGGAGGAGTCCCTCTTTCCTTTGAGATATCAGATTGGAGGCATTTTGTAGCATATTGTAGACTTTGAAATAAATTCCAACCCATTATTTTTCCCTACAACGTAGTTTCATCTAGTGACTATGTTATTCTAGAGGAGCATTTGCAGTAGGGCTTTGCAGATACATTTGGAGGGGAAGATATTTGGTGAAGGATCAGCCTTTCACTTGAAAGATCCATGGGAGGAGGAATATTTATTTTGAGCATTAGATTCATCCATATCCATCTAGTTCTATTTCTGAGTTGTTGTAGCTACCCAACAACTCTGGCATTTCTGTAGAATTTCCATTTTGTATGTTTTGCAACCAATCCTTTTTGGGATTGTGCATTATTGTTTCTAGGGGTTGAGATCTTGCTCCCCCTATTGTATTTGATCCACATATTGACATATTTGTGTATTTACACTATTATGCAGTAGTTTCCCTTCATGGACTGCATTTTCATAGCTTGGCATACATTGTGTAGCAGTGGTTTGTCATGATTCATGTACTAGTTTCTTGAGGTTGAGCATTGCTTATCTTGAGTATCATTTTCCTCAAGATCTTGTATGTATTTGTTGCTGCTATTATTTAATGAGAAGGCTATGGATTTCTCTCACATTGCTATGATTTGAGTGTTTTTGTTGCACCATTATTGTGTTTGCTTATTGCTGGAGCTCCAACTTTAGAATATCTTGAGATATTCCCATTGTTGTAGCATTTTCCTGAGTTGGGAACATTACAGTGGTATCAGAGCATGATCTCTAGCCCAGCCAGTGGATCTCATCCATCATGCTATCAAGGAGAGAGAAGATTAAGACTCCATTATATGGATAAAAGAGGGAAGAAGAGCTTACAAAGCTTCTTCCAAAATCTGTACAGGGAATTCATGAAGAATTTGAGAAGCTAATGAGGGAGATATGTACAGGATCTCCAAGAGGGTTTGAAACTGAGTCAAACTCTAGTTTTTCTTATGGGAGATGTGAGCATGCAGCCACACCCTATAAGGTACAACGCAGTCACATGGCCAAATTTTCCATGAGAAGAGAAGAAGGAGGAGGAATGCCGAAGAAAGGAACTCTTAGAGGTTTCTTGCATGAGTATGAATCTCTAACTCAGAAGTTTAGAGATCATATTACTTTTCCAGAGTTTTGCAAGATCATGGTAAGGAGGAGAAAGCAGCATGATGAGGATATATTTCTTCTATCTATCTTTGATGGTTCCCCTACTTGCTTAGCCAAGTCTTGGATAGAATAATTAGACACCTTTCTGCAGCAGCATCAGATTCCCAAAGATGAATCCATCAGAGTAGCAGCGCTGCACTTGGGAGGTAAGGTCTATGCATGGTGGTTATTTGAGTCATTTACTTTGAAAAATGTAAATACTTCTTCCTATGAAATTTTCATTAGAACTTTGATAAAGATATTTGGTAGGAGGAATTCTGAAATAAACACATTCAAACAAACAAAACCCTTGCATGTGATGGAGGAAACCATAGACTCAAAAAAATTTCAGAGAACCATGAAGGAGGCTGATATCTTGCATGATGCTTTGTTGGAGGCAATACCTTCATCTTGTATTTTGGCACAAGGAGGCAAAGAGATCCCTTTTCCAAAAGAGGATCCAATCATTGGAGGGTTGCCCACTCATATTGAGAAAGCTAAGGGCAACAACGCTATCATTTCTAGAGTTGATCTAGTACCTCATGCAGAGGAAAGAGGAGCTCTTGCTCCAACTAGAGGGATTCTTGTAGCTTTTCAAGGAAGTCCCCAAGATCTCATACATGGAGATCTAAGCACAATCCGGGAGCAACATGATTGTGCAGCATTGAAGCTGGAAGGAGGAGGAAGGGAGGAAGAGCAGCATCTTGTGATGAGAGGCACACACCCTTCTCTATTTCAAAGAGCTAGTGAAAAGAGGAGGCAAAGTGTATTGTGCTATGAGAGCAAGGGCAAGGTTTACCAACCATATGCACATTCCACTCTTGACATTTATGTCTCACTGCATAGAGGCATTCCACTAGGGAGGCCACCAGATCTATCATTGATGAGAGACATTTTGTCTTTGGATTCACCGCTCTTGGATTTTGGAGAGGTGAAGAGTTTGGAGGAGAACTTTGGCATGGGGGATTTCAAAGTAGCAAACAGCAGCATGAGGAGGGCTTCACATGCCAGATCACCAGTGCTTTCCCTTGGGAGGATTGATCCTTAATGGAGATCTCAGCTCTTGGTAGAGTAATCCAAGGATCTTGGTGCATGCATGACTCTTGATGACCCAGAGAGAGATGAAAAATATATTGTGGGTGATATGGTCATCTATTCACATGAAAGAGTCTTCTTGACTAGATATTCTAGCCTCAAGGAGAAGTTGTTGCATGCAGCACAGGAGGACTTCTTTTCCATGCCTTTTGATGCATATCTTGCCTTGGTAGAGGAGTTCATTTGGGAGGGCATACAGCAGGACATACATCAGCATATGGAGAGATGTAGAGGCCAGATGATGATGGTGAGGATGTCACAGCCACCTTCCTACTCATTGAGAGTAAGGGAGCTTCTTCAGTTGAGCCATTTCAGCTCAAGTCTTCGAGTACATAATGGAGAATGTACAATTTCACTTTATGTTTTGTACTTCTTGTCTTTTTATGAACAACATATTGTACCAAGGAGGATTATTCCTTCTTGAATATTGTATAATTATGTATTTGAAGCCATTTTTAGCATTGAGATTGGCTATCTCATTGGTGGTTTGTGGGAGAAGCCACATGACTTTTGGTGTGCACCATTGACAACCTTTTGTACATTCATGATTATATTTTGTAAAATGATTGTGGCAGAAAACAAGTGGCTGGAAGAACACCTGTTTTTGTTTGATTTGATGCAGGCAAGGGATGCACTGTGCTAGTTCCTTGTATGGGACCTTGATCCACTTTCCGATTGTCATGTGACAACTTGTTCGTATTGGTTTTTGCTTCCATGCATTGCTAGTATCTCTATGTTCATGGGAAGCTTTGATTGGAGAGTGGGCTTGAGACTGAGGATGCCCATTGGGATCATGATTCTCCCTATTATACATGTTGTACATTTCAGGAGGAGCCATGGGCTAACCATGAATGCCACATTACATTTCTCTCCTTCTTGTGGGAGGGACCACTTGAATAACTTGAGGAGGCACTCCATGGATCATGAGGAGATGGAGGAGTTAGCACAGTCAAATATTTTCCCTTTGAGGATAAGTGGAGACTCATCTATGAGCCACTCCATTCATATGAGAAAAACATATGGTGAGATTATTGTTGATTTGCATAGTGATTTGTCTATATATGTGCATCTCTTAACCATATATGTGTAGGAATTTGCTCAAAGAAAGAATATCCTTCCTTCTAGATTTTATGGTCTACTTAAGGCCATTATGGGTGACCACTCCCTAAGTGGATATGGGGAGGATATTTTTCATGGAGAATGTACTCACAATGCACATTACATCCTTCACTTTCTCCATATTTGTGAGGATACCGGGGCAGCAAGCAAATGGTGGGGAGGCCACCCATCGTTTTATTTTCTATGGCAGTGGAGAGTCAAACTGTGTTGGCTACATTTGAGGGACCATTTTCCTTCTACTTTACTTCACATCACAGCAAACATGATTCTCCTTATGGTTCCCTTGGTTGATATTGCTAGAGCTTTTCTTGGGAGCATGATTGGAGGAGAGACACATTGGGTGAATGTGTCCTTGGAGGGAGGAAAGTCCCATACACTTTGCACTACATGTTCTAAAGGGAGCATGGGAGATGATATGGCAACTACAAAAGCTAATTTGTTTCCTTATGAGGTGAGCCATATGATGATGATTTCCAACTCATCATATATGGAGATACTTGGGCCAACATGATTTGCAGTGTTGGAGGAGAGATCCTTGGAGATCTAGTCTTCATCTTGCCACTTGAGGGAAAGTATTTTGCAGCCCAGGATCAACACTTTATATACACTTATCATAAGTGGAGAGATGGACAATGTGGGATAGGCTACATTGTCTACCAGGATCATATTTTTAGCCCACCAACATTTCTAGAGCCAAAGGTGGAGGACAGTTTCCAGGAGTTGCCTAGTTGGAAGGTAACTCATTTTGTATGGATGATTGCTTGGGGATGGAGGATCCACATGAGGAAGATGTTCCTCAACACATCATAGACACCATGCCTTGAGAGGATGATTTCCAGTTCTTTCCTTGCAGTTTCTTGAGGACAAGCAACATTCGGGAGGGGAGGACTGTAATATTCCAAAATTTTCCAACAATAATTTGGAATATTAATTTTTGCTAATTTCACCTAGGAGGAGAACAAATGGGTAAGGAGACCCATGCGTAATGATATTCTCAATAAAATCCCTCATATTGTGAAAGGGGATCATCTTTGGAGCTAGTTTGCACACCCTCATGTGTAAACAGGGTTATTTGCAAGTGGACAAGGTCAGGTTTGACCAAGTCAATAGCCCTGCCATAGGAGGAGTGGCTTACTTTAGAAGCCAGCGCAGTGTGAATGAGGAAAGGGATATTTGGTGGAGGAAAACCTAATGGATGGGGCCCATGGAGAAAGATATTTCACTTGTTTAAAAGGAGGGAAAGGCAACCATTGTTTCTCATGCTTGTATTATTCATCTCCATTGTCTATTCAGACAATTTAGCATTATTTTCTGTTTAGCAAGAATTGCCTAGGGAATTCATGTTTAGGATTCCTTCTCCTTCTTGAGAGGCCTCTTGAGGGATTGATTTTATTTTCCTCACATCCAGGCTTGAGGCCAAGCATCCTCCACCAAGACAGCATTATTACTGCTGCAGAGTAATGTTGGGTTGCTGGGTGTTGCAGTGAGGGTTCACTACACCACCTTTATCAGCTATTTTCAGAGGAGGAGTCCCTCTTTCCTTTGATATATTGCAGACTTTGGCATCAAGGCCAACCCTTTCTCTTTCCCTACAGCGCAGTTTCATCTAGTGACTACGTTATTCTAGAGGAGCATTTGTAGTAGGGCTTTGCAGATACATTTGGAGGGGAAGAACTTTGGTGAAGGGATCAACCTTTCACTTGAAAGATCCATGGGAGGAGGCATATTTAGTTTGAGCATAAAATTTAGCCATCTCCATCTATTTCTATTCCTGAGTTGCTGCAGCTACCCAGCAACTCCGGCATTTCTGTAGAATTTCCACTTTGTATGTTTTGCAGCCAATCCTTTTTGGGATTGTGCATTATTCTTTCTAGGGGTTGAGATATTACTCCCCCTATTGTATTTGAGCCACATATTGACATACTTTTGTATTGACACTATTATGCAGCAATTTCCCTTCATGGACTGCGTTGTCATAGCTTGGCATATATTGTGTAGCAGTGGTTTTTCATGATTCATGTACTAGTTTCTTGAGGTTGAGCATTTCTTATCTTGAGTATCATTTTCCTCAAGATCTTGTATGTATTTGTTGCTACTATTATTTAATGAGAAGGATATGTATTTATCTCACATTCCTATGAGTTTAGTGTTGCTACTGCACCATTATTGTGTTTTCTTATTGCTAGAGCTCCAACTTTAGAATATCTTGAGATATTCTCATTGTTGTAGCATTTTCCTGAGTTGGGAACATTACAGTTTCCAATTTTTACTCTAGTGATTCATACTTTGGTGGGTTTATTGATTCTATAAAATACATTTTGTGACCCTATTATTGGCCATGATGTGCCTTTGGAGTAGTCCTTCGACACAATTCACATATATCATCATAACTATGTTGATATATATCACGACTTCTCATTAGTGTGACGATGTTGATAAATTCATATTTAATTCCTCTCAATAGAAGAACCTTCAATGTATCATCATCAAAATGATTTTTCATAAACCACTGCAAGTTTTATTTGAAGTGCTTTACATATTCCTCCAACATCTCTTCCTTCCCCTGCATCATCCAAAAAATCTATTCCTTTTGGTCCCTATATTTATAGAAATATTAATATTTATTAAGGAATGTAATTTTCTGTTGGCCCAAAGGTCACACTAAGAGGGGGGGTTGCATCAATGTGAGATCAATTTTACTATTTCATAACTTTTCATAATAAAAAAATAATATAGTAGTGAATCATAACCATATCCATCATGTCATAAAATAGAATAATATATCATCAAACATCATATCAATAGCATATCAAGAATCCATCACATCAGAAGAGAGACACAATATTTTAAATGGAAACCCATGTGGGAGAGAACCACAAATATTCTTCTTATTTATCTTCAATTCATTACATATATTTTCGAGCTACGACTTGCTGGAGGAAACCACTCCCAAGATATACAAGTTGCCACTTATGGTATGATACAATCTGATTGAGACACCAACCTTGAAAGAATGCAATCAACTCCTCACTATAGGCTACAATTTTATTTAGGAATCAATATCAATGATGAGTGGTCTCCTACCTTCTCTAGGCTCCAACTTATGTGATGAGTGGGCTTTGAACTAATCTAGGCTCCAACCTAAGTGATGAGAAAGCATTGATGTACTCTAGGCTCCAACCTTAGTGGATGCACCAACCTCCTTCAAATTCTTTTGTACCTATATTTCATATCATTTTCAAACTAGAAAAAGATTTCATAATTTATAATTTTATATAAATAAATATAACCAATCACAACTTGAAATTACTATTGTCATTGTCACAATTTGCACATATTGTCATTATCATCACAACCTCCATACTTTGTCACTACAATCATTGCCATTGCAACTTGAAAATTTTCACTGCAATAACTATCATAAAATGTCAAATTGATCACCATCAGTGGTTGTAATACTATTATCCATACACCTCATCAATTATTTCATAAATTTTTCTACTCAACCCACTTTTTAGAGCATACATCCAAAACCGCTGCAACCTACTCATAAACCCTCAAAATCATATAAAATATATTTTTGTCATCAAATATACATTATTAGGACTTTTCATGCCTTCAATAGCATCAACCTATATGCCTTTATCATATACCTTCCTCCTTAATCCAATTTAGACCAATAATGAGCCTATAAACCCATAAAAACCATATAAATTAATGTATCAAAGTAATTTCACTACAATATTCCCCTTTTTTAGCATGCTAGATAGAATACCCACATTCTGACGTTGACGCTACAATTTGTACATTTCTAGTGTATTAACGATGTGACAAAAATATTTTATATATTTAAAAATAAAATATTAATCGTCATGTCAAATGGCAGAGGTCGAACTTGTGACCTTGGGTTTATAGTGCATACCTCTTACCAACTCAAATGATTTGGTGATCTTGCAGGTTTGACATTTAAAATTCCTTTTATTATGATGGATTTAAACATAAACGGTGCAAGGATGTGGATAATCCTCCTCAAACCAGCATGTTATAATATTTCCAACCATGTAAGTTAAGGATTCATTGCTTAGTTTGACACGTCATAGCTTTATTTGTTACTCTTCCATCAACACATATTTTATGTTCACGTGGCTCAAAAATAGTAAAGCTTGAGATTAGTTATAATATTTAGAACATATGTAATGTCATAGTGTAATTATATTTCATATCCATGACTAATAATACTCAAATTGCATGTGAATATTCATGCCTAATAATTTTGGTGACCTTGCCAACTATGTCTAATCCAATCACATAGCATTGATCCTACCAATTATGTATTGCCACTATTAGGTCCCTAGAATACGAGTGTAGTCCCTTATTGTTGTTAGTGTAACCCCCTTATTGTTATTGTTGTACCCCTGTAACCCCCATATTGTTATTATTGTGACCCCATGGACTCCTATATATAGAAGAAGGTTTTGTCATTTGTATCATCCAATAATTGTTCATTTATGTAGTGTAAAGGAGGTTTCCCTATCAAATTTTCTGAATTATAAGGCATTGATCTCTCTTTTATTCTATTTTTGGAGCTGGTTTCATTAAAATTGGCATCAGAGATTTGCATTCTAGGGTTTCACTACTCCGAACAGGTCATCGTGGAATTTTTGCTATAACATTTTTTCTATTAAAGCTCAGAAGCTGAAAATTTTAACACACACATCTGAAGTCCTGAGGAAATTCATGTAAAAATTTCAGATCTTGGTTCTGATCTAGGTGGATATTTGTGGCCACTCGCCTATTCCACTTGGGGCCCCACTATTGTCTCTTTCAGTTTTTTTCACAACTTACTATTTTTAGCATTTTTTCGATTCCTAAACTTCTGGAGCCATTTTGAAGCCCCAAACGGAGATAGTATGCCAAAGTTACGTCCCTAGAAATTTGAAACACCAATTTACCCAAACGGAGCCCATAGTTTTCGCGCTTCATCTCCAAAGGTTAGGTTTTTGGATGTTTAGAATTATCCATTGTTTCTCCATAATAAATCGGCCCTCGAGCCTCATTGTAATATAGTTCAGAGGTCTGTAGTCGCCACATATCTTCTCAGAGATTTGCTACCGGCACCCTAGCTATTTTATTTCCATCATGTTTGTAAGAATATTTCTATGATTTGATATTAATAAAATAAAGCCTTATTTCCATTGTATTTCTATGTTTATGGTTATTTCTATATTCTATTGCGTTCCTGCATAAATCTGGATCAGTGGTATCATAGCAGTCTGCTTTTTATCGATCCTTCTTTGCATGTCCCCAACGAGGTCAGGGTATAAGAATTTAGGGCTCGATCTAGTGTAACCTTTGCAATATCAGCCTCGTAAACCCCGACGGACACCCATGGGGGACGAAAAGAAAGATGACGGAGTAGGAGATCCTATCAAACTATTGCTATAGGAGGCCCTCGAAAAACAAAGGAACGCGATGATGGATAACTTTTCCCAGATCCTTCAACAACTGCCCACTGGGGGTGCATCTGCATCCAGCAGCCACTTTGGAGGCGCGACTCCCTTTAAGGTACAAGTAAACTTTGACATTCCCATATTTGAGGGTCAAATAGATGTAGATGCCGTAGATAGATGGTTGAATCTATTAGAAGGATATTTCTCGGTTCATGATTTTTCCGACCGGGAGAAGATTATTTTTGCACTCCTCAAAGCTACCCCCATGTCAAGGACTAGTGGGAAACCTACTGTGAGAAAACGGATGAGATAGAACCCTCTCTGTTCTCAGTCGTACCCACTTGGAATTCTTTCCGAGATGACATCAAGAAAAAATACTATCCAGTGGGGAGCTATGAGGACAAGTACATACAATGGACCATGCTGCGGCAACAAAGGGATCAAGATGTGCATGAGCTAACGAATTTTTTCCATACCTTGTGCACAAAGTTGGGTATCAAAGATTCAAAGAAAAATTTGGTGCTAAAGTATTGTGGTTGTCTACACAGACACATTCAGGAGAAAATGGAGTTCCTCGACATCTCCTCGCTTGGTATGGCATACCAGTATGCTTCCAAGATTGAGCATAAATTCAAACAGAAGAAGCAGGACTTTGGATCTGCGAATCAAAATAAAGGGAAAGGTGCCCCCAAACTGTAGAAAAAAGGACAAAGCTAAGGCATGGTGGCCCAAGACAACCTGCCAAAGACACAAGAAAAGAACAACACTGCGAAGCCAAAGAAGGACACGGGAAAGTGGTGTGAGTTCCATAAAAGCTCCACTCACAACACAAGTGAGTGTCAGGCCAAGCAGTCATTGGTGGCCGAGATTAGGGCTTCTGAATCAGTTGCATACTCCAAATTTGAATCAAAACATGACAAGGTGAATGACAAAGGGAAGTAGATTATTTATGAAGAGCCTAATGCCACTGTTTCCACTATGAAGATCCAGAACGAGAAAGAAGAAGATCCAGAGGAGGCAGAGCGTCTCTTCCACTCCCAGATGTGGGTAAAGGGTTCCCCACTACGGTTCATTGTCGACAATGGGAGCCAAAATAACCTCATTTCAGAAAATTTCATGAAGCGGTTGGGCTTACCAACCATAGCGCACCCACAACCATACACCATCGAGTGGCTTCACCAAGGACGAGATCTCCGCATTAGCCAGCAGTGCCACCTTCCATATAGCATCAAGCCCTTCACAGATGAGGTATTGTGTGAAATTTCTCCTATTGATGTTTCTGATGTATTATTAGGCCAACCATACTTGTGGAAGCGACATGCTTTGTATGATTCCTAGCCTCGCATTGTTATTTTTACTTTGGGAAATAAATTGTACAGGATACCATAGGTACCACCGCCTCCCACTATCTCTTTGGTTACTGCAAAAAAATGAAGTAAGCTCATTTCCCAAGCCAAGAAATTTGTTTTATTGATGATCCACCCCCAGAGCAAGAAGAATATTGTGACCACGACCTCCAGACATGGCTCCTCTGCATGACAACAACAAATGGACAAGGTTATGGAGGAGTACGGGGACATCTTCACCTCACCCACAGGGGTGCCTCTACACTGCCAGGTCAAGCACCCCATTGACCTAACCCCAGGTGCGCCGCTACCCAATGGACTGATCTATAGGCACTCTTTTCCAGAGAATGACGAAATCAAGAGGCAGATTTAGGAGCTACTACAGAAAGGTCACATCCAGCCAAGTTCATCGCCCTGTGGGAGCCCAATCATGTTGGTACAGAAGAAGGATGGGACTTGGAGACTCTGTATTGATTATCGAGTGCTGAACAAGATCACTGTCCGGAATAGGTACCTGATCCCATAAATTGATGACCTTCTAGACCAACTCAAAGGGGAAAAATATTTCAGCAAGATCAACTTGAATTCTAGGTATCACCAGGTACCAATCAAACCCTCTGATGTGTGGAAGACTGTCTTCAAAGCCAAGGAGGGCCTTTACAAATGGCTCGTCATGCCTTTGAGATTGACAAACTCTCCCTCAACCTTCATGAGGTTGATGAATGACATCTTTCATCCATTCACCAACTCATTTCTAGTGGTATACTTGGATGACATTCTTATCTTCAGCCAGACTTGAGATGAGCACCTCCACCACATCCGAGAAGTCCTCCAAACACTGCAGCAACATAATTTGTGTGCCAATTTGGAGAAGTGCGCTTTTGGCATGACCCAGGTTCAATATCTAGGATACATTATTGATGAAATGGGGGTGCATGTGGTTCCAGCCAAGATCCAAGTCATTCGGGATTGGCCAGCCCCAACCACCCTAACAGAGCTTTGCAGCTTTCTGGGTCTTGCTAATTTCTACCACAGGTTCGTGTTGGGATTCTCTCATATCACTTGGCCCTTGAGTCAAGTCACCAAGGGAGGAGCAAAAGAAAAATTCTGTTGGTCAGAATCTCAACAGAAGGTGTTCGTCGAATTGAAACATCGCCTTTGTTCTGCCCCAGTGCTCACATTACCAGACTTGCAACAACCATTTGAGATCGAGAAAAATGCCTCTGACTATGCTATTGGGAAATTTCTTACTCAACAAGGGCATCCAATGGCATATCACATTGAGACATTGTCCAACACAGTTCAAAATTATCCCACTTATGACAAAGAAATGTATTCCATTATGCAGGCTTGTCAACAATGGAAGCATTACATTTTGGGGAAGGAGACAATCATCCACACAGACCACCGACCCTTGCAGTTCATACAAACACAAGGGAATTTGCATAATGATCGGCATCAGAAGTGGTCCACATATCTACAACGATTTCATTTGAACGTCAAGTACAAGAAGGGTAGCACCAATAATGTTGCAGATTTCCTCAGCTGACCACCGATCGTGGCCATAACCACCGTTCTCAACTCTTGTGGACATGAGACTTCTGATTGGCTGCTTCTTTACAAGAGCGATCTAGAATTCAGCTACACATACAAGGCACTCTTGGGGGGTATGCAAGTTCCAAATTTTCACCTTCAAGATGCACTATTATATCACCTGTGACACCTTTGTGTTCCTTCAAGAGAGCATGCCAAGATTATATGGGAAGCGCACTACAGTCGAGTCGCTGGGAATTTTGCGGTCGAGAAAACAGTGGTAGTACTATAGAAGTATTTCTATTGGTCGAAACTTCAACAGGATGTCGGGAATTACATCAGATCCTGCACTACTTGTGCCATTTCCAAATTGACCATCAAGAATCAAGGGCTCTATACTCCGCTACCTACCCCTAGTTGACCTTGGGAATCCATCTCCATGGATTACATGTCAGGCCTTCCTTCTACTAAGCATGGAAATGACTGTGTTTTCGTGGTCGTCGACAGATTCTCAAAGACGGCCATTATGGCGACCTACAAGAAGAATATCACAGCAGAAGCCACTGCTAAACTCTTCTTTGAATGAGTGTGGGTGCACTTTGGGATCCCACAGCCTATCATATCAAATCGCGACAGCAGGTTCCTCAGCACATTTTGGTCCAGCCTCTAGTCAATGTTGGACACCAAGCTCACCAAATCCATAGCTTTCCATCCCAAAACTGATGGACAAATAGAGGTCGTCAACAGGATGATTGTACACATTCTATGCATGTACAATTCAAAGAATCAATGCACATGGGATGAGAGCCTTCCCTATGTACAGCACAGTTATAACCGGTCTCTCCAAAGTTAAATCAGCCACGGGCCCTTTCAGGTGGGCTTGGGATTCTAGCCACTATGTCCCATTGATGTAGCCATGCCATTTGCAGCTACTCAGGCTGATTCGGCTATTGTCCAATCTAAAGCTGACAAAGCAAACAAATTCATCGAGTGCATTCAACACATCTGCCAATAGGTTCATGGAATATTGGATAGAGCCAATGCTAAGTACAAGCAACGGCGTGATAAACATTGGGTGCCACAAAACTTCCAGGTGGGAAAAAAAGTGTGGCTACATTTGCAGAAGTAATGCCTCACTGGACCCCACCGTAAGATTCGCCCTCTCCAATATGGGTCGTACACCATCACCAAGGCTGTAGAGAACAATGCCTTCGAGCTCAGTATTCCACCATTCCTTGGTCTGCACCCAGTATTCAATGTAGACCGCCTTCGTCCCTACTTCCCACCTCTATTGGACACCTCTGACATTGTGGAAGAACTCACACAAAAAGAGTTAAACCCAGACTACATGGAACAGGCCACTACAGACCGTATCATGGACATGAAAATCAAGAACACTCGCTGACAGAAGATCCAACTGTATTGGGTTGTCAAAGCTGGCCAACTCCTGCATCAGGGAAAGTGGTTCACCAGGGACCAAGTTTAACAGAAGTTTCCTCATCTCATGGAGGAGCTCAATGCAATGGGGACCATTGCTTCCTAAGGGGGGAGGAATGATCTAGGTGGATATTGGTGGCCACCCGCCTATTCCACTTGGGGCCCCACCATTGTATCTTTCATTTTTTTTCACAACTTACTATTTTTAGTAGTTTTTCAAGTCCTGAACTTCTGGAGCCATTTTAAAGCCCCAAACGGATATAGTATGCCGAAGTTACATCCCTGGGAATTTGAAACATCAATTTACCCAAACGAGGCCCATATTTTTGGCGTTTCATCTCCTAGGGTTAGGTTTTTGGACGTTTAGAATTATCCATTGTTTCTTCATAATAAATAGGCCCTTGAGCCTCATTATAATACAGTTCAGAGGTTTGTAGTCGCCACATCTTTTCTCAAAGATTCGCTACTAGCACCCTAGCTATTTTATTTCCATCATGTTTGTAAGCATATTTTTGTGATTTGATATTAATGAACTGAAGCCTTATTTTCGTTGTATTTCTATGTTTATGGTTATTTCTGTATTATGTTTCATTCCTGCATAAATCCAGATCAAGTTCACAATATTTTCGAAGATATCATTTATGGAAGTTAGGGTTTTTGCAGCCTCCCGAATTTCATCTAAAAGAGGTGACCTTGGGAAAATCATCATAACCCACTCTCTGAGAATCATATTTGAATTCTGTAAAAAGTGTCCAAAATTTCACAGACAACAGTTTTATTTTTATCAATTTCAAAGCTGAAGGAGGAAACAGTGACACATGGCACACCATACAAGTTAGCTCTACTAAACTAGTCCATAATTAGGTCATTGTGGGAGATTGGGAATAACTTTGTCTTGAAGCATCCAAATCAAGTCAGACCTGTGGAATTCAAAATATGATTATGAGGGCTACTATAGGACCAAATTTCAGATATTGAATATCTGAAATGAAAAAGATAATTCAGTTTCAATATCAAGCTCCTGAAAAGAAAGAAAAAGGTGTGTATTGTTCTTCAAATTTCATAAGTCTTGTTTGAAAAATCCATTTGAAGTGATTCCGAGGACATATTGAAGCATAAATATTAATATTGGGCTTAAAATACCCCCTAAAAATAATTCAACACCCATTAAGCCCTCAAAATACTCTACTATGAATCAGGAAGACGAAGAAATGCAACATGATATATCAAAATTACAAGAGCAAGTGCACCAAATTTCGTTCTTGCTAAGAAAAAAAAATGAAATGGAAGTTTTGAAGAAAATTTTGGAAGCTAATATGGAAGGTTTGAAGAATGGAATGGAATCTAATATGGATGGTTTGAATAAAGTCATGATGGATGGTTTGAAGAAAGTGTAATATTCAAATTTTTCCTTCAATAAATTGGAATATTAAATTTTGTTAATTTCACTTATAAGTTGAATAATTGGATGAGGAGGCCCAAAAACAATACAAACATGGATACAATCCCTCTAGTATGAAATGGAATCAGCCTTGGAGCTATATTTCACACCCTCATGTGTGAAAGGAGACATTTGCAAAGAGGCTAGGTCAAGTTTGACCAAGTCAAACAGCGCAGAGGTATGAGGTGGAAAGCATCTTATGGGACAGCGCAGAGAAAGAGGAGGGAAGATTCCTTGAAGGAGGAAACCCTAAAGAGTGGGACCCATGGAGAGGGAGCTCTCATGTTTTTAAAAGAAGGGCAAGGCAGCCATTTTTATTCATGAATATGGTTATTTATTTCTTGTCTTCTTAGACTATTTGCAGTCCTGGCTATTTAGCTGATTTGTTGTGCTGCTTAGCACAAGGATTTCCTGTTTATGAATCCTTCTCCTTTCTTGAGAAGCCTCTTGAAGGAGTCTTACATATTTTCCTCACATATAGGCTTGAGGCCAAGCATCCTCCTATAGGACAGTGTTATTTCTGCAACAGAATAATGTTGTGTTGCAGGGTGTTGTAGTGAGGGATCACAACACCTCTTCCATCATTTTTTTTTCAGAGGAGGAGTCTCTCTTTCCTTTGGGAGATCAGCTTGGAATCCATTGGAGCTCATTTTCAGATATTGGCACTTGGCCAAAGTATTCTATTCCACTTACAGTGCAGTTCTCTCTTAGACTGCGTTATTTTCAGAGTGCACTTGCAGTGAGGGTTTGCAGTGTTGATTGGAGGGTCAGATCTTCAGTGTTAGGATCAGCCTTTCACTTGAGAGATACATTGGAGGAGATATTGACATCATATGTAGCCTCTTCATTCTTCTCCATATCATTCCATTTTCTGAGTTGTAGCTGCTACACTGCAACTCCGGTATTTTTCCATTTTTTTATATTTCAGCCAATCCTCCTCGGGATTGTTGTATTATTGTTTCCAGGGGTTGAGATCTTGCTCCCCCTTATTTATTGAGCCATATATTTTCATATATTTCTATTATTATGTAATGTGTAGCAGTGCCTCTAGTAAACTGTGTCCTCTTAGCCTGCAAAAATACATGTGTATCAGTGTTCTTTCATTTCATGTACATGTCCCTTTTGAGGCTGCATTAATTTTCTTAAGTGACTCTTTCCTCAAGTATTTGTATATCATTGATGCTATAATACATATTTTTTTTCTATATGCATCTTTATGTGCCCAATATTAATAAAATAATGTTGTTATTCCAACTCTTGTGCATTCATTGTTGCAGCCCCCTTCAACGGGCACTTTCTGAAGACAAGTAGGTGTGGGAGATCTGTTTAACCCACCTAGAGGGATTTATTTTGAGCCACCTCTTGTATTTTAGTCTTATATGCATTGATATAAGGGATCCAGGTCCTGGTTTCAAATCCTGTAGTAGCCATTCCTGGAAAATGCGCTTTCCAGTCATGCCTTGCATCAATTCCCAATTTGGGATATTTCAGTGGTATTAAAGCTACTTTCTTGGAGCAGCCTATGAGTCTAAGCCTAAGAATATTAGAATGATGAAGAATATTATATTTCTCTCATCATTTTTAAGAAATAAGAAGATCCTCTCCAGAGAGGAAGAGTAAAAATAAGAGGAAGGACCATGCACTTCCTATTCTCATCAAGAAGACAACCATGAAGGACACTTGGATTATCAAATTATAAGTGATTACCTTGTCGAGTGCAGATCCCAACCTAGAGCCTTCAAGGAGACTCTAAATTTCCCTCATTTCATCCATTTGAAGGAAGAGAAGAGACCCTGCAGCAAAAGAGAAATCAAAGGCAATAGATTTATGTTATCTACCTTTGATGGGTTATCTACAGCAATAACTTGGGTGAGAAAGTTGGAGGCATTTTTCCTACTACATCCTATAGTAGGGAAAGAAGCTATTGAAATCTCAGTGTTGCACTTGGAGGGTGAAGCCTATGTTTGGTGGTTCAGCCACTTGAGCCATGCAAGGGTGAAACTTTTGTAGAGTTCACTCAAAGGGTGATCAAAACCTTTGATGGAGAAAGGACAAAGGAGGAAGAGCTTACACCACCATTTGAGGAGCCTTGTAATAATGTTTTCACACTCATGGAGGAGTGGCCACATGCATCAAAAGTTGGGGCAGCCAACACATTGGAGGAAGGAACTCTTGCAGCCCTACAAGAAGTTCCCAAATCTCATCAAGGTATGAAAATATTTCCACTATCTTTTGTTGCAGCAAATTATTTTGAGAGTTGTCGAAATTATATTTCACGTGACCAAGGGTCAAATCCCATTTTTGTTCTAGAGAAACTTAGGTGCACTACGTTGTGCCACATTGAAACATTCAAGGAGGAAATAAACCATCATCCTCATGGGTCATTTTTGGATTGTAAATCACACTTGAGGTTGGGGTTTGAAGACTTAATGGAAGATAGTAGACATCTTGAAGTGAGAAACCCTTTCTCCTTCCAAGATGACACTTTCTCAATGAGCTCCTCTTAGCTCAAAGAGGAAATTCTACTTTCAGCAAATCCAAGACCACATTGGTTTTGGAGGACTATTGTTGAGATGGAGGTCTCATGGAAAGATCTCATTAGAGGTGCACTTCAACACACCATGGAGTGCAAAGATTTTCTTCCTTTCTCACAGGAGAAGATAAAAGATGGAGGACATCTTAGGATGGATAACATCTCTCATGATTGTGTTGGACATTCCTTGAGCCATACACATCGTTATGGGAGGTTTTTTCCTACCACCTATTTGGGTCCTTATGGGGTCACATTGATCCTTGAGAAACTTGCATTTCAAAATCCCATGAAGTGCAAAGACAGGAATCTAATTTGGAATAATGGTAGCCCTCATGTGAGGAGTACCAAGATTAGGAGAAGAAGGAGGAATCCACAAGTTATTGAGTGGATGTGGTTGATGAGCAAGGAGCTGGAAGGCTACTTGCAAATTTATGACACCGGGCAGGAGGAGGCTTGGCTGTGCTGGTTACTCTTGAAAGAGTTTGGCCATCACTTGGCATACACTCTTCCTAAGAGCAGGAGGATGGAGGAGAGATGGAAAGATGATTTCATCATTGGGAAGCATAGAGAATGGATTCATGGTGTTGATGTGATACTCATATCATTCATTGTGTTTTCATCACATGTTTTGTATGATGGAAGTATGGGAAGGCAGCAAAATCTTTTGTTGCTTTGCTTTTTCTTGGGAGAGCAAGAGCAGGTTTGCTCTCACACTTTGCATGATGTTGCAGGAGGAGGAGATGGAATTATCTCCTTGGCCTTAGATGATCAAGATGTACTTCCACCTTGGGAGGAACTTCTTATTTTCAGCAGCATCACTGGAGGAGTCTTTGACAAGGAGCATGTCAAAGAACAGAGCTTTGTATTGACAGGAGCTTATTTACTTGAGCTCACAGCACTATTAGTTGGGAGAAGAGACTTATGGATGGAGTGTCCCCAGGATCACTTCACATTGGATGCACTTTGTGAATAATAGGAGGTGATGATGATAGAGTAGTGGATAGAGGCATCTATCACTATGACATATTTTTCTTGACTTGGGTTTCCAAGCATGAGGAGGATTATCTTCTTGCAACACATGGTTCATTCTTCTTCATAGCATGCCAAAACACTATGAAGGACTCACTCATGGATCCATGTACCATCTAAATTCTAAAATATGGTAATAATTTTGTTTTTACATTCATTGATTTGTATACTCTTACCATTACTATGCAGTGCATTGCTCCACAAGAGGGCAATCTTGTCACATTGCTCCATGATCCTTCTTGGGCCAATCTATATGATGGAGGCAGCCATCTTTTATGTGGCCTTGGGAAAATGTTTTATCATCACATGTATGTTTAGTTGTTGCACCCAAACATGTACCATATGAAGACATGCATGATTGACCATGTAAAAAGAAACATTTTTCCTTGTACTTTTCTGAAGTAGCAGTTTGGGAAACTGCGCTGTCACTATTGGGGAAACTGTTGGTACCTTCTTGAACCACATGAAATCTTCAGCATTTCCCTCATTTTTTTGCTGATCATGACTTCATTAACTGATATGGATCTGATTTGTATTGAGAGCATGATTGGGAGGGTGACACATGAGTTGGATGTGTCCTTGAGGGGAGAAAATTCCCACATTTTCTGCACTACATGTTCCAATGGGAGCATGGGAGGATGTATGGCCACCACAGCCACATATTTTTTCTCTCTTGGGGTGGACCATGAGTTTGTTAACCATCCATTGTATAACCATGGGCAAGTACTTGGTTACGTATTATTGACACATTCAGAAATTTACTATTCATTAGTAGGTTATGTATTATTGACACATTCAACAATTTAATATTCATTAGTAGATGTGATGACTTTTGTATGTTGCTTTCCATGTTATTTTCTGAAGTTGCAGTGGATGAAACTGCATTGTGTCCTCTTGAGATATTTTTTGTATCATGCATCATCATGTAAAACTTGCAGAAAACTTCTCATTAGGATGTTATATGATGATCATGTCCTATTCATCATGGATGGAATATTTTGGGCCAGCTTGTTCTTCAATGTTGGAGGAGAACTCTTTGGAGGATTTTTCTTCACTTTGCCATTTGAGGGCAATAATTTTTCAGCCCAGGATCAACACACACTCTACACTTGTCATAAGTGGAGATAAGGGTAGCTTGGGGTAGGCTATGATGCTTACCATGTTCAAATTTTCAGCCCACCTTCATTTCCGGAGCTTGAGGTGGAAGGAACTTTTCAGGAGTTACCATGTTGGGAGGTGACTCATTTTGTTTGGATGATTTCTTGGGGGATGGAGAATCCACAAGGGGGAGATATTCCTCATCAAATTTCAAACTCCATGCCTTGTGTGGATAATTTCTAGTTCTATCCTTGCAGTTGCTTGAGGAAAGGAAATATTTGGGAGGGGAGGACTGTAATATTCCAAATTTTTCCTTCAATAAATTGGAATATTAAATTTTGTTAATTTCACTTATAAGTTGAATAATTGGGTCAGGAGGCCCAAACACAATAAAAACATGGATAAAATCCCTCTAGTATGAAAGGGGATCAGCCTTGGAACTAGATTTCACACCCTCATGTGTGAAAGGAGACATTTGCAAAGAGGCTAGGTCAAGTTTGACCAATTCAAACAACGCAGAGGTATGAGGTGGAAAGCATCTTATGGGACAGCGCAGAGAAAGAGGAGGGAATATTCCTTAAAGAAGGAAACCCTAAAGAGTGGGACCCATGGAGAGGGAGCTATCCTGTGTTTAAAAGGACGGCAAGGCAGCCATTGTTATTCATGCATATGATTATTGATTTCTTGTTTGCTTAGACTATTTGCAGTCTTGGCTATTTAGCTAAGTTGCTGTGCTTCTTAGCACAAGGAATTCCTATTTAGGAATCCTTCTCCTTTCTTGAGAATCCTCTTGAAGGATTTGTACATATTTTCCTCACATCTAGGCTTGAGGCCAGGCATCCTCCTCCAGGATAGCATTATTTCTGCAGCGGAATAATGTTCTGTTGCAGGGTTTTGCAGTGAGGGATCACAACACCTCTTCCATCACTTTTTTTTCAGAGGAGGAGTCTCTATTTCCTTTGGGAGATCATTTTGGAAGCCATTGGAGCTCATTTGCAGATCTTGGCACTCAGCCAAAGTATTCTATTCCACCTAGAGCACAGTTTCCCTCTTAGACTGCGTTATTTTCAGAGTGCACTTGCAGTGAGGGTTTGCAGTGTTGATTGGAGGGTCAGATCTTCAGCATTAGGATCAACCTTTCAATTGAGAGATTCATTGGAGGAGATATTGACATCAGATGAAGCATCTTTAGTCTTCTCCATATAGTTCCATTTTCTAAGTTGCAGCTGCTACACTGCAACTCCAACATTTTTCCATTTTTGTATATTTCAGCCAATCCTCCTCGGGATTGTTGTATTATTGTTTCCAGGGGTTGAGATCTTTCTCTCCCTTATTTCTTGAGCCATATATTGTCATATATTTCTATTATTATGTAATATGGAGTATTTCCTCCTATAAACTGTCCTCTTAGCTTGCAGAAATACATGTGTAGCAGTGTTCTTTCTTTTCATGTACATGTCCCTTTTGAGGCTGCATTACTTTTCTTGAGTGACTCTTTCATCAAGGATTTGTATATCATTTCTTCTATAATACATATTTTTTGGCTATCTGCATCTTTATGTGCCTAGACTTAATAAAATAATGTTGTTATTTCAGCTCTTGTGCATTCATTTTTGCAGCCCCCTTCAACAGGCACTTTCTGAAGACAAGTAGGTGTGGGAGATCCTTTTAACCCACCTCGAGGGATTTATTTTGAGCCACCTCTCTGATTTCAGTCTTAGATGCATTGATCTAAGGGATCTAGGTCCTGGTTTCAAATCCTGTAGCAACCATTCCTGGAAAATGTGTTTTCCAGTCATGCCTTGCTAGCAGTTCCCAATTTGGGATATTACAGAAAGTCATGATCGATGGTTTGAATAATGGCATGGAAGACATGGAAGCTAAGATTGAAGAAAAAATGAAATAAAACATGGAAGACATGAATGATTATCTAAAATAAGACATGGAAGGTTTGAAGGAAGGTTTGAGAGAGTTGATACAAGAAATGATTCCTAATGTTGAACAAAAATATCAGAACAAAGTAGATGTTAATCGTGATTTCATAAACTTGAATTTTGGATGGAAGACCCACCATATTACAAAGATCGATATGAGGATTTTTTATGGCAAGGATCCCGTAACATGGATACTACAGATGGAGCAATATTTTGATCTTAATAATGTGAAAAACACACAGAAGTTACAAATTGAAACTTTATATTTAGAACAAAATACATTTTTATGGTATCGATGGCTTTTCTCACATAAAACTATTGTCACTTGGTCAATTTTTACGGAGGAAATAATAGCACATTATGAGGATACAAATAGAAACACCTTCTTTAGCCAATTGATAAATCTAAAAAAAAAGGGTTAAGTGGTGGAGCACATTGAGGACTTCCAAAAATTGAATATAAGGGTAACTGATATTTGAGAGGAACATAGGGTTGATGTCTTCACAGGTTCTTTAAAGGATAACATCCAACATGAGGTTCACATTTGGGAACCCGATTCATTGGAGAAGGCATTCAAGTTGCAAAGAAAAATGGAATGTATAATTATGGCGACAAGGAATCCTACCACTCACATCTATAAATATGGAAGTGTTTCTCCTATACTTCCACAACCTATAAGGTTGAAACCACAAAAATTGGCAGAAAAAAGAGAAAAAAGGCTTTGCTACATTTGTGATAGAAAATACACTAAAGGTCATAAGTGTGCTGAGAGGAAATTATTTTACATAGATTGTGAAGAGGGGGAAGAAAATGAACAAGAAAGTTCAAAAGAAGAGGATATACACTAGGAACCAACCCTAGATAAAGAATAAATCAATCTGACTATATCGTGTAATGCATTGGTAGGCATTACCACTTCTCAAAATCTCAAGATAGAGGGACATATCAAGAAGAAAAAGGTAATAGTGTTGATTGATTCGGGTAGTAGCCATAATTTTATTCATTGTAAGGTAGCTAAGGAATTTAATTTCTTCCTATACCCAACACTAGAATGTAAAGTAATGGTTGCAAATGGAGGAACGACAAATTGCTCTAGAAAATGCCATAATATCCTGCTAACCATGGGGGAATATGTATTGAATAGTCCAATGTTTTCCATTCCAATTGGAGGTGTTGATGTTGTACTAGGAGTACAATGGTTATGTAATATTCCCATTTTATCACATAGCTAAATGGAATATTCAAATTTTGTTTTTATCACCTAAAAGTTAAATAAATGGGTAAGGAATCCCATGATTACTAAAAAAATGGATAAAATCCCTCAAATTTGAAAGGGGATAGTCATAAGAGCTGGATTTCACACCCTTATGTGTGAAAGGGGACATTTGCATGGAGACAAGGTCAAGTTTGACCAAGTCAACAGCGCTGGGAGAGTAGGTGGAGAACACTTTGTTAGACAACGCAGTATGAATCGGAAGAGGGTTATTTGGTGGAGGAAACCCTAATGATTGGGACCCATGGAGATAGGGCTTTCACTTGTTTAAAAGGAGGGCAAGGTAGCCATTGTTATTCATGATTCAGATTATTGATTTCATTGTCTATTCAGATTTTGTGCATTCTCCTATTGTTTATCAGAGTTGCAGTGCTTCTTAGCACAAGGATTTCCTGTTTAGGAATCTTTATCCTTTCTTGAGAGGCCTCTTGAAGGAGTTGTACTGATTTTCCTCACATCCAGGCTTGAGGCCAAGCATCCTCCAGCTACAATGTTATTTATGAAGCAGAATAATGTTGTGTTGCAAGGTGTTGTAGTGAGGGTTCACAACACCACTTCCATCACTTGTTTTTCAGAGGAGGAGTCTCTCTTTACTTTGAGAGATCATTTTGGAAGCCCTTGGATCTATTGTAGTTCTTGGCATTGGGCCAACTCATTCCCTTTCCCCTACAGCGCAGTTTCCTTCAGTGACTGCATTATTTCTAGTGAGCATTTGCAGTGGGGCTTTTGCAGATTTTTTGGAGGGTGAGGTCTTCAGTGATAGGATCAGCCTTTCACTTGAGAGATCCATTGTAGGAGGTATTTTCATCAGATGCAGCATCTTCAGCCTTCTCCACTCATTTCCAGTTCTTGAGTTGCAACTACTACCCTGCAACTCCAGCATTTTGCAGTTTTTCATATTCCAGCCAATCCTTCCAGGATTTTCTTGAGGTATTGATTGGGAGCATAGATATTCTCTCCCAATATTGTATGAGTAATATCTATGCAGATCTATGATATTTTTACACTTCGTGTAGGAGTGCTCCATCTATGCCTGTGTAGTTCTTGTTCATAGATACTCTGCCATGTAGTAGTATTCTACTTTTAGCATGTGTATTGATGGGAGGCTTGTTTGCCTTGATCCTTTGAGATGTATTGCTATTATTTGCTACTGATTCATAATAAAATGACTCTATGGTTTACATACATTTTGGTATGATTTTTATTCACTCCTATTTCCATTTTATGTTTATGTATTGCTGGATCTCCACATTTGGAATATCTTAAGATATTCCCAATAGTGTAGAATTTCCCCATTTTGGGATATTACAGCTGTATCAGAGCATAATCTTGGCTCAGCCTATGGATCTCAGCCATGATGCTATCAAGAAAAGAGAATATGAAGACTCCATTATGTGGAGGGACAAAGGAAGATAGACTCACATAGCTTCTTCCAAGATCTATACAGAGCATTCATGAAGATTTCAAGAAGGTAAGAAGGGAGATGTGTATAGAATCTCAAAGAGGGTTTGAAACTGAGTCAAACTCTAGATTTACTTATGGGGAGTGTGAGCATGCAGCCACACCCTATGATGTACAATGCAGTCACATGGCCAGTTTTTCCATAAGAGAAAGAGAGGAAGAAGGAATGCCTAAGAGGGGAACTCTTAGTGATTTCTTACATGAATATGATTCTCAAACTCAGAAGTTTAGAGATAATATCACCTTCTCGGAGTTTTTCAAGGTCAAGGCGAGGAGGATCAAGCAGAATAATGTGGATATATTTCTTCTATCTATCTTTGATGGTTCCCCTACATGTTCAGCCAAGGCTGGGTGGGAGAGCTAGACACCTTTTTGCAGCAACATCAGATTTTTGAAGATGAAGCCATTAGAGTAGTTGCGCTGCACTTTGGAGGTAAGGCCTACGCATGGTGGATATTTGAGTCTTTTACCGTAAATAATGCAAATACTTCTTCTTATGCAAGGTTCATTAAAACATTGGTGAAAATATTTGATAAAGAGAATCTGGAAACACATGTGGTGAATGAAAACCAACTCAAGCAAACACAAACCTTGCATGTGATGGATGGGACTATGAACACCACTCCACTTTAGAAAACCAATGAGGAGGCTGACATCTTGCAGCATACCTTGTTAGAGGCAAGACATTTATCTCATGTCCCTAAACAAAAAGACATGGAGATCTCTTTTTCAAGGATCCAATCCTTGAGAGGTTTCCCATACATGTTGATGAGGAGGAGGGCAACAATGCTGTCAAATCTGGAGTTGATCTAGCACCTCATTCAAAGGAAGGAGGATCTCTTTCTCCAGCTAGAGGGATTCTTGTATCTTTACAAGGAAGTCCCCAGGATATCATGTGTGGAGATCAAGGCACAATTCATGTTTTACATGTGCCATTGATGATGAGGTGTGGACCTATGGAGATACAAGGAGGAGATAGGGAGGATGACCAGCATTATGTGATGAGGATCACACATCCCTATCTATTTCATGAGGTTGATACACCTAGCAGGGAGACTGGATTTCGCAGTGAGAGCAGGGACAAGTCTGTCTATTCATGTATGCAGTCCACTCTTGATGATGATGTCTCATTCCATGGAGACAATTCACCAAGGAGACCACCAGATCAGCAGATGATGAGAGATTCTTCACATTTTGAGGCACCATTCATTGATTTTAGAGGAGTGGAGACCTTGGGAGGAAATTTTACAGTGCTGAGAGTCTTGGGTAGACTCAAGGAGGAGAGAGGAATTCTCTCCACATTATCTTTACCCACTTTCATTCCATATTTTACGTTGTGGCAGAAGCAGCAGGGGAAGGATAGCAGCCTTCCAACTGGCATATTTGGCATAGGAGATGTCAAATAAGAGGATGACCATATGGTAGATGCTTTTCATGAGAGATCATCATCGTTGTCACTATGGAGGATAGAACCATATTGGAACTCCTAGCTGTTGGTGGAGTATTCCAAGGATCTTTTCACTTGCATGATATTGGATGACCTATTCCATGAGGAGGGATATTCAGTCAGAGATGGGGTCATCTGCTATCATGGTAGGATCTTCTTATCTGGAGCTTCCAAGCTTAAGGATAAGTTGCTACAAATAGCTCATGAGGATTTTATTTCAGCCACACTTTTTCTTTCAGAGCATACCACACCATTATGGAGGGGTATTTTTGGAAGGGGTTTGAGGAGGAAATATATCATCATATGAGGAGATGCATGGATCATGTGAAGATGGAGGAGATACATAACTCTTTTGAAGATTTAGTACAACCACCTCTTTTCTCTTTGAGAATGAGACGAGACTCATCTATGATCCACTCCATTTTCATGAGCAAGACATATGGTAAGGGTATTGTTTTTTTGCATAATGATTTGTATAATGTATATATGAATCCCTTAACCATACATGTGTAGGATGATTCTCCAAGGAGGAGCATTCTTTTTTCTAGACCTCATGGTCTACTTGAGGCTATGAATAGTATTGGTGACCACTCCCTAGGAGGACTTGGGGAGGAGATGTATTTTGGGGAACATGCTCACCTTGCACCATACATCATTCACTTTCTCCAAGCATATGAGGAGAGTGGGACAACAAGAAAGTGGTTGAGAAACCACACTTTTTGTCACACTCTTTTGCCGTTGAGGGTCAAACTGCGTTGGTTACATTTGAGGGACCATTGTCCTTCTCCCTTGCTACATATGGCAGCAAGCATGGTTCTCATTATGGTTCCTTATGTTGTTGTTGTTTTTATATTTGTTTGGAGCATGATTAGGGTAATGACACATTGGTTGGATGTGTCCCTTGGGGGAGAGATCTCCCACATTGTTTGCATTGCATGTTCTAATGGGAGCATGAGAGAGTATGTGGCCACTAGAGAAAAAAAAAAATTTCCATTTGAGGTGAGAAATGGGATTGATTGGGTTCCATATGATGGTGACTTCCAACTCATCACATATGAGATGATTTGGGACAACATGTTTCATAACATTGGAGGAGAGATCCCTGGAGGTCTAGTCTTCATCTTGCCACTTGAGGGCAATATTATTGCAGCCCAAGATTAGCATATACTCTACACTTATCCTAAGTGGAGAGGAGGACAGCGTGGGGTAGGTTATTTTTCCTACCAAGATCAGATTTTTAGCCCATCTACATTGCAGGAGCCAAAGGTGGAAGAGGATTTTCAGGAGTTGCCATGTTGGGAGGTAACTCATTTTGTATGGATGATTGCTTGGGGGATGGAGGATCCACATGGGGAAGATGTTCCTCAACACTTTTCAGACTCCATGCCTTGGGTGGAGACTTTCTAGTTCTATCCTTGTAGTTGCTTGAGGAAAAACAACATTTGGGAGGGGAGGACTGTAATATTCCCATTTTAGCACACAACTAAATGGAATATTAAAATTGTGTTTTTTTCACCTAACAGCTAAATAAATAGGTAAGGAATCCCATGCTAACTAAAAAAATGAATAAAATCCCTCAAATGTGAAAGGGGATAGTGATAAGAGCTAGATTTCACACCCTTATGTGTGAAAGGGGACATTTGCATGGAGACAAGGTCAAGTTTGACCAAGTCAATAGCACTGGGAGAGGATTTGGAGAACACTTTTTTAGACAACGTAGTATGAATGGGAAGAGGGTTATTTGGTGGAGGAAACCCTAATGAGTGGGACCCATGGAGAGAGGGCTTTAACTTGTTTAAAAGGAGGGCAAGCCAACCATTTTTATTCATGATTCAGATTATTGATTTCATTGTCTATTCAGACTTTGTGCATTCTCCTGCTGTTTAGAAAAGTTGCAGCGCTGCTTAGCACAAGGATTTCCTATTTAGGAATCCTTCTCCTTTCTTGAGAGGCCTCTTGAATGAGTTGTACTAATTTTCCTCACATCCATGCTTGAGGCCAAGAATCCTCCTTCAGCTAAAACATTATTTCTAAAGTAGAATAATGTTGTGTTGAAGGGTGTTGCAGTGAGGGTTCACAACACCACTTCCATCACTTGTTTTTCAGAGGAGGAGTCTCTCTTTCCTTTGAGAGATCAGTTTGGAAGACCTTGGATCTGTTGCAGATCTTGGCATTGGGCCAAATCACTCCCTTGCCCCTACAACGCAGTTTCCTTCAGTGTGATCTACGTTATTTCTAGTGAGCATTTGCAGTGGGGCTTTTGCAGATTGTTTGGAGGGTGAGGTCTTCAGTGATAAGATCATATCTTCACTTAAGAGATCCATTGGAGGAGGTATTTTCATCAGATGCAACATCTTCAGCCTTCTCCACTCATTTCTAGTTCTTGAGTTGCAACTACTACCCTACAACTCTAGCATTTTGCAGTTTTGCATATTCCAGCCAATCCTTCCAGGATTGTCTTGAGGTAGTGATTGGGAGCATAGATCTTCTCTCCCAATATTGTATGAGTCATATCTATGTAGATCTATGATATTTTTACACTTCCTATAATAGTGCTCCATCTATGCCTGCACAGTTCTTGTTCATAGATACTCTGCCATGTAGCAGTATTCTACTTTTAGCATGTGTATTGATGGGAGGCTTGTTTGCCTTGATCCTTTGAGATGTATTGCTATTATTTTCTGATGATTCATAATAAAATGACTCTATGGTTTCCATAAATTTTGGTATGATGTTTATTCACTGCTATTTCTAGTTTATGTTTATGTATTGTTGGATCTCCACATTTGGAATATATTAAGATATTCCAATAGTGTAGAATTTCTCCATTTTGGGATATTACAGGTTACAATATTTGGGGATGGTAGCTTTTAATTTTCAAAAACTTTTCTTGAAATTTTTTTTCAGAAGGAAAAGAAGTCGAATTACGAGGTATCGTAGGGAAGCTGGGAAATATAATTAGCTCTAATGTCATGAAAAAACTTCTGAAGTAATAACAATGGGGTGCAATTGCACAATTATGCTCACTAGAAGTTCCAACATCAAAATCATCTATTTCTCCAAGTCTCCAAAAAGTCTTGGACAATCATTCTAAGGTGTTTGAAACTCCCAAAGTACTCCCACCTATTCATGATCATGATCATGCTATTCATTTGATTCCAAGAAGTGTTCCTCCAAACATCAGGCCTTACAAATATCCTTATTTCCAAAAGAGTGAAATTGAATGTATGATTTCATAAATGTTAGAGGTTGGTACAATTCAACCTAGTCAAAGTTCTTTCTTTGCTCTAGCAATGTTGGTGCATAAGAAAGATGGATCATGGCGCATGTGTTTGGATTATAGGGAGCTAAATAAGTTCAATATTAAATACAAATTTCCCATTCCTGTGATTGATGAATTATTGTATGAATTACATGAAGTAATTTATTTTACCAAGTTGGATCTTAGTTTAGGATATCCAATGTGTCACCAATCAACTCAACTAGGCTTACATTAGAATTGACTACAACTTCTGCTAAGATAGCAGATTCTACTATATAAAATATGTTAGACCAAATATTTTTCATCAATCCCTCACCAAAATTATCTTTAAAAATGTGTACCTTTCCCTCTATTTAAATTTTTTCTATCCATTTTAACTCCAACTTTGCTAAAATCTAACCTTAGCCAAACATTGAAACTAAACTAGCCTTCCACCAAAATGGGCCTTATAGTTGCAATCACATTTATGCAAATAATGACCTCATACCAATTTAGGCCATACTCATAATACCTCCTTAAAATATATCCAAAATTCACCATATTAACTCTACCTTTGCCATCAACAAATGTATCCAATGCTTTGATTATAGAGTAAAGAAATTTATTACAAAACAATTGTGATGCACACATTGAGACCTCAAGTGTGTTCCATATATAATGTTTTCATGGTCCTGGGCTATGGAAGGGATGACCATAGGGATGGGATTATGGAGTTAAAAACCCACATTCATTCCTATATAATCAAAGTTACAATCGAACATTATCCATATGACTAGTGATATTTCAACTAGTTGAGTCATATTACCTTTTCATATGGCCAAGTGAGGCCAATGTACAACCCTTGATATTCAGAGTTCCAAAGCCATATTACCATGCCCATATTTATAGGAAACAAGGGTCACCATTCATCTGCATTATGACATAAACATGATGTCATCATGCCATGTGGTGACCCATGAGGTGTGCCACATGTCATTGATTTTTGTGCTTTTCAATAATCCAACACTTCCACTTTTTGCTACCATCAAGAAACCCCTGATGGTGCTACATCATCATGATAATGTCAACTATTGATGTTTCATGCCATTTTGTTTCCACATTACACAAATTTCCATTTAATGTCTTATGAATTGATGCCATATGTCTGTGTTGTTGCATCACCGCTAACTATGCAAAAGAGCCATGTTTCATTCTTCTAGGGGGTCTACATCATCACTTCAAACCAAACACAACATGCCACATGTCAATGTCTCAATGCTTAATTGGGGGTGATTAAGAACCATGAATATTTTGTCTTCCTCCATTGTTCATTCATTTGATGATAGTTGTATCAAATGGTTAACTACATTAAACAATGCACAAGTTTTTGTGCATGAGGCCAACAATTTCCCTAATAGCGGTAGATCCACCCTGAAGGTGTGCACTCGTTAAAAAAATTGGTTTCAAGGTTTTTTTCACTATATTTTAGGTCCTCTAACTAATGTTGAAATTCAAATGAACAAAAATTCTCATCCAGGAGGATTTTTTCAGAGAATTATATATTGTTATAAAGATATTGATGAGACCTACGGAACCATGTTGTTTATAGATTTATTAAGGCACCATAACTAAATAAAAAAATAAAAAAATTTCAAGTGCCTTTAACTCCACTTGATGAGATCATGTAAGAGATATAGCTATCATATTATTTCATAGAGAGTATTGTTATTGTCTCAAACAACCCCTTTGACATCAATCACATATTATTGTCAATAATGAAAACACAATGTGCAACATACTCATTTTTTCATGAGTTGATACTATCTCATCCAAGCACCATGAACCATTATAGTGCAGTTCCTTTCATTTTGGCAAGGAAGAGCTTCAACTTTTGTCATATCTCGAACAAAGAACATTAAACTTAAAGAGGAATATGTTTGGATCTTCACATGTTGAACCATTAAAGTTGGGTAAGGAAAAATGATGAATGTTTTTCATCTTGGTTGTTATAGGTCAATTTTGGCATTACCCCCCATGACCTTGTCAAACTAGAAATCATGACCAGGACCAACGAAATAGGGTCTATCATCCCCTTATATTTCAGTTTCTATATTCCCTAAGAGAATAAAATTTCATTCATGGCATCTATTGTGAGATTTCCAAGGTTTGAATTATATGTTATATCACCTACTAACTCACCAATGCTCACCTGCAAGGGACTAACTACATTGCAGTGCCAAATCCTCTATGCAAGCATGCACTACAGTACACCCCTCGACACTCAAGGGTGTGTTGGTCACCTAGGAGCATGATTCTCATTGTTCTGTGAATCTCCACATGGTCGGTGCCTTCTAGAATAGTCCATGTGTGTCCAACTTCAAATCCAAGTGTCCATCTATCACCTCTAAACTCAGAAACATGTCCTACCTATTATTAGAAAGTTATTCATTGAGAAACTACCATCAATTTCCTTATAGATTGAGCACTCATCCTAGTGCTAGGAAAGAAAGAATTTTGGTAAATTTATGTTTTTGGATTCTCATTTGATAAGAGAGTGAAAGTACGGATATGTTGCTGGGATAATGCTAGATGTGATGAGGCTGGAATGAAGCTAGAGTAGGTTGACAACAAATTGATCCATTGGTTGTAATCTCCCCCTTATACTCTTTAATAAATATTATTGTTCATTTTCCCATACATATGTCTCTATATCTTATACAATATATTCTTGAATGATGTATGTATTTCATATCTAATCAATTTTATTTGAGTAACATAAGTAGATATTGTGTATATTGCATGTTTTTTGTTGTTCTGTGTTTGTGTTTGCAAGAATCGATCTAGTGACTTGAGTTGGATTGAGAGCGAAGGCAACAACAACAGATGGAGAAGGAGGAGCAAAAGAATCACAAGTAGGCTCCTTTACTATTTTGTATATATGCTTGTTTTAGAGAAAGTGATAGTTATTCTTTCCTCTGTTGTTCTAAGTGATAGACACCACACTTAGGGAATTTGGTTTATCCGTAGATCACAAATATTCATAACAAATTGACGACTCCGTTAGGGAGTATCCTATCATTCCTAGTGTTTTTTCTTCTATTTATCCTCATTGGTAGCATCTACTTCATGTTATCAATCATTTGAATGAAAAAATTGCATTATAAGTGTGTTCTACTTCTTGATTTTCAATTTGAGCTGCACCCAACGCATTGTTGGTCAAGACGCAGTGCATTGTCTCCCACTCATGGGTGCTCTGCAATGTAATGTCACCCCTTAGATACTGTGTTGCCCCATCAGCCAACCAAATTCCATATAAATTTTTCATTTCTTTCATTCTTAGCCATTTTTTCCTGTATTTTCAGATGTCTGATACCTCTTAGAGACCAGTAAACTTTCCTGTTCTTCCTCCTTTGAAAATTAAATTTGTTCAATGTTTCATTAGTGTTTTTCTTTATCATTGGAAAATAAAATTCAAAGTATTTAATTTCAGCATTAGATCAATTCGGTTTTCAAAAAGGAATTTTTTGTTTCATTCCTCATTTCCTGTAGGAAAATTGTAGTTCCATTCTTCATTTTCCTAGGAGAAATTGTTGTTTTATTCCTCGTTTCTCATAAGAAAACAAATTGTTTGATTTATTTATGCATATAGTTTCCTTTATTTCATTCACATTAAGGGAACTTAAAATAAAAGCATGCATGTGCATGTAGTGAATTGTGTGTGTTGCATAGGAACAAGTTAGGAAAGCTGCATTTAGTTTGTGCTCTTGTTGTTTGATCAAAAACTGATTGCTCTTTCCCTTAGTAGCTAGGATTTTCATTGAAAAATCTAAATTGAAAAGTTTTCTTATCATTTATTTTGAATTTTTAGGAATTTCCATTACATCACGCAGTGAATCTCAAAGACAAAATTTTAAGCAAGGTCAGCATAAAATTTGCATCATTCAACCTAAGAAATCAATGGAACATTAATGATAACATTTAGAAGGTCTAGGCTAGAGACATGTTCCAACATCGTTAAACATAGCAGTTTTTGTTAACTTATCTATGATACATTCTGAGTGTGATACCTCACTCCATGTACATAATTATATCAAACCTTGTCCACGTACCTTCGGGTATATAGGGTGGTGTTCTAGTATGAAAAGTATAAGGGGGTTCTCTCATTATGTTATTTCGCATTAGACAGTGCTAATATAGACTTAGGCCTCCACGTACCTTCGGGTATATTTGGGAGGAAAAATTTAGGTTGCTATCCCTCCATAGGTAACTGAGTTGGTCACCTTATAACTTTTAATACACTGAACACATCATTCAGGGAGATTCTCTTCCTGTACTTCTTGTTCACCAGGAGGTATTGTGTAGTTCACAATTTCTTGGTAAACCTTTTTCCTAGAATTACCCTTTTATTTTGTTTATTTGTTTTTATTCATAAAATCAATCAATCATTGTGGAATAATAACATCTCTTTCCCTATCATTCACGTAGAATAGCACTTAACCACCTTTACCACTAGAATTCATTTTTGGTCGGTGAAGGCGACATGATTCTACCAAAACTAGTACTATTAGTACCTTTGGTGCGACATCATCCTCACATACACAAGAGTCATCTTGAGTTGTTTCTAAAAATCCTAGTTCATCTATTGTTATCGAGACAGAGTCCTCACAACTACCTGTGGTCACGATCCATCCAATCAGTGAGACCATACCTCCCGAACCTGACGTTGTTCAACTAGAAGTTGATCCAGATCCTACCATTCTTTTACCAAAACATTTAGATCCTGAAGTCGAACAACCAGAAGTTGTTCTTGTATCGGTCACTACATAATCGATTGTAGACATTGAGTCTCCCATATCGCGCAATCAACCACCTGAAATATACTTCAGGCTTGATAGCAAAATACTTCCACCTGGCTTGATTTCGATTGAAGAAATGCCACAAGATGAAACACCTTCAACTCCAACTCATTTTGGATCGGAGCTTTATCTTTACGAAACTTTTCCTCAATCACCTCACATTGCTTTATTTGATCTTGTGTCAATTATAGTTCTCATAGATCTTTTAGGGTATACATTAGGTCATATGACCATGGCTGGGTCGACATCTCTATATATACCATCTATTATAGTTGCAACAACACCTATTCTTGCTACTCCATCGATGTTTACCACATCACCAGAGTCATATCTATATGGTGGCCCTTCCATCCCACCTGGTTACCAATATTTATCTGGAACCTTATTTGTTGCATCCTCAAACCCATGGACTTCACCAACGCCATCATCTAGTATTCTATCTATTACATCTCTAATTAGTATTGAATGGCTTAATCCTTTATATACATCTTCAGTGAAATATCAAGTTGTTCCATCTAGGTATATTCCATCTAGTACAATCTCAAATGGACTCCTAGCATTTGGAGAACAATATATTCCATATTATTACACTCCTCATGTTGGGGGAAAACCTATGGTCACCCATTTTGACAGTACTACGTTTTTCAGTGGCAACCTATTCTGCATGTTCAACCACAATCGATTGTGCATTCATATCAACCAGTTCAACCTATTGCACCCACATCTACTCCACTTGTTAATACATCCTTACCCCTGTTACAGTCTGAAAGTGTTGTACCTCAACTATATTAGGTGGGTCCTTCAACCCAATACCCTCAAGTATTAGGCCCTCAAACTCCAACTCCTTCAGCTGGTTTACAACAACCACCTGTATCCAGAATTATTTTTTCACAAGCTGGATTAGCCTATTATGGGATGTCATAGGCACAACCTAGTTTTACCTATTCACAACTGGGTCCAATCCATTCTGGTTTGGGCTATAATATTTATGGGAAAACACCTTGGCAGCCACAAGCGCAAATTCTACAAAAATCATTCCAACAACAAGTAGCTTACCCAGGTTTTGGTCAACAGAATCGTCAAGCATTTTCTTATCAAAACAACCCTTATATAGTTTACCAGAAACAAATTCCTTATGTTGGTGCTCAAATACCTATTTCCCAAGAAATTCCATCATACCTTGGCTATGCTCAACCTGACTTAAATCAACATTTTCCCTTTGTTGAAAATTTAGAATTTCCTGATTTAAACCGGCTTACCAACGATCCAATCAACTATGCTCCTTGGTGGCTAGTGATACCACATAAATTACCCTGGGATATTTCTAATTTCAATGGAAACCCTGGAGAAGACCCATTTATGCATGTTATGACTTATCATTTGTGATTTTCATCCAACTCCTTAAATGATGACTCTATTCAGCTGTCTTTTCCAGCATACGCTCACTGGTCCAGTCACGAAGTGGTACATTGAGTTACCACGAGCTTCATTTGATAATTTCACCTCTTTAGCTACTACCTTTCTTACCCACTTCCATTTACCCATACGATATGAATCTGGAACGGAATTCTTGACCAATTTTAAATAGATTAATTATACTCACATTTCTAATCATATTCATGAGTGGCATTTCCATTGTAGAATGACCAAGACATTTATTCTTGATCAAATCCTTTTTGAGTGGTTCATTAAGTCCTTGTTGCCATCTATCACTGAGGATATGGGTAAGGGTGGCGTCATCATTGATGAGCAGGTCATTTCTCATGCCGAGTACTTAGATTTGATTTATACTAAGTCTGGAACTCTCTACAAGAAAATTCTTAACACGTCATGATCTAATTTTAATGTTCCTCCTCCATCTAAGGACTCTCATACCAATGACGGTATAATTGGTATTGCAAGAAAACTTCAATATAATACATCTAATCCACTATCTTCTTCTAAAATTCATGCCATGTCATCTGACAAAGGCAAAAGTGAAAAGCAACCGGGAAGTAAGAAAAAATGGAAATCGAAGAAAAAGAAAAATTCTACCCCGCATGAACGATCATCTGATCAACAAACTGGAAATCGGAAACCTCGTTACCCTTGCATAATATGTAATGAGGAGCACTTTGTTCAATACTATATTCACCGCGTTGAAGTCTCAAAATTGATTAAGACCTCGCATGCATCCATTGTGTTGACAAATTGTAATATCCCAAAAGGGAGAATGCAATAATACTGAAACACAATATAAGAACTGCAACAAAGTAAACAATAAATTTAAATACACATCAAAATGCACAGAAATATTTGAGCCATTTTATTATATAGGAGGTGAAAATTCAAGTACAATAGTGCTCAAAATATGAGACACTCAAGCCAAAGGGATGGCCTGGAATGACCCTACAATGATCCCACAAGAGGGACTGCGTAACTGCTGAAATGCTAGACCATCAACTCCGATGTCCCTGCTATAACTGTTGGGACTGCAACTACCTGAAAGATAGAAAATCATATCTAGGGAGAATGGGAGCTCTGATGATGCTAAAAATAGAGATCCAGGCTCTATGATGGATACCCAAGATAACCCAGAAAGGGTTTCTCAGATCTGTCAATCTAAGAAAACCACCCTCTTAGGGATTCACATATATACTATTGGGTATGCAGATCTGATGATATGATGGTTGTAATGATGCACAATCATATCCATGCAAGAAGGGTTGATCCCTTCACTAGATCCTTGGGCTAAAAGCTCAAGATCTAGCTCCTCCAATCTCCTCCACTGAAAATAACTGCTAGATGAAAAATAGCTTCAGAAAAATGCGATGTAAGAGAGGGAGGCTCAATAGCCTACTGCTAGATATGGAAAATCAGATCCTAAGTGATGGAAACGATATATCCAATGTGAGGAGATGATCCCTCATAGGATTTCCATCTGAAATACTGGAAACTTCCTTCCTCTAATAGATCTATAGGACTGGACTGTGCAATCCTTGAAGGGATTGTTGCTGCATGGAGGTAAAACCCAATGGCCTAAATGTCGGATATAGATCTGCTGCTCCTGGAAGACTAAATGTGAAGAACAAAGTGGTAGGATGAATCCTCCACCGGTTTCCTTGCTGAAATCTAGAAAAAAAATCCTAAAGATGGCACCAATTCCTGATAAGGAATGTAGTACAACCCTCTTTCAAGAGCTACTCAATGAAAGAGGTGGGATTCCCACTCAGGAACACCCTGTGCTAAGTAGCACTACAATATTAGCTAAACAACTCAAGAATGTCTAGAGATGTCCTAAGACAAATCTAGCATCATTTCCATTGTGCCTTCACCTTAATTATATACATGAGCCTTCCATAGCCTAGGTCCTCTCCAAAACTGGTTGTACATGTGGACATAATTTTCCATGTTTGACTGCATTGTTTCTCCATTTCCTCCATCATGTTCACATGGGGTGATCACCCTGTCCATCATGTATGCATTAAATGCATCACTTCCTCTACTATCTTATCATCAGTTCTTTATGATCTTCTTTGAATGCACTATGATCTTAGTTGACCTTGTCAAAGATCCTCATGATTTTACATTTAAGATCCATGATCTTATTGGACTGTTTCATCCTCCATAATCTATCTTATAAATGAGACATGATCTCCATTAATGGAGCTACCCCACTAATCCATGATTTTATATCTACACTTAATTAATCCACATTCACACATAAAAGTGGATATTTATTCATCTTGAGGATTATGGGTCCCTCCACCCTTTTATTTACTTAATTAATTAAGAAAATTAAGAACTCTAATATTCCAAATATCATGTGAAAATTTGGAAATATTACAGTCCTCCCCGGAAAAATGTTGCTTGTTCTCAAGAAACTGCAAAAGGAGATGCAAAGCCATCCATTCCCCTCCAAATGGCATCCACATAAGGAAGGCCTCCTCCATTTTTTGCAATGTTTAATGCATGTTTAGTTCCAAATTTGTCTCTAAAAAATGCATAGAATTTCCTCCAACTGTATGGTTAGAAGTCCTCCTTTCACCACGAGGTAACAAGTGACAACCATATGATGTCCAACATCATCATCAATACATGAGATATATAAAAAAAAGTGGTTCTTCTCACAAAGGAAAAGTCCCATCTCACAAAGCCTTTCTTCATCCCATGTTTCATGAAGTACATTGAGCATTGACATGCCCTCATCTTTAGCCCTGTTGGCCTTGTTGGTTCCAAGAATCATTTCAACATTATGCAAAATAAGAAATAGAGATATATGGGTAGACCAAAGTGTCAAACCATATTCTCCCAATAGTAACCACTGGAGTATGGCTTCTTGTTTCCATCCTCCATCTCCTCCATGTAAGATGGACAAGCGAAACTCCCCCAAAATCAACCAAAGCAACAAGAGATATTGATTCTTTATCACATCATCATGTGAATCATAGAGAAACAACAATATACTGAATATCATATCAACCAAATACAAAAAAACTCCATTATCACATATCATGAGAGTATTATGCCATATTACCAACAATACAAAATACATAAGCATGGGAGATGTCATGTGATGGCCAAACTCTCTTAAGGACAACCAAAATTAACATGCCATCTTTTGTTACATTCCATAATTGATACACAAGGCATGAATCAGAAAATTATGAGCTACTGGGTGGTAACCATACTCAACCAAGAGTAGCTAGCATGATCTGGATTTATGCAGGAACGCAACAGAATAAACACATAACCATAAATACAGAGATGCAGCGGAAATAACACTTCATTTCATTAACATCAAAGAACTGAAATTTGCTTACAGACAGAATGGGAATAAAACTAGCTAGGGCACTGGTAGCTATCTCTGAGAAGAGATGTGGCGGCTACATGCCTCTGAACTGAGTTACAATGAGGCTCGAGGGCCTATTTATTATTGAGAACAATGGAGAACCCTCAACATCCCAAAAACCTAACCCTAGGAGATGAAGCGCCAAAACTATGGGCCCCGTTTGGGTAAATTGGTGTTTCAACTTCCCAGGGACGTAACTTTGGCATACTATCTCCGTTTGACGCACATGATACATTATTAGAAATCTCTATCCGAGGACTAAAACTTTTGTGAGGATTTGATGATCAAATCACAACAAATTTCATACCCAAAAAACGTCTTTTAGGGCCTCAAAACGGCTCCAGAAGTTTAGGACCCAAAAAACTGCTAAAAATAGTAAGTTATGCCAAAACTGAAAAACTGAAAGAGACAATGGTGGGGGCCCAAGTGGAATAGGTGGGTGGCCACCAATATCCATGCGGATCATTCCTCCCCCCTTAGGAAGCAATGGTCCCCATTGCGTTAAGTTCCTCCATGAGATGAGGAAATTTCTGCTGAACTTGGTCCCTGGTGAACCACTTTCCTTGTTGCAGGAGTTGGCCAGCTTTGACAACCCGATATAGTTGGATCTTCTGCTGGCGAGTGTTCTTGATTTGCATGTCCATGATGCAATCTGTGGTGGCCTGTTCCATGCAGTCTGGATTTAACTCAGTTGGTGTGAGTTGTTCTGCAATGTCTGAGGTGTCCAGTAGAGGTGGGAAGTAAGGACGAAGGCGATCCACATTGAAGATTGGGTGCAGACCAAGGAATGGTGGAATACTGAGCTCGAATGCATTGTTCCCTACAGCCTTGGTGATGGTGTACGGCCCATATCGGAGCGGGCGAAGCTTGCGGTGGGGTCCAGTGAGGCGCTCCTTCTGCAAATGTAGCCATACTTTGTCGCCCACCCGGAAGTTGTGTGGCACCCGGTGTTGATCATGGCGCTGCTTGTACTTCGCATTGGCTCTGTCCAATATATCATGAACCTGTTGGCGGATGTGTTGAATGCGCTCGATGAAGCTACTTGCTTTGTCAACTTCAGACTGGACGTGCGCTGAATCGGCCTGAGCAGCTGCAAATGGCATGGCTACGTCAATGGGACATAATGGCTGGAATCCCAAGCCCACCTGAAAGGGGCTATGGCCAATTGAACTGTGGAGAGCCCGGTTATAACTATGTTGTACATAAGGGAGGCTCTCGTTCCATGTGCGTGGATGCTTTGAATTGTACATGCGCAAAATGTGTACAATCATTCTGTTGACGACCTCTGTCTGGCCATCTGTTTGGGGATGGAAAGCTGTGGACTTGGTGAGCTTTGTGTCCAACATTGACCAGAGGCTGGACCAAAATGTGCCGAGGAACCTGCTATCTCGATCTGATATGATAGACTGTGGGATCCCAAAGTGCACCCATACTCGTTCAAAGAAGAGTTTAGCAGTAGCTTCTGCTGTGATATTCTTCTTACAGGCCGCCATAATGGCCATCTTCGAGAATCTATCAATGACCACGAAAACACAGTCATTGCCATTCTTAGTAGAGGGCAGGCCCGACATGTAATCCATGGAGATGGATTCCCACGGTCGACTAGGGGTAGGTAGTGGAGTATATAGGCCTTGCTTCTTGATGGTCGGGTTGGCAATGGCACAAGCAGTGCAGGATCTGATGTGCTTCTCGACATCCTTTCGAAGGTTCGGCCAATAGAAATACTTCTGTAGTATTGCTACTGTTTTCTCGACCCCGAAATGCCCAGCGACTCGACTGTAGTGTGCTTCCCATATCATCTTGGCACGTTCGCTTGAAGGAACACAAAGGTGTCCCAGGTGACATAAAAGTGCATCTTGGAGGTGAAAATTTGGAACTTGCGTGCCCCCCAAGAGTGCCTTGTAAGTGTGGCCGAATTCTGGGTCACTCTCATAGAGGAGCGGCCAATCAGAAGTCTCGTGCCCACAAGAGTTGAGCATGGTGGTGAGCGCCCCGATCGGTGGTCGGCTGAGGCAGTCTGCAACATTATTGGTGCTACCCTTCTTGTACTTGATGTTCAAATGAAACTGTTGCAGATATGTGGACCACTTCTGATGGCGATCATTCTGCAACTTCCCTTGTGTCTGTATGAACTGCAAGGGCTGGTGGTCTGTGTGGATGATTGTTTCCTTCCCCAAAATGTAATGCTTCCATTGTCGATAGGCTTGCACAATGGAATACATTTCTTTGTCATAGGTGGGATACTTGCGAACTGTCTCAGACAATGTCTCACTGTGATATGCCACTGGATGTCCCTGTTGAGTAAGAACTGCCCCAATAGCATAGTCAGAGGCATCTGTATCGATCTCAAACGGCTGTTGCAAGTCTGGTAAGGTGAGCACTGGGGCAGAACAGAGGCGATTTTTCAATTCTTTGAACGCCTTCTGTTGAGGTTCTAAACAAAATAATTTTTCTCTCACTCCTCCTTTGGTGACTTGACTCAAGGGCCAAGTGATATGAGAGAATCCCAACACGAATCTACAGTAGAAATTAGCAAGACCCAGAAAGCTGCGAAGCTCTGTTATAGTAGTCAAGGCTGGCCAATCCCGAATGACTTGGATCTTGGCTGGATCCACATGCACCCCCCTTTCATCAATAATGTATCCCAGATATTTAACATGGGTCATGCCAAACATGCACTTCTCCAAATTGGCACACAACTTGTGTTGTCGTAGTGTTTGGAGGACTTGTCGGATGTGATGAAGGTGTTCTTCCCAAGTCTTGCTGAAGATCAAAATGTCATCCAAGTACACCACTACGAATGAGTTGGTGAATGGCCGCAAGATGTCGTCCATCATCCTCATGAAGGTTGCGGGAGCATTCGTCAACCCGAAAGGCATGACCATCCATTCAAAAAGGCCTTCCTTAGCTTTGAAGGCAGTCTTCCACACATCAGAGGGTTCAATTGGTACCTGGTGATACCCAGACTTCAGGTCGATCTTACTGAAATATTTTGCACCTTGGAGTTGGTCCAGAAGGTCATCAATCCGTGGGATTGGGCACCTATTCCGGACAGTGATCTTGTTCAGCGCCCGATAGTCAATACAGAGTCTCCACGTCCCATCCTTCTTCTGTACCAACACGATCGGGCTCCCACAGGGCGATGAACTTGGTCCGATGTGACCTTTCTGCAACAGCTCCTGAATCTGCCTCTTGATTTCATCATTTTCCAGAACAGAGCGTCGATAGATCGGTCCATTGGGTAGTGGCGCACCTGGGGTCAGATCAATCGGGTGCTTGACCTGGCAGTGCAGAGGAACCCCTGTGGGTGAGGTGAAGATGTCCCCATACTCCTCCATGACCTTATCCATTTGTTGTTGTCGTGCAGAGGGGCCCTGTCTGGAGGTCGTGGCCACAGTCTTCTTCTTGCCCTGGGGGCGGATCATCAGGAAAACGAATTTCCTAGTTTGGGAAATGAGCTTACTACATTGTTTTGCAGTAACCAAAGAGACAGTCGTAGGAGGTGGTACCTCTGGTATCCTGTACAACTTACTTCCCAAAGTAATAATAACAGCACAAGGTCGAGACTCATACATAGCATGATGCTTCCACAAGTATGGTTGTCCTAATAATACATCAGAAACATCAATAGGAGCAACGTCACATAATACCTCATCCGTGAAGGGCTTGATGCTATAGGGAAGGCGACACCGCTGGCTGACGCGGAGATCTCGTCCTTGGTGAAGCCACCCAATGGTGTATGGATGTGGGTGAGCTATGGTCGGCAAGCCCAACCGCTTCACGGCGTCTGCTGAAATGAGGTTCTTTTGGCTCCCATTGTCGACAATGAATTGTACAGGGGAGCCCTTTACCCACATCTGGGAGTGGAAGAGACGTTCCTCCTCCTTTGGATCTTCCGGTTCCTCCTTCTGGACCTTTGTAGTGGCAACAGTGGCGTTGGGCTCCGCATCAATAATCTGTTTCCCTTTTTCATTCCCTTTTTCAGGTTCTGATTCGGATTCGGAGCATGCATCTGACTCAGAAGCCCTCATCTCGGCCACTAGCGACTGCTTGGCCCGACACTCACTTGTGTTGTGAGTGGAGCTCTTATGGAACTCACACCACTTTCCCGTGTCCTTCTTTGGTTTTACGGTGTTGTTCTTTTCTTGTGGCTTTGACGGGTTGTCTTTAGCCGCCATGCCTTGGCTCTGTCCTTTGTTCTGCGGTTTGGAAGCACCTTTTCCTTGCTTTTGATTCGCAGATCCAAAGTCTCGCTTCTTCTGTTTGAATTTCTGCTCAATCTTGGCAGCATACCGGTATGCCGTACCAAGCGAGGAGATGTCGAGAAACTCCATTTCCTCCTGAATGTATCTGTGCAGACAACTGCGATACTTTAGCACCAAATGTTTCTCTGAATCTTTGATACCCAACTTTGTGCGCAGGGTATGGAACAGATTCGTCAGCTCGTGCACATCTTGATCCCTTTGTTGTCGCAGCGTGGTCCATTGTATGTACTTGTCCTCATAGCTCCCCACGGGATAGTACTGTTCTTTGACGGCGTCTCGGAAAGAATTCCAAGTTGGTACGGCCGAGAACAGAGAGGGTTCTGTCTGGTCCTTGTTCTCACAGTAGGTTTCCCACCAGTCCTTAACATGGGGGGTAGCTTTGAGGAGTGCAAAAATATTCTTCTCCCGGTCTGAAAAGTCATGAACAGAGAAATATCCTTCTAATAGATTCAACCATCTATCTACGGCATCTGCGTCTATTTGACCCTCAAATATGGGAATGTCAAAAATTACTTGTACCTTAAAGGGAGTCGCAACTCCAGAGTGGCTACTGGATGCAGATGCGCCGCCGGTGGGCAGCCGTTGAAGGATCTGAGCAAAGCTATCCATCATCGCGTTCCTTTGTTTTTCGAGGGCCTCCTCGAGCAATATTTGGATAGGATCTCCTGCTCCCTCATCTTTCTTTTCGTCCCCCATGGGCGTCCGTCGAGGTTTGCGAGGCTGATCTTGCAAAGGTTCCACCAGATCAAGCCCTAGCTCCTTATACCCCGACCTCGTTGGGGACATGCAAAGAAGGATCGAGAAAAGCAGACCGCTCTGATACCACTGATCCAGATTTATGCAGGAACGCAATAGAATAAACACATAACCATAAATATAGAGATGCATCGGAAATAACACTTCATTTCATTAATATCAAAGAACTGAAATTTGCTTACAGACAGAATGGAAATAAAACTAGCTAGGGCACTGGTAGCTATCTCTGAGAAGAGATGTGGCGGCTACAGGCCTCTGAACTGAGTTACAATGAGGCTCGAGGGCCTATTTATTATCGAGAAACAATGGAGAACCCTCAACATCCCAAAAACCTAACCCTAGGAGATGAAGCGCCAAAACTATGGGCCCCGTTTGGGTAAATTGGTGTTTCAACTTCCCAGGGACGTAACTTTGGCATACTATCTCCGTTTGACACACATGATACATCATTAGAAAGCTCTATCCGAGGACTACAACTTTTGTGGCGATTTGATGATCAAATAGCAACCGAGGACTACAACTTTTGTGGCGATTTGATGATCAAATCGCAACAAATTTCATACCCAAAAAACGTCGTTTAGGGCCTCAAAACGGCTCCGGAAGTTCAGGACCCAAAAAACTGCTAAAAATAGTAAGTTATGCCAAAACTAAAAAACTGAAAGAGACAATGGTGGGGGCCCAAGTGGAATAGGCGGGTGGCCACCAATATCCACCTGGATCATAGCACAACCATGCCTCATTTTTCATTCCATGAGTGTTTTTCAAGGCATGGTTCCAAGAAATAAAGGTGTTTGGGTAGTAACAAAACTCTCCCAAGAGAAACCAACGTAACCAAGCTTTCTGGCCCATGTCATATATCTACAAGTGGTAATGGAACCCCTTTCTTATCATCCTCACCCACTCATCCCAATGCAGATGATGAATGATGTACTGCATAATCATGGTATCCTCCCTTTGCAGAATACCACCCTCCCCAAAATGATGAAGAAATTTTTACTCCATGAAATATTGATGTGCACCTCCAATGAGATTCTCTTTTCACCAAAGGCCCTCCAAAACCAAATAGGTTATGGATCTGCTGCAAGAAGAAGTTTCTCTTTGAGCTGTGAGATGCTCATTGAGAAAGTGTCATCTAGAAAGGAGAAAAGATTCATCATCTAAAGATGTCTACCATTTGTCATCTTAACCTCCATTACTTCATGAGCGAAGCTACCTTTGGAATGCTCCAAGAATAATGGGGCTCCTTCATTATCAATTCTACTAAGTGACAGCGTTTTATATCTACAGGGTAATACATATGCTGCCTCAAAGCAAGGCACAATGCTAATCTCATAAACAACCATTGTACATAGGATCATGCTCATCCCATCTTATGAAACTCTACACTTTAGCTCAAAGGGTTGAATGTAGCTCATCAATGAAAAAATGGGATAGATTTTCATCTCCTCCTTGATTAGATCCAGGGTCCTCTGCACTGTGATAGGTTGTTTCTTTAAATCAACATTTTTTTCTAACCCTTGGTTATGCATTGGCCCTGATGGCATTTCGTCATAAGTTTCAATAACATCTACTGAAATAATATGTGATTAATATGTTTGCATTCCTTGGATCAACTGATGTGTGGGAACCTCTTGCAAGAACACAAGAGTTCCTCCAACCAGGTCAATGTTGTCTCCAACTGCTGGTAAGAGTGATGGCTCCTCTTCTATCAGTGTACCAGCGCTAGAATCTTCCTCCTCTTCCTCATGCATCTCCTGAATCATGCATGGGACTCTATATGTCAAGAGCTTAAGAATATCTTGCAAATTTTCAAGTGTCTCTTCTCCGGATGCAAGTACTTCTGCAATTGGTGGTGAATGTAGTGACTTCTTGTCCAAAGTGACAAGATTGACATCCTCCTTTGTTTCCTTAGGAAATTTCTCTTTGTGACACATCTCTAGTTTTATCACATCAAATTTATTCCTCAACTTGTGAAATAAATCTAAATATCTAGTCATATTTGCATGCTCCATGTAACCAAACAACCAATCATTGGCCTCACTATAAAGGTGAAGTGCTGCAGTCTGGACAACCTCTTTTTCAGCCACAAGATGTAGAATGAAAAATGTATCTAAATATTTCCTCCAAGCCTTAACATTTCTTGAATAATATCCATTAAATGTAGGCAAATAGAATCTATTGTGCCTCTTTCTTCTATTGCTGCTATAGGACCTTCTTTCTTCTTTGAGTTCAAATAATTCTTGGAGAGTTATAATTTCCTTGAATGTTCTAGACTGTGCTTTTTACTCTTCAAGATATAGATTGAGAGCCTCATTAGTCTCAGGTTCTTTCCTTTCTTCATTTCTACACCCTTCACTTTCTTCAAAGAAAGTGGGTATAGTAGATCTATGATTCTCCGATTTTATTTTTTGCTGATAGGAAGTGCTTGGACCTTCCTCATCAAATATTATTCTTGGATCCTCCTTTTTCCTTTCTCTCTTTATTTTATTGACCAATTTGGAGAGATATTTCATGGGTCTAAAAAGAGTAGTGGCAAAACTAAAATCCTCCTTCATGATAGATCTCATATATATGCTTCTTCTTTTGATGCAAAAGATGAAGTGTCCACAAGCTAAGCCAAAGATAATGCTCTGATACCATTGCAATATCCCAAAAGAGAGAATGCAGTAATATTGAAACAAAATATAAGAACTACAGCAAAGTAAACAATAAATCTAAATACACATCAAAATGCACAGAAATAACTGAGCCATTTTATTATATAGGAGGTGAAAAAGCAAGTACAACAATGCTCAAAATATGAGACACTCAAGCCAAAGGGATGGCTTGGAATGACCTTGCAATGATTCCACAAAAGGATCTGTGTAACTGATGAACTATTGGAAAGTAAAATGTGTTGTCCCTACTGAAACTATTGGGACTACAACTGCCTAAAAGATAGAAATTTTGATCTAGGTATAATGAGAGCTCCGATTATGCTGAAAATAGAGATCCAGGCTCTATGATGGATACCCAAGATAACCCAAAAAGGGTTTCTCAGACCTGTCAATCTAAGAAAACCACCCTCTTAGGGCTTCACATATATACTGTTGGGTATGCATATCTCAAGCTAGATCTAATGATATGATGGCTACAATGATGCACAATCATATCTATGCAAGAAGGGTTGATCCCTTCACTAGATCCTTGGGCTAAAATCTCAATATCTAGCTCCTCCAATCTCCTCCACTGAAAATAGCTACTGGATGAAAAACAACTTCAAAAAATTATGCTGTAATAGAGGGAGGCTCAATAGCCTACTACTAGATATGTAAAATCAGCTCCTGAGTGATGGAAACAATAGATCCAATGTGAGGAGATGATCCCTCACATGATTTCCAGCTGAAATACTAGAAAATTCCTTCCTCCAATAGATCTACAGGACTAGACTACGCAATCCTTGAATGGATTGTTGCTACATGGAGGTAAAACCCAATGGCCTGAATTCTGGATATAGATCTGCTGCTTCTGGAAGAGTGAATGTGAAGAATAAAGTGGTAGGGTGAATCCTCCACCAGTTTCCTAGATGAATGCTAGAAAAAACCTCCTGAAGATGGCACCAATGTCTAATAAGGAATGTAATACAACCCTCTTTCAAGACCTACTAAATGAAAGAGGTGGGATTCCTGCTCGGGAACACCCTATTCTAAACAAAAATATAATCTTAGCTAAACATCTCAAGAATGCATAGATATGTCCTAAGACAAATGTATATATAAATAGATCAAGAAATCAATAATCCAAATCATCCTTTTCATTGTGCCTTCACCTTCATTATATACATGAGCCTTCCATAGCCTAGGCCCTCTCCAAAACTGTGTTGTACATGTGGACATAAGTCTCCATGTTTGACTGTGTTGTTTCTCCATGTCCTCCATCATGTTCACATGGGGTGATCACCCTCTCCATCGTGTATACATTAAATGCATCACTTCCTCTACTATCTTATCATAAGTGATTTATGATCTTCTTTGAATGAACTATGATATTAGTTGACCTTGTCAAAGATCCTCATGATTTTACATTTAAGATCCATGATCTTATTTGACTGTTTCATCCTTCATAATCTATCTCATAAATGAGACATGATCTCCATTAATGGAGCTGCCCCACTACTCCATGATTTTATATCTATGCTTAATTAATCCACATTCACACATAAAAAGTGGATATTTATTCATCTTGAGGATTATGGGTCCCTCCACCCTCTTATTTACTCAATTCATTAAGAAAATTAAGAACTCTAATATTCCAAATATCATGTGAAAATTTGGGAATATTACACAGATCCATTTATGAATCCAGACACAAATTTGGATGCTACGGATCCAACTTCTAGTTCCCAATTTCTTATGCTATCTATCACGAAGCCAACAACTGATGTTTTGGTATCACGCATAATAAAAATTATGGTAGTTATGCTACTGATCAACCTACTTCCTTGACCATGAATCCTTCTATGAAATCTATTCCGTCAATTGTTATTCATGAGTTAACAATAAATCCACCCAAGGGAGTCGTCAATAAATCAAAATTCAATCCTAAAAATTATAATATGGTTAAATATTTGGGTCAATCCTCTTAAGCTATGTCAATGCTTGAGGTACTTAAAAAATTTTCGTCCCAGAAGCAGGCTTTGTTGTCGGCAATTAGTGGAATCGATCTGACAGGTTCCAATCTTGTAGTATTTAATCATATGGGCTATGTGCCACAATTACCAATAGAATTGGCATTCTCCATCCAATTAAATTTTCTCAATAACCTCATTCATCATACTATTATTGATGAGGGAGAATCTACCTGCATCTTTTCTCTAAACTGCTAGAAGTCACTTGCCTCACCATGCCTATCTCAATCACCTACGATGTAGAAATATTTTGACGATCATACATATAATCCTTGTCGTATCATTAATAACTTGCATGTCAAACTAGGCGGAAAAATAGTAATTTTTGAAGTTGAGGTCATTGACGGACCCCTTGAATATAACATTTTACTCAGAATGAAATGGGTATATGCTATGACTACGATCGTCTCTACATATTTTATAATTATCACCTTTCCACATAAATGTGTTATCATAGTCATCAATTAACTCTCCTTCTTTGCCTCCAATTCCCAGGTAATTAGAAGCATTCCGTTAGTTCACGCACCCCAACCAGCACTTCAAAAAATTGGTTTAGGACTTTTAAAGGATTCTTTCCTAATGGGAACCTTTGGATTACTAGAGCCTATGACGTCTGTAGAAATTGCAAGCATTGAGACCTGTTACATGATATCTTCCACTCCATCTGGCTCAATGAATATTACGGGTGATTTTGAAGTTGTTACGTTGGATGAATTTCTGCCACCCAGCCCAATTGAGCTAGCATAGAAATTAATCTACATGGCTTGGGTGATGAATTAGAAATCATCATTGTCGATTGTCTAGGTCGATCATTCATTATATTTCGGTAATCCATCTGATCCTTTTTCATCCACTTTCTTGACTGATGAGACCATTATGGAATCTAAGGAGAACTATGGGAAGATCATCATCATCGTACCCATCTTCAGGATTACGAAGAAGATAATATTATTGAACTATATCACCCATCGATTAAAACTTTATTTTCGAGTTATTTTCCCATTAATGCAATCGAATCTGAGTGAAATTTATAAAATATTTAAGAAACCATTTCTATCAATATTTCGACCAAACCCCGTGTTGTAGAAAACATTCATGTTGGCATGTCTTCTTCTCCATTAGAAATTGAAACTTATCGCTCTCTCTTTCATGAATTCCATGATGTATTTTCTTGGTCTTAGGAGGAAATTCCAGGCATAGTTACTAGTATCGTTGAACACACCATTAAAATGTACCTTGATGTCAGATTGGTACATAAATTCCTTTGTCCTATTCATTCGAAGAAGGCTGCTACCATTAAAGAAGAAGTTGAAAAAAAAATCTGTGCTGATTTTATTTACCCTATTCCACTAACTGATTGGGTTTCCAACATTGTTCCTGTCATGAAAAAACAAGGGACAATCGGAGTGTGTGTCTATTATCGGGATTTCAATATTTCTTGTCCAAAAGACAACTATCCTACTCCCTTTATCGGCCAGATTATTGACGATTGTGATGGATGTGAAATCTTTTCATTCATGGATGGATTTTCTGGCTACAATCAAATCAATATCCGCCCAAAGGACCAATATAAGACAACATTCATCTGTTCTTGGGGCACATTAACTTATCAAAAACTCCCATTTGGTTTAAAGAACATTGGGGAAACATTTCAGAGAGCAATGGATTATTCTTTCAATGACATCAAGCACATTGTTCAACCTTATCTAGATGATTTACCCGTGCATTCACGAAAACAGACTGATCACTTGATGCATTTGAGAGCTATATTTCTATGCTGTCGACACTTCAAAATACGCCTCAATCCACATAAATGTGGGGTATATGTTGGTTATGGTCATTTTTTAGGATTTGTCATCTCAAAAGAAGGAATTCGAATCAACCCACTAAAGGTCCAGGCCATTCTCGATTTTCCTACGCTATCAAATTTTACTCAGTTACAAAAAGTTCAAAGAAAGGATAAAATCCTAAGGAGGTTCATACCCAACTATGCCAAAATGGCTAAAGGATTTAATCTTCACTTCAAAAACGGGATTCCCTTTACTGAGCAGGAAAATCCCCTCTGCGGATAGAGGCAATCCCTCTAGCCCTAGGGTGGGTCTAGCAACTACGTGAACATACTAACATCTACCTTCCTAGATTGTAAATGAAATTCAGAGCAAGGAATAATACCTGCCTTGTTATGATGCTATGTTATTTTCTTCTCTCGAAGATTCTTTATCCATCGCTCTTCTCAAGCTCGATACACGCTGCTACCAACGTTCAATTTCCTGTACAAACAGTCAAGACACCGTGACAAGCCTAAAACCATGAAAAACGTAAAAAAATTACAACCTATATAACTCATCAATTAATTCTATAAATATCATTATAAATGTAAATAAGAGTGGAAGATAAACATCAATTTCATTTTATTATGCTAAATACAAGGGGATTTTGCAACCAAGCCTTGATGTTGAGGCTCTCCTTCGGCAGGTTCGTATCCAAGCACATTTGCAACACCCTCATACAAAAAGGTCCAATATCTCACTATTTTCCTAAAACAAAAAAATAATCACTCTTCTCTATTCTCCTGAAGCTATAACAACACTATAATTGCTTCTTCTCTCTATGATTGCTGCTTCTAACTAGCTAAATAAGGTAGTAGAGGTGAATGAGGTTTCCTTATATAACAATGGAGGAGGATGATACAAGCCCTAAAATAATGGGAAAGAAGCTTATCCTTTGGATTAGTTCCTATTTTATGGGAACAAGAAGCCCAAAGGGGAATTCTTCGACCATATCCTCAAAACAAACTTCCAGCTCTCCGCTTCACGAAGATTCTAGTCGTGGAAACTTTGTTTCTATTTTAAAAAACTTTCCAAAAGAGGATCGATGCAGATCAAAAATTAAGACACAACGTCGATTGTCGTGGGTCTCAGTGAAAATATCTATTTTCAGTGCAGGTAAAAAACTAAGAGAAGGCACCGACCTTGAAAACCAGGGTTTTATAGGGATCTTCCAGAAACATTGTAAAGGGATATGAATTGGCAGAAAAAGTCTGATTGAGGGGTATGTATCCCATGCTTGGAAAGTACACAAGGGTCACTATATGGGTCCTCTAGGATCAATGAACGGGGAGTACAAGGATGGTGACAAATTGATGTGTAACATATGCCCCCTAAAGCATGAAGTCCAAACATGAGTGAGGGGTGAAACTATTTACGAGTATGCGCAAGGAACCAGATGCTATTGTCAAGAGACCTGAAAATCAAACATAGATACATATACATAACTAGAATCTCTGATGAAAATACATGAATCAAGTTATGGACTCAGCCATCCGTAAAAGAGACCATGGTATGCTCTCAGCCATCCATCTAAGAAGGAACACATATAGACTCATGGTATGGTCGCAGCCATCCATCTAAAAGAAAAATGTATCCAATCATGGAAAAATCATATCGCATTGTAACCTGGACTCTAGAGAATAAAATCCAGGGTCTTGCTCTCTGTCATGACCCAATCAAGTATAATTTCAAGCATGCAAATGAATGAGATGAATTTGAACATGCAAGAAAGTCACCTGATTACCAGCCAATGATAAAAGTTGTTAACAGGCATGAGAGAGACCACCAATAATGACAATGGTTCTCAGGGTACTACTACTACAATCCATAGAATGTGGACAATGAGCTGGTATCGAACACTTGCAAAATCACCCAATCGAAGGCCAATCATGTGAACATGTCATTGAATGCGAAGAAATTTCCATTAGGGAATACAAGCTCTAAGGTACCAGAAAGGAGTCTCTAGATTGACTTCCTGGATAATGAGATGAAGTTGACAGGAAGTGATCTATCGAAGGAGGGTCATAATGAATCCCACATCATTGACATGAAATAGAGAATTTGATGAGTGTTAATCAAGAATGAAATTGAGGATTAGGGAATGTACAAAATGCAGAAGGATTTTCTCTTGAACATATCGGTGACATGACTCTAGAATTTGGCAGAATTTGACTCAAATAGGACCAGAGGTCATGTTGACAAGATTGGTAATCGAATAAGAGGCAAACGGATTTCCCAAAACCCATGGAGGAAAAGCGATAGAGTGAAGAATTCCCAGTCCAACACAAACTGCAGATAAGTGTCATGTTCAAGAGTGGCATGCTACTGATACAATTGACAAGTAAATTCCATTTTCCCCCACCATTTCTGGTGAGTACCTCTTTATTTTTACACAATCTTGAAGAGGATAACATATGTTTGTCATATAAGTTTTCCCTTTGGACAAATCAATCCTAGTACATTTTACGAGCCCTAGGAAGGAGGAACTCGGTGACGTTATGATGACAGTACCCGATGTAATTTAGTTTTGACGAGTCTGACAAAGGAATAATTCAACGTCTTTTCATTTTTAGAGTGTTTGAAAAGAAGAGGAAAAGAAAACTCCAGCAGGCCCTTTTCGTAAATAGTCCCTCATACTTGAAAAGGTAGAAAACAAAATATGAGAGAACCTCTTAGTCACAATTGGCTAAGTTATTCCTTTTTCATAAATAGTTTATACTAGCCCAAAAAAATGGTAAACGTATACTAGGTAAATGACATTTCACAGCCTTTAACAAGTTCAAAACAACAATATCTCGGCAATATTTTCATGTTTTGAGAGTCAGAAAAGAGCTGAAAGTTGACTCCTCCTGGAGGAACAAGTGGCATTAAGGGTTGCAACTGGTTCTAGTGATGGCGGAACTGCCCAGAATAGGTAAAGGTCAAGAGGTTGGCTAACAATACCACTGATTTCAACGTTTCCTCAGGAATGGTTAAAAAAACCAAGTGAAGGCATATGGTCAGCTGAGCAGATGGTAACGATGGAATGAGAAAACGAAGGCTCATCTAGAAAAACAGGTTGATAAATAGAAATCACGAGAGGTAAAAATAAGAATGGTTTCATTTTTACACAGTCTTGAAATTAGGAAACTCTTCTTGAAGTTGGTTTCATTTTTACACAAGCTTGGAACTTTTTAGAAAACTATGCTCGAAACTGGTTTCATTTTTACACAAGCTTGAAACAGAAACAAACTATGCTTGAGATTGGTTTGCATGCCTCCCAGCATGATGACTCAATTTGAGGTACATGCCCCCCAGCTTCATGGAATTCACTTGAGTAGACCACTGGTTACTAACAGATGGATGGAATGAAGGTTCAATTACAAGATCAAGAGAAAGACTCGACTGGGATTTTACAAGATCTAATCAAAAGACTTGAATTGAAAAGGGAGCCCGGTTCATTTTTTAACGAGGTTGACATAGTAAAATAACAATCCTCACAAGCTAATTCATTTTTTTAATGAGGTTGACATAGTAAACAAACTGTCCTCAGAAGATCTTGTTTCATTTTTTAAGGAGCTTGACAAAAGGAAACAAAATGTGCTCCAAAAGAAGCTTGTTTCATTTTTCAAGGAGCTTGAAACAAGAAAATGAACTCTGCTCCAAAATAAGTTTGTTTCATTTTTTAAGGAGCTTGACATAAGAAAACGAACTCTTCTCTGAAAGAAGCTGATCATGACGAATAATAAGTCATGGTTTCCAAGATTTTCTCATCCGACGAGAGAACAACACTATAGAAATTAAGACCCAATGGCCCCAGTACATTGTGTACTACCTCAGTGACTAAATTATCAGTGGAAATGGACATGGAATATGTGGCCACATAATTGACCTATGGTGGGGAAGATACCACCTACAGGTAAGGACTAGGAAGGGACCATGGTAGACCAGATGTCACATCAGGACCAAAGAATGAAATTTGATCAATGTTCACGATCCAACCTTCATGTGGCAAAAATATCACATGAAAGAGAGAAGAGACAAGCATGCCCATGGCATAATTATAGTCACACCCCAGGAGTAAATTAAAATCCAAGGGGCCTTGGACCACCATCAAGTCTATATAGACAGTTTTCCCTCCCAAAGTAATAGGCAACTTCGGAAGGATCCCTAACGGTTGACTTGTTCCTCTGTTAAAAGCCAACAGATTCTAAGTAACAAGCACAAGTTGCGAAGAACCCAAATATTTCCATGTAGTTAAGGACATAATCCTAATCGAGGTGCCTTCATCTATAATCGTGCCTGGTACAACCATATTGCAGGAATGTATAGTGATCTCAAAGGGCACATAAGAAGGAAGACGGTATCCCATGAACCGACTCCAATCAAAGGAAGTGACCAAAATACATGGAGGGGGTGCCATAGGAATAAGAGGACTATCCCCTTGTGTTATGGGAGCAAAAATACCATCCTCTCGAACTTTGAGAACGATATAAGGAGGATCACTTTCTAGAACTGTGGCGACGGGAGTCGAAGGATTACCCTCCTGGATCATGGAAATGGGAGGATTGGCCTTCGATCCCGAGGAATCAGAGGAAACAAAAAGAACCTTACTGGGATGAGACCCACTCTCTATGGAAAAGACCTGATGAACTATAGATGGAATCAGGTCGACCATTTTTTCAACCAATGATTGGTCAGGAATGGACTCAAGAGACTGAATTTTAGAGAGAGCGGAATCAACTGGAGATAAATCCCGATCAATGGGTTGATCAACTATCAGAGGACTCAAAAGAAAAATTTTGGTAAATAACAGGAAGATAGTACTCAAAAGCTGAAAGGGTATCCAATACTTTAGAGGCTTCATCCATATAAGGACAGAGGTGAATGAGATGGTTCCCTTTACACAACCTACAGGGAAATTTGATCTTCCCTTGTTTCTTATGAGTCTCGTTATCTCTAGCTGAAGGCTCATCACTAGCATGATGCCCAAAGTTTGATGATGAAGGATGAATCGGGCCAACAGACCACACTTTTGAAACCTTGGGAATATCAGGGAAATCATGAAGAAGGTGGTCACCATCACATAGATTGCAAGGGAATTTGACTCTACGAGATGGAGTGGGAGGTTTCTCGATATTAGTTTCATGGGTATAAATAGTTGATGATTTCCCCCCTATCTTATTTTCCTTCTTCTTCTTCGACTTCGTCTTCTTCTTCTTAGTCACCTGGTTACTAGAATCCAGACTTCCACCAAGTGAAGAGGAAGAACGAAGTGAATAAATAGGTGATTGTTGGAACGAGGTCTCCTAACAAGCTACGAAACCAGTCCATTTTGGTTATTTTTGTTATATTTAGTATAGCGTAGGGGTTTTGGGGTGGTTCAAAGCCCTGAAAAGCATTGTAATGGGGTTAAAGGGTAAAATAGGGGTCCGAAAACCATGGGTTGTGGACCATAGGAATGTTAAAGCTAGATTGTTATAAATAGAGAGGCATTTCGAATTGTAAGAGGTAGGATTTGATGAGCTATTGATGCGATCTGTTGTGTAAGAGATCTATTGGGGTTTTGGGGGAATGGACTCCTACTGGCTATGTGTGCAGAGATCCTAGTCCAGCTGTGTGCAGACCCTATTGCTGTGTGCACAGGCTGGGAAGGGAATTGTAAGGGTAACAAATGAATGAATATGCAAGATTATTAGATCTGAATCTGTGAGTACTATTGAATGGATTGCTGATAATTACTGTGTTATGCATTTCTATGTATTTGCGCTATGGAGGTCTATATATTGAATGATTGGATCTATTATGCTCTGATTATATCATGCTGCGAAAGTCTATGTATTGAAGTAAATCTAGATCTGTTTTGTTCAGGTTATTTAATGTTGTGTTGATGTTATGAAAAGCATATAATTGTAGATCTAGTGCACGTGGATGCAGTTGAATACATATTTGACCCTGCGCAGAGACAAGGTAATTTGAACAGAATGCAACCCTGCTTGCCTTACCCTTCCTTTCTCAGGGTGCGAAAACCTAGTTCCAGCACCCACCCATACTAATTCAAGTGAGACTATGACCTACGCAAGAAGGTCACTACCGAAAGAGCCAATAGTATAGGGGTTTGTTGGAAAACCTGGTACACCAAACCTGGGTCAGGACCCCTCAAGCCAACAATGATGAAGGTTATGGGTCAACCTTAGGATCAACATGGGTTTGACATGGTTTAGGCAGAGGAGAACTTTTTTGGGAAAAAATCAGTATATTCGAAACCATAGGGGTTGAAAATAACCAAACTGGCAAACCAATGGTTAACCCTGGGAGGGACAACATTGCCATATATGGAGCACTAACATTACCGAATGAAGGAAAAGGACCAGGACACCCATCTAAGGGGGGTCCTTGGTTAGTGAACTCTGGAAATGTTGCCATTGGAATCAACCCTAAAGAATCACTAAGGAATATAACTTTAACCGGGAATATTTCATAGGCAGTTAATTTTATAACATTGAAACAAGACCTTGCCTTTTCATATTTTAAGAGTTGAGAAAAGGAAAAAAGGTGACTCTAGTCACTTTCAGTTTTAGCAAGCTGGAAAGGACAAGGGATCGATGATCTTTTCAAATTTAAAGAGTCATTAAAGATAAAAAATGACTACTCAGGATATTCTAGGCATACAGGGTGTACCAAGCTCCCGTGAACTGTAATATACACCTTGGTGATCAAATGAAATAGAAATTACCAAGGACTTAAAGTACGTGTAGGAATTATCCTTGAATGTTGTGTTCGGTGTATCATGGTTATAGGGCAGAAAACTCCGCTTCCTATGGATAAAGGATTGAAACCTATGAGGGTCTCCCTTTATATACGCGATGGTACGAGGAGCACAAGTTCATACTACCATTGTCTAATTCCAGATGACGAGAGACAACTACTAGGTTTAACAACGTCAGAACATGTCACTAGCCTAGACCTCTAAATGTGAGCATTAAGTTTCAATCCTTCCTTAGGTTGATTTAGTTCATTTTAAATTTTATATTGAAATTATGTTTCAGTTTCAAGGCCTTATCGAATGTAGTCTCAAATCCCTAATGCACAACTACATGAGAAAGAATATAATTATGATTCGATGAACAACTAGCTAAGTGTTGAAAATGCAACAAGATGATGGAGCTTAGTGAAATGAAGTCGCCTTCACTAAGTGGGCCCGCAGGCTATTTTTGGCGCAAAGTCTATTTTTAGACTATGTCTATTTTTAGACATATAGATCATGGTCTATGAGTTGCAGGATGCTATTTATGGATGATTGGTCAAGTTGGTAAAAATAGATGGACCTCTATTTTTAGACATTGGGCGGTTTCTATTTTTAGACTGCCGGGCTAAAAATAGAACAGTCAAATATTATTAAACCTTAATAATATTTAGACTATAAACATTATCTTATCCTCTTGGAGCACTTCAGTTTGATGCTTGGATGTGGCACATGCAGCTGATAGAAGGAAATACGCTTTTCCTAAGGGTTAGTTGAGCTATTGCATGGTTGACTTCAGTTAGAACTCATGTGGCAGAGTTTGGTGGAGTTGATGAGACAGTTGGTGGAGTTGTGTTCGGTTTAACTTAGTTGAACTGGTTGTATTTAGTCTAACTGAAAAATACACTAGTGATGAGTGGTGTGAATTAATTAATAATTAATTCACTAATTATTAACTCATAATTCAACTAAAGAACACATCAGTTAACTGCAATGCATGGACAGTTCAGTGGAGACCAGTGTTAGAGGTGGGTAAAAGGGTGAGTTTGCTATCAGTTGTGACTATTGGCTGTGCATGAGATTTTCACACACATTGATGGATATTTCCAATGAGGATTTTTCAGTTGGAGCTAGTGCGATTCAAACTTGGATCTCATTCATTACTCACTTGGATTGCGCAGTAGAGGCAGGCAGACTTGTGGAGAAGATTTGAACCCATGACTTGTTCAAATCTCAGTTAGTTTGTGTGTAACTTTTTGAGATAGTAATGAGTACTTGTGAGGAGTATTGTGCTATGTATTGTTACATGTTCTCTATCATTATACTATACATATAGTTGGGGGTTTTCAGCTATTGCTTTCCCCATTACATACTATGTTGATATGTGTGCTTGATTATTGTTTTATGAGCGCATGCGACTGTTTCTATTTCCGCATATTGATGATCAATTGTAGAAGAGGTTATGTATTATGCATGAAGCTTAAATAGTGTATAATCAGGATAATCTCGGTGAATAATTCAACAAATTATTCAAATTTCTACATGGTATCGGAAACGGAAAATTGATCATCGGGATACATTACGGTGATTACAATTATTTCGGTCGTGAGGTATGTAACGGGCCAGGTAGCCTCTAGATCCATCCTTTCTTTGAAAGGTGATATATCCAGTAAACGCCCCTACAGTCGATCTCTGTGCTAGAAATAATTTGTTCTCACAGATCCAGAAGAAGTTGAGTTTTGAGCTTGGAATTCGAATTTTGCAGTAGTTTGTATTCTTGGTGCCGGAGTTGAAACGTCTTTCAATGGTTTGCGACTGGAATATGCCCTTGAGGGTAGTTCGAATTATGTTGCATGGAAGGACAGAATGGAGGCAATATTAGATGATAACGGGCTGAAGGAGTTCATAGATGCTGAGATCCCAAAGCCTACTGATGCTGCTCAAGTTCAAGCTTGGCAAAAGAAGATGGCGAAATGTCAAAGGATTATGTTGGAGGGTGTGAAGGATCACATTGTATCCAGCCTGCATGGAAAAGCTTCTCCATATTTGATGTGGAAAGCATTGACAGATCTATTCTAGAGCAAGAGTGACCAAAGGAAGTTGGCGCTCAAGGAGAAACTCAGAAACATTAAGATGGAGAAAGGCGACAGTATTGCCAAGTACCTCACAAAGTTCACTCAATGCAGAGATGAGCTGGGAAGTGTGGGGGTGAGTGTCGATGATGAGGACTTGGTGGACCTGGCTCTCCTTGGTCTTCCGAAGAGTTTGCATTCCTATCAGGACTCTGTCAATGGTTGGGAGAAGTTTCCAGGATGGGAGTGACTTTGGTCGGATCTCATGCAAGAGGAGATAAGGCGGACTACTAGGGACGGATCTTCATCAAAGGCATTTGATGAAGAAAATTGCACTTTGGCTGCCAAAAAAAAGAAGGGGAAGAAAAATAAAGCTTCTCAGTCTGGTGCGAAAGGCAAGAAGCAAGACATGTCCAAGGTGAAGCGCTTTCACTATCACCAACACGGACATTATGCCACAAATTGTCCACAGAAGAAGAAAAATAAGCATGTTGTTGGATCTGCAGCGGGAGAGGCATTGGCCTCCCAGTTCGAGCTGGATTTTTCGCTGATCGCATGCTTGGTTTCAAGTGTGATGGGATCAGTATGGTTCTTGGACAGTGGTGCATCATTTCACATGACAGGAGATCGGGATTTGTTTTCAGATCTGGAGGAGAAAGATCTTGGAGTGCACATCGAGATGGGTGATGATGGTAGATACAGTGCGACCGGTATCGGTACCATTTCCTTTGAGAGGGAGTCTAGTAAACCCTTCATATTGAAGGAAGTATTGCATGTTCCAGGATTGATGAAGAATCTGATCTTTGTGGCGATGTTGGAAGACAAGGGGTATGATGTGGTCTTCAGCGAAGGAAAATCCTTCCTGCGCAGTAAGACAACTGGAGAGACCCAGAAGATAGGGTTTTGAGTCAAGAACCTTTATCAGTTGCAAGTAGATGGTTGTGCAGCAATGGCATGCAAGGCGGAAGGAGTGGTGAGCCGGGATGATGGTGAGCAGTGGCACCGGAGATTGGGCCACCTTCACCATGGAGCTTTGAAGATACTGCAGTAGATTTCTACTGGGCTTCCTAAGGGCACTCTTGCGCAGTCAGATCAGCGCAAGGGGTGTACCTTAGGAAAATTTGTAAAAGCCACCTTTCACGAGAAGGATAGTCATGCCACGACGATCCTTGAGAGAATCCACACAGACGTGTGTGGACCTTTCTCAGTAGCTTCGACAGCAAAGCACAAGTACTATGTGATCTTTGTTGATGATTTCTCTCGGAAATTCTGGATCTTCTTCATGCAGAAGAAGAGCGAGACATACTCAAAGTTCTGTGAGTTCAAGGCACTGGTTGAGAAGGAATCGGGGAAGCATGTGAAGGCTCTTAGGAGCGACAATGGTGGTGAATTCATCTCTACTGAATTCAAGGAATTTTGCAGCGCAGAAGGGATTTGGAGAGAGCTCAGCACACCCCATAACCCACATCAGAATGGGGTGGCTGAGTGAAGGAATAGAATGATCGTGGGTGCTGCACAGGCGATGTTGCATGACTAGGGCCTACCCCTTCACTTGTGGGCGGAGGCATGCAATACTGCAGTGTATGTGCAGAACCGTTGTCCTCACAAGATACTTGGCATGAGTAGACCGAAGGAGGATTTTTCTGGCAAGAGGCCTGATATTTCCCATTTGAGGATTTTTGGCTCACCTGTCTACATGCATGTGACGAAGGACACTAGAAAGACGCTGGATCCAACCGCAGAGGTTGGAATATTTGTGGGGTACACTGATACACCCCACAACTATCGTGTGTATTTGCCAGACAGTCGGAAGACTGTTGTACGATGGGATATCAAATTTCAGGAGGAGAAAGCCATGCAGTGTTCGCTTGAGAGGGAGCCACACTTGCATGCAGATGAGGAGCTATTAGTTCCTAAGGACGAGCTTCTGGATGTGGATCAGCCATAAGAGGAAGTTCATGGAGTGGAAGAGACCACTCATGTAGCACCAACCATCAGAGGGCGCAAGCTCACTACAGAAGCTGAGCGACTAGCTTGAGATGCAGAGAAGGTTGTAGGACCACCTCCAGCACAGCGCAGACAGAGACAGTCACCGGATCGGTACACTGGATACATGGCTCTTGTGAGAAAATGTGTCGTGACAAAGCCATCCTATTTCTAGGAAGCTATGGAGGACCCCGCATGGGTAGATGCCATGGTGGAAGAGTATGATTCTATTGTCAGAAACAATGCATGGGAGATTGTCCCGCGACCGGAAGGAAAATCAGTGGTGGGTTCTCAATGGATCTAAAAAGTGAAGCAGGCGGATGACGGGAGTGTGGAGAAGTACAAGGCAATATTTTTTGCTCGTGGCTTCTTACAGATCGAGGGGATCAATTATGAGGAGACCTTTTCACCTGTCGCAAGGTACTCTTCCATATGGACGATCCTTTCTCTCTCAGCGCAGATGGGGTGGCACATCCATCAGATGGATATGAAGAATGCATTCCTCAACGAAGTCATTGAGGAGGAGGTGTACATAGAGTAGCCCGAAGGTTTCAAGATCTTCAGCAGTGAGTCGCATGTGTGCAGACTGAAGAGAGCATTGTACGGGTTGAAGCAAGCACCTCGTGCTTGGTACACACAGATAGACAGTTACTTCACCGGACTTGGATTCTCCAAGAGTGAGGCGGATCCTAACCTGTACCAGATTGTGGTGGAGGGGAAGTTGCTGATCATTGTACTGTATGTAGATGATCTGATTTTGACGGGTGATGAGCTGTTGATACTTTCATGCGAGGAGGATCTTGCTAGAGAGTTTGAGATGAAGGACTTGGGCCTCCTTCATTATTTCCTGGGATTGGAAATCTAGCAGCGCAGTGGTGGACTGTTTTTTTCTCAGGGTAAGTATGCCCGGGAGATACTGGAGAAGTTCAACATGCATGACTGCAAGCCTGTTGATACTCCTCTTCCTGGAGGTTGGAGGAAGGAGGATGCTACTTCAGCGGAGGTAGTGGATGCCACTGTTTATCGACAATTGGTGGGGTCGCTTATGTATCTGGTCAATACACGACCCGATATATGCTATGCTGTTAACCAGCTTTCGCAAGCTATGGTTAAGCCTACCAAGCTCTTCTGGAAGGCAAGCAAGCATGTATTGCGTTATCTTAGAGGCACATCGGGATATGGTCTGTGGTATAGTTAGGAGGATGAGGTGAAGCTATGTGGCTTCACGGATGCAGATTGGGCAGGGATCCCAACGAACCAAAAGAGCACATCTGGAGGGATCTTCAATATTGGGTCGACAATAGTTTCCTGGTACAGCAGGAAGCAGAGATCCGTGGCACTCAGTTCTGCGGAAGCCGAGTATATGGCAGCAAGCTTGGCTGCATGCGAGGCTATTTGGATGAGGAAGATTCTGGTCGGGTTGTTCGGGTCACATTTGGAGCCTACTGTGATTTATTGTGATAACCAGAGTTGCATTAAACTCTCGGCTAATCCAATATTTCATGATAGATCCAAACACATCGACATCAAGTACCATCATATCATAGATTGTGTGCAACGAATAATCATGTTACTTTCATATGTTCCCACGGAGGATCAGGATGCTGACGTCTTGACGAAGGCGCTCACCAAGAGCAAATTCGAATTCCACAGAGGCAAGATAGGGGTTGCAGATAATCCATATCTTGTTGAGAGGGAGTGTTGAAAATGCAACAAGATGATGGAGCTTAGTGAAATGAAGTCGCCTTCACTAAGTGGGCCCGCAGGCTATTTTTGGCGCAAAGTCTATTTTTAGACATATGGATCATGGTCTATGAGTTGTAGGATGCTATTTATGGATGATTGGTCAAGTTGGTAAAAATAGATGGACCTCTATTTTTAGACATTGGGTGGTTTCTATTTTTAGACTATCGGGCTAAAAATAGAACAGTCAAATATTATTAACCCTTAATAATATTAAGACTATAAACATTATCTTATCCTCTTGGAGCACTTCAGTTTGATGCTTGGATGTGGTACATGCAGCTGATAGAAGGAAATACGCTTTTACTAAGGGTTATTTGAGCTATTGCATGGTTGAATTCAGCTAGAACTCAAGTGGCGGAGTTTGGTGGAGTTGATGAGACAGTTGGTGGAGTTGTGTTCTGTTTAACTTAGTTGAACTAGTTGTATTTAGTCTAACTGAAAAATACACTAGTTATGAGTGGTGTGAATTAATTATTAATTAATTCATTAATTATTAACTCATAATTTAACTAAAGAACACATCAGTTAACTGCAATGCATGGACAGTTCAGTGGAGACTAGTGTTAGAGGTGGGTGAAAGGGTGAGTTTGCTATCAGTTGTGACTATTGGTTGTGCATGATATTTGCACACACATTGATGGATATTTCCAATGAGGATTTCACAGTTGGAGCTAGTGGGATTCGAACTTGTATCTCATTCATTACTCACTTGGATTGCGTAGTAGAGGCAGGAAGACTTGTGGAGAAGATTTGAACCCATGACTTGTTCAAATCTCAGTTAGTTTGTGCATAACTTTTTGAGATAGTACTGAGTACTTGTGAGGATTATTGTGCTATGTATTGTTACATGTTCTCTATCATTATACTATATAGATAGTTGGGGGTTTTCAGCTATTTCTTTCCCCATTACATACTGTTTTGATATGTGTGCTTGATTATTGTTTTATGAGCGCATGCGACTGTTTCTATTTCCGCATATTGATGATCAATTGTAGAAGAGGTTATGTATTATGCATGAAGCTTAAATAGTGTATAATATCGGTGAATAATTCAGAAAATTATTCAAATTTCTACACTAAGAGAAGGATAGAATTTCACAACAAAGCAGCAATCAATTGAATGCAAGAAGGAATTTTCCTAATGCTACTAACATAGCCAAAGAAGAAAACGAAAGGATTTTCTCTTGTTTTTCACTTTGTAATGATAAATCTACTAATGCAAAATAATACTTTTCATTTTCAAATAGAGAGAAAGAATGCAATTTTTTTTCTTTTATATGAATGAGAATCAGTAATGTGTTGTTACACTATAAGGAGAAAATTAACACTAACTTTGAGAAAATCGAATGAAATGATTAAACACAAACAGAAGAATCTCAAAACGAATATGAAACACACTCAAAACTAGACAATAATTCCTTCACACAAACAAATTTCTTTCAAATTGACTCAATAAGAAATGATATCTATGCTCAGGGTGATAAAGGGAGGGTTAAAGGGACACCAAGATGACAGTTAGACAATCCTACAACACGTAGAATCGAAAGAAAATACCAAGCAATCAAACAATAAGATGAAAAATAGAAAGACTAAAATGACTCATACACAGCTCAAAAGCTCAGTAGACATGTGGCCAAACAAGCAATCAATGACACCTAGAAACCCTAGGATGAAAAAGTCACACTGATCAGATGAGAGACAATAAACTGAAGATAATGAGACAGGGAAGTCAAAAACAATCCAAGTGGACTAATCCAAGGAGGAAAAACCAAATCAGAGGGTAATATGCACTGGAAAATTAAACAAAGAGGCCTAAATCCAAACCCACAGGATTTGGCGTGACTGTTCAGCAGTAATCCGCGCTGAACAGGGGAAATTTCTCCCGAAACAAAGGAAACTCATGCCAATTGGTGTGACTGTCAGAAAAACAGAAACGCTGAGTAAGGAAACCCAAGAAAAGAGAAAAGGTAGCTGATAAAAGACTAGGCTTACCACTCTGAGAATAGGTGGGATGGCTTGGAACAATAAAATAAGCAAAATAAATCAGAGAAATGGAAATACGACCAAATTCGGATAGAAAATAAAAACTCCAAGACGAATCAATGAGAGAGACAAACACAATGATCCCCAACAGAGTCACAAATTTGTTGAGCAGGAAAATCCCCTCTACAAACAAAGGCGATCCCTCTAGCCCTAGGACGGGTCTAGAAACTATGGGAACATAATAAAATATACCTTCCTAGATTGTAAATGAAATTTAGAGCAAGGAATATGACCCACCTTGTTCTGATGTTATGTTATCCTCTTCTGTCGAAGCTTCTTAGTCTGTCGCTATTCTCAAGCTCGATACACGCTGCTACCAACGTTTGATTTCCTGTACAGACAGTCAAGACACTGCTATAAGCGTAAAACCACAAAAAACATAAAATAGTTAAAACCTATCTAATTGATCAAGGAATGCTATAAACCTCATTATAAATGTAAACAAGAGTGGAATATAAACATCAGTTGCATTTTATTATGATAAAGACAAGGGGAGTTTACAACCATGCCTTGATGTTGAGGCTCTCCTTTGGCAGGTCCATATCCAAGCACATTTTCAACACCCTCATACACAAAGGTCCAAGATCTCACTATATTCCTAACACACAAAAATAATCACACTCTTCTCTATTCTCCTGAAGCTATAACAGCACTATAATTGTTTCTTCTCTCTATGCTTGCTGCTTCTAAGTAGCTAACTAAGGTAGCAAAGGTGAAGGAGGTCTCCTTATATAACAATGGAGGATGAGGATATGGGACCTCAAATAATGGGAAAGAAGCTTATCCTTTGGAGTAGTTCCTATTTTATGGGAACAAGAAGCCTAAAGTGGAATTCCTTGGCCACATCCTCAAAAAAAACTTCCAACTCTTCTCTTCACGAAGCTTCTAGTCGTGGAAACTTCGTTTCTATTTTAAGAAAATTTTCAAAATAGGATCGGCATGGGTCAGAAATTAAGACAGAGAGATGATCATCATGGGTCTTAGTGCAAATATCAACTATCGGCGTGGGTCAGACACTGAGACAAGGCGTTGACCTTGAAAACTAGGTTTTTATAGGGATCTTCCAGAAAAGTTATAAAGGGAGATGAATTGGCAGAAAAAGTGTGGTTCGTGGGTATGTATTCCATGCTTGGAAAGTACACAAGGGTCACTGTATTAGTCCTCTGGGATCAAGGAATAGGTACTATAGGGACGGTGACAAATTTATGTGTAACACCCTTCCATTGGGATAAGGTTTCGCAAGCTTATTTTGATGTTGTCAAGGATACACTTGTCCGGGAGTCAAAAATGTATCCCCTCAATTATCAGAGTGATTTCTTATATATCGTCATAGTTGATACGATCATTGCCATGGTTTTGGTCCAAGAATAATATGGGATAGAAAATATGATATATTATTTGAGTCGTAATCTCAATGATATGGAAGTGAAGTATTCATACATCAAAAAGCTTGCCTTGGTCGCTATTCAAGTTGTCCAAATATTTCGCCATTATATCCTGTTCTGGAAGACCATTGTCATTTTGGATTTCAACCCCATGAATTTCATTCTGTCACCTCAATTGCTGGGGGGGAATATTCAAAATGGATTTTCATTTTGCAGTAATTTGATTTGGAATTCATCAAATCCAGGTCAAAGAAGTCTTTAGTTTTAGCTCAGCTTCTTTGCGATCCTCCCTCTAACAGTAATTCTACTATATCGGAACCATAAATTCCTGATGAGTCTCTATTTCTGATCATATCATCTAATCCTTGGTATGGGTATTATATCATTTATCTCCAAACCCATACTTTTCAGTCAGATACCTCTCACTCTCAACAATGATGTATTCGGTACCAAGCCAAAGATTATCTGATCGTTGGCAATACAATTTACTGTCGTGGTTTTGATATGATTTTAAGGAGGTGCCTCACTCATGAGGAGGCCGAGAAGGTTTTAAATGATTTTCATGCTGGGGATTGTGGCGGAAACTTGTCTAGATATGCTACCACGCAGAAAAATACTCCACGTCGGTTACTTTTGGCCAACCATAGTTTTCAACTACGTCCTCGTGGTCAGAAGTTGCCATGCGTGCCAGATATTTTATTGTAAAATCCACGAACCGCCAACGCTGATGCATCCTATTACTGTTGTGTGACCATTTTCAAAATGAGGCATTGACTTCATGACCTGCAACCCTCGTTCATCCATGGGGCATGGATATATTATTTTTGCAGTAGACTACTTTACTAAGTGGGCCGAAGCGATGCCTACATTCAACAACACAGGTGAAACAACTGCATTATTATTTTTCAATCATGTCATCTCATGGTTTGGTGTTCCACAGGATATATTCACAAATCATGGTAAGCATTTTTAAAATCACATAATGAATGAGTTGACTGACAAATTAGGATTTTTGCATGACTATTCTACTCCTTATTATCCACACTCCAACGGACAAGTTGATGCTATTAATCAAATTCTTAAACAAATTCTTCAAAGAATGATAACAATTCATAAATGAAATTTCCATTTGATCATGTACTTAACTTTGTGGGCTTACCGAACCTCAGTGAGAAATGTAACTGGATCTACCTCCTTTCAATTGGTGCATGGTCTGGAAGCTATCTTGCCTATCCAATGTGAAATACTTTCGTTAAAACTTGTCGTTGACTTGTTACCTGACACATCTTCTGAAGAAGCACATCTTTTAAACCTCATCCATCTTCATGAAACACATCGTGAAGCCGCATTGGCCAACGAAGCACATAAGCAAAGTACAAAGGTGCAATATGACAAACATGTCCAACCTCCCATATTCTTAGAGGCTAACCTGGTCTTACTTTATGATCAGGAATCTGATGTAATAGGTACAGGAAAATTTGAGCCGTTATGGCATGGCCCCTATATTGTCAAAATATTTCTTTTTAAGGGTGCCTACAAGTTGGTAGATTATGATGGATTGGCGCAACCCCGAAATGGGTTTTTTTTGAAATGTTACTATGCTTAAACATGAGTGTGGTAAATTTTTGTATTATATTGTATATATGCTTTTGATTTGAATTTACTGTCTTAGTTTTTTTTTTTAGAGTTTTCTTGAAGTTAATAATCCTCTTTACATTTCATCGCAGATGTTTGAATCTTTGAAAGAATTCGTTGGGTATGTTGATGGTGCTAGTCATAGTACATAGAATCTATCCTCTGCAGCATGGTCCATTTTTGCTCCGAATGACGAGTTAGTGAGTTTTATCTACAAAAAATATCACTGAGTATAGAACATTGATCGAAATTCTTTCTAATTCCATTTCATTTGGTATAAATTGCATCATCATTAGGTTAGACTCACAACTTGTGGTGCTGCAACTTACTAGCATTTATACTGTCAGAAATCTAACACTGCAACATATGTTCCTAAGAGTTTGACTTTTGGAAATACAGTTTGATTTCATTCAATATCAACACATTTCCATAAACTTGAGAACATTAACTGATTCCTTAGCTAATTATGTTATAAATAGACATTTGCAACACATGTAAAGACATATTTTCAATTCACATCACATAATTGAATAGGATTGCACAACAAACATAGGAAAACACTGAAAACAAATAGATAGATAGTTGTAGGTTTTTACAAAATTTGTGCCTAAGACACATTGGTCATTTTACCTCAAAATTTATGCAAAATTTCAAAGTAAACTAGTGATGCTCATGATAACAAGCTACTAATCTATCTATCCTATGCAATAACCACATCCAACAGTTAGGAACGAAAATAGTATGGTGCTACAGTCTCATGGTTAACTCTTAGATCCAGAAATCTGGAATCTCGAGAGTTAATCCCTCTATGTGATGTTGTAGCTGAGCAAGAGTCTCGATCATATCCAAATCCCAAAGGACTTCTCTCCTTACATCCCTCTCTACTGGTTCCTCTTCTCTCTGCTCTGGCTGACCCACTAGTCGAACTCAACCTACATCTGCATACATAAAAAATTTAGTTTAGTCTTGGGAAACATCAAAATACAAAAACATGTATAAACCTTAGAAAAATATTAAAAAATAAACATGGTCAAAAAATTCTTACCAATTGCACCCTATTGAGCATCATCTGGTAGAATCAAGTCTAGATCTCCTTGGAAATCTATCCCTACATATGCATAATCATCAATTGAAATCATCTATCGTCTAAACCAAGCAAAGAATGCAGTAGAGAATACGATGATCGATTGACCAGAAAATATAGCCATCAATTCTACCCATCTTTGCATTCGTAGATATCTAGGGCCAGATATACCCAATGTAACATGTTGGGGCTGCATCAATGGAATCTGATCTAAGGAAAAGGAAATCAGGATCGATCCATAGTTGAAATTATTCTTCCTTCCTCTCTTTTCCATGGTCATTTGTTCTTTCATCTAAAAGAGGATAGCTTCAATCTAGTTAAAAACGGTTTGTTCCAAACACTCTAGTGCAGACTGCATGTATGATCTGTTTGCCACATGAAATGTGGCAGAACCAGAAAGCTTTGCGATAGTGAATAGGATGGTCCTCAAAAGAAAATAGTGTACATCATGGATGTTTATTTTCCCATCCTTACTAGGTTCAGTCCTAGGATGGCAGTGTTGCAGTATGTAATCTCTCACTGACTCTCCTCCAAGAGCAGACCCTGAAAGAGAAATGGGCGAACCTCGCCTCGATAATCCTGTGAGAAAATAAATGTCCTCCACTAATATTGGGACCACTTTGTCAAAAATTTGAAAATCCTGTATCGTCAGATCCCATGAACGAACATGGAACTCCAATAGTTCCATTTGTTGCCTCATACCCTGTTACACGGTATTTTTTCACAGTCCCTGCAATCCCTATTCCGCACATTGGAGGACCATTTTAGTGACACCGATGTACTGTCATACATTTCCATAAATGTCATTGCATCCCTTGGTATGTCAATATCATAATCTATGATGATAATTCCTTAAGAAGACCTTCAAAATCATATGATTTTGGGTCGGCGCTGGTAGGTAGTTATGGCCTCGCGCCCATGGAGAAATTAACACTAGGCCCCACACCCTTTGGCTCTCTGTCTTAGAAGGGCACCCGCGCTGAGCTGCTTTTGGAAAGTTTTTTGAAATAGAAATGAAGCTTCCATGCTTAACATCTTCGTTAGCGGAGTCATCATGGTTTTTTAAATTGAATCATGTCGAGTTCCTCTCTTGGCTTGTAAGTTCCTACAATTTTGCAACTCCCCAAAGGGATAGACCTCTCCTCCACCTTATCTGGGATCCCAAACCACTTCCTCCTCTCATATAAACTCTTCCTCCTCACATTGATTCAGCTAGCTGAAAAATCATTAATATAGCTGGTGTGTTGAAGAAAGTAGAGAAGAATCCATTATTGAGAGAGATTTTAAGCCCATTTCCTCATCGAGTCGAATGCCGAACAAATTCTTAAGAAGCACCCGACTGAACCCGTCGAAGGAGATCTGCAACGTCAAGGCATAAGGTTGTAATATTATTTTTCATTTATCAATAATACATGACTAGTTTCTGGTTCCAACTTTGTTTCCATTTATTTGCAAAGTGTTTAGCTCTGTAATATTCCTTTTCAGAAATTTCTTCAATTTCTTCAATGAGGACGTTGTATAAGGAAAACCATGCAATAAAAACACTAAAAAGGACTTGGATCCTCTTTTATATGTTGTATATAGCTTAAATATAAAAGGGCATCAGAAATAAATTATTCTAGATACACTAAACAGATCTCCCCAACTCAAATATGCTCAAAAGCACCCCAATCCCACTACTTCATAAAATAGAAATTTTAGACACTGTAACAGCGTTATTTTTAATATGAAAACTAAAAAAAAAGATAATGAAACACATATATATAGCTTTCATTCATCATAGAATCTCAAATGAGAGGTTTGACCTCTTTTACAAGCACATCGGAGCACCCCGACAAGGGTTTCTGGCAAAATAGCAACACAAGATACAACACTACATAAAATAACACTGTACCCAGCAACTCTGTATTAGAAAATAATAAATTTAATCTTAAATACACAAATAATACATAAATTGGCCCAAGGCCTCCCTCAATAGACCTCTTAGAGTGAAATAGACACCTCCTCCTCAAAAAGAAGCATAAAACAAGAGGGTTTCACCCAGCTGCTGCTGCTAATGCAGAAATGACACAGTTAATGAATTTGAATGCATTGTATGTGATGAAAAATAGATAACCTCAAGGAAAATGATGAAAAGTGAGCTCAGGACCTCCTCCTTAGATCTCCCAATCAGCTAGACCAAAGGTAAGGATGGAATTCCCGCATGAGAATTCTTTGCACTAAATAGTGCTGCAACTCCGGATAAACAACTGAAGCTTGCAATCAATCATAAGACCAAAACAAGATGAATTAATGAATTAATCCTTTGCTACTATCTCCTCCTTCTTATCCTTGGTGATCTTTTCCACCCCGGACCCCACTCATTGGTGATCTGACTTCCTTGAGAAGATTTCCCTTTCAAAACTGCGTTGCCCTAGTAGCTTTCCCTCCTTTTGTGACAGTGTTGTTGACTTGTTCAACTGGATCTAGCTCATTTATTTTCCCTCCTTTCACACCAAAGTGGCTTTATTTTTCCCTCCTACTCCAATCCCTTTTCACACTAGGATATGTTTTATTGTCTTCCCTACTTATTATTTCAAAAATGGAGCAGCTATAATATTCCAAGTAGTAGTGGCTAATTGGGAATATTACAGTCCTCCCCGCTCAAAATTTTCTTTCCCACAAGCAACATTAAAGAAGGATGCTGCAAGATATTCTCTCCCTCCCAAGTGGCTATTGGAAATACTGTCATTGATGGCAAAGGAGACAACAAAGAAACAGAGAGATAGCAAAAGAAGACTGACAAGGAGAACATTAGACATGAATAAATTCAAAAAGAGATAGCAAAAGAGGAAACAAAGATGTAGAGAGGTAGCAGAGACCTGCATAGAGCTAGAGATATCTGAAGAGCTGCAAAGGGTTGAGTAGCTATGAAAATGGCCATTTGAAGAAGTAGCTAAGCAGAGACAGGGCCATTTGAAGAAGCATGGCAACAAAAAGAAGTAGCTCAGACACCAGGAAGAAGCAGAGATAGGGCTTTTGTATCTGATTTTTATATATATGAATGAAGGAATTGGTTTTTAGGTATATGTACTCTTTGATCGAATTTGGTGTGATGAATGGTTGAGTTCTGTGGATGAATATATGATAACCCTGTTTGATTGAAGCAATAACACAGGGTTGAATTGATTTGAGAATTCTATTGTGTAGAATATGTGATGTGAACCTTACAGTGAAGTTTAATGTGAAGCGCAGGGTCGTAACTCAAGAAGGACAAGGCACAGTTGAATGGATCAGTGAGACTAGAGCCATAACTCTGTTTGGAACCCTATTCAATTAAATGCAGAACCGATGTTATAAAGAAGTAACAAAAAAAAATGGAAAGCTATGGCGGAACTACGATATGAAGAAAAAAAGGTGAATAAGAAGAGCGAGGGCGGAGTTATACATATATGGTAAAGGCGCTAAACAATTGGAGGAACCCCGAGATAAACGGAACCTTGACTCGATAGTGGAACCAGGAGCATGAACAATAAACATAGGTTCAAGCCACAAGACCAGTCGTATCGCGCATCTCCTCAAGTGGTAAGCTATTTTCACTTTTCGAACATGATATTGTTATTTGGAGGACATGTGTAAAATAGTGGTATTCAAAAACCACTTACATCGCGTAATTTTTGAGATTTAAGCACTGTGCATCTAATTTGCGTGATATTGCATGATAGCCCTTAGATGGGCGTCCAAACTTTAGTTGGAGCGTGAGAGCAGGTTGTTCGTTGGATTATAAGTCAAGTTTCATAAACGATAAGCTGGTAAGTTAACGTGGGACCCAATGTCAAAGGTGCGATGCGATAATGTTCAATATTAACCTTTGACATTCGGGGTTGTGGGCATAACAGTTATATGCACTGGACATTGTTTAAACAAGGTTGAACTTGGTATGAAATAAGTGGTTGAGGATTTACCTTTGGGTTAATACATGTTGCGTGGGTATGCATTAATGTATGTGAGAGTTGAAGATTTGTTATGAATTCGATAAAAGAGACCAATTCCATAAAGTGGGTTTTAAAATGAAATGGAAACTTTACATATGGACTGAGATTGTTAATGATAGTGATGGAACTGTTAGCCCCCCTATGAAACTCTTGTCAAGCAAGCTGGGGGCTAGATTGTCTTGGAGCCTTCAAGGAATGCCTTTCCCCTGAAGACCCATCCTCCTTGAAGTCTCTTTGTGTTGTGCCTAATATGAATCCTATTTTCCGATCCATCCTTAAAAGCCCTACTGCTCCCCCTTGCACCCCTACAATTATCCCTTTGTCCCCCTTTCCCTCCTTCTGTCAAAATAACTTGGTGCCCCAATTTCCCTGGTTCATCCCTGAAATCCCCTCAAGATCCCCTTGAAATCCTATTTCTGCCCCTTGGTTGGCTTGTTCATCCTTCATCCTCCTATCGTTGCCTTGGGCTAACCTTAAAACGCTTTAAAATGGGCCTCAACCATAAAGTACATTAAAACAGGCCTAAAACCCACTTCTAACCTTACAACAAGCCTCAACCCCTTTCTCCGTTAGCCCCGCTCCTATACTTCCATGGAACTCGGCACTATAACCGAAACCCAGTACTAAAGGCGCCTATCTCAAAACATTTCGGTCGCAACCGCAGCCGTTAATCTCAGCCGATTGAGCAGTGGTAATTAAATCTCCAACGCCCGCGCTTTCACCGATTGTTTCACATGCCGCCATCGCCATCCATTCACATGTCGATCCGATGGTCCACGTTTCCTCCGCCAGTGGACCCCACAACGCACTATCCCAGAAACCACCAGTTTATTCCACACCACCATCTGCGAATTGGCGGTATTCTCCCATCGCCTAGCGATTCCACTAGCTGATCGTCACGTGTCCACTGTATGAATCCAAAACGACTTTCTCCCCACGCATTATCTCTTGACCAAAGTTTCCCAGCGAAATCATCGTGCGCCATTGGATCTCACGCGCCCCATCCGACGGTCATCAGTCATACAAGATGCGCACCGCTTAACCTGGTCCATCGCATCCGCCGTTGACCATTCCGCCATCGCCCAGGCCTCCACGTCATCCGTCCACCTGGCTTCCCATATGTCATGTCACCCCACATGCACTCATCGTACCTTTCGACCATTCCATTGCATATGATCATTCGTTTTCGGGTTTTTAATGTTTTTTCCGTTCAAACTCCGCTCTGCAAAGACTGCCACCTCCGACAGAACGATTTATAACCATTTCTTCCCCAGTTCATCATCTGCACGGCCATTTTCCATTCTCTGCACCGCATCCATCACCCCCACCCATTGATCTCTTGACGAGTTTGTTGTTTTGCAGGGTTCGAGCGCAGAAAACCGCCACAGTTCATGGTTTCTGTCACAGTGGCAGATACGCAAGGAAAGGCCATGTACCATAGACACACATAATGAAGAAAGGGCCCAAGGAGTTTTTCGATGTGTTTGGAAGTAAAGGACGGGGTTAGGACTCTGTCAACTATCTGCAGGAGTGGCAAAGAGCACTCAGCGAGGTAGCCAGTGAGTTAAATCATCAGATTGGAGATTCCAAAGGCTTAATCTCGTTTTCAGAGGCCAAGCACCAATTTGAATGCCCCCGAGGTCAATCAGAGGTTTAATGCATAGGAGATCGTACCATCAGGACCGTCTTTGTCAGCAGAATGTTTTTCTTCAAGTACAGAGCACACATACAGCTTTTATTATGCACATTTTCCCCGAAGGCTTTTCCACCAGACAGCAGTTCAAAATCGCCAAGAGAATTTATATGACAGGCTTCTCAGCAGTTTATTTTACTTTTGTTTAAATCACAAGTACGGCACCGCAGCCAAAATGTCCAAGTCATATCCAGAGAATATCATCCAAGCATCTAGAGAATGATAGGGGTTAAATGCTCAGCATGCAAACAGAATGGGCTTCGGCCCTGCATTCATTTCTGTGTTTAATATTGCATTTAGTTCCTCACCTACCCTCTCAGTCGATCCTATGTTCATCCTCCGCTATAAAACATAGAAATAAAGTTTGTTGTGGTTTTTGATGAGATATCAGTGAAATGCAAGTGTTTTCCTCCTGAGACAAGTTCTCTATGTATATTGTAAGATAGGCTGAGATTCGATGTATTCAGACTGAATGTTCAAGCTATGGGCTATGATGTACCTAATTGGTGTTGTTTTTAATATGAAAAGCATGTTTCTTTGGATCCTGATCTAAAGCAGCTGGTGATGTTTTCCTTTCCTCTGTATTTTTTATTGACTTGCTTTCATTTCATCTTGTTTCTTCAGGCTTGCATCAGAATTTTGGCATAAGATTTACCCTTGATAGGTACCTTATGTTGCTGCTCTCCCAGCCTTTTATGTTTTATGCTTATATGTGTATCTGAACATTGATTTCGATTGATCTAACCAGTGTAAGTGGATGTTGTTTCCTGCTCTTTGATGTATGGATTAATGAAATTGATTTTTAGATGTTCTTGTGAGGATTTAGTTGGATGAGTTAAGAATACTGGGAGGTCTATAACCTTGCCTCTGCCTCTCTAGGATATTTCCACCCTAATTAAACCTTTCTAAGATCCCCTGTCCTACCTCTGATTTTGTCCAAGAAAGTTTGGAGTTAAATGACCTCTGACCTGATCTATAGACAGGATTGGATGGTTCCCCTCTTTCATTTTCTGTCCTCAATGCCCCATTCCCAATATCATCTCTAAGATCCAATTGCTCTAGATGACTAGCCCAACTGAAAGCTTGCACATTGATTACAAATAAATCCTTTCTTGGCTCCATTGCCCAATGGCCTTGATATTCCCTGGATTTTCTGTCTTAGCCTAATCCCTTCGGTCATCATACTTGTCTTATATTGGACCTTCCTTTCCTGGTTCCCAACAACCAAACACAAACAATTAAACAAACAACCCTGAGCATATAACTAGCCTAAAACCTTAACATTTGAGCCTCAAAGACATACACTTTTATTCATATAGAGAGATCCCTCTCTGGACCTAGGAGGGCTAGATCCTCAGGTCTGAAAGTGGTTCTATGTTTTCTCATATTTTGGTCTTGTCAACCTGGCCAAAACATGGGAACCCCAACATAATGGCGACTCCGCTGGGGACGTTCTGAATGATTTCCATCTCACTACATCAAAAATTTCAGAAACCTACGTCTCTGGTTAGGTTTACAGTAAGTTGCTCCTTTCTAGAATCGGCCTCCATTATTGAATATCCACCACACTCTTAGACAGAGCCTGGACAGGGCCAGGTAGCCTCCGGATCCCACCTTCTTCGGAAGTGGCATATCTGGTAAATGCCCTCCCAGTCAATCTCTGGTTGGATGTTACTGTCATGAGGAGATTCCTGAAAGGTGATACTGCTCGAGCACTGTGGTGGACAGTGTAACCCCTTAGACATACCTTGAAACCCTCCGCCTGGCGACTCCATTACTCCTGAACGAAAAGAATCCACTGGTGATCAGTAGGCCTGCTGATTATCTCAGTTTCAAAATAGACTCCACTGGGAGACCAGCCTCTGAGACAACATTAACCACAGAAGAAGTAACGATTAGGGTTAAGATGCTTGGCTAAGAAACAACATTCTGGCTTTTAGAACCATTCACACAAGAGCTCACCCTAACCCTGACCCACCTGAAATAGTTGACAATCCAGAGAGTATCCTCAAGGGAGCTCCTACCCTTAAAAGACCAACTATTTCCACTCACATTCATAGAGCTAATTATGAACCGGAAGACCTAGCAGCTCTATCACTTTCTCCCCTTGACCTAGATCCTCCAAACAGATTACCCAGAACTAGGTCATTCAATTACCTAGACCAACAAGACCTTGAGCCTCATAGTACGCCAGCTCACAGTGGTCAGTACACTAGAAACAACAGAACCCCTCCATCTACACCACCTGATATCCATTTCATTCAAAACTTGGGGCTCTCCTAATATCCCCATCATCCAAATACCAGCTGCTCAAGCCAACCCTATACCTCATCAGAACATCATCATGGCAGCTTGGTACGCACCTTTAGTTCTACCACAGCCCTTGCTACCCTTACCCAATGATTATCAGTCAAAAATCCCACATTTCAATGCTAAAGAATCCATCACAGCTCAATAACATGTAGATAAGATGGAGGATTCTTTTGATTAAATGGAAATTGATGATGAAACAACCAAAATGAGAATATTTGCCCAAAGCCTAGAGGGTGAGGTAAAGAAATGGTTTAAAATTTTACCTCCTGGTAGTATCCAAGATCTCCCTACATTATATCGAACCTTCATAGACAAATGGGAAGTTAGAGCAAACCCTCGCCAGCTCCTAGCGGAATACATGTCCCTTAAGAGGAATGTGTGAGAGAGTGTACATGATTACACCACTAGATTCAACAGCATTTACAATGCTCTACCTCCACACATGAAGCCTCCACAAGGTATGGCCCTGGCCAAATATCCAAATGGATTTGATGCTGACATGGCCTACGAGCTTAGGGATAAAGAGTACACCACATTGCAAGACATGTAGAAAGGAGCCATAACCATAGAAGAAAACTTGATGGAAAAAAGGGCAATATTAAAAGCTGAGAAAAGGGTAACATATAGGGATGACACCGTAGCTTCCGCTTCAGACCCAAATTATGACAGAATATCTAAAAACGTGGATAAGCTGCAACAAATGATGGAAAAAATGGTTGTCACAATCAGCAATCAGAACAGAAACTAGAACCAAAATCAAAACCAAAACTTTAGAAGAAACAACAATGCTCCCAACAGACAAAAAGAATAAGATCAACAAGTTATTCCCCCATTCCAAAACTTTTTAGATAAAGATGAGGGGATTATAGAGGAGTCTGAAGGGAACACAATAAATATGTTTGAAACAGAAGATCCAGTCCTTAACTGTGATTCAGGGGAAGATCAACCCTCACCTTCATACTGGGATGAGGAATGGTTAGAAACCAAAGATTACAGATTAGGATTTGAAAATGCCATGCTACAGGTCAAGGAACAATATGAGCTTAGGAGCAAAAAGAACCAAGATACTTCCAAAACAAAGACTCCTGTGGTAACCATCAAGAAAAGACCTGATAAAACTTCTAAAGAAACTGCTGCAAATGAAAAATCAGTAGCTGAAAGTTCTGGTAAACACAAGGAAAAGGACAACCAAGACACAGAAAAACAAAGCCAACCAACCAGCAGTACTAGCACTTCAGTTAATACTCCTGATAAAATTGTTCCCAACCCTGTACATAGTGAGAAATCACAAACTGATTCAGCTACTAAGGAAGTAGCAAATAAAATATAATTGAGCGCTCCAAAGACACTGTCCACTTTCAATTTAGAGAGTGAGATTGCCAAAATCAAAATCTCTGTACCATTATCTGAGCTAGCCACTCAGGATGTATATAAAGGCCAAATTCTGAAAGCATTGAATTTAGGGGAAAACAATGACTCTGTAAATTTGAATGATGATCAACCTGCCCTCCTATTTGGTCCAAAGATTGAGGGAAAATTTCAGGAAGGGGTAGTGCCACCTTTCTATATCAGTCTCAACATTCATGACAAAATCCTCCACAATGTCATGCATGATTCTGGAGCATCACACAATTTAATGCCTAAGGTAGTGATGGAAAGGCTAGGCCTAGAGATAACACGACCTTACAAAGATCTATATTCATTTGACTCTAGCTGAGTAAAATTCCTAGGCCTAATCAAAGACTTATGTGTGATCTTGACCCAAATCCCAGCTAAATGTATGGCCATGGATGTGGTGGTGGCAGATGTGCCACCCAAGTATGGCATGTTGCTATCTAGATCATGGGGAGCTAAACTGCAGGGAACAATGTAGATGGATGGCTCATACGCCACTATCCCTATATTTGGCCAACTCAAAAGACTGTATAGAGGGTCTCAGACGAAATTTCTAGTCAGTAGCCCTGAGAACCCTGAAAATTCACCATTATACTCTATACACACAGACCTGGATTCTTTCATTCTTTATAATGACCAATCCTTAGAAGAGCCAGAGTCAGAATGTAGAAATACAAACAAGGACACAGAGCCCATGGACTTTAACATAATGGCTACCCTAGAAGAATATGATGAAGAAAACCATGGGCAGGAAAATGAAGACGAAATTCAGAGTGAACTAGTGACCCAATGCAGTCAGCCTGTTAGTCACACCCTTCAAACTAACATACCACATGAAGAACAAGATAACCCTCAGACTGGTACATACTCCCCAATGAAACTTAATGGCGAACCCCTGTGGGAAATGAAATTCGATGGGTCCTGTACTAAACAAAATTCCGGAGCAGGGGTGTGGCTACGAAACACAGGAAATGATCATGCAGAAAGCCACACTGTGAATCTGCATTTCAAATGCACAAATAATATTGCAGAATATGAGGCTCTCATCTTGGGTCTAAAACTATTGAAAAAATTAGGAGCCCGTAGGATAGCTGTGAAAGGAGACTCAGAGTTAGTCATCAAACAGGTGAATGGTGAATACAGAGCAAAACACCCCAGGTTGAGAGCATACAGGAATGATGTAGTAGATTTATTGAAAACCTTCATTGAATATGAATTGGTATTTGTTCCTAGGAGTCAAAATGTCATTGCAAATGGATTAGCTTGCTTGGCTAGTTCATATCCTAAGACTCCCCCTGACCAACAAATCATCGTTCAAACTAAGTTCAGACCTACAGTGCCAGACAACGAAAAATATTGGTAGGTCTTTGAAGGAGACAAACAAATTGAAGACTTCCTGGTGGGCAGAAATGAGTTTGAATTTTCTGATTTAGACTCAAAATCTGATGACAGCTGCCCAAGTGAAAATTCCCCAGATAAACAAGAAACACCCTGTAACATAGAAATAAATACTTTTTCTGAAGAAACTGGAAATCCAACCAAAAAATGTGAAAATGCAGATATTGAAGAAATGGAGGTGCTGCAGACCAAGGACAAGAATATACCTAGATGCCTAGCACCCTTAGAGGACCTTTTTGACTTTGATGACGTAGCAAAAAATCCCACTATAGAACATGCAGATTTAGATGTGGAAGAATGCAACATAGGCACTAAAGACAAACCCAAAATGATCAAACTGGCTAATTCTTTACCTGCAGACATGAAGAAGAAATACATTGACCTGTTTAAGGAATTCATTAACATGTTTGCATGGAGCTATGAAGACTTAAAAGCCTACGACACCAACATCATACAACACAAGATACCCTTGAAGGAAAATCAAAAGCCTTTCAGACAAAAACTCCGTAGGATTAATCCAAAACAATTTCCTGCAGTGGAAAAGGAAATTAAGAAGATGTATGATGCATGCATTATAGTCCCTATAAGTTTTTCTGATTGGGTGTCAAACTTATTGGTTGTGAGAAAGAAAACAGGGGAGATCAGATTATGCATAGACTTCAGGAACCTCAACAGAGCCTCCCTGAAAGACAACTATCCTTTGCCTAGAATGGAACATATCCTGCAGAAGGTAGTGGGCTCTAAGAGAATCTCCCTACTTGATGGTTTTTCAGGATACAACCAAGTTCTGGTACTCCCAGAAGATCAACTCAAAACAATTTTTACCACTCCATGGGGCACCTTCATGTATGTGAAAATGCCTTTTGGATTGATGAATGCTGGAGCTACCTTCCAAAGAGCGATGGATATTGCTTTCTCAGATGAGATAGGACACTTCATAGTTATCTACTTGGATGACTTGACTGTCTTTTCTAAAACTGAAGAAGAACACTTGAAACATCTGAGGAAAGTCTTCGAAAAATGTAGAAGGTACGGCATGTCCTTAAACCCTAAGAAAACTGTTTTTGGACTGCAAGAAGGTAAACTTCTTGGTCACATTATATCTAAGAAAGGGATTAGGGTAGACCCACAGAGGGTTGAGGGAATACTTCAAATCACACATCCGAGAAACATCAAGGAGTTACAGTCCTTCATTGGGAAGATCAATTTCCTTAGGAGATTCATTCCTAATCTTGCTGAGCACCTTAGAAAAATGACCAACATGCTAAAGAAAGATGCAGGAATCAAGTGGACTGTTGAAGCCAAGAAATATTTTGAATTAGTAAAGCTTGCACTCACTCAAGCCCCTATACTTATCAGCCCAGACTTCTCAAAATATTTTCTGATATTTTCCTTTGCCTCTGAACATACAATAGCTGCAGTCTTGCTGCAAAAGAATTCAGAAGATAATGAACAGCCAATTGCCTTCTTCAGTAAAGCCTTAAGAGACGCACCCTTAAAGTACAATATAATGGAAAAGCAGGCCTATGCTCTGATTAAGGCCTTGAAATATTTTAGGGTGTACATTCTACATTCTCACACCATTGCCTATGTGCCAAATATAGTGGTTAAAGATATCTTGTCCCAAGACCCTTATGGGAAAAGGGGAAAATGGATTGCTACAATCTTAGAATATGACATTGAAATAAGACCCACCAAGCTTATCAAAGGTCAAGGCTTGGACCAGTTAATGGCTAAATCAAATCTGCAGGCCCTAGACATTAACATGATAAATGCCTTAGATGTGCAGGAAGGATTGCCCCATCCAACTGTTGAGGAGCAGTTTCAAAACTCTCCTTGGTATACCAACATCCTTTACGTGCTCACCAACCTCAATGCCCCTCCAGAACTGTCCAAAACAAAGGCCAGATTCATAAAACTCAAAGCTATAAATTACTGCATTATGAATGAGAATCTATATTGGAAAAATCCAAATGGTCTTTTGCTGAAATGTTTGTCTGAAACTGAAGCTGAAAGAATCAAACAAGAATTCCATGCTGGGGAATGTGGAGGCCACCTGAGTTGGAAAGCCACTGAAAATAAGATACTCAGGGCTAGTTACTATTGGCCTACCCTCTTTAGTGGTGTCCATAAAATGATAACTGCCTGTCATAAATGTCAGATCTTTGAAGGGAAAAGAAAGCTCCTCCCCCTTTCCCTACAACCCATTATTTTTGAAGGACCCTTTATGCAATGGGGCCTAGATTTCATAGGGGAGATTCATCCTGCCTCCTCTGGACAACATAAATGGATCCTAACTGCTACCGATTACTTCACTAAGTGGATAGAAGCCATACCCACTAGGAATGCCACTGATTTTGTCATCATTAGGTTCCTAGAGGACTTCATCTTATCTCGATTTGGCTGTCCAAGGAAAATAATCACTGACAATGCTGCTTCTTTCAGATCCAAGAAAATGATTGATTTCTGTCATAGGTACGGAATAGCGCTTGGCCATTCAACTGCCTATTACCCCCAAGGTAATGGTCTAGCTGAATCATCTAACAAAAGCCTGGTTACAATCATTAAGAAGCTGTTGGAGGAAAAAAAAATGTCATGGCATAAGAAGTTGGTACATGCTTTGTGGGCTGACAGGCTCACCACAAAGAAATCCATTGGCATGTCACCCTTCCAGCTGGTTTACGATACAGAAGTAGTTTTTCCTACAAGCCTTGGAGTTCTAGTAATCAAACTTGTTTAGGAGATCCAATCAGAGGAAGACAACATGATAAGGAGAATAAATGAAACAATCTATCTGCATCAAACAAGGGAGCAGGTTTATAACAAAGCTGTCAGAGTTCAGGAAAGCATAAAAAGGAAGTTTGACAAAAGAACCAAAGCTTCAGATTTCAAGGTTGGAGACAAAGTTCTGAAGTGGGATTCAAGAAGGGAAGACAAAGGTAAACATGGAAATTTTGACAGGTTGTGGCAAGGTCCATATATCATTCAAGCAACTGTGGGTCCTAATGCATTTTTCTTACAAGAACTCGATGGTACAGAGCTGTTTGGGGGTCCTGTCAATGGAAGGATGCTCAAGCACTACTTCTGCTGAATCTCAGTTTCCAATTTCCATTTCATTGTACATACCATTGCATATTTTTGTTTTTCGAAGAAAAATAAAATGTCCCCAAAAATAGAGCAGGTAGAGGTTCAAACATGCTCAAATCATGAACCCCTGTGGTATAAAAGAGTGGCTCTATTATGATCAAAATATGAGCCATAAGAAACAGAGAGGCCGGTTCTAACGTGCTCAAAATCTGGACCAGCAAAGGAAAAGGAAAAATCAGCTCTAATATGCCCAAAACCAGAGCTGAAATAAAGGAATGAAAGTGACTCAAATCTGCTCAAAACTTGAGTCACAAAGAAAGAAGGATATTTCAAATTGCATATTTCAAGCCTTCAAAGTTTTGTTTCACTCCACAGCAAGTCAGACAGTCTAATCCTGGCTTGGCTGTTTTTCAATTTCCTGTTTTAGAATGTAGGAGAAGAAACCTGTTGGACAGTTTAATCCCAACAAGTAGTAGATTAGGTAGAGAAACATATGAGGCCAACCGTCTAATCTGGTCTCATGGAGCAATAAGGGTAGTTTTAGAATGGGTTGTTTTTGTTTCAAAAATAAAGTGTAAAGGGTCTGCTAGCCTAAATGCACCCTAAAAATAAAATGCTAGGATTGTAGTTTGGGTAGGTAGTTTGGTTGGGAAAATCTTTCTGCTGATGTTTCTATCATATTGTGGCAGCTGAGATCAAAGAAATAAGAAATATGGCTTAAAGCAGTAGGCATCTGGCCTACTCCAAATATTATTTCTGGTTTCTTGAATCCTTCAAGAAGAAGCCATCCCCATGTGGAGCCACTGTTAGCCCCCCTATGAAACTCTTGTCAAGCAAGTTGGGGGCTAGATTGTCTTGGAGCCTTCAAGGAATGCCTTTCCCTTGAAGACCCATCCTCCTTGAAGTCTCTTTGTGCTGTGCCTAATATGAATCCTATTTTCCGATCCATCCTTAAAAGGCCTACTGCTCCCCCTTGCACCCCTGCAATTATCCCTTTGTCCCATTTTCCCTCCTTCTATCAAAATACCTTGGTGCCCCAATTTCCTTGGTTCATCCCTGAAATCCCCTCAAGATCCCCTTGAAATCCTATTTCTGCCCCTTGGTTGGCTTTTTCATCCTTCATCCTCCTATCGTTGCCTTGGGCTAACCTTAAAACGCTTTAAAATGGGTCTCAACCATAAAGTACATTAAAACAGGCCTAAAACCCACTTCTGACCTTCCAACAAGCCTCAGCCCCTTTCTCCATTAGCCCCACTCCTATAATTCCACGGAACCCGACGCTATAACCGAAACCCAGTACTAAAGGCGCCTATCTCAAAACATTTTGGTCGCAACCTCAGTCGTTACTCTCAGCCGATTGAGCGGTGGTAATTAAATCTCCAGCGCCCGCGCTTTCACCGATTGTTTCACATGCCGCCATCGTCGTCCATTCACATGTCGATCCGATGGTCCACGTTTCCTCTGCTAGTGGACCCTGCAGCGCACTATCCCAGAAACCACCAGTTTATTCCACACCACCAGCTGCGAATTGGCGGTATTCTCCCATCGCCCAACGATTCCACTAGCTGACCGCCGCATGTCCACTGTATAAATCCAAAACCGCTTTCTCCCCGCGCGTTATCTCTCGACCAAAGTCACCTAGCGAAATCATCGTGCGCCGTTGGATCTCGCGTGCCCCATCCGACGGTCGTCAGTCATACAAGCTGCGCACCACTTAACGCGGTCCATCGCATCCGCCGTTGACCATTCCGCCGTCGCCCAGGCCTCCACGTCATCTATCCACCTGGCTTCATGTACGCCATGTCACCCCATGTGCACTCATTGTACCTTTCGACCATTCCATTGCATAGGATTGTTCGTTTTCAGGTTTTTAATGTTTTTTCTGTTCAAACTCCGCTCTGCAAAGACTGCCACCTCCGACAAAATGATTTATCACCATTTCTTCCCCAGTTCATCATCTGCACAGCCATTTTCCATTCTCTGCACCGCATCCATCACCCCCGCCCATTGATCTCTTGACGATTTTGTTGTTTTGCACGGTTCGAGCGCAGAAAACCGCCACAGTTCATGGTTTCTGTCACAGTGGCAGATACGCAAGGAAAGGCCATGTACCATAGACACACTTAATGAAGAAAGGACCCAGGGAGTTTTTCGACATGTTTGGAAGTAAAGGACGGGGTAAGGACTCTGTCAACCATCTGTAGGAGTGGAAAAGAGCACTCAGTGAAGTAACCAATGAGTTAAAGCATCAGATTAGAGATTCCAAAGGCTTAATCTCATTTTCAGAGGCCAAGCACCAATTTGAATGCCCCCGAGGTCAATCAGAGGTTTAATGCACAGGAGATCGTACCATTAGGACCGTCTTCTTCAGCAGAATGTTTTTCTTCAAGTACAGAGCACCCATACAGCTTTTATTATGCACATTTTCCCCGAAGACTTTTCCACCAGACAGCAGTTCAAAATCGCCAAGAGAATTTATATGACAGGCTTCTCAGCAGTTTATTTTACTTTTGTTTAAATCACAAGTACGGCACCATAGCCAAAATTTCCAAGTCATATCTAGAGAAGATCATCCGAGCATCCAGAGAACGACAAGGGTTAAATGCTCAGCATGCAAACAGAATGGGCTTCAGCCCTGCATTCATTTCTGTGTTTAATATTGCATTTAGTTCCTCACCTACCCTCTCAGTCGATCCTCTATTCATCCTTTGCTATAAAACACAGAAAGAAAGGTTGTTGTGGTTGTTGATGAGATATCGGTGAAACGCAAGTGTTTTCCTCATGAGACAAGTTCTCTGTGTAATATTGTAAGATAGGCTGAGATTCGATGTATTCAGACTAAATGTTCAAGCTATGGGCTATGATGTACCTAATTGGTGTTGTTTTTAATATGACAAGCATGTTTCTTTGGATCTTGATCTAAAGCAGCTGGTGATGTTTTCCTTTCCTCTGTATTTGTGATTGACTTGCTTTCATTTCATCATGTTTCTTCAGGCTTGCATCAGAAGTTTGGCATAATATTTACTCTTGATAGGTACCTTATGTTGCTGCTCTCCCAGCCTTTTATGTTTTCTTCTTATATGTGTATCTGAACATTGATTTCGATTGATCTAACCAGTGTAAGTGGATGTTGTTGCATACTCTATGATGTATGGATTAATTAAATTGATGTTTAGATGTTCTTGTGAGGGTTTAGTTGGATGAGTGAAGAATACTGGGAGGTCTAGAACCTTGCCTCTGCCTCTCTAGGATCTTTCCACCCTAATTAAGCCTTTCTAAGAACCCCTGTCCTACCTCTGATTTTTTCCAAGTAGGTCTAGAGTTAAATGACCTCTAACCTGATCTATAGACAGGATTAGATGGTTCCCCTCTTTCATTTTCATTCCTCAATGCCCCATTCCCAATATCATCTCTAAGATCCAATTGCTCTAGATGACTAGCCCAACTGAAAGCTTGCACATTGATTACAAATAAATCCGTTCTTGACTCCATTGCCCAATGGCCTTGATATTCCCTGGATTTTATGTCTTAGCCTAATCTCTTCGGTCATCATACTTGTCTTATATTGGACCTTCCTTTCTTGGTTCCCAACAACCAAACACAAAAAATTAAACAAACAACCCTGAGCATATAACTAGCCTAAAACCTTAACATTTGAGCCTCAAAGACATACACTTTGATTCATATAGAGAGATCCCTCTCTGGACCTAGGAGGGCTAGATCCTCAGGTCTGAAAGTGGTTCTATGTTGTCTCATCTTTTGGTCTTGTCAACCTGGCCAAAACATGGGAACCCCAACAGGAACCATGAATAGAAGTGGAACCGAGAAATGAACAGTAGAAGTGGCTTTGAAAAATCAACCAGCGGTTTTCGCAAAATAAATAGACGGTAAGTGGAATGTCAAAAAATAATGTGATAGTGCTCTTCGAATGATGCGTGACAAAGATGGTTTCCAAAAACCACGAATTTTTCACTTTTTCTGGGCGTTAAAGTGATGTGGGGAAAGTTTTGTGATTATCGTTCGATCAACTTTGTTAGAGATCAAAGGGGATTCACATTACAAGTTGCGAGGTCGATAATTGTAGGTAAGCTTCATATGTAGTGGGACCTAGATGTATTTGATACGACAGTTTGTATATGTGTGAGGCCTAATCAATAGTGGGTTGTGGTCGAGTATTGTTATGTTAAGAACTGGGTTCTTAACCAAGGTTAAATAGTTAACATAACAAACATATATATATATATATATAGTGGCTGAAGACATATGTGGTAAAAGGAATTTGAATATGACTATTTGTTGTAATTTATTAAAGCCCGAGTTATAATACAAAGCCGAAAGTTAATTAATCCAAAGGTTTTACGATAAGACTATTAAAAAAAAAAAGGTGCTTTCATGTGGAAATGAATTAAAAGTGGAGACTTTGGATTAAGTGGGTTCCTACGTTTTGTTTCATAATCAGAAATTGAAGAAAAGTGCCTCCACGTCAAAAGTTGTGAGTTTCCCAGATTGAAATAAAATTGGGCATAAATTAGAAACAAATTTTTATATGCACAGTGAACTTGGAGAATATGCAGAATTTATAATATTACTAGATTTGAGGAAAAGCAGGGGTACATGCTTATAAAGAAGTTATATTTCCGATAGATACACAATTGCAGTGAACATCAGAGGTATGCAAAACAGTTACTTGATGGCAGCAAAAAAGACAAAACTAGCAAGCCAAGGGTTAGAAAAGGGTTGACTGAAATTGATATATGCAACTGAAAATGTGAATGTAAATTTTTTTATTAATTTTATATTGTTTGTGATGCAAAGGCAAGTCTCCATAGGCAAACAAAACTCCACTGTAATATTGAAATTTGTACATATTGTTATATTTTTTTCTGATTGAGCTGGACAAAGAAATGAGAAGGTAGAAGTCAAAGAGTCATGGCTGTTCACTTCAAATTCTCTATAGAATACAAACAATCAAGAGGTGAACTCTATAAATGATATCTCATAGATATGCATAGAGAGGTTAGAGAATGGAGAATTGAGGTAGAGAGGGTAAGAAGGAGGAGCTAACAGAGAATTTCCAGAAGACCTGGGAAAATGATATATGTCAGATAAGAAGGCTAGTGGACAACAAAGAAGATAGAATAGAACAGAGTCAGTATCCAGTAAATTAGCAAGTGTTTTTCGAAAGAGTGAGGAAGTCGAGCTCCCTATCAAATTGTAGCTCGATATATGTCATTTGTAGCTAACCGAGGTAGGAGCCTCTGAGGTAGGAGCCTCTGTAGGTCAGTGCGTAGAAAATTGGTGGGTCTGGGAGCTCTTGTGGGGTTGTAGCTTGCAAAATTGAGGTAGGAGCCTCCTGTAGGTTGGTTCTCGTAGAAAATTAGTGGTGAGAGGGAGTTGGAGCTTGCCTTTGCATCACAACAATAATAATATGTGGTTTTCTCCCTTTATGGGTTTCCACTCATACCTGTTGTCTATATGCATGATGATTATGTGTTGATACTCTGTATTTATTCTGCTTAATACCTGCTGCTCATTTATTATGATTTTTGTTCCATTGTATATTAAGTTGATCACAAAATGATGAAGTGAAGAGTATAAAAAGTGTAAATTAGTTTAAAAGAAAAGTTTTAAGAGTCCATGAATGTGTTAAACTGATTCACCCCCCCCCCCCCACTCTCAGTTTAACTAAGGGTTCAAAAATTGGTATCAAAGAAGGTTACTTCTGTATCATTTTAACAACTGGAAGGAGATCCTAGGTCCCTAGGATGGCTAGTCAAGAAGGATGCTCAACCAATAAAGCCCCTTTGTTCACTGGTGCAAATTATGCCTTCTGGAAAATAAGAATGAGGACGTACATAATGTCTCTAGGAATATAATTCTGGGCTGCTGTGGAATTGGGATATGCCCCAAAGGCGACTGACTCAGAGAAAGAAACCAAACAAGATTTTGTAGCTAATGCAAAAGCCATGAATGCACTCTTAAATGGACTGTGTGAGGCATAATTTATCAAATTAATGCACAAAGAGACTGCCAAAGAAATTTGGGATACACTAGAAAACATCCATGAGGGAGAAAAAAATGTGAAGATAGCCAAACTTCAAGTCTATAAAGCTAATTTTGAAAATATAAAAATGAATGAGGATGAAGACATTGCCACCTTCTTTTTAAGGGTTGTAGAAATTTTGAATAACATGAAAGCTCTAGGAGGAACCACAAAAGAAAGTGTAATTGTTCAAAAGATTCTAAGATCTTTACTACCCTTCTTTAACCCCAAGGTTTCAGCCATAGGAGAAACATCTGATTGGGAAACTTTGACCATGAACCAATTACTTGGAAACTTAACTGCCTATGAGATGAGACTGCCACAGAGGAAGTCAAATTTGAGGGAGGAAGCCTTCAAGATAGAGAAGAACAAAGAAGGAAAAGAAGATACATGCTCCTGCTCTGATGAAGAAGAGGCCAAATTTGTTAGAAGACTGGAAAGAGGCTGAGGCAAGTATAAAGGTAAAATTCCATTTAAATTATTTAACTGTGGAAGAGTTAGAAACTATGCATCTAAGTGTCCTCATAAGAAGACAAAGAATCAGACTCAAGAATCAAAGAAAACCAGATCAAAGAACTGGCAGAAAGGGAAAAAATTCAATAGAAAAACATTTTATGCTTAGCAAGACAACAGTGCATCTGAAAGCTCAGATGAATCCTCCAATGAAGAGGGAACTTATGAATTTGTTTTGATGGCCAAGGAAGATCTTGAAGGATTCCTTCTAGAAGATGAGGAAGAAGGAGAAGTAGATCTTGAAGGGGAGCTAAGAAGTGCCCTGGAGGAAATAGACAGAATTAAACTAAAATGCAGAAAACAGAAAGACATTCTCCTCAAATATGTAAGATAAGAACAAAACATAGAAGACCTCATTTAGTTGAAAGTAGAGCTTGAAGAAGCCAAGAAGGTAGAAGACACTCTACTTAAGCAAATTAAGGATAAAATTCAGAAGCAAGAGAAATTGGAAGAAGAAGTAGTGTGCCTAAGAAAGATTTTAGAAAAATCCCAAAGAGAATTATTAATGAACACTCCTCAAATGAAAAGCTCTGGACAGTTAGACCAAATTCTAAATGCTCAAAGGTCTCCTCTGATAAATATTGGGATAGGCTATGAAGGAGAAACAAGCAATATGCAGGTAGAATATAACAGGAATATCATTTTTGTAAAAGTGGTAAAGGATAAAGAAGAAGCTCAGAAGATTCCTACAAAAGTAGAAGCCAGCAAGAACATGATTTGTAAAGAAAAAAATAGAAACAAGAAGCAACACGAACGGACAGAGAATGAGAGAATGAAACAATAAATTGTTAAAGGCTCATATGCTCCTAAGGATGAATTGAATAAACTTGGAAGCTGTCAAAGAAGGTTCTTCCTCCCATGAGAAGGATCATTTGTTTTTGCTACCACAAACCTGGACATATTGCAGCATTTTGTAAGACAAATCAAATCAGGTCCAACCAGCAAAGGATGCAAACAGTGAAAAGACTACCTCAAGCAAACACTTGGAGAAGACAACCCTTCAATAGGTATGAAAATTGTTTTTATGGATATTGTTTTTACTGTAAGGAATTTGGCCATAAAGTCATAGAGTGCAGAACATATGGACAAAGATTGATGTTCAAAACCTCAAGGAGGTTTATGAATCATGGAGAATTTACTCATACTCATAATTCTGCTAAAAATATGATCAAATGTTGTGTATGCCATAAAATCAGACATATGTCTTCCCAATGTCCTTTCAAAGGATGTGGTCCATCTTCCCAGAATAGGTACCAAACAAATAACTGCCTGCAGTGGAAAAAGAAGTTGAATAAGTGTGACCTGGCTCTAATATCCCAAGATCAGAAAAGCCAATGGTATTTGGACAGTGGATGCTCAAAGCATATGACTGGAGATAGAAGCAAGTTTATAACCTTTGATGAAAAGAAATATGGAAATGTAACTTTCGGCAATGATAAAGCAGGAAAAATCAAAGGAAAAGGCTCAGTCAATCTGGATAATGGAAGAGGAAAGGCCCAAGATGTACTATTTGTGGATGGGCTGAAAGAAAATCTGCTTAGTGTCAGTCAAATGTGTGATAAAGGCTGTGAAGTTATTTTTAGAGCACAATACTGTGAAGTAAGATCAAGCACCACAGGAAATACCTTGATCAAAGGTATTTGAACAGAAAGTAATGTCTATATAGTGAAAGAAGAGAATGAAGCATGCAACCTAAAAAAACTTGATGAATCATGGTTATGGCATAGAAGATTGGGACACCTTAACTTTGACCACATCATCAGTCTGAGCAAGAAGACAGCAGTCAGAGATATGCCAGCAATAAAGAAGCCTTCAAACACCATATGTAAATCTTTCCAATTGGGAAAACAGACCCACACATCTTTTAAAACCAAAGATGAATTATTAACAAGTAGGCCACTTCAGCTTGTTCACATGGACCTGTGTGGACCTTCAAGAACTAAAGCACCAAGTGGAGAATCCTATTTCATGCTGATAATAGATGATTTTTCCAGAATGACATGGGTAGCATTTCTCAAATATAAATCAGAAGCACTTGAGAAATTCAAGATATTCAAGGCATTGGCAAAAAATCAAACAGGATGCAAGCTGAAGTGTATCAGGTCAGACAGAGGAGGTGAATTCACAGACTATGATTTCGCAGACCTATGTAATGAGCATGGGATAAAAAAATAGTTTACAATCGCAGGTACACCTCAACAGAATGGAGTGGAAGAGAGACAAAACATGTCAGTACAACAGATTTCCAGAACTATGATGCAAGAAAGTAATATTCCCCAAACCTTCTGGGCAGAAGCAGTACACACAGCTGTTCACATTATTAACAAAGCTCATCTAATACCAAACTGTGACAAGACTCCTTATGATCTATGGCCTGATAAACTAGCATAAATCAAGCACTTTAGATTCTTTGGAATTAAGTGTTTCATAAAAACTAATGATGAAAATCTGGGAAATTTTGATGCAAGAGAAAATGAAGGAATATTTGTAGGATATGCATCCAAGAGTAAGGGTTACAGGTGCTACAACAAAACACTTCGCAAAATTGTGGAAAGCATTAATGTAAGATTTGATGAAGATCTACCAAACAAGACAAGAATTACATGTTGGAGAAATCCTCTAGAAGATCATGAAGAAGAGAACCAAGATGATGATGAACTAAGCAATAAAATAGAAGATATTGAGTTAAACTCAAAAGGTCCCTCAAGATACACTCAAAATAATCATCCAAAAGATCAAATCATTAGGGACACGAGTGTATGAGTCCAGAAAAGAAGACAACTAGCTGAATAGATAGAAGAATTATACCTAGCCATGTTATCTCAAATAGAGCCAAATAAGTTTGAAGAAGCCAGCAAAGAAAAATATTGGGTGAATGCTATGAATGAAGAATTGGACCAAATTGAGAAGAACAATACCTGGGAATTAGTTCCAAGACCCACTGGGAAAAATGTCATTGGCACAAAATGGATATTCAAGAATAAGATGAATGAACAAGGGCAAGTAATCAGAAATAAATCCAGACTTGTATGCAAGGGATATTCACAAATTAAAGGTCTTGATTATGATGAAACCTTTGCTCTTGTAGCCAAAATGGAAGCAATCAGAATGTTTTTGGCCTTTTCATGTTATCATGATTTCAAGGTATATCAAATGGATGTGAAGTCTTCCTTCCTGAATGGAGATCTAGAGGAAGAAGTCTACATGGAACAACCTGAAGGATTCTCATTAAAAGATAAACATGACTATGTGTGCAGATTAAAGAAAGCCTTATATGTTCTGAAACAAGCTCCTCGTGCATGGTATTCAAGGCTAGGCAAATACTTGAAAAAACAAGGTTTTAAGAAAGGAGGAGTATACATAAATCTGTACATAAAAGCAAATGAAAATGATCTCCTTATTGTAGTTGTGTATGTAGATGACATCATGTTTGGAAGCAACAAGGATGAGTTGGCAAAAGGATTTGCTGAAGAAATGAAATCAGAATTTGAGATGTCTATGATTGGAGAGCTCACCTTTTATTTAGGACTTCAAATTCAACAAAATAACATAGGTACATTCATCTCACAAGAAAAATACTTAAGATAAATGTTGAAAAAGTTCCAAATGGAAGATTGCAAACCTGTGTCAACTCCCATGAACACTAGATGCAAGCTATGTGCAAATGATGGATCTGCAGATATAGATCAAAGACTTTACAGATCCATGGTAGGAAGTCTGCTATACCTAACTGCCTCTAGACCTGACATTGTGTTGGCAGTAGGACTTGTGGCAAGATATCAAGCAGCACCAAAAAAAAATCACTTAATAGCAATCAAGAGAATATTCAGATATCTACAAGGAACTGCACATTATGGGCTATGGTATCCAAAAATCAAAAGCTTCACTTTGACAAGATATACAGATGCAGATTGGGCCAACTGTGTGGATGATAGGAAAAGCACAAGTGGAGGTGCATTCTATTTGGGAAAAAGTCTAGTGGCATGGCTAAGCAAGAAGCAAAATTCTATCTCTCTATCTACAGCAGAAGCATAATACATAGCAGCAGTAGCATGTTGCACACAAGTATTTTGGATGAAATAAACTCTCCAAGACATGAAGGTAAGCATTGATGAACCTATTTCTATCAAATGTGACAATACAAGTGCAATAAGTATATCAAAAAATCTTGTACTTCACTCAAAAACAAAGCACATCCCAATTAAGTACCATTTCCTCAGAGAACAAGTAGCACAGAAAGTAGTAAAGTTGGAATAAGTACCAAAAAAGGAACAAACAATAGACATATTCACAAAAATTCTTGCTAAAGAACCATTCAAATATCTAAGAGACAAACTAGGGGTAGTATCTACAGATGTTACTCTATGACATGAAAAGAAAGCATCATTCCAGGGGGAGAGCAGAAAAGAAAGCATCATTCCAGTGGGAGATCAGTCAACAAATTTTCACAAAAGAGCCAGAGCTAGTGAGAAGTGCATGGAATAGGTCCTCAAAATCAGAGTTTTTATGGAAAATAGTTGGAAACCATACCAAGAAATGGGCAACCCTTCGCCATTGATGTCAAAGGGGGAGGAAAAGCAAGCATCAGAAGAAAGGGTATTCTAAAAGGAAAGCAAAGGAAGTTTATTGCCATCAATACCAAAGGGGGAGACTGTTGGAAATATTGTCATTGATGGCAAAGGAGATAGCATAGAAGTAGAGAGATAGCAAAAGAAGACTGACAAGGAGAACATTAGACATGAAGAAAGGCAAAGAAAGATAGCAAAAGAGGCAGCAAAGATGTAGAGAGGTAGCAGAGAGGCAGCAGAGACCTACATAGAGCTAGAGAGATCTAAAGAGGTGCAGAGGGTCGAGCAACTGTGAAAAGGGCCATTTGAAGAAGCAGCGTAGTAGAGATAGGGCTATTTGAAGAAGCAAGGCAACAAAAAGAAGCAGCTTAGACACCAGGAAGAAGCAAATATAGGGCTTTTATATCTAATTTTTATATATATGAATGAAGGAATTGGTTCTGAGGTATATGCACTCTTTGATCGAATTCGGTGTGATGAATGGTTGAGTTCCATGGATGAATATATGATAACCCTATGAATATATTGTATAGAATCTATGATGTGAACCTTACAGTGAAGTTGAATGTGAAGTGCAGGGTCATAACTCAAGATGGACAAGGCACAGTTGAATGGATCGGTGAGACTGGAGACATAACTCTATTGAAAACCCTATTCAATTAAATGCAAAACCGATAGTATAAATATGTAACAAAAAAAAAATGGAAAGCTATGGCAGAACTATGATATGAAAACAAAAGGGTGACTAAGAAGAGCGAGGGTGGAGTTATATATAAATATGGTAAAGGTGTGCTGACGGGAAAATATATTCTTCCAACAACAGGGGATCTCCTTGGTAAAAGGTCCCAATTAGACCTTGAACCGTTTGGACTAGGGATCCCGTACGGGGTGTGGGTCCGGCTACCACTGATTTCTCCTTTTCTTTGGGTCTCGCTTAAACTCTATAAAACAGTGGATACACACCTAATAAAATGATACAAGACATATGATTGATGCATTAAATGTACATATGACACTATGAGTAGCAAGATAAAATAATAAAGCATGAATATCGAAGGAAGTGTTGTTAACAACACTTCATTAGGTTCATGCTTGTAAGTTGTTCTGACCATGAAAGAAACAGTTCCTCATGGCGAGAACACCCTTCACTTCCTAAAGGTTTTAAATGATAACACAAACGCAGATAAACAAAGTCATCAACATTCGCTAAGAAAGTGAAATAAAATCAACCACCATTAACATACTCAGCAAATTGTTATGTAACTGTGATGTGAATTAAAGATACAGTTCCCTTAATCTAAAGACATTCAGAAACTGAAAACATAATACTCAATAGTGCTCATACATAAAAAAACACCAGATCCACAAAAGGGATTTTTCAAAATGCTTTTATTAATGGTCAAATGTATAATCCAGATAATACAGTGTACTCAGCTCGAGTCCCAAACAAAAGATCCCTTTACAAGCTCCCAAAGGAGTATTTATAATAAAAAACCTACCCTTTAGGCTTCCTTGACTTTTCATCTTCTTGAACGTTGGGCTGCCTTGCGACCCAGTATTTTTTGCGACTTGCAACCTGAGCTGTTTTTGCGACCTGTGACCTAGTCGATGGGTCGTTGGGTCGCGTCGTCGGGCATTTGATAGGGGATGCAACTTGGTGACCTGGCGACCTCTGCGACCTACGACCTTGCGACCTGAGCTATTGTTGCGACCTACGACCTGACTAGGTTCTGCGACCTTGCGACTTAGTCGCTGGGTCGCTGGGTCGCGCCGTCGGGCATTTGACAGGGGATGTGACTTAGCGACCCGTCGACCCCTGCGACTGGTGACCTTTGGGAACTTGCGACCCGCGACCTCAAGAAAATTGATGACTTGCGACCTCGGTCAATCTGCGACCTGCGACCTCGGACCTCAGCCAGATCAGTGACTTGCGACCTTGGGAGATATATGTGACCTACGACCCAGTCGCTGGGTCACTGGGTCGCATAGTTGAGCCTTTGACATGGAACACGACTGTGCGACCTGGCAACCTGAAGGACTCTGCAACCTGGGGTTTTATCCCTTCTACATTTCTCCTATTGAGATATTCTTAGCTCCCGCCACATGAACCAGCATTTTCTGGATAAGCGACAAACTTCTTCGGCTGGGTTGTAATCTCCTCATCATGTTCGCATGCAAACACAACAAATTAGTAGTATACAACACACTAAACTAGCCTCACACACACATATATGAATATATATGTGTATGTGAATATATCTATATTTAGCAAGTAGAAAATAGAAGGCTCATAAAAGGAAGAATCAAAATAAAACTATGGGAGTTTAACAGCTATCTTGGAATCTTGCATATTCCTGTCATATATGAAATGTATGAGTGATTAGTGCATATCCACTATGATTTTTTTTGCTGGTGTGCAAGAAAACTTTGAAATGCCAAGCCATGTTCATCATTTAATAAATATGAATAGTTAACTCCATTGGTGTTCCTCCTCGATGGAATGATGCTGAAGCTCCTATGTGTTACTGGATGCTGGGATGAGCCATGATGTGCGACCTCAGCAGAGTCGCATAGTCGCATGGTCGCATTTCATGCATGGAAGCATATGTTGCGACTCTGCGACCTCTGGACGGTTGCGACCTCATCAATATCAACTTCCATAGAAAGGCTCTTTCGATGTCTTCCTGCTATCGAATGCAATCGTAAGTTGTCACTTATCAGTTGGCCATCGACTGCACCAGACTTTCAGCTCCTATCGTGGAAATCAGCTGCACATCCAAGTACCCCACCTTCGTTTCTCTTTCCAGCGATGCGTTATATTCGTAACACCATCTCTTTCAGCTTTATTACATGCAGACAAATGCATCGACCTGTCTCTTTTACTGTGGCTCGTTCTGGTGCAACGCTCGATTATAGACATTTTGCCTCCATGGTGAGCAGCTCATTCCTGCATGAGCCTGCAATGGAAAATGCACTGAATGAATCTACATGGGATGTGATGATCCAGTTTTTCAGTGCCTATGGACAGAGTAAAAGCAAACGCCTTAGGAATTATCTAAAATTGGGCTCTGTGAAGACAGCTCAGCGTGGTCAGTAGTGGCATTATCGAAAATTCAGCTTCGGACTATGAAACGATAACGACTTTCTAAATGGGACTAGCGCAGGTTATTAATAGTAGATTTGAAGCGTGATTGTCTCCTGGAATATTTCCCTCGGGGCTACAAAATCATATTTTATTTGTTCTTTCGAAAATATCTCTTTTAGTGTCAATTGAAGCATGCCTCTTATGGCACTGGATTTTCGGCCCACGACTACAATTTGTAATGCATAACCTATTCATATTCCTTTTCAGTATTAATATCTTTACACACTTACTTGAAAAGCACGGTTCTTTTGTGATGTTGCAGTGTATATTTTGAGATAGACACGTGGAAAACTCAATCTTGCAGTTTTTCTGACTGTCAACGCACCATATTACAACGTTTCCGCTGTAGGTTTGTTAAAATCTTTTGCTCCATGCTTTATTTGAAAATTCGACTGCCATGCATATATATAAACATTCACGTTGGCTCCATGCAACGTAAATATTGCACGTTTGGCTCCATGCAACGTGAACATGACTTTAGACCATTGAACATTCAATCACAGTGATCGCATGGTGTCATTTCTAATGACCAACAAATGTCCAGCATGACTGCAGCCAGCAGCGTGGACCGGACACATGGCACCATGGTTATTAGACATCTGTTTTTATGGATTTGCATAACATTCTGCTCTCTGTTTTGAACATAAACTTTGACCGTTATATATATATGTCCGCTCCACAGGTTGCACTTCCGCCAAGAAATGTTGTCCATGTAATGTATTATTATATGGTTCTAATCCGTGTCTTAGTCACAAATTTGGACCGTTGTAAATATATATTTTCTCTCAAACATTGACCGTAAGTTGAAACCTACCATCGAACGTTTGCGCCCATTTGTAAACGCACCATAGTCATTACAACATGTCATAGTATCCTGCTCCATGTTTTAAACATAACTTTGACCATTAAACATACGCTCCAAATGCTTAACTATAAAATGCGATCACCATATATGTCCTGCTCGGCACCCATGTGTAATGTTCTTTTGTTTTTTTTTTTGTTTATATGATATCATTCCCCCCATCTTATATGGTTGGAAACATGGTTGTAGATTATTATATATCAAACCATAGTTGTTATAACATACGTTTCCATGTGCAAACATGACTTTGGACCAGCAAATAGGTTGAAAACTTCGGCATAAAAATATTTGAGCCCAATTGTAATGTCCTTCGTGTGGTTTTTATATGATTTCGCTCCTTAAATCTTATATGGTTTGGAAACCATATGTGTTTGCACCATAGCTTAATGTTTCAAAATGTCACCTTGGTCCATCGAAAGTGCGCCCGCCATGTAGCTCAGGGTTAAGAGATATTATTTCCCAAAGGTGTGCCAATGCCTTGAATGAGATTGTCATTCTCTATGTAAACTTCTGAGTCCACTTTGTTCGCCCGGGCTATACTTCGGGCTAGACTTGTCGGAGTGGTGAAATATGTTCCTTTGTGTGCACCCATCTGACATTTATATTGTATTGTGCAGGATTTACAAAACTTTCCTTTTAAATTTATTCTTATTTCGTCTCCTTCTAAAATAGCAGCATGGGATTATTTCTTGATCAGCACCCCCACCAAAATGCAGCTTCATGGTAATTGTGTCATCATCATTTTCATATTAAAACAATCTCATCCTCAAGGTTGTCAAGCATTGATAGAGCAATCATGATGAGTAATAATGTCATCTTCTCCATCTGATAAAGTGTATTTTTCCTTCTTAATCATCCGTGACTGTCACTCACTCCGGAATCTAATGATAGCCTTATCTGCATCTTCAAGAGCGTCATCATTTTCCCCAGGATGCATGTCCAAGCAAACATTAGCTTTGCCACTTTTTTTGTATTCTTGTAAGAGATTCTTCTTCCTCGTGATTGACAATTCCCTAACCATTGTGCTCTTGTTAGTTGGGTTCCAATCTCTTCCTCCCAAGCGATGGTGACATTCTTTGGTATATCATCTTTGGGACCACCTGCACGTAACATTATAACACTAATTAGTTTACAGTTACCTTTCAAAGAAAGGTGCCTCCCAAATAATAAATATTAGACTATGAGCTCGGCGAAGTGCTAAAATAGAGTGCCTGGACAATCCATGATGCAAGCGCTCTTAATGTAAATACACACAAGTTTCCATTCGAATGTATGCATGGCGATCCTTTTCACATGGCACAATTGCAACAACAGCATCTGATCATGATGGTGAGACAACTCATGAGGGGTTGAGGATAAGTCATTGGGATGTCACTGACTGTAGGTTCGGTGAAAGACCTTAACGACTGAGTGAGTAGAGGGGGACCCAAAATTTTAAATATACCCCAAAATTTTGGGTGGTGTTGTAGCGGCTACAACAAATGGCGAACCACTGGTAGAATCCAGCATCTATATCAATATGATAACAAAATTTTGAGCCACGATAGTGATGCAGGGAATATTGAACAAGTTCTGTGGGGACCCTTTGAATTACTTTTGCCTTTACAGGTATGCCCAGTCCTTGTGCCTCAGCTAGGTCTCGCTAATCCGAACACATCAATAGAGAGCTCACAGACGCCAATAGCTTGTTGATGATGTGAAGAGCAATGCAGTGGGTTTATTATTCTCAGGATTTTTTAAAGTAAGTTTCCAGTGTTGCTTCGCTGCCAGCAGGCCTGGACAGTACCCCGGCGGAGTCACTTCAAGAAATCACAAACGTTGGTCCGCTGCCAGTGAGCCTGGTCAGTACCTCGGCGGAGTCGTTTCATTACCTCTCTGTGCAGGAAGCCTTTCTCGATCCTTTACCCTTATTTGTTTCATGTGCTTACAACACTTATTTTCATGTGCTCGTGGCACTTATTTTCATGGGAGGATGAGGGATCCCGACTTATTTTATGGGCAAGAGAGGTTTTTTCTTGTTTTATAGAAACTGAAAGATATCCTGATTTGGGTTTTCCCTTGTGCCAAACCTTCACATCCCATTTACCATAATAGGTGAAGCGTGCAAAATAGATCATTTTAGGGTGTCCAAGATGATGCTGGGCACAAGGCTTAGGCTACAAGTATGGGCCATTCAAACTCATTAGGTATCCCACAAGCAACCGGCTCGTATCTCCCCGGCTAAATAATTTTAGACTCATAGGCGTCTTGTTGAGAATTCGAATTCGATGACTTGTCCTGAGAGAAAGCTGCCTCTTGAGATAGCCACCGCAACCTCACGCAAAACAACGGGGTTACTGTTTCAGCAATCGGGGAAAAATAAGGCCGCAAGGTGGTAGGGTTGCAATGAGGGCTCATGAAGTGGCAGGCGACATGACAAAAATGATGTAAGGAAGAGAGCATATGACACAATTTAATAGGCGAGGCTCAAGATGCAATGCAACCCCATGTTCGAGAACGATCAACCAGTTGTAGGTGGAAAAGAAGCGCAATACAAGAAGTGATTATTTATGCAGCAACCAGAAACTAAAAGAGATGAGTGCAAAACATTTGTAACATGATGATGCCTAAGATACTAATCGTAAGCAAAACAGCAGACATACTTTTTAATCATGAAGAGAAAAAAAAAATTGGCAAGTAAACCTAATTAACTTTGAACTAAAAATTTATTAACAAGTTCTAGCTAGCCTATACCTAAGCCATAGTTTAAACCATGAGGTGAGTGGGTTATGTAAAATTAGTTTTCCAGTGCAACCACTGCATTATTTCGCATCCTGCAATGACAACAATGATCAAGATCAGAGCTAGTATCCAAAAAAGTGTAGTAACAACAAAACTTACCTGAGGAGCAGGTGCAACGGCAAGAAGATCATAGATACTTACCAAAGAACATGCCAGAATAGATTGTGCAAGCTGGATCCCACTCTCATCTTGATACATGGCAATATGTTCTTGAAACTTAACATTTATAAATGACACATAATCATTCATGCACAATCCTGGGTCTGATGGGCGTTGGGTAAGCCATTGCCTATTTGTAGGCACATCCACCGAATAGGTTTAGTCGAGTTGACCGGAAATCTCATCATGGTGTTGAGGACCATCAGTTTTATGGAATGGAAACAATAAGCAAGTTCCAGGCGAATTATAGATGCATGCGCATCCAAGCGTAGAAACCCTAGTTTCGAAAACCCTAGTCTGGGGTTGCTCCTGGGTTTGGTCAAGAGTATGGGAATTCGAATCCATGTTTAGTGGAGCCTGAAATTCCTCACCGCCTTGAACAAACTCTAGACCTTCGAGTGGAGGGCTTCCCAACTTTGATGGTTGGGCAAGATCAATAGGCGAATGGATGTGATCATGCATTATGGTGAGTTGCAAAATGTCAGTGGGCTTTGTATCAATTTGGTCAAATGTTTGCGCGCTGACAGATTGATAGATCGGTATATCAGATTCTTTAGATTTGTGAGGGTGGGGTGAATTAGACATGGTTATGCTGGGAGGAGCATGGTACTTGGGGATCGTCATTTCAGAAATGGTCGGCAGGAGATGAAGCGCTTTGATTTTATGATGGTTACTTGAATCTTCCCAAAGCGAATCATCGAATTCTGGTGTCTCCAAATGGTCGGCAAAGAGATGCGAGTGACAATCCTCAACGGTATGATTGAATATGTTATCAGATAAGCAGGGATCGTTGTAACCATTGATTTGATCAGGTCAGATACCTGGCAAGTTAGGCTTCCCGAGAGTTACCAACTGGGATGGATCAATAATGAGGGCATCTCGGGGTTGCCCAGATAGGACATCGCTCCTATGGTTGTCTAAAGATTCTGAGTGAGCAAGATCAGATCTAAAAGATTTATCGATTTTGAACTGTGATTGCGAAACACCATCTGCGTGTTTATGATTGTCGCCAATACCAGTATAAGGAAATTTTGAATGTCTCGAAGAAATTACTGGTGTGGCGGGATCGTGAAATAAATTGGGGAATAATGAACAAACAGATTGAGTCGCAGGGGCATTAACCATACAAGGCTTTTCAACACGTGCATCGGTGTCATTTAGAGAAAACAATGATCTGGCAGGCCTTGTAAGGGAAACGACTGCATCCAGGATAGGAGTCGATTCATAATCTATATGTGAATCAGATTTAGGACTGTGTCCAGGGAAACATCGAGTGGGCTCGAGGTAGGTTTCATGAATTGAGAGAGATAATGAGCCACTGGGGTTTTCAAACTCTGATTCGACATGGTGCGTGAAAGATTTAAAGTCTGAACAGTCGATGACTTGCGGGTCATCATAGGGAACACTAGGCTCAGGCTGGGTTGCTAACTGAAATTTTTCAAGGGAAATGAGAATCGCATATCTAAATTGTTCACTTAACAACTTCCAATCGACATCCTTTTCAGGGAACTCAAAACAATAATGGAAAAATCTGATAGAGAATTCATCTAGAGGTTCCTGAGGTTTCATTCTAATGTCATTCAACTTTATCAATACATTTTGAAAATCGTACCTGTGAAAAGCTTGTTGTAATTCACTGGCAAGTTGTTCGAACGAATGGATGGAAGCTTCCAGAAATGTGCGACACCATTGCTTAGCGCGACCTTCGAGAGTGAGGAAGAAAAGCAAACAAATCAAACCTTCATTGTCAATTTCATAGCACTCACCAAAGTCACATAAATCTAAAAGGTGTTGCGTTATGAGCACCCCATTTTCACCATCAAATTTTAACTAGGACAAGTGATACATAAGTTCATCGGGGATGAAGTATCGAGGCTCATAAAACTCCGACAAACATCTCGGGAGAATGATTTGGGGATGAGCCATTACAGATATGAGATTAACCGCAGGCTCTAAGGGCTCAGCTTGTCATCTGGCCCTCCTTCTAGTGCCAATTCTATTGACGGGAAAAATTTTCCTGCCAACAACAGGGGATCTCCCCAGAAAAAGGTCCCAATTAGACCTTGAACTGTTTGGACTAGGGATCCCGTCTGGGGTGTGGGTCCGGCTACCACTGATTTCTCCTTTGCTTTGGGTCTCACTTAAACTCTATAAAACAGTGGATACACACCTAATAAACTGATACAAGACATATGATTGATGCATTAAATGTACATACGACACTATGAGTAGCAAGATAAAATAATAAAGCATGAAGACCGAAGGAAGTGTTGTTAACAACACTTCATTAGGTTCATTCTTGTAAGCTTTTCTGACCATGAAAGAAATATTTCCTCATGGCGAGAACACCCTTCACTTCCTAAAGGTTTTAAATGATAACACAAACGCAGATAAACAAAGTCATCAACATTCGCTAAGAAAGTGAAATAAACTCAACCACCATTAACATACTCTGCAAACTATTATGTGACTGTGATGTGAATTAAAGATACAGTTCCCTTAATCTAAAGACATTTAGAAACTGAAAACATAATACTCAATAGCGCTCATACATAAAACAACACCAGATCCACAAAAGGGATTTTTCAAAATGCTTGTATTAATGGTCAAATGTATAATCTAGATAATACAGTGTACTCAGCTCGAGTCGCAAACAAAATATCCCTTTACAAGCTCCCAAAGGAGTATTTATAATACAAAACCTGCCCTTTGGGCTTCCTTGACTTTTCATCTTCTTGACCATTGGGCTGCCTTGCGACCCAGTCTTTTTTGCGACCTGCGACCTGAGCTGTTGTTGCGACCTTGACCTAGTCGCTGGGTCGCTGGGTCGTGCTGTCGGGCATTTGACAGGGGATGCGACTTGGCGACCTGGTGACCTCTACGACCTACAACCTTGCGACATGAGCTGTTGTTGTGACCTGTGACCTGACTCGGTTCTGTGACCTTGCGACCTAGTCGCTGGGTCGCTGGGTCGCGCCGTCAGGCATTTGATAGGGGATGCGACTTAGCAACCCGGCGACCCCTACGACTTGCGACCTCGCTGAATCTGCGACCTGCGACCTCGGACCTCGGGCAGATCAACGACTCGCGACCTTGGGCGATATTTGCGACCTGCGACCCAGTCACTGGGTCGCATAGTCAAGCCTTTGACATGGAACACGACTGTGCGACCTGGCGACCTGAAGGACTCTGCGACCTGGGGTTTTATCCCTTATACATTTCTCCTGTTGAGATATTCTTAGCTCCTGCCACATGAACCAGCATTTTCTGGATAAGCGACAAACTTCTTCGGCTGGGTTGTAATCTCCTCATCCTATTCACATGCAAACACAATGAATTAGCAGTATACAACACACTAAACTAGCCTCACACACACATATATGAATATATATGTGTATGTGAATATATATATATTTAGCAAGTAGAAAATCGAAGGCTCATAAAAGGAAGAATCAAAATAAAACTATGGGAGTTTAACAGCTATCTTGGAATCCTACATATTCTTATCATATATGAAATGTATCAGTGATTAGTGCATATCCTCTATGAGTTTGTTTGCTGGTGCGCAAGAAAAATTTGAAATGCCAAGCCATGTGCATCATTTAATAAATATGAATAGTTAACTCCCTTGGTGTTCCTCCTCGACGGAATGATGCTGAAGCTCCTATGTGTTACTGGATGCTGGGATGAGCCATGATGTGCAACCTTGGCAGAGTCGCATAGTCGCATGGTCGCATTTCATGCGTGGAAGCATATGTTGCGACTCTGTGACCTCTGGATGGTTGCGACCTCATCAATATCAAATTCCATAGAAAGGATCTTTCGTTATCTTCCTGCTATCGAATGCAATTGTAATTTGTCACCTATCAATTGGCCATCGACTTCACCAGAATTTCAGCTCCTATCGTGGAAATCAGCTGCACATCCAAGTACCCCACCTTCGTTTCTCTATCCAGCAATGCGTTATAGTCGTGACACCATCTCTTTCAGCTTTATTGCATGCAGACAAATGCATCGACCTGTCTCTTTTACTGTGGCTTGTTCTGGTGCAACGCTTGATTATAGACATTCCGCCTCCATGGTGAGCAGCTCATTCCTGCATGAGCCTGCAATGGAAAATTCACTGAATGAATCTACGTGGGATGTGATGATCCAGTTTTTCAGCGCCTATGGACAGAGTAAAAGAAAACGCTTAGGAATTATCTAAAATTGGGCTCCGTGAGGACAGCTCGAAGTGGTCAGTAGAGGCATTATCAAAAATTCAGCTTCCACAGACTATGAAACGATAACGGCTTTCTAAATAGGACCAGTGCAGGTTATTAATAGTAGATTTGAAGTGTGATTGTCTCCTGGAATATCGCCCTCGGGGCTACGAAATCAGATTTTATCTGTTCTTTTGAAAATAGCTCTTTTAGTGTCAACTGAAGCATGCCTCTTATGGCACTAGATTTTCGGCCCACAACTACAGTTTGTAATGCATAACCTATTCGCATTCCTTTTCAGTATTGATATCTTTACAAACTTACTTGAAAAGCGCGGTTCTTTTGGGATGTTGCCGTGTAGATTTTTAGATAGACACATGGAAAACTCAATCTTGCAATTTTTTGAATGTGAATGCACCATATTACAACATTTCCGGTGTAGGTTTGTTAAAATATTTTGCTCCATGCTTTAGTTGAAAAGTCGACTGCCATGCATATATATAAACATTCACGTTGGCTCCATGCAACGTAAACATTGCACGTTTGGCTCCATGCAACGTGAACACGACTTTAGACCATTGAACATTCAATCACAGCGATTGCATGGTGCCATTTCTAATGACCAAAAAATGTCCAACAAGACTGCAGCCAGCAGCGTGGACTGGACACATGGCACCATGGTTATTAGACATCTGTTTTTATGTATTTGCATAACGTTATGCTCTCTATTTTGAATGTAAACTTTGATCGTTACATATATATGTCCGCTCCACAGGTTTCACTTCCACCAAGGAATGTTGTCCATGTAATGTATTATTATATGGTTCTGATCCGTGTCTTAGTCATAAAGTTGGACCGCTGTAAATATATATTTTCTCTCAAACATTGACCGTAAGTTGAAACCTGCCATCAAACGTTTGCACCCATTTGTAAACGCACCGTAGTCATTACAACATGTCATAATATCCCGCTCCATGTTTTAAACATAACTTTGACCATTAAACATACGCTCCAAACGCTTAACTATAAAACGCAATCACCATACGCTCCAAACGCTTGTTTTTTGTTTTGTTTATATGATATCGTTCCCCCCATCTTATATGGTTGGAAACATGGTTGTAGATTATTATATATTGAACCATAGTTGTTATAACATACGTTGCCATGTGCAAACATGACTTTGGACTAGTAAATAGGTTGAAAACTTCGGCATAAAAATATTTGAGCCCAATTGTAATGTCCTTCGTGTGGTTTTTATATGATTTCGCTCCTTAAATCTTATATGGTTTGGAAACCATATGTGTTTGCACCATAGCTTAATGCTTCAAAATGTCACCTTGGTCCATCAAAAGTGCGCCCACCATGTAGCTCGGGGTTAAGAGATATTATTTCCCAAAGTTGTGCTAATGCCTTGAATGAGATTTTCATTCTCTATGTAAACTTCTGAGTCCACTTTGTTTGCCCGAGCTATACTTCGGGCTAGACTTGTCGGAGTGGTGAAATATGTTCCTTTGTGTGCACCCATCTAAAATTTAGATGGTATTGTGCAGGATTTCCAAAACTTCCCTTTTGAATTTATGCTTATTTTGTCTCCTTCTAAAATAGCAGCATGGGATTATTTCTTGATCAACACCCCCACCAAAATGCAGCTTCCTGGTAATTGTGTCATCATCATTTTCATCTTCAAACAATCTCATCCTCAAGGTTGTCAAGCGTTGATAGAGCAACCATGATGAGTAAGAATTTCATCTTCTCCATCTGATAAAGTGTATTTTTCCTTCTTAAGCATCCGTGACTGTCACTCACTCCGGAATCTAATGATAGCCTTATCTGCATCTTCAAGAGCATCATCATTTTCCCCAGGCTGCATGTCCAAGAAAACATTAGCTTTGCCACTTTTTTTGTATTCTTGTAATAGAGTCTTCTTCCTTGTGATTGACAATTCCCTAACCATTGTGCTCTTGTTAGTTGGGTTCCAATCTCTTCCTCCCAAGCGATGGTGACATTCTTTGGTATATCATCTGTGGGACCGCCTGCACGTAACATTATAACACTAATTAGTTTACAGTTAACTTTCAGAGAACGGTGCCTCCCAAATAATAAATATTAGACTATGAGCTCGGCGAAGTGCTAAAACAGAGTGCCTGGACAATCCGTGATGCAAGTGCTCTTAATGTAAATACACACAAGTTTCCATTCGAATGTATGCATGGCGATCCTTCGCACATGGTGCAATTGCAACAACAACATCTGATCATGATGGCGAGACAACTCATGAGGGGTTGAGGATAAGTCACTGGGATGTCACTGACTGCAGTTTCGGTGAAATATCTTAACGACTGAGCGAGCAGAGGGGGACCCGAAGTTTTAAATATACCCAAAATTTTGGGTGGTGTTGTAGCGGCTACAACAAGGCACTAAACAATTGGCGGAACCCCGAGATAAACAGAACCTTAACTCGATAGTGGAACCGGGAGCATGAACAATAAACATGGGTTTAAGCCACAAGACCAGCCATATCGTGCATCTCCTCAAGTGGTAAGTTGTTTTCACTTTTTGACCTTGATATTGTTATTTGGAGGACACGTGTAAAAGAGTGGTATTCAAAAACCACTTACATCGTGTAATTTTTGAGATTTAAGCACCGTGCATATAATTTGCATGATATTGTGTGATAACCCTCAGATGGGCGTCCAAATTTTAGTTGGAGTGCGAGAGCAGGTTGTTCGTTGGATTATAAGTCAAGTTGCATAAGCGATAAGCTGGAAATTTAACATGGGACCGAATGTCAAAGGTGTCATGCGATAATTTTCAATATCAACCTTTGACATTTGGGGTTGCAGGCATAACAGTTATATGCACTGGTAATTGTTTAAACAAGGTTGAACTTGGTATGAAATAAGCGGTTGAGGATTTAACTTTGGGTTAATACATGTTGCATGGGTATGCATTAATGTATGTGAGAGTCGAAGATTTGTTATTAATTCGATAAAAGAGATCAATTCCATAAAGTGGGTCTTAAAATGAAATGGAAACTTTATATATGGATTGAGAGTGTTAATGATAGTGTTGGAACCATGAATAGAAGTGGAACCGAGAAATTAACAGTAGAAGTGGCTTTGAAAAATCAACCAGTGGTTTTCGCAAAATAAATAGACAGTAAGTGGAATTTCAAAAAATAATGCGATAGTGCTCTTCGAATGATGCGTGGCAAAGGTGGTTTCCAAAAACCACGAGTTTCACACTTTTTCTGGGCGTTAAAGCGATGTGGGGAAATTTTTGCAATTACCGTTCAATCAGCTTTGTGAGAGATCAAAGGGGTTTTTCATTACAAGTTGCGAGGTCAATAATTGGAGGTAAGTTGCATATGTAGTGGGACCCAGATGTATTTTATGTCACGGTTTTTATATGTGTGAGGCCTAATCAATAGCGGGTTGTGGTCGAGTATTGTTATATTAAGAACTAGGTTCTTAACCAAGGTTAAATAGTTAACATAAAAAATGTATATATATATATATATATAGTGGCCGAAGACATATGTGGTAAAAGGAATTCGAATATGACTATTTGTTGTAATTTATTAAAGCCTGAGTTACAATACAAAGCCGAAAGTTAATTAATCCAAAGGTTTTATGACAAGACTACTAAAAAAAAAGGTGCTTTCATGTGGAAATGAATTAAAAGTGGAGACTTTGGATTAAGTGGGTTCCTACATTTGGTTTCATAATCATAAATTGAAGAAAAGTGCCTCTGCGTCAAAAGTTGTGAGTTTCCCAGATTGAAATAAAATTGGGCATAAATTAGAAATGCAATTTTATATGCACAGTGAACTTGGAGAATATGCAGAATTTATGATATTACCAGATTTGAGGAAAATCAGGGGTACATGCTTGTAAATCAGTTATATTTCCAATAGATACACAATTGCAGTGAACAGCAGAGGTATGCAGAATAGTTACTTGACAACAGCAAAAAAGACAAAACCGACAAGCCAAGGGCCAGAAAAGGGTTGAGTGAAATTGATATATGCAACTAAAAATGTGAATGTAAATGTTTTCATTAATTTTATATTGTTTGTGATGCAAAGGCAAGTCTCCATAGGCAAACAAAACTCCACTGTAATATTGAAATTTGTACATATTGTTATATTTTTTTCTGATTGAGCTGGTCAAAGAAATGAGAAGGCAGAAGTCAAAGAGTTATGGCTGTTCACATCAAATTTCCTGTGGAATGTAAACCATCATGAGATGAACTCTATAAATGATATCACATTGATATGCATTGTGAGGTTAGAGAATGCAGAAATTAAGCAGTGAGGCAGAGAAGAAGGAGGAGCTGATAGAGAATCTGAGAAGACTCAGAATGATGTAAGGCAGATATGAAGGCTGGTGAACATCAGTGAAGATGGAATAGAATAGAGTTGATATCCAGGTAAATCAGCAAGTCTTTTCTTTTGAAAGAGTGAGGAAGTTGGAGCTTCCCTATCAAATTGTAGCTTGATAGATGTCATTTGTAGTTGACTGAGGTAGGAGCCTCTTGTAGGTTGGTGCCTGCAGAAAATTGGTGGGAGTTGGAGCTTCCTTGCAAGTTGTAGCTTGCAGAATTGAGGTAGGAGCCTCCTGTAGGTTGGAGCCTATAGAAAATCAGTGGTGAGAGGGAGTTGGAGCTTGCCTTTGCATCACAACAATAATAATATTTGGTTTTCTCTCTTTATGGGTTTCCACTCATACCTGTTGTTTATATGCATGATGATTATGTGATGATACTCTGTATTTATTCTGCTTAATACCTGCTACTCATTTATTATGATTTCTATTCCATTGTATATTAAGCTGATCACAAAATGATGAAGTGAAGAGTATAAAAAGTGTAAATTAGTTTAAAAGAAAAGTTTTAAAAGTCCATGAATGTGTTAAACTGATTCACCCCCCCCCCTCTAGGTTTAACTAAGGGTTCAACAGTGGCATCCTCATCTGGTAGATTCCTTCATCGAATCAGATATTCCTTGATGACTTTGTTTCTCAGCTGCCTCTCCCTTATGTCTAATATTGCTTCTGGCTATAAGATTAAGTGGCGCTCATCATCAAGAGGGGGGAGATCCATGTTGGAAAATGCATTCCTCCCAATGGCCTTCTTGAGGCAAGAGACATGGAAGATATTGTGGATCTTGCTCCCCTTAGGAAGCTCCAACTCATATGCTACCTTACCAATACATTTGACCACCATATATGGCCCATAGAAACGTGGTTTGAGCTTCTTAGCTCCCTTCTCCTTGAGTGTGGACTGTTTGTAAGGCTGAAGATGCAGATAGACAAGATCTCCCACCTCAAACTTTCTTTCTATCCGACCACAGTCTGCATACATCTTCTATTGGTTCTGGGCAGTGCAATGTTGTCTTTGAGTGCCCTGAGTATGTCCTAGTTCTCCTGAATCCATTCCTTTTCCCTTGGAGCTTTACTTGCCCCAAACATAACATCAGCAAATGAGAGTGCCTCATACCCATATAAGGCTCGGAATGGAGTCATGCCAATAGAAGTATGGTGAGTAGTGTTGTAACAATACTCTCCCAAGTGGAGCCAATGCAGCCAAACTCTCTATTTCCCTGCCACATAGTTTCTCAAGTAGCCTTCTAGCCGCTTGTTCACTATCTTAGTTTTTCCATTGGTTTAGGGATGGTAGCTAGTGCTTGGAGTCAAATCAGTCCCCACTAACTGGAAAAGTTCTTTCCAAAATCCACCTATGAAGCGGTTGTCCTGATCACTCACTATGGTCCTTGGGATACCATGGAGTCTAAATACATCTCTGAAGAAGAGCTCAACTACCTATGAAGCAGTATAATGTGCATAAAAGGAAAAGAAATGAGAGTTCTTTTTTATTCTGTCAACAACAATGAAGATACAGTCCTTACCCTGCACTGTCAGTAAGCCAGTGATGAAGTCCAAAGAGATACTTTCCCACTTCCCATCCTGAATAGGTAGTGGTTGCAATAACCCAGCAGGGTGAGTGTGATCTCCCTTGTTCTGTTGACAAGTGGTGCATTCTCTGACATGTCGGAGCACATCCTCCTTGAGACCCTTCCATGAGAATCTCTCTCTGACAGCCTTGTAGGTATTTGTGAAACCTTGATGCCTAGCAAGTGGGGAATCATGTGATGCCAATACAATCTTCTCCTTGATCTTGGAGTTCTTAGCCAAGAAGATCTGGTCCTGGTAATAGATGACCTCATCCATCACCCTAAACCTCCCTTCAGATACCACCCCATCAAGTATCTCACATGAAAATTCATCTTCGGAATACTCAACTAAAAGTTGAGCTTTCCAATATGCATCCATGCCCCTCAAAGGCAGTGTTGTAGGCCTCCTGGATAGTGCATTAGCTACTACATTTCTCTTTCCCTTGACATATTATATGTCAAAATCATAAGCTTGGAGTTTTCTCACCCACTTCTGTTGTCTCTCCTGGAGTTGTCTCTACTCAAGGAAGAATCTAAGATTGTTGTGATCAGTCTTCACCTTGAACTTATTCCCCACCAAGTACTGCCAGAATTTGGCTAATGCATGCATGATAGACAACATTTATTTATCATAGATGGGGTATAACCTCTCATGAGGGAGAAAATTCCTGCTCTCAAAGGCTATAGGATGCCAACCTTGCATCAAGACTGCCCCAATACCTTCACCTAATGCATCACATTCTAGCACAAAAGGTTGAGAAAAGTTAGGAAAAACCAAAACAGGACAACTACTCATTACCTCTTTGAGCTTATCAAAATATCTCTGCATTGTAGATGTCCAATGGAAAGCTCCCTTCTTTTTCAAGTCAGTGAGTGGTGTTGCTAGTTGTGAAAATCCTTTCACAAACTTCCGGTAGTAAGTGCATATGCCCACAAACCCTCTGAGTTCTATAACATTCCTGGGTTCAGGCCAATCTCTGATAGCCTGGATCTTCTCCTCATGTACCCTCACTCCATCCACTCCTATGATGTGCCCCAAATACAACATCTCTGTGAGGCCAAATTCACATTTGGAGAGCTTGGCATAGAATTGTTGCTCCTTGAGGATATGTAAAACTGTCTCAATACGCTGCAAGTTCTCCTCCCAAGTGTAGCTGTAGATAAGAATATCATCAAAGAAGACCAATACAAAATTTCTCAAATGACCATGGAAGATGTGGTTCATGTAGGATTGGAAATTTGCTGGAGAATTGGTCAATCTAAAGGGCATTACCAGAAACTCAAAGTGCCCATAGTGACATCTGAATATTGTCTTGGGGATATCTTGCTCCCTCACCTTGATTTGATGATACCCGAATCTCAAATCAATCTTGGAGAAGAATTTAGATCCCCTCAACTCATCCATGAGTTCATCGATCCTGGGTATAGGGTACCTATTCTTCATAGTCTTCTTGTTTAAGGCTCGATAGTCAATGCACATCCTCAATGTGCCATCTTTCTTCTTTACCAAAACCACAGAGGAAGAAAAAGGACTAGTACTAGGCCGGATGTGTCCTAGAGCTAACAGCTCTTTGATAGCTATCTCTATCTCATCTCTATAAGCCTTGGGGTGCCTATAAGGAGTGGTGATTACTGCTTGGATCGCTTGTTCCAACTTAATGGTGTGTTCAAATCCTTGGTTAGGATGTCTCCCTGGTGGAATATCTCCAAATACTGTAGAATATCGGTCCAAGAGAGACTGAACATCTAGATGCACTAGTGAATCCTTTCCCTTAACCTTTGATATATGTAGCTCCACTTCCCATTCAACATCCCCTCTATGCAGATCTACCTCCATCTTGTGTGCTGAAACAACGTGAGGGGGGTATGTGTTCATACCCTTGATCTTTTGTTGCTGGCCATCCTTCCCTCCTATCCATTCCATCTCCAAGGTTCTCTAGTTAGTGGTAACTCTCCCAAGAGTGATTAACCACTGGACTCCCAATATGACATTTCTATCTGGAATATCTACCACAAAGAAGTGGTATGTCAATGTATAGGTCCCTATAGTAATGGTTAGTGCCGAAACATACTTGGAAAATTGCAAGGTCATAGCTCCTGGGACCAAAACTGAAAATCCCTCAAACTCCTCCATGTGGATTCCTCTCCTTTGTACCAGTTGTGCATCAATAAAATTATGATCAGCTCCACTATTTATCAATACAGTAACTCTTTTCCCCATGATAGTACCTCTTACCCTCAAGGTTAGATACTTTTGGATTCCTCTTAACGCTGCAATAGCTCCCCCCCTTGGAGAAAAGTCTTCCATGGATTGTACAACACTGAAATCCTTCTTGGAGAAGGTCTTGAAATGAAGTTTCCTTCCTGTAACACATTCTCCCTCCAAATCCTGAACATGAATTGTCTCCCTTGGCCTTGAGTGAGTCTCTTGCTGCAAAAAGGTTCTTGCCCTGGGCAAGATGTGTTGTAGATCTCTAGCTTTCTCCACAGCTTCAAGGAGTGTGGTTGGTTTAGTAGATTTGACCAACCCTTGTAATGGTTTAGCCATCCCATTCACAAACATGCATACCTTCCTACTCATAGTGAGGTTGGATACCATCACTGAAAGCTGCAAATACTCAACAATGTAATCCTCAAGATCTCCCTCCTGCTTGAGCTTGGTTAACTTGGCAAAGTAGGCTTCCGAATCTCTCGGATCAAACCTCTCCACTAGCTTCTTGCTGAAATCTAAGTATGAAGTGATATAATGTTGCCCAAGTGTGGTTAGTCCATGAAACCACCATTCTTGAGCTTCCCCTTATAGGTGTAGTGCAGCTATCTTGATGGCTTCTATCTCAGAAACCTTGTTGAGCTGGAAGTATGTGTCCAGCTTCTTCACCCAAGCCTTTGATGTGCACTTAGGTGTCCCATAAAATGTGGGTAAAAATAATCCTACCATACTGCGCTGTAGGGATGATCCTTGCGTCAAGTTCTCTTCCTTTTGATGAGGATTAATCCTCCTCCCATCCTTGATCCGGAAAAACTCCTGAAAGCTCAAGTGCTCCTTGAACCCTTGAGATTGGAGTTCATATTCTTCAAAATATTCTCCCATGGTTCCCTCCTTGTCTCCCCCAGTTAGAAATGAATTCATGGTAGAGCGTTATGATGCAGCTGAATACCCCATGCCATTTGCAGTGCTGGTGCTTGCCATATGGGAAAACTCTATAGAATCTCCTTCATGTCTCATCTCCTTGAGGTCCCTTGCAATGTCATGTAGGGTTTGAAGTATGAGATTTGAAATTTATTCCTCCTCCATGCTTAAGAGAAATCTCCCCCCACAAGCTGAGCCAAGAGCAGAGCTCTGATACCACTGTAATATTCCTTTTTAGGAATTTCTGCAACTTCTTCAATGAGGACGTTGTATAAGGAAAACCATGTAATAAAAACACTGAAAATGACTTGGATCCTCTTTTATATTCTGTATGTAGCTTAAATATAAAATGGCATCAGAAATAAATCATTCTATCTATACTAAACAGATATCCCCAGCTCAAATATGCTCAAAAGCACCCCAATCGCACTACATCATAAAATAGAAATGTTGGAGACTGCAACAACATTATTTTTATTATGAAAATTACAGAAAAAGATAATGAAACACATATCTGGATCTTTCGTTCATAATAGAATTAGAAATTAGAGGTTTGACCTCTTTTACAAGCACATCGGAGCACCCCAACAAGGGTTTCCGGTAAAATAGCAACACAAGATACAACATTGCAGAAAATAATGTTGTACCTAGCAACTCTGTATTATAAAATACTAAATTTAATCTGAAATACACAAATAATATAGAATTTTTCCCAAGGCATCCCTTAATAGACCTCCTGGAGTGAAATAGACACCTCCTCCTTGGAAACAAGCATAAAATAAGAGGGTTTCACCCAGCTACTGCTGCTACTGCAGAAATGATGCAGTTACTGAAGGTGACTATGCTGTATGTGATGAAGAATAGATAAACTCAAGGAAAATGATGAAAATTGAGCTTTGTACCTCCTCCTTAGATCTCCCAATCAGCTAGACCAAAGGTAAGGATGGAATTCCCGCATGAGAATTATTTGCACTAAACAGTGCTGCAACTCCGACTAAACAGCTGAAGCTTGAAATTAGTCATAAGATAAAAACAAGATGAATGAATTAATTAATCATTTTCTGCTATCTCCTCCTTCTTATCCTTGGTGAGCTTTTCCACCCCAGACCCCACTCATTGGTGATGTGACTTCCTTGAGAGGATTCCCCTTTCAAAACTGCATTGCCCTAGTAGCTTTCCCTCCTTTTGTGACAGCATTGTTGACTTGGTCAAATGGATCTATCTCCTTGCTTTTCCCTCCTTTCATACCAAAGTGGCTTTATTTTTCCCTCCTACTCCAATCCCTTTTCACACTAGGATATGTTTTATTGTCTTCCCTACTTCTTATTTCAAAAATGGAGCAGTTATAATATTCCAAGTAACAGTGGCTAATTGGGAATATTACAAGCTCTCCTTGACTAGATGAATAGTTGTAGATGAATGTATATGCTAGTATGTTGTCATCGCTTGTTTGATCTTTTTGCAGACGCGTGAACGTCGTTACCAACACGGAGTGCAAGGAATGAAGACAAATATTGAAGGATCGTTGCCGCGTGCCACGGCAAAAGAATTGGATTGAGGTAGGATATCTGTTCTGGTACATATTTCATTTATAAGCTAGGAATGCAGGAGTCCAGCGTGTTCCCTTGGTGCCAGACACACCCTAGGGCTAGAGGGATTTCCTCTGTTTGTAGAGGGGATTTTCTTGCTCAATAGGTTGGTGACTCCGTTGGGGATCATTATGTCTGTCGTCTATCATTGATTCATCTTGGATTTTTTCTTTTCTGTCTGACTTTGGTTGTATTGCAATTTATCTTCTTTGTTTTTAATATTTGACTATTCCAAGCCATCCCACCTATTTTCAGAGTAATAACTCTGTTCTTTTCTTAGTTTCCTTTTCTTGTTTCTTAGGTTTCCTTACTCGACACTGCTTTTTTTCTGAAAATCATGCTGATTGGCATGGGTTGCCTTTGTTTCAGGTTCAATTTCCCCTGTTTAGCGCGGATTACTATTGAACAGTCGTGTTGAATCGTGTAGGTTTGGATTTAGGCCTCTTTCTTGAATTTTCCAATGCATCTTACCTTCTGATTTGGTTTTTCCTCCCTGGATTAATCCACTTGGATTGTTTTTAAATTCCCTGTCTCGTTCTCTTCAGTTGATTGTCTCTCATATGATCGATGTGGCTTTGTCATCCTAGGTTTTCTAGGTGTCCTTGATTTCTTCTTTGGCCACATGTCCGCTGCGCTTTCGAGTTGTGTATGAGTCAATTTATTCTTTCCTTTTTTCAGCTTATTGTCTAATTTATTGTTCTTTTCTTTCGATTCTACGTGTTGTAGGATTGTCGAACTGTCATCTTGGTGTTTGTTTGACCCTCCCTCTGTTACACTGAGCATAGATCACATTGCTCATTGAGTTGATTTGAAAGTCCTTTCTTTGCATGAAGGAATGCTTGCCTAGTTTTGAGTGTGTTTGATATTCATTTTGAGATTGGTCTCTTTGTGTTTGATCATTTCATTCAATTTTCTCAAAGTTAGTGTTCGTTTTGTCATTTTAGTGTAATAGTGAATTATTTCTTCTTATTCATATAAAAGAACAAAATTTTCATTCTTTCTCCCTATTTGAAAATGAAAAATAATCTTTTGCATTAGTAGCTTTCTCATTTAAAAAATTGAAAAAAAGAGATAAATTATTTCATTTTCTGCTTTGGCTGTGTTAGTAGCATAAGGAAATTCCTTCATGCATTCGATTGATTGTTACTTTGTTGTGAACTTCTATCCCTCTCTTAGCTAGTTTTTCATCGATTTGGAATGATATTATTTCTCATGTAGTTTTGCATTAGGGATTTGATATTACATTTGGTTTGAAACTAAAACATAATTTCAAGATAAAATTTAAAATGAACTCAATCAACCTAGGAAGCATTGAAACTTAACTCTCACATTTAGAGGTCTAGGCTAGTGATGTGTTATGGCATCATTAAACCTAGCAGCTATCGCTTACCATCTGGCATTAGAAAACACTAGTATGAACTTCTGCTCCCCATATCGTCGAGTATATAAATGGAGACTCTCATAGGTTGCAATCCTTTATCCATAAGAAGCTGAGTCTGCTACCTTGTAACCATGATACACCGAACACAATATTTGTGGAGACTTCTTGCACGTACATTAAGTCCTTGGTCATTTCTATTTCATTTGATCACCAAGGTGTATAATGTTGTTCACGGGAGCTTATTACACCCTATATGCCTAGAATATCCTAAGTAGTCATTTTTTATCTTCAATGACTCTTTAAATTTGAAAATATCATTGATCCCTTGTCCTTTCGAGATTGTTAAAACTGAAAGTGACTAGAGTCACCTTTTGTCCTTTTCTTGACTCTTAAAATATGAAAAGGTAGAGTCTTGTTTCAATGTTATAAAATTAACTCCCCACGAAATATTCCTGGTTAAATTTATATTCCTTAATGAATCTTTAGGGTTGATTCCAATGGAAATGTTTCCAGAGTTCACTAACCAAGGAATTCCCTCATATGGGAGTCTTGGTCCTTTTCCTTCATTCAATAATGTTTGTGCTCCATATATGGCAACATTTTCCCTCTCGAGGTTAACCATTGGTTTGTCGGTTTGGTTATTTTCAACCCTTGTGGTTTCGAATATACCGATTGTTTCCCAACCAAGTTCTCCTCCACCTGAACCATGTCAAACCCATGTTGATCCTAAGGTTGAACCCTCACCTTCATCACCTATTTCTTCACCTCATTCTTCCTCTTTGCCTGGTGAAAGTCTAGATTCTTGTAACCAGGTGGCTAAGAAGAAGAAGAAGAAGTCGAAGAAGAAGAAGGAAAATGAGCTTGGGGGGAGGGGCGGGGGGGGGGGAGAATCATCAACTATTACTATCCATGCAACTAATATCGAGAAACCTCCCACTCTATTTCATAGAGTCATATTTCCTTGAAAGATATGTGAGGGTGACCACCTTCTTCGTGATTGCCCTGGCATTCCCAAGGTGTTAGAAGTGTGGTCAATTGGCAAGATTCATCCTTCATCATCAACCTTTGGGCATCATGCTGGTGATGAGCCTTTAGCTAGAGATAATGAGACTCATAATAAATAGGGGAAGATCAAAATTCCTTGTAGGTTGTGTGAAGGGAACCATCCTATTAATTTCTTTCCTTATATGGATGAAGCCTCTAAAGTATTGGATACCCTTTCAGCTTATGATTCCTATCTTCCCGTCAGTTACTAGAAGTTTTCTTCCAGACATTTGATAGTTGATCAACCCATTGATCGAGATTCATCTCCGGTCGATTCCGCTCTCTCTGAAATTCAGTCTCCTAAGTCCATTCCCGAACAATCATTGGTTGAGAAAAAATTCGACCTGATTCCATCTATATTTCATCAGGTCTTTTCCATCGAGAGTGGATCTCATCCCAGCCAGGTTACTTTTGTTTCCTCTGATTCCTCGGGATTGGAAGTTGATCCTCCCATTTCCATGATCCAGGAGGGTGATCCTTCGACTCATGTCTCCACAATTCTAGAAAGTGATACTCCTTCTCTTGTTCCTGGAGTTTAGGAGGATGGTATTTCCGCTCCTATAATGCAAGGGGATATTCCTCTTATTCCTATGGCACCCCCTCCATGTAGTTTGGTCGCTTCGTTTGATTGGAGTCGTTTCATGGGATACTGTCTTCCTTCTTACGTTCCCTTTGAGATCACTATATAGGCCTGAAATATGGTCGTACCAGGCATGATTATAGATGAAGGAGCCTCAGTTAGTATTATGTACTCAACTATATATCAAGCTTTGGGTTCTCTACCGCTTGTGCCTGTTACTCAGAATATGTTGGATTTTAACAGAGGAAAAAGTCAACCATTAGGGATCCTTCCAAAGTTGCCTATGAATTTGGGAGGTAAAACCGTCTATACAGACATGACAGTGGTCCAAGGCCCCTTGGATTTTAATTTACTCTTGGGGCATGACTATGCTTATGCCATGGGTGTGCTTGTCTATTCCCTCTTTCGTGTGATTTGTTTTCCACATGAAGGTCGGATCGTGACCATTGATAAGCTTTCATTATTTGGTCCTGATGTGACATCTAGTCTACCATCATCCCTTCTTGGTCCTTTCCTGCCATCGGTATCTTCCCCACCATAGTTCAATTATGTGGCCACCTATTCCATGTTCGTGTCCACTGATAATTCAGTCAGTGAGGCAGTACACAATGTACTAGGGGCATTGGATCCTAATTTCAGAGTGTTTTTCTCCCATCATATGAGAAACTATTGGAAGCCATGACTTCTTATTCATCATGACTAGCGTCTTTCGTAGTAGAGTTCATTTTCTTGTGTCAATCTCCTTAAAAAATGAAACAAGATTCTTTCGAAGAAGATTTCGTTTCCTTGTGTCAAGCTCCTTAAAAATTGAAACAAGCTTCTTCTGGAGCATAGTTCGTTTCCTTGTGTCAATATCCTTATAAAATGAAACAAGATCTTATGAGGATTGTTTTTTTACTATGTCAACCTCATTAAAAAATGAATTAGGTTGTGAGGATAGTTCTTTTACTGTGTCAAGCTCATTAAAAAATGTACCAAGTTCCCTTTTCAATTCAATTATTTTAATTAGATCTCATAAAATCCCAGTCGAGTATTTCTCTTGATCTCATAATTGAACCTTCATTCCATCCACCTGTTAGTAACCAGTGGTCTACTCAAGTGAATGCCATGAAGCTAGGGGGAATATACCTTGAATTGAATCATCATGCTGGGGGGCATGCAAACTAATCTCAAGCATAGTTTGTTTCCGTTTCAAGCTTATGTAGAAATGAAACTAGTTTCAAGCATAGTTTTCTAAAAAAAATCAAGCTTGTGTAAAAATGAAACCAACTTCAAGTATAGTTTCCTGATTTCAAGCTTGTGTAAATATGAAACCATTCTTATTTTTACCTCTCATGATTTCCATTTTATTAGCTTGTTTTGCTAGATGAACCTTGGTTTTCTCATTCCATCATTACCATCTGCTCAACCGATCATACGTCTTCACTTGGTTGTTTTACCCATTCCTAAGGAAATGCTGCAATGAGTGATCTTGTTAGCCAGCCTCTTGAACTTTACTTGTTCCGAGCAATTCCACCATCACCAGAACCAGTTGCTACTATTGGGTGTGGAGCCTAATTTTCATCTTAATTCATAGATCCTTGTTTTAGATGGACGTATACCCCAGGAAAATTGTACACCCCTGCAGTAGGGGGTGTGGGGGGGACTTGTCCCCCCCCCGCGGGGTATGGGGGGGCTGACCCCCCTGCTAGGGGGTCCGGGGGCTAGCGGTCCCCTTAGTAGGTGGTTTCGAGGGCAGCACCCCCGAAGCTAAAAACAGATGTAAAATTTCCTTGTAAAAGTATAGTAATTTCTAGTCAATCTGGGTCGTTCATTAGGTGGATGATCTAACGGTAGAAGTTATGTTTAGTTTAGGGTTTTTTTCCCTAGAAGGCAACCCCTCGCTTGTATGAGGGAATTGTATTATGGCTGTGTATTGTATGAGTATTATCAGAGAGAGAAACAGATAGGGAGACTGTGAGAGAGAACAAAGGATATTACAACAGATTTGCTGTTGGTTGTGTCTCTTCATTTTGCTGGATAATAAAAAGGAAGGACTAGTTGTTTGGGGTGGATGTAACCCAAACTGGGTGAACCACGTATATATGTGCCTCTTTGGTTTTACGTGTTGCATTGCTCTATAATATATAATTTTACAAAAATTGATATCAGAGTCGAAGGTCTATTTGGCTGATAAACTTGCAGGAAAGAAGAGTTCTTGGTTCGAGTGGGAGCAATGGTGAAAGACGGTAAGTTTAGGGTTGAGAAATTTAATGGCCAAAAATTCCCGCTGTGGAAGATGCAGATGGAATATTATCTGTATCAGAAATATTTTTACCTACCATTGAGCGGAAAAACAAAGAAGCCAACTTCTATGACAGATGCAGAGTGGGAGATTCTCGATAGAAATGCACTCAGAACAGTATGGTTGTGCCTCGCGGTGTCAGTAGCCTTAAATATTTCAAAGGAAACAACAATAGAGGGTTTGATTAAGGCGTTGGCGAAATTATATGAAAACCCCTCAACCTCAAAAAAGGAATTTCTCAAGAAACGTTTATTTAATATGAAGATGTCGGAAGGTGGGTCTATTGCAGACCATTTAAATGATTTTTATACAGTTACCAGTCAGTTAAGTTCTGTAGGGGTAAACTTTGATGATGAAGTTAGAGCTATTTTATTTCTGTGCTCATTTCCAGAAATTTGGAATGGTTTAGTTATGGCCATTAGTAACTCTATCTCTGGATCTAGTACTTTAAAGTTTGATGATGTTATCGGTGCTATCCTTAGTGAGGAAATGCGATGGAAAAGATCGGGTGAGACATAAAGTAATTCTTTAAGTGCAGAGTCTAAGGGAAGAAGAATGGAAAGAGGAAAGAGCTCAAATATATCGCAGTAAATAAAGAAAAGGAAGATCCAAGTCCATATCAGGGATAGTGTGCTGGAAATGTGGAAAGAAAGGACACCTAAAGAAAGACTGTAGATCTCGGAAGGGAAAAGAAGGAGATGTACAAAAAGCAAACAATCATGAAGCAAATGTGACAGGTGATGTGTTACAAGATGATTTGATTCTTTCTTTCGAAAATTTTACTGATTCCTGGGTGGTATATTCAGGGGCCTCATTCCATGCCACACCTGATAAGAAATATTTTCATGACTATGTTCAAGGAGATTTTGGACAAGTCCGTTTGGGTGATGATAAACCATGTAAAATTGTTGGAATGGGTAAATTTCTTGTAAAACAACATAATTTAAACCAATGGCTATTAAAGGAGGTAAGCCATGTTCCATATCTGAAGAAAAATATGATTTCAACAGGGAAGTTAGGCGGTGAAGTTTGTGTGACAACTTTCACAGATAAAACTTGGAAGGTCACCAAAGGAGCCCTGGTAATAGCAAAAGGCGAAAAGGTTGGTACATTGTATTTATGCAATGGTATTTCTAACTCTATTAATGCTTTTACTTCCAAAGGAGAAGATGTAGAATTATGGAATCATAGGCTCGGACACATGAGTGAGAAGGGCATGAAGATTCTTCACTCAAGAAATTTCTTTCTAGGTTTGAATAATGTTGATTTGGACTTCTGTGAGAATTTTATTTATGGAAAATAGAAGAGAGTCAGATTTCTCACAGTTGGGAAAGAAAATAAGAGCGAAAAATTAGAGCTTGTGCATACATATGTATGGGTACCTGCTCAGGTATCATCTCTCGGCGGCTCTCATTATTATGTTACTTTTATTGATGATGCAACTAGAAAAACTTAGATTTATTGTATTCATAATAAATCTGATGTATTTGATACTTTCAATAAATGGAAAGCTTTGGTTGAGATTGAGACAAGAAAGAAGTTGAAGTGTCTCAGATCAGACAATGGAGGTGAATATTACAGCAAAGATTTTGATAGGTACTATTCAAAGCATGGAATTCGCTGAGAGAAGACAGTTCCAAGAACACCACAAGAAAATGGTGTGTTAGAAAGAATGAACAGAACAACCATGGAGCATGCAAGGTGTATGAGATTGCATGCAATATTTCCTTTACAATTTTGGGCAGATGTTGTAGATAATGTTGTTTATCTAATTAAAAAAGGGCCTTCAAGTTCCTTGGATGGTCGTATTCCAGTGGAAGCATGGACAGGTAAAAAGGTAAACTACTCTTTTTTAAAGCCTTTTGGCTGTGAGACCTTTGTCCATATTAATAAATAAAATAGAAAAAAGCTTGAGGCAAAATCAAAGAAATGTACCTTTATTGGATATGGTGTTAATGATTTTGGTTATCGCTTATATGATTATGAAAATCACAAAATCATTAGGAGCAGAGATGTAATATTCAATGAAAAGGTCTTGTATAAGAATCAGTTGCAGGAAAAGAAATAGGAAAAAGAGAACAAGGAATACACAGTTCTTGATGAGATCACTGAAAAAGTTAAGGTGCCTGAAAATAACAATAATGAACAGCCACAACAACAACAACCACCACAATAGCAACAGGCACCTCAAACACCTAAAAGTGGTGTTATAAGATCTACCAGGATAAGTAGACCCCCTGAACGATACTCTCCTTCATTATATTATTTATTGTTGACTGATTCTGGTGAACCCAAATGTTATGAAGAAGCAATGTAGGTTGAAACCAGGAAGAAGTGGGAGCTAGCCATGAAAGAAGAGATGGACTCCTTAATGCACAACCAGACTTGGGACTTAGTCAGGTTTCCTGTAGGTAAAACTACATTGCAAAATAAATGGGTTTACAGGCTGAAGGAAGAAGATGGAGGAAAACAGAGGTACAAAGCTAGACTTGTGGTAAAGGGGTTTGCACAAAAGAAAGGTATTTATTTTGATGAAATATTTTCTTCTTTTGTTAAGATGACTTCAATTAGAACTATTTTAATTCTTGTAGCAGTGAAATATTTACATCTTGAACAGTTAGATGTAAAGACAACATTTCTCCATGGAGCTTTGGAGGAAGAGATCTATATGGAGCAGCCAGAAGGATATGAGATCAAAGGGAAAGAAAAATTAGTGTGCAGGTTAAAGAAGAGCTTGTATGGTTTAAAACAGGCTCCAAGGCAGTGGTATCTAAAATTTGACAAGTTTATGTCTGAACAAGGTTATACTAGATGTCACTCTGATCATTGTGTTTATATGAAAAATAAAAATGATGGCAACTATATTATATTGTTATTGTATGTAGATGACATGCTTATTGCAGGGTCTAACATGCAGGAAATAAATGTGCTCAAAATAAAATTGGCAAATTCATTTGCAATGAATGATTTGGGAGCTAAAAAACAAATCCTTGGCATGAGAATAACTAGAGACAGGAAAAATCGCAAATTAACACTGTCTCAGAATGAGTACATACAAAAGGTGTTGAAAATATTTAATATGCATAATGCAAAACTAGTTCATACACCTTTTGCTAGCCATTTCAAACTTAGGAAGGAGGTGTTCCCAAAGAACCAAGAAGAAATGGATTATATGTCTAAAGTTCCATATGCATCAACAGTTGGAAGCTTAATGTATGCAATGGTCTAGACAAGGCTTGATATTTCACATGCAGTGGGAGTTGTAAGCAGGTACATGAAAAATCGAGGAAAAGAACATTGGATGGCAGTGAAATGGATTCTCAGATATTTGAGAGGTACCACAAATCAAGAATTATGCTTTGGTGTTTCAAACATTTCTCTATAGGGATATTTTGATTCAGACATGGCAGGTGACTGAGATAAAAGGAGGAGCACTACAGGTGGAAGAACTGTCAGATGGGTTTCAAAAATCTAAAGTGTTGTTGTGCTTTCAACAACAGAAGCAGATTATGTTGTTGCTATAGAGGATAGTAAAGAAATGATTTGGTTAAAAAGGTTTATGGATGAATTGTGTAAGAATCATGATATGGGCACGTTATACAGTGATAGCCAAAGTTCCATTCATCTTTCAAAGAACTCAGCATTTAATTCTAGGACTAAACACATACAACTCAAGTACCATTTCATATGGTCAGTATTGGAAGATGGACAGTTGAAGCTAGAAAAGATACAAACTAGCCAGAATCCTGCAGATATGCTAACAAAAGTTGTAACTAGGGAGAAACTAAGATTATGGTCAGTTTCAATTGGTCTTCAAGGATGATGATAAAGATGAGAAACAGCCAGGTCCAAAGAGGATTCATTGTCCAAAAAATGAAGCAGCGGTGGAGTTTCTATAATCAGTCTCCAAGTGAGAGATTGTTGGTTGTGGAGCCTGATTTTCATCTTGATTTAGAGATCCTTGTTTTAGCCGGATGTATACCCCCGAAAAACTATACACCCCTGCAATGGGGGGCTACGGGGGGAACTTGTCCCCCCTACGGGGTCTAGGGGGGTTGACCCCCTGGCTGGGGGGTCTGAGGGCTAGTGGTCCCCCTGGCTGGGGGGTTTCGAGGGCAGTGTCCCCGAAGCTAAAAACAGAAGTAAAATTTCCTTGTAAAAGTATATTAATTTCTAGTCAATCTAGGCCGTTCATTAGGTAGATGATCTGACGATAGAAGTTATGTTTAGTTTAGGGTTTCTTTCCCTAGAAGGAAACCCCTCACTTGTATGAGGGCATTGTATTGTGGCTGTGTATTGTATGAGTATTATCAGAGCAAGAAACAGATAGGGAGACTGTGAGAGAGAATAGAGGATATTATAATGGATCTATTGTAGGTTGTGTCTCTTCATTTTTCTAGATAATAGAAAGGAAGGACTGGTTGTTTGGGGTGGACGTAGCCCAAACTGGGTGAACCACATATATCGATGTCTCTCTGGTTTTATGTGTTTTGTGTGCTTGTGTTTTTCCACATATTTTATGTGTTGCATTTCTCTGTAATATATAATTTTCTAACAACTACCCTTAATACTACTCGTTCCTCTAGGAGGAGTCAACTTTCAGCTCTTTTCTGACTCTCAAAACATGAAAAAATTACCGAGATCTTGTCATTTTTAACTTGTTAAAGGCTATGAAACATCATTTACCTAGTATACGTTTACCCCCTTTTCGGGCTGGGATATACTATTTACGAAAAAGGAATAGCTTAGCCAATAACGACTAAGAGGTTCTCTCATATTTAGTTTTCTACCTTTTCGGGTATGAAGAACTATTTATGAAAATGGCCATTTGGATTTTTCTTTTTGCCTCTTTTCAAAATCTCTAAACCTGAAAAGACATCAAGTTTCACCTTTGTCAGGCTCATTAAAATTTTACGACGTTGGATCTGTCATCATTATGTTATCGATTTCCTCCTTCCTAGGGCTCATGAAATGTACTAGGATGGATTTTTCCGAAGGAAAAACTTATATGAAAAACAGATGCTATCCCCTTCAAGCTTGTTTCCAAAAATAATTGGGGTACTCGCCAGAAATGGTGGGGGAAAATGGAACCAGTTCTTAGTTGTGTCAGAAATATGTCACTCTTGAACATGACACTTGTCTATAGTTCGTGTTGAATTGGGGCCAACCCACATTTTTCATTTTTCCTCCATGGGTTTGGGTTATATGTTTTGACCTCTCATCTACTCTTTGACACGTCACCATAACCTCAAATCCCTTGATGTCAAATACTACCAAATTCCGGATTTGTGTTTCCAATATGTTCAAGAGAAGTTCCTTCTGCAATTTTCACCCCTGGTCCTCTGTTTAGTCCTAATTCACTATCATCTTCTTCCTCTGTCTTGTGTTGATGATGTGGGAAACATTATGGCCCTCCTTCGACCAATCACTTCCTATCGACTTTAGCTCATTATCTAGGAAGTTGATCTAGAGACTCCCTTCTGGTACCTTAGAGCTTGCATTCCTCAATGAAAAGTTCTTCGCATCTGATGACAGGTTCTCATCATTGGCCTTCGATCAAGTGATTTCGTGGATGTTTGAATCCAACTCATTGATCACATGCCGTGAATTGTACTAAAGGTACCTTGAGAACCATTGTCATTATTGGTGGTTTCTCTTGTGCCTGTTAACAACTTTCATCATTGGCTGGTAATCAGGTGATTTTCTTGCATGCTCAACTTCAACTCATTCATTTGCATGCTTGAATTTGTAGCTTTTCGGGTTGAGATGGAGTGCAAGACCCTGGGTTTTTTCTGATAAAATCGAATTTTCCTCATGATTTTATTTATCATGACTATATGCATGGCTCTTTTGATTGGATGGTTGTGACCATACCTAAGTCTATTTGACGATCCTTCTCAATGGATAGTTATGTCCATACCTCGGTTATTGTTGTATGTACTCTATTATGGATGGTTGCACCCATACCACATATTTATGTATCAAATATATCAGTTGTACTTGTTCTTGTAGGTCTTCCAATGACGACGTTTTGGTTTGGGCATGTTCTCATAAAGAATTTTTCCCCTCCTTCTCTCTCGAACTTCATACTTTAGGGGGCATCTGTTACACATTATTTTGTCACCTTCCCTACAATCCCCATCCCACACATTGGAGTACCATTTTAGTGACCCCTATGTACTGTCATACATTTCCATAAATGTCATTGCATCCCTTGGCATTTAAAGATCATAATCTCTGTTTATCATTCCTTAAGCAGGCTTTCAAAAGCATATGATTTTGGGTTCGCGCTGGTAGGAATTTATGGCCTTGCGCCCATGGAGAAATTAACACTGGGCCCCATGCCCTTTGGTGATCTATCTTAGAAGGGCACTTGCGCCAAGCTTCTTTCGGAAAAAAAATTAAAATAGAAATGAATCTTCCATGCTTAACAACTTCGTGAGTGGAGTCATCATGGTTTGCTCAAATGAATCACGTCGAGTTGCTCCCTTGGCTTGTTATTTCCTACAATTGTGCAACTCCCCAAAGGGATAGACCTCTCCTCCACCTTATGTGGGATCCCAAACCACTTCCTCCTCTCCTATAAATTCTTCCTCCTCACTTTGATTCATCTATTTGAAGATTCATTAATATAGCTGGTGCATTGAAGAAATCAGAGAAGAATCCATTTTTGAGAGAGAGTTTAAGCCCATTTCCTCATCGAGTCGAATGCCAAATGAATGCTTGAGATGTGCCTGACTGAACCCGTCAAAGGAGATCTGCAACGTCAAGGCATAAGGTTGTAAACTTCTTTTTCATTTATCAATAATACATGACTGGTTTCAGGTTCCAACTTTTTTTCCATTTATATGCAAAGTGTTTAGCTCTCCTTGACTATTTGAATAGCTGTAGATGAATGTATATGCTTGTATGTTGCCATCATTTATTTGACCTTTTTGCAGACGTGTGAACATCGTCACCAACATGGAGCACAAGGCGTGAAGACAAAGATCGAAGGATCGTTGCTGCGTGCCACGACAAAAGCATTGGACCAAGGTAGGATATATGTTCCGGTTCATATTTCATTTATAAGCTAGCAATTCAGGAGTCCAGTGTGTTCCCTTGTTGCTAGACCCACCCTAGGGCTAGAGGGATCGCCTCTATCTGTAGAGGGGATTTTACTACTCAACATACCTGAGTTTGAAGTACTTTAGTAACCCGCAGTCCCTAAGGTCTCTTACCGTACCCAGATTGTTTAGGGAAATCATGTTCTATTCTTCATGTTCTCTTTCCCTCCATGTAATCATCATTTTGATTCAATGAATACCTAAAACACAATCATAAGAATCATTAGGATACATTTCATGCAAAAAAAATGGGAAAATTTGGGCATACAGCAAGAAACAAGTATCAAAATTGCACCCAATGCACCCCAGGTCAAGGGACAGTGCGTTGCATATGCACTTGGACTAAAATTTCAGTGCACTGCAATGCACCTTTCGACATTCAAGGGTGTGTTTCCCTCATTTTATAACATATTTACCTTAAGGGGCTCAAAACCCTAAAAATTTTCAATGAAATGAAACATAAATGCTACGAAAGGAAAGAGAAGGTTCATAGCTCCAACCTGGATCAAAAGATGAGGAAAATTGTCCACGGAATCTGTTGCAATCAACTGTTGAAGTTTGAGGGCAAAAACTGGTTCAAAGCTGCATTTTTCAAATGGTAAAAACTCTTTTAACTAGTCAATTTGATTATTTCAAATCATATTTAATGTTGTGACTATGGTTTTCATTCATTTTTTCTATGAAATAGGTATTTTTAATCCTTTTGACGGTTTTATGAATAGGTTTTATATCTAATACAATAGATTAGTCATGCACACTTATTTCAAGAATGATTTGACCACAAATCATACTTTTATCCTTATTTTCAAGATTTGATAAAAATGAAAAAATGACTTGGAGTGCACTTTAATCTATTTTTTGAGCTTCGATAATAGTGAAAAAGGAACCCCTGGAGTCTTCTTTTAGCTCTTTTTAGACTCTGATAATGTGAAATTATTTTCGAGCACTTGTCTTTTCGAGCTCGTAAAATTAAACAAAACAAAATCTACTCAGTATAAGTTTAACCCTTTTCCGAATTGAGATAGATTATTTACGAAAAAGGAAAAACTTAGTCGAACATGGCTAAGAGGTTCTTTCAAGTATAATTTTACACCTTTTCGGACCTGAGAAATTTTTTTATGAAAAAGGGCTCATGGAGTTTTCTTTTGTCCTCTTTTTCAAAATCTCTAAATATGAAAAAGGACTAGGCTGTCACGGTCATTAGGCTCGTTAAAACATAAAATTGTGATGGTCTTTTCGATCATGGCAAGAATTGAGTTTCATTTATCACTAGACTCATTAAATTATTAAATAGATATGCATTTTCCTGAAGGGTTGAATTATAGATCAAGAATATGTTACCCTCCTCAAGCTTGTTAAAAAATAAAGAGGTATTGGTCGAAAAATGACCAGGGAAAATTTGGGAAAGTGAACAGAACACTTTATGGTAGCAATTCGCTCTTGAACATGACACTTTCACTCCATCATTGTGACTTTTTGGTTGGGTAATCTTCTTGACGGTTCATTCATACCTATGGTTCATCATACCTTCACTTCGGTTTTGGGTCAATGCTTCCAACTCATCTCAGTGTCATCAATATGTTCAAGAGAAGTCATCCAGTGAATCCTCATCCTTCTACAATACTCATAAACCTTCATTTTTGTTACAATCATCCCTAAAAATTGATATATCAAGTCACATTTTGTCTCTAAAATCAGTAACTCCCATTTCGTGATAAAGTTTCTTCCTATCGACATCAGCTCATCATCCAGGAAGTTTACTTAAAAACATCTCCCAGTACCCTGAGGCTTGTTACATCATTGGCAATTTTCTCACTTCTGGAACTTTTAATGAAATATTTTGTTTGTCGCTCGACGTAAAATCATCTATTCACGCCCTACAAATTGTACTTCAGTACCTTGAGAGCCATTAACAACAATGGTGGTTCTCTCGAGTTTGTTAACAGCTCACATCATTGGCTAGTAATCAAACGATGTCTTCCCATGTTTGACTACAAATCATATATTCGCATGGCTAGAATTGTACTTGAATGATATATTCAATGAGATAATAAGACCCTAGATCTAGTTTCATCCATACGTGCTGTGATTTCAGGATTGTTGTACACATCATCTGTACGATAACTTTACATATAGATTGTCATCCGAACATGGGCCTATATCTGTAGGCATGTCTATATTGGGAAACATTCCAATGTGGATGACTTTCGGAACCATGTACATGTTATTAGATAGTTTATGTGCTGATAATGGGAATTCCTCCCTCAGCAATTCGTGATCAATATGAAATATATCATGATGTAATGTATTGTAATATTGATGCAGGTCACTGTCCACTTCAGTTCTGACTCATCACATCGTAAATCATCTCATCCAAATACTATTATTATTTTGGCTTCATGCTTTAGGGGCCAACTATTATAGGTCATTTTGGGCATCATCCCCCATGACCTGGTCAAACTGGACATCATCCCTAGGACCAATGAAATAGGGTCTATCAACCCCTTATATTTCAATTTTTATATGCCCTAAGAGAAGAATATTCCATTCATGGCTTCTATTATGATATTTCCAAGGTTTGAAGTATATGTTATATCACCTACTGACTCACCAAAGTTTGCCTGAAAGGGACTAACTGCATTGCAGTGCCAAATCCTCCATGCAAGGGTGCATTGTAGTGCACTTCCCGACACTCAAGGGTGTGTTGGTCACCTAGGATCAAAATTCTCATTTTTCTAGGAATCTTTACATGGACAGTGCCTTCTAGAAGAGTCCATATGTGTCAAAATTTGAATCCTAGTGTCCATATAACACCTCTGAACTTGGAAACATGTCTTTCCTATTATTAGAAATTCATTCATTGATAAACTACCATCAGTTTCCCTATAAATTGAGCACTCATCCTAGTGCTAGGAAAGGAAGAATTTTGGTAAATTTATGGTATTGGATTCTCATTTTGTAAGAGAGTGAAAGTACTAATATGATACTGGGATAATGTTGGATGTGATGAGACTGGAATGAAGCTGGAGTAGGTTGACAACAAATCAATCCATTGGTTGTAATCTTCCCCATCTACTCTTTAATAAATATTGTTTTTCATTTTCCCATACATATGCCTCTATTTCTTGTACAATGTATTCTTGAATGATTTGTGGATTTCATATATAATCAATTTTATTTGAGTAAGATATGTAGATATCTTATATATTGCATGCTATTTTTTATTCTCTTTTTGTGTTTATGATCTAGCGACTTGAGTTGGATTGAGAGCGATGGAAACAATGACAAAAGGAGAAGGAGAAGTGAAAGAATCACAAGTAGGCTCCTTTACCATTCTGTATATCAGCTTGCTTTAGAGAAAGTGATAGTTATTATTTCCTCTATTTTTCTAAGTGATAGAAACCACACTTATGGAATTTTTTTAATCTATACATCACAATTCCACATAACATTGGTGACACCTTTACTTTTCTATATAGGGAACTTGAAAGTGGAAGTATCTTGCTTCATAGATAGGGAAAATTTTGAGGATGGAAATTTATCTAAAATTTTAGAAACCTTGGTGAATCTTACTAGTCCGTAATATGCAAGCTATAAATTGTTTGGAGATATTTTTGTAAAAATATTAAAATTCCTAATGATTTTATATTCTCTATAAAATTTTGAAAATTTTAAAGGTAAATTAATTTTATACTACAAAATTTGCGAGAATAATCTTTAGAAAAAGTGGAAAATGGCGAATCTTTTTTTTTGAAAAAATATGGAAAATTCGCACTTTTGAATATTAGCCCTAAAATTTTTCCCTATTCATAGCTTGATTGTTAACATTTTTTCCATTTTGATGTGAAAATTAACACCTCGTTGTTCTACAAGTGTGTTGTCTAGATCTTGAGTTGTTTTCTCATGAAAGTAGTATCTCCATTACTCACCTACTGAAGTATTGATTCTTATTTCGAGGAAGATGTATTTTTCTTTTACTAAGGATGTTGCTTCTATGGAAAAAATGAGATTCAAGTTATTTCTTAGCTAAAGTGATGGTGGTAGGAGTATGATAATTTAGCTTCTTAAACCCCTCTCCTCTATTTAATTTTCTTGCACTGTTAGATTTGGGGTTTATTTGTGGAATTACTAAATATACCATCAATATCTCTATTTATTTTACTTAATTTCGAAAAAAAATAACAATTTATAATATATTCTACCTGCATGCCTTAGAAGTGAGGAGAATGGAAACTCACCACGTGAGGCTTATGGTGAATTCCTAGATTCTTACCTCTTATTCTTACTTATCTATGTCCTTCATCATTCTAATGCACACTATTGAAAAATAAAAGTGCTCAAGAAAAATATGAAAAAATAAACACATTGCTGCAAAGGAAAAATAAGCTAAAAGTTAAACACACTAGATATATAAGAAGTTATCACATAGGTAGACACATAAATTCGAAAATAAATACACCACTGAAGAATATGAACAATAAGGAAAGTATTTTGCACTATTGACAATTCCTTAACAATGGCGCCAAAAATGATAGGATTTTTAATTACCTTCTAATTGCTTAGAAACAAAGCAATAAGAAAATTAATTTAATCATCAACCTAGGGCTCACATTGAACTTGAAAACTTCCATGCACTATATATGCTAGGGAAATCTATTCAACTATTATTACAATTATGAATTTTTAGTAGGAAATATTGATTACAAGACAAGGATTTATGATACTTTTGGAAGAAAATGAAATAAAATGACAGGAAATAAATAAATTCTAGTCTAGCTAACATAGGAACCTTATTTGTTGTAACCCCTATCTAGAAAAACGAGAAATGTAAAGACTAAATAAATTGAAAAAAATAAATAACACACACTACTACTTGAAATGGAAATTGCATGAAAGTAGAAACTATTTGGAAATTATATTTACAAGTGTCTTACAACCCTCAACCTTGTGAATAAATTCTAATTTTGCATACAATTGATATAAATCAAATTCAAGCTATTGAAAATTTAGAAAATAATATAATTATTCAAATAAAATTGAAAATGTAATCAAATGAAAACATAGACAAGAGATAAAGTGCATGAATCGATATTGTTATAATATATAGATAATTCTACTATTTCATATATAAATGAATAAGAAATATCCACATGCACACATAAATCTTAACTCAAATATATCAAAACTAGTCTAAGCTAAATTACAATAGTAATTGGCTTAGGAGGAGGCCCTACCTCTTTAGAATAGGAATTGGGTTAGAGTTATAGTAGTAGATAAAACTCAAATCAACATTTAGTCATGGAAACAAAGTGCATAGAAACATAACCAAATTCTTCTAATTAATTGGAAATGGAGTATTAAAGTTACATCCAAAAATTATCTCCCCCTTACTTGAATCAAGTAGGGTCTTTATACACTTATTTTAGTGCATGATATTAGCATGGGGAGTTCAACAAATCCACGAGAATATTTCATTATCAGGTTGTCTCATTTTTTTTACAACAATTTCTCAAATATAGATAATAATGACAACATATGATTGACATCCATATCAGTTATTCAAAATGATGAAAAATAAGGTTTCAGAAGTTTGGTAAATAGGTGTGGTCAAGCTATCTTAGATTATTGGCCTTTTCATTTTCCAAACAATTCACCATACACTTGGTAGGTAATTGGCTCTAGGTGTAATAATCCAATAGTGTAATAGGAGTGAGAATCAGTGGTGATAGATGGGCAGTGGTGGTGTGACAATATTGGAAGTTGTATGTGTTACAAAAATGGTAACATGTGTTATAATAATAGGAACATGTGTTACAACAATAACTACTAAAACAATGGTTGTTGTAGCAATAGATGTTACAACAACAAGATGTTACAATAGTCATAACAATGAGTTTTATAGCATGTAGCACATCCTCCCATATTTACCCACTTTAGCCTGCTTGCCCGGGGTAAACATGAGCTGAGGGTCACTATGATAAGACTCAACCTCCTAGGTGGCCTTAAGGAACAAATTCGACAACTTATGAACTTACTAACTTCCCTCAAGTGTTAGGGTCTATAGGAGTAACCCAACCCCTCTAGGTGTCCACCCATGAGACAACTCACATTTTCCCTGAGATAGAGCCTCATTCACTCCCTTGCCAAGGCCTCCATGTGACTAAGGGTTCTCAGTCACACTCATAATCCTGCCTCCATGCAACACTGGAATTTTCTGCTTGGTTCTATGCCAGCGACTTCGAATTATGTGCCACTTTTTCAGGTTTAGGACTCAGGTCTCTGCCCAGACTCAGTGAACCTTCCAGAGAAGTTAAATAACATAGAAAAAATGCTTGTAAACCAAAAACTGAAACTAGGACTTGACCTGACCATCCCCAACTGAGATTGAAATTATTTCAAACACTTGGTGGATATGTAACCTACAAGTCATGAATGAAAGTCTGAACATAAGGGACTGCAAACTTATCTGAGGTTTAACATGAAGGGTCATTTCCTTCTCACATTAGCTGTAATAACATAAATTAGGTCTTGCATTCATTGTTTATTCAATTATGAGTGAAAAACATGAAAAGAGACATGACTAAGATCTGTCATTAAACCATGCTTATAACTGATGTATAACCAGATAAATAAAAATAAGAGAACAACCATTAAAGCCACATAATAACCAATATATTTCCTTATCCAAAGAAACATAAACATGCCTTTTATTAAACATAGGCAAATATCAACTGGGTTCGGGACTTCCACATTACACCCAACCATAGATTGGCTGAGCCAAATATTTCTTCGGCCAATCACCTCCATTTCATATTCCAAGCATGAATGTGGGATATCATGGCATAAACTAATCTAAACACAACCAAGGGAATCTAGAGGTTAGACCACCTCCACCCTCTTCGTACTGTGATCACACATAAAGTAATTTCAAGATCAAAAAAATAAACCAAGCTTGGATGCGTCATAATTCCTTCACAGTTCTCGAGGAATTTTTCATGTCTCCACCCTCACGATTTACCGTGTATCCCACCATTACCGATCAAGGGATTCTTAAGAATTTGGGAATTTTCTTGAGACCACCTCACCCTGGATTCCAAAACCATTCGGAAATCCAAAGCTCAAAATTGAGAACAATCCCATCACACCATGGCTATCTGGAAATGGAACGGCTAGGCTAAAATCCACTTTTGAAACCTAGAAAAATCCATGCCAATGAAAACAAAACAACCAAATACCAACATGCATACACCATGCATGTCAAAATCAGCTAGAAAATCATACATGCAACATGTTACCTGCAAGTATTCCCACAAAAGTTGCTTGATCCTTGCCTTCCTTGTCCTTATTTTCTTTTCCTTTCCTTTTCTTGCTTGATTTCTTTCTCCTCTCTATAAGAATAATAATAATGCTAACTGACAAAAGGCTCCCAACTGATGCTTTGAGGTATTTTTATTGATGAGGCCCCTAATTTCTTCAATTTTCCATTATTTTCCCTCATTTTCCTCCTCACATGCAACCTGTGACCTTTCATGTTCCTTTTATCCTAATTTCCATTATTTTCACAAATAAATGCAAAAATACTCTTTTTCCTTTCCAAATCCTTAGCCTTTTCCTTTTCTAATTCCCACTTAACCATAAAACTCAACAAGTGATTCTCACTAGGATATTTACACAACATTGAGCTTGGAATAAATGTCCCTTACTCATGGTTTTATTTTACCTTTATTAACTTTTATTACATGATATTTTAACCGAGGGTTGATACATACCAATTGATGAGAAGCATTGTAGTTGGGAGGTATTACAAAAATGATCTAACAAGAATTACAACAATTATAATAGATGTTATAGTAGTGTAGCCAATGTGTGTCACAACAATGTAACACTGACAAGTGTTACAACAACTATAATAGTACCTATGATAGCTATTGTAGCAACATTAATAGCTATAATAACTGTTTCAGTATCTTGTCTGGAAAACATTTCATATGTATTCTCATTAACAAGCATAAAAATGATAGTTGTTCCTTAAACATATAAGTATAATTAATTTAAATGACATAATTCATGGGAAAAAATATGTTATCATTGGTAAGGAAAAACTTTGGGATAATACTATGATGAACAAAAATAGTAAAAAACGCAGTATATGTGTGTGGAAAAGATGTCATTTTAGGTGCCCGTTAAAATTTACTCAAGCCTTACAATATAACCTCAAATATATGATCCAAGAGATTTAATATTACAAGGACAAGGTTAAAATCCTAGAAGAAGAGTTAAAATATTACAAAGGTGATAGAAAGAGCATCATTGAAAGTAGAATACGTATTCGTGAAGTATAAGAAAAATTTCATGCCATAGCAAAACATATTTAAACTGATTTACATGAATTTAAAAAAATGACTACTTTTATGATATTATTACTAGATAAGGTAAAAAATGAAAACACATCATTACAATGAGTAAATATTGTAATGGATAAAGTGAATAAATGTTAGGTAAAACTAGACTCGGTAAAAGAGTCAACATTTGTTGATCAAAAGTGGTGGTTTTCGGCCCGTGGTTTTGGTTTCTTTTGATTTTGTGACCATTGATTTCATATAATGAAGACTCTAAAAGTATTGGGATGACTTAATTATAATGGGCCATTGACGTGATCGGTAAAAGATCACTTGGTTGCCTTGGTTTGGTTTTGGCCAAGGGACTAAAAAATTTCCATTAACTAGTTTTTCCAGGATAAATTTTGTGGGAATTGTGTTTATGTTTTATTATTATTTCTATTTTGTTTAATGTTTCTTTCAATAAATATATTTCTCTTCGATTAATTTTAACATGGTATCAGAGCCATAGTTGTGATTTGTTATTTCTTGTGGGATTTCTATTGCAAATGGTTACCTCAAATGTTAACGAGCTTCTCAAGTAAGACCTCCAACTCGAGTTTGATTTCAAGCGAGACATCATAGAACATTGATATCTACAGCCTAAGTATGAGAAATAAATGGGATTCCTTTCTCATTTTCTATGGAAAGGGAGCATTACTCAAGTATTCATGGAATATGTCATCGATGTGATCTCAACTCTTGAAGATCTGAATGCTTAGCACCTCATCAAGTGGGATGATTAGGAAAAGAAGGGGGCAGGGAAGGAGGTTTTCCTAAAGGTGGTGAGTCAAGAGAAATTGTGTTAGTGCATTATGGGGTGCTCACTTTTCAGGACATTTTTCATATCAAACTACTAGATCATATGAATTTTGAATTTTGAACCTAGTTGAAGAAGGAGAAAGATTACATGTATCACTAGTTCAAGGAGATTCAGAGAGAATTTTGCAAGAAGAGGAAGCAGTTGGAGGAGAATATAGATAGAGAGGGATAAAGCAAAGTGGGAGAGGAACCATGTGTGGAGAAATACTTGATGTAAAGAATAATATCATGGGGAGTTGAGGTACCAATTAATTTAGAACCAACAATGTCTATAGGGGACTTAAGTTTATTTTATTAAAAAATGAAGTTGCAATTTGATCTCTGGAAAGCGAATGAGTAAAGAATTGGTCAAATGAGTTTGAAAATATAAGGGATAGAGTTAGATTAGAGTCCTGGAAATAAAAGGACAAAATATTATGTCTAGGGAAGAATGGAGTTGATCTTTGGCTTAGGATAGCACACACTTAGCTTGGAGACACATTGTTCTAGGACTGAGAAACCAAGTTTTTGAACTGAGATAGTGATTTCCATGGGATTTGGATAGAGTGAACTCAATAATGGAGAGAGGGATATATATTCCCATATTCACACCAACAATGAAGAAAAAAAATATTGTATCATAGGGAGATGTATCTATGTGTCGGTTTCCTAGAGGAGGAGAGCTCAGAGAAGGATTGGATTTTTGGATGCAAGGGCCCCTCACTACCAGTAAAAGAGGAAATTCCTTCTAATGCTAGATATTTCACTCTAGATGGCCAATGCGAAGGTGAAGTATACAACAACCATGCATCTGATTGATGGTTAGCTGAATTATAAGTCCATAGTCAACATTGCATAGGAAAATGTTAATGCATCGATGCTAAAGTTGGATTATAGGGTATAATTTGTACTTTTGTTTTTAGTGGTACCAAAAATGTTATTTTATTTATTATTTTTTCCTATAAAGTCTTTTCGAGGGGTGCTTAGTGTGAATTTTACGGTTCATGTGGAATTACTTGGGTAAGTCACAAGAGGAAATTCCATTAAGGTAGATGGAAACACAATAAGAGTAATGAAACATATATTATAATGGAGGCTAAAAAATTTATTTCATGTAAATGGGCATAATACTATAAGACCTAGTAGGGAATGTGTACCCTTGGGAAATTACTGGTAAAGTATGGAGTTAGACCTAGGTGATAGGGGGCATGTCAAATTATCATATACCATGGTTATAAAATTTGCAGTGGGCAGGTCTTAGAGGTGAGCGGTGTTGGCTCACTTGGTAAGTTTGGCAATATTTGATCAAAGGAAACCCTAAGTCGAGTTATAAGGGGGGATTGTTAGGTAAAACTTGACTTGATAAAATATTCAATGTTTCTTGTTCAATAGTGGTGATTTTGGGCACATGGTTTTGTGCTAGTGGATTGCATGTAATGAAGGATTTACAAGGCTTAGGAAGACATCATTGTAATGGGCTAGGGTGGTGAGCAGTGAAGGCTCACTTGGCTGGCTTGGTCGAGTTTTGGCCAAGGGACTAATGGAATTTTGTTAGCTATTTTTTCATTAGAAGTTTCCCAAGGTAATCTTTTTGTGCATTTTTTTTATGTTTTATGATTGTCGTTGGTTGGTTTAAAGTTCCTCTCTTTAAATCAATTTATTTCAAATTAATTTTAACAAGAGATGGAATAATGAAAATATTGATGCACCGAAAAAACCTCTTGTAGATGAATGATAGGGAAACTCAACTAAAATATTCAATATTTACAAGCTATCAAAGAACTAGGGAGAAGTTGAAAAATAATTTTATAGATTCAATTAGCACTAGCACATGGTTGCACATATAGCCAAAAGGCTCATAGACATGTGCAATTGGAAAAATATTGGGGACTTGGGTCAACCATCACCATATGGTCAAATTAAAATAGAATTGTTGGCATCTAATATACATTATAAAGAAATGTATACTAGAGAGTGACTAGTACAATAAATAAGGAACATTTAGTGCCACCCTCTAATAAAAAGTTAACTATGATTGTAAAGTACAATGTTAAGTAAGAAGAGAATAAATTAGTAAAAACCAAGAGTTGTAACTATCAATGGAAATCCTGCAAGTCCGATGAAATATTTGCAATCTTAGCCCTATATGCCAAAGAACACCCACCTAGTAGAGGCTCTTAATTTTTGTAAATTTTTGAACTATTTTCCAAAAATTAAGGAGAAATCGTGATTCAAATCATTTTGGATAAAAAAACATTTTCTTTCTTCTAAATTATGTTTTGTTGCTTTTGTTGTAGTAACATTATATTTCATATTGAATAAAATGCTCTTCTGTGAATTTTACGACCCTATGTTGCATTGCACTTGTTTTCTAACATTTTTGTTGTGAGACAACAAATAAATCGTTTTTAATTAGTTTACCTTACGTTACATATCTCTTCTTTTCTTGAATTTTTTTTTTCCTGACACAATAAATCAATAATAACAAACTAACTTGTTATTTCAAATTAATCTATGCCATATTTAAAACACTCAATAATAATTAATCTAATGATTCAATTGTATTGTCACTTACCAATTTCTTTATATTCTAATTTAATGATTTATAAAATAATATTTTAAAAAGTATTAAAAGAAATAAAACTAACAACTCAATGTAAAAATCTCCATCAAACTCTTAGTTCCCAATTAGTTATTTGACATTTTATACTACGAACTATTCACAAAACTATCAAGTATTGCATTCTCATAAGTGAGCATGAAAGAGGAAACATTAATTGTTTTAAATATTGAAACTCAAATAGAAGAGGGAAACCTGAGCAACTTCAACCCTGATAGATCATGAGTTCAGGAAATCAATTTTATAAAATAAAATCATTACGATATGCAACCTTCGATTATTTTAGAAAAACAGGGACTATGCACTGAATCTTGGGATGAAGTATGAAACACCCATTGGATATATATTCACATAATATTCCTTTCAACACTTTTGAAAAAATAATTCATTGACACCTTTCTAGTCATTAACGTTTCTTAAAAAAAACTTACATTATAAAACTTTTTCGTGAACCTCAAAGAGCTATCATTGCTTAGGGGAAAACATGATATTGGTAATCAACGATTTGGGAAAATCCCATGTTTCCTTATTCAAATCCTAGAAGAAAACTGACATTATTGCACGCTATGATGGACCTCTAAAACTCATTGGTACTTTCCAAAAAATATAATCATTGGCACTTCTAGATGGATCTTCGAAACGTATTGACACTTTCACAAAAACATTTCATTTTCATGGCTCTGAAAAAAATACCATATTGCATCTATAACTTGCAAAATGATTGGTCTAGGGAAGTTTCAACTTCATCAATGTTAGGAAAGTACGTGTGGGTGTCTGCGTGTGTATAAATCTTGTAATATTTTTCTTTCTTTTTCTTTTGAAAGATAAATAAAATTGCTAAAACTAAACAAAACACATTATGTCTTCCATACACATTTAAGATATTCAATTATCAATGCAGTGAGTACATGGTACATTTTAAATTTCTAAATTTTGGTTATCATGTATGTATTAATTTTGAATAGTGTATAATTGAGTTTTATTGTGATTTTAAGTTAGTATTATTCTCATTTCCAAATAATTTTCTCATTAAGCTACGCATCATTCAATCATTTTTTGTTTGGAAACAATTTTTATAGTGATGTGCCATGTTTTAATAAAAATAAAATTTCCTAGAAATACACCATGTTTCATTGACATAGAAGATTCCTAAGTATACACCATGAATCGCTAACATAAAATTTCCTTAAAAGTACACTATATTTTGTTGACATAAGAGTTCCCTAAGCATACGCCAGCGTTCCCTAACAAATTTTTTTCTTAGAAATACAAAGGAAAAAATATTGCTTTGTTTCTTGAAAATCGTTGACTTTGATAGAGGAGACCATTTTCAATATTCTCTATATATTATGCCCAAATTATTTATCTATAGTGAAACATCACTCCAATAACTTTCTCCTTACATAGTAAATCATATATATATATATATATATATATATATATATATATATATATATAACGCACCGCCAAAAAAATTAAAGTGGCATGAAGGTAATTCCAGTTTTTCTCCATTTCTACCCAAAATCATTATTTCCAATGAAATGTTTCTCCATTTCCACTAAGAAAATAAATGATCAAAAAATTCTATAACACACCAAACTCCCTTTGTGCGATTAAGTATATGGGGTTTATAGTATTTTTAATCTTAAACACATTATGAAATCTAAATCTAAGATCACAATTTTTTTGTGTTCATCGACAATTTTCTAGCAACTATAATTTTATCAAAAATGCAAGTTTAGGACATAAGGTCATGGCCCTTCGAATAATTTTTACTCCCTTTAAGCTTAGATATCATCTATACAATGTTTGTGTATCAGTGATGTGGTCCTAACCCACATGGCTAGGTAGGATGCCACAATAGATGTCTTGGAGGTATTACCGTGCCATGTCAGGGGTGTATATATATATATATATATATATATATATATATCATCCGATGTGGCATTCCAATGTTTTCTTGATGTGATATATTGCATTGAAAAAAAAAATTAGATGCAATATATCACATCCACTAAAAAATTGTCATGTGTCAACCATTGCAATGTTAGTTATAAGTTCCATGATTTTCAATTTTTTTAACTCCTTGACAATGTCTCTGACCACACACTATTTCATATTTGAAAGGTTTGTCGATGGGCATAATGGAACCACCATTTTAATGTGTGAAAAATTGTCCACATTTCTATATTGTAAAATAAGAAAAATTTATAGTATTAGGTTGTTTTTCAATGCTACAATATTTGTGACCCAACTAATGTATTCAAATTTTTTGACATTGTGTTAAAGAGTAATCTGCACATAGATCTAGTCATTTGTCCTCATCTTTTGATCTCACAAAGTTTAGTAGGTTGTTTCGACTTACCAAATCACTAGTGATATGACAATGTTAATGATACATAATGTATCATTGAATATAGTTTCTCATGGTGATACACCATATTTTGTTGTGAAAAAATAATCTTAGAGAAGTTTTACTCCCTTCAAACTTAAACATCATTTTTGCAATGTTTACTTGTCACTGACATGGTGTTAACATGCATAGCACATGTGGGATGCCACACAAACACTATATATATATATATATATATATATATATATATATATATATATATATATATATATATATATATATATATATATATATCCCATGTAACACCCATTGCAATGTTAATTCTGAGATTACAACCTTCAAAAATCTTAAATCCATGTTGATGGCTCCAACCACATAGTATTTCACATTAAAAAACATTATCTACGATGATTAAAGAAAAACTATGTTAATTTGTGTGCACATATTTCCACACATCTGATCACCCAACCATGAAAAATATTTAGGTTTGCATTTTTTTCCAAGTTGCAAGATTTTTGACCTTGTTAATGCATACTAAACTTATAATGTTGTGTTGAAAAGTAGTTTGCAGAAAGAATAGGTTATGTGGCATCATTGCGTGATCTTGCCAAGTTTCGTAGGTTGCATGGGATTTCCACATGACCAAAGATGTAACAACATTAACGACATGCCATATATTGTTGAAAATAATATTTCATGATTTTTTCCACCCAACAACACATCACTCAATAATTTTTTGTTTCAATGACATATTGCACCAATAAAAAAATTTCTTAGTGTTACATCATCAAAAAAAAAAAAATTCTCTCCTTGGAACCTCACTCACATAATATATTGAAAGCCACATATGCCATTTGACAATTAATATTTTGTTTTTTCTAAAATTTTCATATGAGACTCTTTTGACTTTAAGAAATAGGTTTTTCAAATGAAAGCCATTCATGTCTAGCTCTCAAACTACAAAGTGTTGTTTCTCTGTTTCCTCCCCATTATTTTACCATGGAAGATCCCTATAGAACTAATATGAAACCAAACTTAGCCTAAGTTTTACATTCTTGACCATGTCATCCACTTCGTTTATATTTAATTTCCTCTTCATAGGTAAGCCCCTATTCACCCCATTAGTCCATACTTTAATTCAAATTCACAAGAAACAAAATAGAGGGATCATGTAAAGAAAATTGGAACATAATTTCCTTCTTATTCACCAATAACCATAACAATAATCCTTTTCACCACCCAATTCACTTCTTCAAACAACGTTTTGGTGGATGAAATGTGAACACAAAACTTCTCTATTACTCCCCTTTTAAGCACCACTGACATTCCTATTCACAATATTAGTGCATAGATTAATTCAAATGCATATGAAAAATAAAGGAGACTATGCCACTCAAAACCAACCATAAGTTTATTCCTCTTCACACTAACACAATAGGATTAACACCCTTCACCATTCCCTTCTCTCATTTCCACAACATTTTAGGCATCAGATTGTGCATCTTGAAAAAAAAAATTGTTACCTCCCTTTCAAGCATTAGTGATTTCCCTTTGTCATCATTTAGGAGATAATTATTTCTCTATTGTAAATAATAGCTAATATTTTATAGAAAAAGGGAATATGACAAAAATATCACTTTTGTTTCCTCTTCTTATTCTTTGTATAAAGTTCGTTAGCTCAACCATTTCATAGTAAATTTTGAAAATTGTCATTTTTACCCATTTTATTATTTAAGCAAAGGAAAAAAAAATATTTTATTTGAGGAGCTTTTAAATTCTATAGAATATTCTAATCCCCCTCTACTAGTCCTTATACAATTTCTTTAACTCCCATGTTGTATCCTCATTCAAATTATATGCACCTCGTGTTTTGTTACGAGGCCACATCATCAAATATTTCTCTTTCCTAAGCCTTTCCCATTCTTCATTCAATGATCTTTCCAGTCCCATATGCTCTCTTATTTTCTATCCCAATGTCAACAGGTTTCTCTCTTATTTTTCATAGTGTCTACTAAGAATAAAATAACTCTTTTATGAAGTATGATTTATTAACTAGCCCTTTAGAAAACCTCATATATTAATATCTTCCAATCCACGGTTCTATGCCAAAACTAACCCTTTCTCCATCTTCTATCAATAATGCTATGTTTTATTCTATGGTATTATATGCTTATAATAAATAGACCTTAGACTATTATTTTTATTATGAAATCTAATCCATCCTTCTAAATTCAAAAACTGAATGCATTTGGCCCTCATCACATGCTACTACAAAACCTTTGGTGATAACGTTCCCAACATTTTTGTCATTTCAAAATATTTTGAAGAAAAAAATTAGTTCTGCAATCCCCATGTTGCAACTCAATTTAACCTTGCCAAATTTTCCATATAATTAGTGGGATACTTGTTTTGACACTCTCCCTTATCTAAAAATATCTAAAAAACTTTATTCTTATCTTATTTAGGATGCTCTTTGATTTTTTTTTTCACGGTTTATCAAATAGGGAATACTATTCATGGTAATGTGTTTTGTTATTGATATGGGTGCATTACATAAACAATCACGGACACTTACAAGAGAAGAATTGGAAAAGAGGTGGTCATTGAAATTATCTCTGAGAAAGAAGAGGAAGCAAAAACTAGTTCCATAGTTCCCATCCACAATGACCCATATGCATCATAGAAAAAGATGTTTCTTTCTAGTGGGAAGAAATATATGAGATGTGCTTAAATTAGTCGTACTCAAAGTTGCTAGAGGGTGACTGAGACTCAATCATTTTCCATGTGATTGGGTGCTCCATGCTACACAAGATATCCACTCACACAATTATATTCCATGTGCTAAATCCATCTCCTAGATAATATATCATATTGATGCTAATACCAAAATTTTAAATGACTCTTAGGGTAAAACTATCTCATCTTTTAATCTAGTAATTCTCCAAGCATGCTATAAATTCCCAATGAAAAAATTATATTGATAGAGGATGTATGACTTAATGCGAGCTAGAAGCCAATTATATTATAAAGAGCTTGTGGATACCTAAAAAAAAATTGAAGAGTAGAAATTCTAATATCTATCCCACTAGTACACTAATAAAACAATGTCAATATGTGACCTTCATGATTTCCTTACTCTATCAAGAAGCTAATGTAAAAATATTTAAAGTATCATGGGTGCCTCTAATACAATCAATGACAATGATAGGGAGCATCTTCAATTGGGTAGACATTCTCTCTACTACCATAGAAGAAATTATGTCAGTAGTAAAGCACATAGTCCTAGACAAGTATATAAGTTCTCATGTGTCCTCATATCTATTGATATAGCATGTATGGTACAGGCTATAAAACACAACTTATATTATAATCTATGGTGCAACAAAGACTCCATATGTATTTCAATATTTTTTCTTAACAATATTTCTCTATAAGAAGTGGCTTATCAAACTTTGGCCAATGGAGTAGGCGTAGGTATGGAAAGAGATAAAAATTTACCATACCATCATTACCATTTTGGTTAGGATCATATACTTTCAAGGATGTCAAGGAGGTATAAGCCAAAGCTAACACTTTAGCAAAATTTATCCTTAGAAACAAAGTTTCCTGCTTAATGAGAGCTCGAGAAAGTCCATATTTATTTATAGGTCACATTTATTGACTAATTTTACACCCATTTCAAACAATAGTTCTACTAGAAGCACCTGGATTTTTTTTGTAGTTAAAATTACAATTTTTTGTAACTATCATATCTAAACTTGTAAACAGAAACATTAAAATTGACCCTGAAACAAAAAGTGGAGCTTACAACATCACCTCCCTTTTCTTGAGATTAAAATTTCAACTTGGTTAAAATAGTGGTTCAGACCACTAATACCATTTTGAACAGAAACCGTAAAATCAACCACTGAAACTATATGCAGTGCTGGTAGTAATACCCTCTTTCTTTGAGGTTAGCATTACAACTTGTTTGAAATTGTGAACTAGTACTGTTGTGAACCAAAACATGAAATCAACCTTTGAATCAAAATGTTGTGTAGTAAGTAGCATCTTTTTTTTGGGTTTAAAACTATAATAGTTTTTGAAGTCATCACATAAAAATTTTACACTATTAAAAATGAAATAATCAAAATGATAAAATTAATTAATTAATAAAAATAATAAAAATCTATAAGGAAAAAAACCCAACACTAAAAAATACATGTTTTTCTTAAGTGAAAATTATAATTATTTAAAAAATAAAAATAAAAACAAATTATACACCTAAACCTTAAAAACACATAAATTTAAAATAAAAATATATTTAAAATAAATTTAAAACAAATGAAAATATAAAACGAGGTTAATTATTAATTAAAAAATATATATAGAAAGAGAATATATATATTAAAAACTTAACTAAAAATATGATAAAATATTAAAAATATATAAAATATAAAACATAATTATATATAATAATAAAATAAAATAAAATAAAAAATCTGAATCTTGCTGCCGCACTGAGGAGTAAGCACGGTGTCACGGGTTTGAAGGTGGTCCTGTGTTGTCGGAGGGAGTTTTTAATTGCTAACATAATCATGAACCATGGTTAATGAATGGGACTCAGTAGACCTTGATCCCGAGCCTAAATATCTTCTTGCGGTCTAGGGTTATGAAGTATCGGAGAAAAAATTGGAGAGGTATATTCCAGCGATCAGTGGAGTTGGGTCAAAGCTCAAAGGTTCAGGGGAGGTATGGGGCACAGGGAACATAATTGGGTTTTTAAAGGAAATTTTTCTCAGTACCTTCAATTATGCTTGGAAGGCAGAAAGCAGATCTAACCGTCCTCAGCAGCCTGCAAATCTTGGGTCGACGACAGAAGCAAATGTCACAGCCGTTCATGTAAGTACCTCCTTGCCCAGTGACTTAGTTAATCAATTTTTCTCAAGGGAGGGGGAGTGGGTTAGAAGACATTGTTGCTAGCTTTAGGATAAAAGGAAATGTGGGATTGAAGGCCTTTCTCGAAGAAATCCATAGACAACAGGAACTGGTTAGAGGAGTATGTTTGGACGCCTCTTTTGCTTAGAAAAGTCCCTTTTAGTGGAAAGAGACTCGGCGATTTGAGGAACTGCATCCTTTTCAAGGTTGTGAGGTGGTGGGATCTTGGCCGGAGGTGGGCAAAGGTCTCTTTCCAAACCCTACATGCAACCAGGAGATAGTGATCAAATCAAAAGGTGGGTTTCAACCCACAAGTCAAGCTGAGGAACATGAGAAGTGCTCAGGTGTTCACAGAGAAGTGGAGGTGTACGCTGGCATTGGGGTTGTAAGAAATCAAGCATAAGGGGCCACTTCTCAAGAGAAACCTCTTCTTTAGACAGAAGGGCAACATGGGTCACTCGAAACAGAAGGGCCAAATGCTCTCGAAATCCCGTCGGAAGGAGAGGAAGGAGGAAGGAGTGGGGTTGGAGGAAATAAGAGAAATAAAGATAAGTTGATCAGGAAGAAGGAGGAGAGCCCATGATGTGTCCTTGGGGTTGATATTCATATAGACAAAGTAATGGAAGTCGTTGAAACAATTCTAGTAGGTCTTGTCAAAGGGAGAAAATTCATGGCAAAGTACATCTCGGAATGGACCACAAAAGCATGGTAAGAGGCTCCAAAGAGATAGTTTGAAGTCAAAACCCTTGCTCGAGGGTGGTTTATGATCAAATTTTCTAAAAACGAATCATTGGAATGGGTGTTCAGGCGTAATTGGAACTTTGGGGAGTGACCTATTCTTTTCAAGAAATAGACTCCATTGTTTGATGCACAAAGGGAGAAAATTGAAGAAACCTCGGTGTGGGTTAAACTTCTGGGACTACCTATTCCTTTATGGATGGAATTGGCCTTTAGATAGATAGGGAACACCCTAGGGAAATTCCTTGAAGTGGATACGTCTTACCTTCAAACCATGGAAAAGGGTGCAACAAGAATTTTGGTCAGTCTTAACCAAAAACAAGGTCTAATCGAGGAGATACACTTAAAGTACAAGGATCTTGCTTTCACACAGATTCTCGACTATGAAAATATGCCCTTCCACTGCCACCATTGCCACAAATATGGTCACCTAGCTAAGGAATGTTCTTTAGGCCACCAAAAAAGAAGGAAACAGAAGAGGGTGATCCGAATGCCATAAGGGTCAAAAGAATTAGAGTATCTCAAAGAATTCGAAGGGGAGCCGATAGAAGGTTTAGAAGGAGCAAGTGGGCAGTAGCCAGATGAGGGACCTCAAGACATGGATACATAACCAAGAATCCCCATCGCACCAATCTAGTAGGAGGATAAGCCTCTAATCCCCTCTGATCCTTTGGATGTCACGACCTCGGCTCCTCTACAGGAGGGTATGATTATGGACCCTGTCATCTCTCCTTACATCTCTTTGTTTACTTCTAATTTTTATCTTTCAAGGCCTGGTCCCTATAGGCCTATCCTAATGGAATCTATGCAAATTAATTCTGTATTGAAGACCTTGGACAGTATCATTACCTATATTCTTGATCTCCTCATTGATACTTCGATCATCTCGGGGCATGTGCTTCTCCCCTCCTTGTCCTACCTTCCAGAAAAACCTCCTTATAACCTAAGGTCTAGGGACAAGAATCTCATGCCTCAGAATGTGGTGGGAGGTCTTGCACCTCAACCTCTCTTGGTCGGCCCCAGAAAGTCGAGGGGTCAGAAATCCAACCTATCCAAAGCCTAGGTTAGGGAAAAACTTGACATTGATGATGGGAAGCAACTTTCTCTATCAGGGGTACTTAGAGCATCACAGACCCCCTCCTTGGGTTACCGATGATTTTTCTATCCTTAAATTGCAAGGGTATTTCTAGTCACCCCAAAAAACTAGCACTTAGGGCCTTGATGAAGTCCTATGAGCCAGTTGTTCTTATGCTTCAAGAGACCTTGGGGGCGGGGGAGGAAGTTTTTGGTGCCTTGTCCCGAATTTTCCTGGGTTGGTCCTTTGAGACTCTAGATGCTATTGGAATGTCTGAGGGTCAAGTGATGGGTATAAATTCCAGAATACTGAAGGATATTTCCTCATGGGGAATGGATAATGCTTTATCTATGGAAGTCTACTCCAATGATCTCTGCCACCCCCTCCTTCTTCTTAATGTATATGGCCCTTGCATGGACATGGTCTCTTTCTGGAATAAGTTGTTTTCGAAGTCTTGTCTGAAAGACCCAAACGTCATTCTGGGAGGGGACCTGAATTTTTCTTTGGGGCTCTCTGAAGCTTGGGGCCCCTCTTCTCGTTTAGACCCCCTCACTGTTTTTTTCCTAAATAATATAATCTCTTCACAACTTGTGGATGCCAATTTAATCAAACCTAGACCCATCTCGAGGAATAGAAGAGCTGGAGAGGAAAGGGTGACAAAAAATTGGATCGGTTTCTTCTTAAAGAGGAGCTGGTAGCTCGATCCTCTATCTTCTGGCACACGATAGGGGAAGGGGGTGTCTCAAACTATCTTCCCATTCTCCTGGAAATCAAGGCCCCCCACAAGAAACCTAGATCTCCCTTCAAGTTCAACTCCTCATGGCTCAAGGATGAGTCTTTCAATCAATTTTTAAAGAGACCTGGAGGAAGGGGGAGGAGGTTAGACTTGGAAGAAAGAGCATCCACTTCATGGAGAATCTAAAATAGATGAAAAAGGCCACTCTAGCATGGGAAAAAGCAAAAAATTAGGGAAGAGGGAGCCCTTCGGCTGATTAATGAGGAATTGGACCACTTGGAGAAGTCGAAGGGTGTGGGATATGAATCAAATGAAAAGAGGGATAGAATAAAGAGCCTTGAATCAACAAGAAAGAAAATTTTACTTGAAAATGAAGAAAGGTGGCGCCTCAAAAGTAGGGAAATCTAGCTGTCAGTAGGGGATGAGAATACTAGTTTATTCCAAAATTATGCAAAAGGCTGCAAAAAAATAAATACCATTTGGAGGATGCAATCAAAATATGGGGCACTGAAAAATATTTCGAGGAACTATCTAGTATAAGATGAAATCATTTCAGATCACTATTCAAAGCCCCAACAAAGCCCTCAATAGCAGAAGTGATTAGAGTGGCTCAGTTCTTCCCCAGATATATTGAAGAGGAAGGGAATGAAAACATAATGGACCCGATGTCAAAAGAGGAGGTGGAAGGGATTCTTAAGTCAATGCAGAAGGACAAAAGTCGTGGGCCAGATGGATGGACGATGGAATTCTTTCAACACTTCTTCGAATCCTTGGGGGGGGGATCTACTTGGGGTGGTAGAAGAGTCAAGGATCATTGGCAACATCCACCAACCCTTCAATTCCACTTTTCTCACACTCATCCCCAAAAAGGAGGACCATAAATATTTTGAGGATTTCAAGCCTATTTCCCTTTGCACCTGCATTTACAAAATCATTGCAAAAGTGATAGCCACTCGCATAAATTCTTTCCTCTCAAAAAACATCTCTATGGAACAAATTTGGTTTTTGGATGGAAGGAAAATTCATGAGGTGGTGGGGGTGGCATAGGAAACTCTACGCATTCTGAAAAGAAGCAAGAATAAAGGCGAAATTGTGAAAATTGATCTATCAAAGGCATATGATCGAATAATTTGGTTGTACCTTCGACTACTCCTGGCCCATCTAGGGTTCAGGAATGGCTTCATGAACTAGGTGATGGGGTGCATCACCACTATGAGTATTTCCATTCTAATCAATGGGGCTGCAACTCATTTTTTTCAAGTTCAAAGGGGTCTTCGCCAGGTTTGTACCTTATCACCCTTCGTCTTCCTCCTCGCAGTAGAAGACCTAAGTCAGATGATCCATGATGCAAAAAGGAGAGGAGAACTGAAAGGAATAGAAGTGGCAGTCAACCTATCCACTACCCATTTACTTTTTGTAGATGATATCCTTCTATTCAATAATGTAAGTAGTGAATATATCAGATGAATCAAATCGGTGTTGGATCTCTTCCTCAAGGCTACGGGCTTAAGCATCAACAGTAAAAAATCCTCCATAACCATGGAAGGGTTCTTGAGGGTACAAGTGGATAGAATATTTGAAGCGCTCCCCTTTGAAGTTAAATCTTTAAATGACAGTTTCAAGTACCTGGGCTTCCATTTAAAGCCTGACTCTTATAGAACACAAGACTGGCATTGGCTAGTGGAAAAATTTGAGACCAGAATGAAGCAGTAGAGCTTCAAATGGCTGTCTAGGGTATGGAGGCTTGTGCTGTTCAAATTAGTTGCAATGGCTATCCTGGTGTATTGGGATACCTTAACTTGGGTCCCGAAAGGTATACTCTCGAAAATAAACAAACTATGTAGAAAGTTTCTATGGGCAAGATCAAAGGTAGAACCTATAATGCCATGGGTGGCATGGGAGAAAGTGGCGAGACCAAAGGTTTGGGGAGGATGGAGAATAAAGGAGCTCTCATCCTTCTTGGGTCCCGAAAGGTATACTCTCAAAAATAAACAAACTATGTAGAAAGTTTCTATGGGCAAGATCAAAGGTAGAACCTATAATGCCATGGGTGGCATGGGAGAAAGCGGCGAGACCAAAGGTTTGGGGAGGATGGAGAATAAAGGAGCTCTCATCCTTCACCCTTTCTCTGGCGGCAAAATTGGGATGGAGGCTTATCACCCTGGAGAACTTATGAACATCAGTGATCAAGAGAAAATACATAGACCATGTGCCATTGGGAGCCCAGCTGTGCCTCCATCCTAAGAAGGTGAAAATGGCCTCAATTGTGTGGAAATCCATGCTGGCCTCTATTGGGATCATTAAACAAGGTTTTGCATGGCATGTAGGGAACGATGAATAGGTCATACTAGGCTAGGACCCTTGGGTAGGGTGCAATGAGGGATATACACTCTCCAGAGACCTGCTTGATCATCTAGAAAGCATAGGTATTCGTTATCTGAGTCATATTGATCAATTAGGCTAGTCAACCATTGGGATACAAGTGTGGAAGTCAGGGGAGGCCCTACAACTTGAAGGCAGATGGAGAGAAGAATGGTAGGGATTTATAAATGAGCTACATAGAACTAATGTCCGCATTCATGAGAGTTCGAATTAACTGTGATGGGTACACTCACCCACAGGCCAGTATGCACCAAAATTTGGATATAAATGGTTAATGGCTCAGAAAGGGTGGGTGGAGCTAGAGTGGTGGTATAAGCCACTGTGGGAACTCAAAGGCCCAGCAAAATCGAGGCTCTTCTTCTGGTGTATTTTAAAGAAAAAAGTTCCTTCCTGGGATAATCTGCAGAAAAGGGGAAAGATAGAGTCGGTTTGGTGCTCCTAGTGCAAAAATAATGGGGAGTCCATTCACCACCTATTCCTATCCTGCATTTTTAACATGAATTTATGGGCTGAAATTTTTTGGCATCTAAATCTCTCTCAGTGATGGGAAGGTCCCTCCATCTCAGAGGCTTGGCAAAAGTGGTGGAATGAAGCCCCAAATGACTGGGTGAGGAATTTCATGCTTATTATCTCATGGGGTACCTGGATAGCCAAAAACCAGGTCATATTTAAAGACACTTTGTTCTCTATTTCTCTCCTAGCCTCAGAAGGGGCATCAATCTATGAACATATTCCTATTCCCAAGGAAACCCAACCAGTCAAGATCATCAAGGAGGAAGATATCAGGGGTGGCATTCCGTGGGCCTATTTTGATGGGGCCTCTGACCCACAAGACAGGTGTGGGGCAGGGCTCACTGTCCATTTCCCTTCCGAAAAGACCTTCAAAACCTCGGTGGATTAGCAACTGGAACAAACAATTTTGGAGAACTCAAAGCTCTTAATTTGCTTCTATGTTGGCTTACTCATCTTGAGCTAAGATATGTCTATATATTTGGAGACTATATGATTATCATTAAATGGTTGAATGGAACACAAATATGCCACAACTATATTATGCTTCCTTTATTAGTAGAGGTTCTAACCTTGAAAGCTCATTTTAATCAAATCTTTGTTTGTCACATTTACAGGGAACACAACATGGATGCAGACCTCCTATATAAGGAGGGCATACTGCAAACTGTGGGGTTCTGGGTAATCAAATAATTTGACAGAGATATGGTCCAGGGCCTGGAACTACCTCCTTTTTCTCATTAAATATTAAAGCAATCAATCTTTTTTGTTTCTTGATTTTCACCTTATGTTTCAAACTACAATTTTTAAATGTTAATACAAACTTGTTATATACTTACAACTCCTCTTATCTCTATTTAGGATTTTTTTCCTCATCAGAGGAGATCCGAGAGATAACAAAGGGGTTTTTTCCTAATTCAAAACTCTGTACATCTAGAATAGTGTCTACTACCCATATGTTTTTTATGTAAAAATCAGCAAAAGGCCTAGTTTTGACTCCTGTTTAGGGTTGTTTTTCCTATAAAGGAAAGCCCAGGGGTTGACACAGACGCTATACTTTGAAATTTTGATAAGGCTAGTGGAAATAGTAACATTGTTTTCTTATTGCTACAACTACATGCTTTTTCTTTCTCCTATGGCTGAAAGGAAACATGCATTTTTTTGGAATGCCAAGGGCATATACTATGTAACCTTCTATGATCTTAATAGAAAGTTCGATTTTTATTTTTCGAAAAAATAATTAAAAAAATAGGAAAAACAATAAAAATGGTGTGTGTGTGTTTATATATATATATATATATATCAAGTTTTTTCATAAATTTCTTATATATATTACATTTTTTTTTAGTTATGTAAGGTGAACTGTGTTACCATAAAATATAAAAAATATATTTCTTTTGGTCTCTTGCCAAGGATACCTGGCCATACCCAAAATTGGGAATTATGGAGGGCCATAAGTGATTGACAATATCTAACATAACTAGACTTAAACATAAAAACATTAAATTTTTTTTATCTATGCTATCATGTCCATGAACACTAGAAAAAGGAGTTACATACTCAACATAAAGATACATCATAAACTAAGGAGTGATATATGAACCCAACCTAGCTATGGGAATAGGATCTACTGGTGTAGTTGGGGGTCTTGGGGTTGCTTGTGGAATCCCAAGATGTATTTTTATCCGCGCAAACCTCCTATCCATTTCCTCCAACCTACAATCATAATACCTATGGCATCCATGCATGTGACCCAATATCTATAGTAGATCCCTCCTTGCTTCATGATTATCCAAGGGTGCCATACCTAGAAGGAATTTCATTTTTCAATGGAGGTTTATTTCGTACATGTACCTATTCCCTCTAGTCCTTTATTTCCCTATATCTGGAATCCAACTTTCCCACTGATCCCTCACTTGTATGTCAGAAAGTGAGGTTCTTTAAGAGGATTCCTCCCTTTCCTATCATGATAGTTCCTCCAAAACATGTTATGGCATCTATGCATGGTATATGGTTGCAAACCCAACAGTTATGTTCTGAAGCCAATAATTACCACGGTGAGATATTTCCTCATAATAGGTTGATCCTCTCTTTAATCTGCCTCTCTCACATGGAATAGTGAGAAATCCTTTAAACCTCTAGTCTGTTAAATGTCCATTATACTTCCCCTTTTATATTATATCTGGCCATGATAGAGGAAATCAACTACTCGTCCAAACAAAAGAAAAACACTAGGAGGAAATGTTGTTTATATCCATGACCAACAAAGAAGGATTTTCCTTCTTTGCAAGCCCATAAAATATTCCCTTCCCACCATCAAAATTAACTCCTTTCTTGTATCTTATTCTACCCACATCTGAGACTAATATTTTTGCTACTTTCCTCCTCCTAGTATCAGAGCCCAACGATACTTTTTCTTCCTCCAAACCAACCTCCTCCCTCCTAATCGAGGATTTTATATGCCACAATTACAAAATATATCACTATAAAAGCTCGATTATCCACCCAGAAAAATAACAAGAAAGTTTACGAAACATAAATTTATAATTACTAGTAACCCAATAACCAAATATCTAGTAATACACCAGGAAAATATACAAGGATTAGAAATGCCACCAACCTTGAAAACTATCCATAGAATTGAATGATAAATACCTAGAGAATATGTGACATTGTAGTATACCTCTATCATAGACCACCCCTACCACGAACCTAGAACATTTTTTCCATCCCACAGAGGTTTGTTATTGATGAATTTCCACAATTCCCCCAAAGGCCCATGACCATTGTTCCTATTTGAAGTGAGATATTGCTTAACTTACTATTGATACTCCTCGCTCAAGCACACATTTTTAGATTCTCAATCTTTACCGAGCTTATAGATCCTCACTGACTGTATTCACCTCATTAATCAACTATTTGGGATGCTTGAGTTTCTCCTAACCAATATCAAAAACCCTTATTTCCTTACTCTAGGCTACAATTCTTACGAGCCACAAATATAACAATGTTTTGCAATTGAATGTTATTCCTTTTCCATGAACGCAATCATTTGCAAAACACTTTCGACACCATCTTTGATAAGGAATTTTAGTCAGCAATAAATTGTTGACCCATTGGAAATCATAAACCAAGATATTTGTGTTATCTTCCATATCTTGCATAAGCCAACTTACATGCTTCCACCATGATTTACCCTCACATCTCTCATCCTTTCAATCCAGAGTAATTTCCATCCTCCTCCACGTAATTAGTTTCAAGTCTAGGTAGCGTTCTAACATTTATTCCTAAAATTTGCATGGGGTGTGTTGCCATGTATCCATACTTATTTTCTAAGTGGGGTAGTTGAAAACTGCGCTCGCCCCCCGCCCTCTCTCCTTTTGTCACTTGGATATAGGGCATATATTATATATATTTTTAAAAAATTATAGAACATATATATATATATTAATTTTAACATTATGTTTTTTTTTAGTTATATTTTTTATTATTTCCTTTAAAAAAATTAGTATGTATTTTTGTTTAAATGGTTCTCTTTCACACACACACATTACTATAAATTTGTGTTTGTACCAATGATGGTATTTTTAAACCATAGTTTTAAAATCATTGCAATTTTGAGCTCAAAATAAAAATTAACATGTTATTTATGACCCTACATTTTTTTTTAGAGGTTGATGTTTCATTTCACAACATTACTAGTTGTAAAGTTTAGAGTGTCAAGCAAGTTGTAATGTTAACTCAAAAAAAGTGGTGTTTTTTCAAGCACTACTGTTTATTTTGGAGGTTGATTTTAAAGTTTTTTTTGGGGAAATACTAGTTGCAAGACCAAGATTTCAAAAAAAAATGTAATTTTAAATCCCCCAAAAATAAATGGGATGTTGTGAGCACCACTTTTTGATTTTGTTGTGTAACCAGCTCCAAAAATAGAAGAAAAGAGATATCAACGCTTTAGAAATAAGCCACTTCGAGGGGGAAACCTCCAATAAATTACATAAATGAACAATTCTTGGATGATACAAATGAACAAAACCTCCTTCTATATATAGGATTCCATGGGGCCACAATATAATCCTAGTGGGGCCACAATGTAATCCTAGCCGACCTAACAATAATAATGTAAGGGAACAATAATAAAAATATGGGGGTTACAGGGGTACAATAACAATAAGGGGGCTACACTAACATAATAAGGGGCTACACTATTAATATAGGGACTTAACATGCCCCTCTCCTTCAAACAAGTGTTGTCCTCAACGCTTGATTATTTCTTTATGCTTCTGTATAAAATTCTCATCCTCCCATGTGAAATATTCTACAGGAAAGTTCTTCCACTTGCTGAGATACTCTGAAATTGATCGTACTTGTCGATTTCTTGTTTCTATGACTGCTTCATAACTTCTTTCGATGTCATGTTGATCTTCTTGTTGTTTCATTAGATTCTGCACCAAAGTTGGGTTATCTTTTGAGAGTTGGAGAACTTGTTGTTGATGCTCGATGTGATCTTCCACTAATTTATCATCCATATTTGCTATTATTTGATCCTTCAAACCATCCAACTTAGCCTCCATTTCTGCTTTTAAACCATCTATTTCATCTTCAATTGCTCTTCGTAAGATCAAAACTTGTTGCACTTGGTACCGTAATTTTGATATCTCATACTACAACTCTTCCTCTTCATGCGTCATAGTATAGCTTTTTGAGGGGTTAATGGGTATGGAATTATTTTTTGGAGGCATTTTAGAACCCAATACTGATAAAAATTCTAAAATATGCACTTGGAATCACTTCAATTTATTTTTCAAACAAACGTTATGCAATTTTAAAAACCAGATACACACCTTTCTCTTTCTTTTGAGGAGCTAGATATTGAAATTAAATTATCTCTATAATTGCAGATCCTCAATATCTAAAATTCAGCCTTGTAGTAGTCCTCTGAAGCTTATATCAAATTCCACGGGTCTGATTTGATTTGGAATCTTCAAGACAAAGTTATGTCTAATCTTCCACAATGACCTAATTATGGACTGGTTCAATAGAGCGAACTTGTACGACTTTCCACGTGTCACTGTTTCATCCTTTGGCTCTGAAATTGATAGCAAATAAAATACAGTCTGTGTGATTGTGACCACTTTTTACGGCACTCCAATCCGATGCTTAGAGATATAAACGCCTTAGAAATGAGCCACTTCGAGGGGGCAACCTCCAATACATTACATAAATGAACAATTCTTGGATGATACAAATGAACAAAACCTCCTTCTATATATAGGAGTCCATGGGGCCACAATATAATCCTAGTGGGGCCATAATGTAATCTACTTGACATGTGTATGTATGTAAGGGCACAATAATAACAATATGGGGGTTACAAGGTTACAACAATAACAATAAGGGGGGCTACACTAAAATAATAAGGGAGTACACTATTAATATAGGGACTTAACATGCCTCTCTCCTTCAAACAAGTGTTGTCACTCAATGCTTGATTATTTCTTGATGCTTTTGTATAAAATTCTCATCTTCCCATATCGAATATTTGCAAGGAAGGATTCTTCACTTCTTTGAGATACTGGAAATTGAAAGTACTTGTAAGTTCTTTCTTGAAAACTTCTTTCGGTAACTGATGTTGGTATTCTGTTGTTTTCATTGGGTCTGCCAAAGTTAGGTTATCCTTTGAAGTGGAGAACTTGTTGTTGATATCGATGTCATCTTCCACTATCATCCATATTAGCTATTATTTTATCCTTGAACCATCCAAATTAGCCTCCATTTCTTATTTTAAACCATACATGTTAGCTTCGGTTTCTCTTCGTAGATCGAAATTTGTTGCACTTGATCTTGTAATTTTGATAGATCATGTTACAATTCTTCATCTTCATGAGTCATAGTAGAGCCTTCTGAAGGCTTAATGGGTGTTGAATTATTTTTACGGGGCATCTTTTAGAACCCAATACTGCTATATATTCTACAATATGCACTTGGAATCAATTCAAATTGATTCTTCAAGAAGACTCATGCAATTTGGAAAGAAAAAAAATATACACACCTTTTTCTTGCTTTTGAGGAACTCGATATTGAAATTGGATTATCTCTATGATTGCAGCACTTCAATATTTGAATTTCGGTATCAACGTAGCCCTCTGAATTATCTTTCGAATGCCACAGGTCTGACCTGATTTGGATTCTCCAAGACAAAGTTGTGTCCAATCTCCCACAATGACCTAATTCTGGACTGGTTCAGTAGAGCGAACTTGTACGACTTGCCACGTGTCACTATTTTGTCCTTTTTCTCTGAAAGTGATAGCCAAGAAACTAAACTCTGTGTACTTACAACCAATTTTTACGGCACTCCAATCCTATGCCCAGAGAGAGAGTTATTGAATGTTTTCCACGATCACCTCTTTGAGATGAAATTCAGGAGCCTGAAAAAGCACTACCTTCCACAGATCATATCTCCAGAAATGTTGCGAACCAAGATCTGAAATTTTTTGAAGACTTTCCTCAGGATTTCAGCTTCGTACCATACAAATTTCATATTCTGAACCTTTGTAGAAAAAACCGTTATAGCGCAAATGCCACGATGACCTGTTTATGAGCCTGAAAAAAGACCTAACTTCCACAGATTATATCTCCGAAAATATTGTGAACCAAGCTCTAAAATTTTTAGACAATCTTCCTCAGGCTTTTGGCTTCGCACCCTAAACATTTTAGCTTCTGAAACTTCGTAAAAAAAAAATTATAGAGAAAATTCCACGATGACCTGTTTGGAGCAGCGAAACCCTAGAATCCAAAGCTCTGATACCAAATGTTGTGTAACCAGCTCCAAAAATAGAAGAAAAGAGATATCAACGCCTTAGAAACAAGCCACTTCGAGGGGGCAACCTCCAATACATTACATAAATGAACAATTCTTGGATGATACAAATGAACAAAACCTCCTTCTATATATAGGATTCCATGGGGCCACAATATAATCCTAGTGGGGCCACAATGTAATCCTAGCCGACCTAACAATAATAATGTAAGGGCACAATAATAAAAATATGGGGGTTACAGGGGTACAATAACAATAAGGGGGCTACACTAACATAATAAGGGGCTACACTATTAATATAGGGACTTAACAGATTTTGGGGTCAATTCAATTATTTTGTTTGAAATTTTACAAGGATATAAGACATGGTGGAAAAGTTGTAATTATAAACTCGACAATTAGCACCAATTTTTTAATTTATGGTTTATTTTGGTGTTTTTGACATGCAAATATGGGTTTTGAGAGCTAGAGTTCTCATTTTAAGGTCACAATTCTCACCAAGTTAGTAACTGTGTTTATAGAAGAAAGATTCCACAAGCATGACACCCTTAAGATTGTGAAGAAACATTATTAACTTTGGAAATAGAGATAGGAAAATGAATTAGGAACCTAGAAAGTTAAATAAATTTACAAGAGAGCCACCAACTATGTTGAAGTGATTTTCAAGATGAGAAGAAAATCATAGGGCATATACAAGTTAGAGAAAGAGGAAACAACTAGAAAGAGTTAGAGAAAATGAAATCACATGGGGTCATAACTCAATGACATGTGACATAACACATGTGCACATGGAATATTAAAGAATAACTCTAATTTCACTAGATATTGGTAAATATCTCCAAAAATCCTATTCTTGAGACCATCTCTCGATATATATTTCCATTAAAAGAGACCTATATTTTTACTAAATAACCCTTTTTACAACTCAAAATACCTATAAACCCCCCATACCTCCAATCCCCCTCCAATAATTACAATATGTTGACTTTATTTATTATAATTTAAAACCCCCCTTTATGAATGAAAACAATAAATTAGAAGAAGAAACAAAGAAAATAAATTATAATAAGCAATGTCTCTACAATATCAACATAAGTAGAAATGAAGAAGAAAAACAAGATCAATTGTGAATCCAAAAGGAACAACAAGAAAAATAAAAGAAGGAAGAAAAGAATGATTGAACGAAAGAGGAAGAAATAAGAAAGTAGGAGCTAGAGAAACTTGAAAAAATAGAAGTATAAAAGAATAGAAGCACACAATAAGAAGTTGAAAACCCTAACCCCATGGATATTCAACAACCTAAAACTTATTCTAGTATGATTTTTATTGGAGGCTGTTTCCTCTTGGGAAAATTGAGATTAGGAGGATTTCACACTCTCGAAAGCTAGAATAGTTAAAAACATCAACTCCTTTATATTTAACAAGCATATGGGAAAAGTTTTCAATAAAAGTATAAAGAAACTAGCCATTTCTAAAGTGCCTATAGTCTTAATTAGAACATAGATGCCCCTAGTTGAAGATACCCTTTAGGATGCCCTAGTGATAGTTTTAGTAAGCATCATATTTACTCAAGCCTTAGAATAAATGATCAAAGATATAATCCAACATCTTTATGATTATAGAAATATGGTTAGGATCCTAGAAGAGGAAGCAAAATTTTATGAAAGTGATAGAAATAGCATAAATAAGTTCAATATATATGCAAGGAAAGTGCATGAAGATTTTCACGTCATAGAAAATAAGTTATATACTAGTTCAATACCTACCCAAGTGACATCATTGCTGCAAAATCCTATACCGAAAATACAAAATTTCAAAGTGCAAGGCTTGTAATTAATGAACTGAAGCAATGGGTTGAAGAAAATATCGATGCACTAGAAAATATTCCAAGGATCTCAGAAAGGAAAAATCAACTGAACAACACATCACTCTCAAACTATAAATTAATTGGGGAAAATATTTAAAAGGGTTCAATAGCTTCAATTAACGCTTACATGAATCTACACATTGTATCTGCAAGGCTAATAGACAAGTGTAGCTTGCTAAATATGGGGAAGTTGTGTTAGCCAAGGCTAGATGATAAAATTCAAACAAAATTAAAAGAAACGTTACATTCTATACAAGTTTATATTGAAATGATTGATCAATACAATAATGGAGGTACATTTAATGGTGCTTTCCAAGGACAAAAATTTGATAAGTTCCTTTATACCCACATTAAAAATAAATATGAAATTTTTTTCATATGATTCAACAATCTATGAAGCCGCATTAGAAAGTATGTTACTCATAGAGTAATTTCAATTTCTTATCATAATTATGTGTGAATAACGTACTTCTAGGATAATGTTGTCACCTAAAAAATAATCATCTATCAATTTCTAACTAAGTGGAACGAAATACACCATGTAGGATTAATTTTACGATAGTAAAATCACTTTCACCATAGGAAATAATTTAGTAAACCATTTTTATTAAAGTATTTCTATTTAAAAAAAAAAAAAAGCATAAGAATAATTGAATAAATCATTATTTATTTAATTTTCTCTATGAATAATTATTAAATCATTATTTCATAATTATGCCTTGTCACGTTTGATTAAATCACCTTGGAATAATTAAATAAATCACTATTTATTTATTATTCTTTATTCTTATTTTTGGAATAATTGTTTAACCATTATTTAATAATTATTTCAATTTCACACTTTTTTTTATCCTCACAAAGTGATTAAGAAATCATTTTATTTGTTCTTATATTTTTTGGAGAGGGAAAAGATATTAAAAATGATCAAATATCTTTATTTAAAAAATGTTTGAAGTAATTAACAAATAAAATGATTTATTAATCACTTCGTGAGGATTAAGAAAAGTGTGAAATTTAAATAGTTATTAAATAATGGTTTAACAATTATTCCAAAAATAAGAATAAAGAATAATAAATAAATAGTGATTTATTTGATTATTCCAAGGTGATTTAGTCAAATGTGACAATGAATAATTATCAAATAATGATCTAATAATTATTCCTAAGGAAAAATAAATAAATATTGATTTATTAAATTATTATCATGGGATTTTTTTACTTTCAACATAAATAATTTAATAAAAATGGTTTACTAAATTATTTCCTATAGTAAAAGTGATTTTACTATGGTAAAATTAATCCTACATGGTGTATTTCGATCCACCTAATTATAAATGGCTAGGTGATCATTTTTTAGGTGATAACAGATAAGACCAATAGTTGCTCATAAAAGTTAACTTTGATTGTAAAGTAAAATGTTAGCTTGGAAAAGAACAAAGTAGAGGAAGCCACAAATTGTAACTCAACTATCTATGCCAAGGAACATTGACTTAGTGGAAGCTCGTATTCTTTGTAATTTTCTTAAACTATTATTGATATATTATTGAAAAATCAACAAGAAATGTCTGTCTAATTAAATTTTCCTTTAATTAAATTGGAAAATAAAATGTAACCTTATCTCATAATCACTTGTAATAGTTAACTGAGTGTGATAAACTAAGTTAGCTCATGAATTTTGAGTTGAGGGTGGTTGGTGAGGCATGAAGAGTGATTCTATTAGTTATGGAGTTAGATTTGTAGTTAGTGCATTAGTTTAGTGCATGAGAAATCAATTAACTCAATTTATTGAGTTAAAATTAGTTGAACTGGTTGTAATTGTTTGTTTCACTAGTGAGAGTTCAAGTGAATTAAATTAGATTTAATTCACATGCAGTGATCTTCCATGCAACTGATGATTTATTATTAATATTTACATACATGCCAGTTCCAGTGGAGACCCAGTTGAGACAAAGGTTAAAGGTATGTTAACTATCAGTTGTATCATTAGTAGGTTGCTCGCATGCAGTAAGACAACCATAGGATTTCTCATGATAATTGCATAATTTTTGAAGGTTGGATTTCCTAAAGAATAGAGATTGCATTCCACATGAATTGCGCAAGAAAGGCAGGTGGAGCAGAGGTTGAAAATTGGCTAAGTGTTGGTCTATTTTTTCCAGATCAGTGTGAGACAATTGGTAGAGTGCAACAGACTCTTGTGAGAAGAGTGCATTGTATTGATTCATGATTCCTTGATTGAATATAAAATAGAAGATAGAGGGGTTTTGAGCAGCAAGCTTTTCCAAGGAAAAATATCTGTGTTGTGGATTGATTTACTTCTTTCTTTTACTTGGTGTGATTGTGCAATCATTTTTATTTTCCACGATTAATTTGTAGAAGGATTCAGTATCTTTCTTTAGCATATCGCATAATCGGATTGAATCCATTGATATACATATTGTTTGTATAATTTCTACATGGTATTGGACTGTAGGAAATCACTATAGTGGAGAAGAAATTGAGTTTGTGACTGAATAGCATTTGAATTTGAAAAAGTATTCTTTGGTGCGACAGGCGAATCAGGATCAAGATGGAATTCAATGGCTTGAGATTGGAGTATGCACTCGAGGGAAGTTCCAATTATATTGTATGGAAAGATAGGATGGAGGATTTTCTGGAGGACAATGGGTTGAAATAATTCATTGATAATGACATTCCCAAGCCTGATGCAACAGATGTATCTCTTCTTGATGCTTGGAAAAATAAATTTGAAAAGGCAAGGATGATCTTATTGGAGGGAGTACGAGACCACATGATCTCAAGTATCCTTGGAAAAGGGACTCCATATGAAATGTGGAAGGATTTCACAGAGCTATTTTAGAGTAGCAGTGACCATAGAAAATTGGCATTGAAGGACAAGCTCAAGAAAATCAAAATGGAGAAAGGCGACACTATTCTAAAATATTTAACAAAGTTTGTCCAATGTTGAGATGAGCTTGGGAGTGTCGAAATTACCGTCGTGAATGATGACTTGGTGAGCATAGCTCTTCTAGGCCTTCCCAAGAGTTGGCATAGTTATCAAGACTCTGTCAATGGGAGGGATAAGCTACCAGATTGGGAATGACTTTGGTCAGATTTGGTGTAAGAAGAATTCAGGCAGAATACCAAGGATGGATCTTCATCTAAGAAAGATGATGAAGAAAATTGCGCCTTGGCTAGTAAGGCGAAGAAGTGGAAGGGAAAGAAATCCTATTCCAAATCTGAGACCGGTAAAGAAGGAAAGAAGCGCGACATGTCCAAAGTGAATTTTTTTCGCTGTCACGAGCATGGACATTATGCCACTAAGTGTCCACAAAAGAAGAAGAACAAGAAGGCTTTAGTATCTACAGCTAGTGAGGATTTGGCCTTGCAATTTTAGTTGGACTTCTCGCTCATCGCATGCATGGTGTCAAGTGTGATGGCATCAGTGTGGTACTTGGATAGTGGTGCATCTTTCCACATGACGAGAGACAAAGAACTTTTCAATAGGTTGGAGGTGAAGGACCATGAGATGCATATCGAAATGGGTGATGACAGGAGGTACAGTGCTACCAGGATTGGTACAACTACCTTCTAGAGACAGTCAAGTAAACCCTTCTTATTAAAATATGTAATGCATGTACCAACCTTGAAAAATAATATAGTTTTAGTTGCAATGTTGGAGGATAGAGGTTATGATGTTGTTTTCAGTGAAGGGAATTATTTCCTTTGACACAAAGCGACAGGACAAGACAAGAAGATTGGGATTCGTGTCAAAAATATCTACAAAATTGATGTAGATGGTTACGCAACATTGATGGGTAAGGCAAACATGGTGGTGAGCTAGAATGAGGGTGAGTTATGGCACAAGAGATTGGGCCATATACACCACGATATCTTGAAGGTCATGCAACAGATTTATACAGGGATTCCAAAGGGTACTCTTGTGCAGATAGACACATGCAAGGGATGTACAATGGGGAAGTATGAAAAGGCCACTTTTCATGAGAAGGAGAACCGAGCAGTCGAAATCCTTGAGATATTTCACTCAGACGTGTGTGGACTATTCTCTACAGCTTTGACAGAAAAGAACATGTATTATGTGATATATGTTAATGATTTTTCTAGAAAGTGTTGGATCTACTTCATGCAGAAGAAAAATCAGACGTTATAAAAATTTGTGAGTCCAAAGCACTGGTGGAGAAAGACACAGGGAAGCATGTGAAGGCTCTTAGGAGTGAAAATGGTGGTGAGTACATATCCAATGAATTCACGAACTTATGTAGCAAAGAAGGAATTCGGAGAGAGTTGAGTGTGCCTCATAACCCACAACAGAATGGGGTCGCAAAAAGAAATAATAGAACAATTGTGGGTGCGGCATGAGCGATGTTTCATGATTAGAACCTACTATTGCATCTGTGAGAAGATGCATGCAACACATTGGTATTTGTACAAAACCTTAGTCCTCATTGGATACTTGGAATGAGTACACCAGAGGAGGCTTTTCTAGTAAGAAACCTGATGTTTCATATTTTAAAATTTTTGGCTCATCTGTCTATTTCCATGTGACCAAATATTCCAAGAACAAGCTTGAACCAATAGCTAAGATTGGGTTATTTGTGCGGTACACTGATACTCCCCACAACTATTAGGTGTATTTTCCAAATAGCAGGATGACTTTTGTGAGACGAGATATAGAATTTGATGAGGAGAAAGACATGCAATTGTCCCTTGAGAGGGAGCTGGATTTTCATGTAGATAAGGAACCCTTGGTTCCAAAGGATGAACCTCAATATGTGGAGCAGCCATATGCAGAGGATCATGGAGTGGCATAAAACACTCATGAAAATCCATCCACCAAACATGGTAGAAGGCGCACCACAGAAGCTGATAGATTGAGACTTGATGCGACAGAACATGTAGGAGCACCTACTTCACTGCACAGACAAAGATAGTCTCCATACAGGTTTACTAGATACATGGCTCTTATGACCAAGTGTATTGTCACATAACCATCCTCCTTTGTGGAAGCAATGCAACAACCAATTTGGGTTGACGCCATGGTTGAGGAGCATGAATCCATCGCCAAGAACAATGCATGGGAAGTTGTCCCAAGACTGGTTGGAAAATCAATGGTTTGATATAGATGGATCTATAAGGTGAAGCAGGCGGCAGATGGGAGTGTGGAGATGTACAAGGCTAGATTTGTATCCTAGGGATTCTGACAAGTTGAGGGGATTGACTATGAGGAGACTTTTGCACCGGTTGTGAGATAATCATCGATTATATCTATCCTTCACTCTCATCATGGATGGGGTGGCAGATACATCATATGGATGTGAAAACTACATTTCTCAATGGATTTATTGAGGAAGAAGTGTACGTAGAGCAGCCAGAAGTTTTTGATATCTTTGACAGTGAGTCACATGTGTGCCAACTCAAGAGAGCACTATATGGGATGAAGAAAACACCTCGTGCTTGGTACACCAATATTGATAGCTATTTCACTGGGTTGGGCTTCACAAAGAGTGAAGTGGATGAGAGCCTGTACCAGATTGTGGTTGATGGTAAGCTCTTGATTATCGTACTTTATGTTGATGATCTAATTTTGACAGGTGATGAACAACTCATAATTTCTTTCAAGGAGGATCTTGCAAGATATTTTGAGATGAAGGACATGAGACTCCTTCACTATTTCCTTGGCTTGGAAATATGGCAGCAGGACAGTGAGTTATTTATTTCTCAAGGCAAGTGTGCCAAAGAGATTTTGAGTAAGTTTAACATGGAGAGCTGTAAACCCATGGAGACTCCATGCTACTTTAGGTGAGGTAGTGGATGCTACTATTTATAGGCAACTTGTGGGTTCACTGATGTACTTGGTGAACACTAGACTAGAAATTTTTTATGCTGTTAACCAGCTGAGTCAAGCTATGATTAAGCTGACCAAGCTCTTTTTTAAGGCAGGGAAGCATGTCTTAAGATATCTCAGGGGAACTACAGAGTATGGATTATGGTACAGAAGGACAGAGTGAGTGAAGCTTCAATTCTTCACCGATGTAGATTGGGTAGGTAGTCCATCAAAAAGAAAGAGCACATCAGGAGGGATATTTAGCATAGGGTCGATAGCAGTTTCTTGGTACAACAAGAAGGAGATATTTGTGGCACTCAGTTCAGCTAAGGTAGAGTACATGGCAGCAAGTCAGGCTGCATGCGAGCCCATCTAGATGTGGAAGATTCTGGTTGGTTTTTTTGGTTCTTAGATGGATTCGACGGTGATACATTGTGATAACCAGAGTTTCATTAAACTCTCTATTAATCTAGTATCCATGATAGGTCCAAACATATAGACATTCGGTAACACCATCTCAAATATTGTGTTCAAAGGTGAATTATGTTACTTCAGTACATTCCCACAGAATATTAGGATGCAGATATTCTAATGAAGGCACTCGTGAGGAGAAAATTCGAATACCATAGAGGCAGGATTGAGGTAGCTGACAATCCATTTATTGTTGAGAGGGAGTGTTGAAAATTCAATAAGAAATGTGTGTCTAATTTAATTTTCCCTTAATTAAATTGGACAATAAAATTTAATCTTATCTCATAATCACTTGTAATAGTTAACTGAGTGTGATTAACTCAGTTAGCTCATAAATTTCGAGTTGAGGGTGGTTGGCAAGGCATGCAGAGTGATTATATTAGTTATGGAGTTTGAGTTACAGTTAGTTCATTAGTTTAATGCATGAGAAATCAGTTAACTCAATTTATTGAGTTAAAATCAGTTGAACTAGTTGTAACTATTTGTTGCACTAGTGAGATATCAAGTGAATTAAATCAAATTTAATTCACATGCAATAATATGTCATGCAACTGATTCTTTACTATTAATAGTTGCATGCATGTGAGTTCCAGTGCAGAACTAGTTGAGACAAAGGTTAAAGGGACATTAACTATTAGTTATATCATTAATAGGTTTCCCGCATGTAGTAAGAAAACCATAGGATTTCTCATGAGCATTGCACAATTTTGGAAGGTTGAATTTAATAGAGAATAAGGATTTCATTCCACATGAATTGTGCAAGAAAGGTAGGCTGAGCAGAGGCTGAAAATTAGCTAAGTGTTGGTCGATTTTGTCCGGATCAGTGTGAGACAGTTGGTAGAGTGTAACCGAATCTTGTGAGAAGAGTGCATTGTATTGTTTCATGATTCCTTAGTTGAATATACAATATAAGATAGAGGGGTTTTGAGTAGAAAGCTTTCCCCAGGAAAAATATCTATGTTGTGGATTGATTTGCTTCTTTATTTTACTTGGTGTGATTGTGTGATCGTGTTTATTTTCCGAAATTAATTTGTAGAAGGATTTAGTATCTTTCTTTAGCATATCGCATGATCAGATTGAATACATTGGTATACATATTGTTTGTATAATTTCTACACATCTGAATAAGAAGAAGCTCTCAAGCCCATTTTCAAGAAAATAATTTTTTGTACTTATGATTTCTCTACTATGAGGTGCTTCTAGCATATGTATTTTCACTTATACTACTACAAAGTTATATTTCTCAATTGAAAAATTGTCATTCTATGAATTTTATGGCCTTGCATTTTATTAATTTGTAATATCCCAAAATGGGAATGCAACAGTGCATAAGCACAATACTAGAATAGCAGGGTGAAATTAAGTCATAAAATGTGTTTATAAACACATAGCCATCAAATGAATGGATCAAAAACAAAAAAGAAGCACTTCTACATCCTCCCAAGTGGGGAAAATGCAACTTTTTAACCCTGAAAACGTTATTTTTGGAGTTTTATGTTTTAAAAAGCATAAATAACAGTTGTATCCCTTATAATATGTATTAATTCCCTTACATACAAAAGAGGGGCTTAAAAAAATCACTTATGATAAGTTAAACAGACCTCTCGGCCTCAAAGCAGCTTAAAAAATAGCCAAATCCCATGACTTAAGCTATGCATAATTTACTGAAGAAAATGATAGCATTATTTTCTAAGGGTTTCTATAGTATAATGATAGAAAAACATGGATTTGGAACTTTATGGAACAATATGCCAAGAAAATGAAGATCTGGCCTCCTTAATGCATTATAAAGACAACCCGGCAGGGGTTTCATGAAAGTACAAGTACAAAAAGAGAAGATCTGAATATTTAGCTCTGTAAAATGTAGTATTATTGCAACATTACAGAAATATAGCTGAATAATAAAAAATAGGGATGAGAATCCCTTCCTCTAGCTTTCCGGGAGAAGGGTTGGCCCTTTCCCTAGGAAACTAACTCAAAAACAAGGGCTTAAACCCTGCTGCAACAAATCTATGAAAAATGACGCATTTCCTGCAAGGGACTACATTGTAGGAGATGAGGAATAGTTTGGCCAACTGCCAAGATGTGAATTAAGCCCAGAAATCTTCCTAGCTAGTCTCTCAAGAGAAGGAAGGCACCCTCTACTGAGAAACAAACCCATAAGTGGTGTTATCAAACCTCCACTGCAACACCCTGCAACACAACAATATTCTTCTATATAAATAATGTTGAGGCTGAATAATGGTGCTTGGCCTCAAGCCTGGATGTGGAGAAATACAATACAGAGCTCTCCCAAGAGGCCTCTCAAGGGAAGAGGTGGGATTGCCGCTCGGGAACACCCTGTGCTAAACAACACTACAACCCTGCTAAACAGCAAGAGGAAGCCAAGTCTAAAAAAACCAAGATAAAATGATCAAATCCAAAGAATGAATAAAAAATGATCCCATCCTCTCCATATATAGCAAGTGAACCTCTTCACATTGGGTCCCATTCACATGTGCCATCAAACTCATGCAAGTTGTCCTCCACCAAAAATGCGATGTTCATCAAGGAGATTCAATGCATCTAGACAACTTTGTTGACTTGGTCAAAGTTGACTGAATCAACATGATCCCATCTCTGCTCACACCCAACGGTGCTCAATTTAGCTGCTTATTCTTCCTCCTTTCACATTAGGAGTGTTATTGATCCTTCTAAAGAGGTTAATGGGCATCCCTACCCATTTATTCACCTACCTAGTGATAAAACAACTCTAATATTCCATTTAGCTTGAAGGCTAAAATTTTGGAATATTACAGTCCTCCCCTCCAAAATGTTGCTTTTCCTCAAGCAACTGTATAAGGAGAGAAAAATTCCTCCCCTCCTCTTCTTTTGGCCTCCTCATCAAAATTCCCCACCACTGCTCAAAATGATCTGCTACAAATCTGCCCTCCAATGTTTCCTCCCAAGCATGCAAAACAATATGGCTCACATCATACAAAGGTGGAAGGTGTAAGTGGAAACCTCCTTGTTGTCCAATGGCCTCCTCAAGGTAGGAGTGATGAAAAACATGGAGAATATTATTCCCAGTGAGTGACTCCCACACCCATGCATTAGGGGAATTTTGAGGTCTAAAATGGGCCTCATAAGAAAAATGTACAACAAAAATAAACTTTATAACAACCAATAGGATTCAAGATGATGATGTCATCCATAATGGATGATTCACCATTTTGGAGTAAAAAAGTAAAAATATTAAAAAATAATAAAATAATAAAACTACTTTTTCAACTCGTATTTTAAACTTATCTCCCAAAATTTTTACTCAAATTTCGAGCAGGAGTACTCATTGGATGCGGAATTTAATTCCTCATCCAAGGAGTACCCATGTTGCATACTTTCGATGAACTCTTCTACACGAAAAATGAGAAATACATAAAAAACGTGATTGTAATCATGTTTTTTTATGTATTTCTCATTTTTCGTGTAGTAGGACCCATTGAAAGTATGCAACATGGGTACTCCTTGGATGGGGAATTAAATTCTGCATCCAACGAGTACTCCCGCTCGAAATTTGAGTAAAAAATTTGGGAGATAAGTTGAAAATATGAATTGAAAAGTAGTTTTTTCATTTTTCCCTCTAAAATTTGATGATGTCATCAAATCTTATTAGATTTTTTCCACTATTATTTTATAATTTCCTTAGGAGGCCCATTTTAGACCTCAAAATTCCCCTAATGCTATCATCCAAATGAAATGAGCCATTCCAGGTAGCTCAAAAATATCTTCAACCCCCGGTTCATACAATGTGTTGGGGCTGCATGGAGAGATTGGATCCTCCCATCCAAATGGTTTCTCTCTCCATTTATGGTAAGTATGGGGCTGCTGCTGATCTTGGGCTGAAATTTCATGACCTCCAATAGTGGCCCAAGCTACCCCATCAAACAAATAAACCATGAAGTTCCTCCAAAAACTAAAGTTCTTCAAATGGTTCCTCCCACATGAAGAAAAGAGATGTAGTTTGGAAATCATGGGCTGCCCATTGCTTCCCTTGAAACATGCATCATGTAATGTAGGGAGAATCATACTCCCAAGGGGAATCTCCAACTCATATCCCACTCTCCCAACAAAGCTCCCCATGAACATAAAAATTTCAGCAATACATGGAGGAAAAAACCAACAGAAACAAGTTGTCATATGACAACCGGAAAGTGGATCAAGGTCCCACACATGGAACCAGCGCAGTGCATCCTTTGCCTACATCAAATCAAACAATAACAAGTGCTTTTCCAGCCACTTGTTTTCTGCCAAAATAATTTTACAAGATAGAAACATGAAAGTACAAAGTGGTGTCAATGGTGCACACCAAAAATCATGTGGCTTCCCCCACAAACCACCAATAAGATAGCCAATCTCAATGCTAAAACTGGCTTCAAGTACATCATCATACAATATGAAAGAAGGGAAAATACTCCTTGGTACAACATGTTGCTCATATAAAGTAAAGAAGTACAAAACATAATGTGGAATTATACATTCTCCACCATGTACTTGGGACCTTGAGCTGAAACGACTCAACTGGAAATTCTCCCTCACCTCCAAAGAGTAGGGAAGTGGCTGTGACATCCTCTCTATCACCATCTGGGCTATTTCTATCTCCATATTCTGAAATATATCATGTTGTATGCCCTCCAAAATGAACTCCTCTACCAAGGAAAGATATGCATCAAAGTGCATGGAAAAGAAGTCCTCATGTGCTGCATGTAGCAGCTCCTCCTTGAGCTTAGAAGCTCTAGTCAAGAAGACTCTGCCATAAGAATATATAACCACATCATCCACCATATATCTATCATCTCCATTAGGGTCATCAAGAATCATGCAAGCACCAAGATCCTTGGAGTACTCTACTAAGATTTGAGACCTCCAATATTGATCAATCCTCCCAAGAGACAGTGTTGATGATCTGTAATGTGAAGCTCCCCACATGCTGCTATATTTTCCTTTGACATCCCTCATGCCAAAGTCATCCTCCAAAATTCTGCCATGCCCATCATGCAGCTGCTCATGCTAAAAAAGAAGTAGGAATTTTTGGAAGTTAGTCTCCCATGAGAATCTCCCATCCAAAGAGAATCTCCCAATCTTGGCCAATGTAAGCATGAGTGGCCTCCATCTACTCCAATGTAGGGAGGATTCCTTCCTCAAAGGAAGTACCCTCTGTTTCTCCAAATCCTTGGAGCAGCTCCATTGCACCGTGAAGGTGCCATCCTCCATCACTACAACAACTTCTGTCAGCACAGTATATGTATAGAGAGTGGGTAATGCAAAAAATGAAAGAGTACCTCTCTCCTCCTTGAGTCTATCCCAAAATATCTGCACTATACTGGACTTCTCCAAAGTCTTCACCTCTTCGGAATCTAAGAGGGGTGAACCACATGGCAATATGTCTCTTACCAACTCCAGATCTGGTGGCCTCCCAGTTGGAATTCCTCCATGAAGTGAGATATCAATATCAAGAGTAGACTGTTCATATGGTTGGGCAACCTTGCCCTTGCCCTCATTGCGCAAATCATTCTGCCTCTTCTTTGCATTAGCTCTCTGAAATGGATATGGGTGTGTCCTCCTCATAAAATGATGATGATCTTCCTCCCTATCTTATCCTTCCATCTGCAATGCTCCACAATCATGTTGTACATTGAGTGTGCCTTGTCCTCCATATGTGAGATCTTGGGGAACTTCTTGCAATGCTACAAGAAATCCTCCTACTAGAGCATGTGCTCCTCTTCCCTCTGCATGAGGTACTAGATATGCTCTAGATGTGACAGTGCTGTAACCCCCATCCTTCTCTTCCTCTTCAATATGAATAGGAGGAAACTTCTCAATAAGAGGATCCTCTTTTGCAAAAGGAACCTTCATGCCCTCTTGTCCAAGGTTATGAAACAAGGATCTTGCCTCTAGCAAGGTATCATGCAAGATGTGAGCTTCTCCAACAGGTTTCTTAAGTGGTTTTGAGTTTGTAGGTCCTTCCAACTTATGCAAAAGTTTTATTTGTCTTGGTTTGATTGTTTCATTTTTTTTATCAAACCTCTCTATCAATCTCTTAGTGAACTTTGAAAAAGAAGCAGTATTGACATTTTTCAATGAAAATGACTCAAACATCCACCAAGCATAGGCCCTACCTTCAAAGTGCAGTGCTGCAACTCTGATGGATTCATCTTCAGAAACTTGGTGCTGCTGAAAATAAGTATGCAACTCCTCCACCCAAGCTTTGGGTGAACAAGTTGGGGATCCATCAAAGGTAGATAGAGAAAATCTATCCATGTCATGCATCTTGCTCCTCTCCACCTTGATCTTGAAAAACTCTTTAAAAGTGGTATGATTTCTAAACTTTTTAGTTTGAGATTCATACTCTTGCAGAAAATTACTAAGATTTTCCCTCCTTGGTATTTCCTTTTATTTCATCTCTTTCATAGTAGATCTAGGTAGTTGACTACGCTGTGCATAATAGGGTGTAGTTTCATGCTCACACCTATCATGTGTCAATCTAGATCTAGCTCTAGATTCAAACTTCTCTAGAGATTCCATCTCTCCTCTCATCTTCTTAAGATCTTCATTGATGCTCTGCATATGTTTTGGAAGAAGCTTTGAGAGCCTCTCCTCCTTCTTTCCTCCAAATAATGGAGTCTTCATCTTCTCTTCTCTTGATAGCATATTGGCTGAGTTCCACAGGCTGAGCCAAGATTATGCTCTGATACCACTGTAATATCCCAAAATGGGAATGCAGCAGTGCATAAGCACAATACTAGAATAGCAGGGTCAAATTAAGTCATAAAATGTGTTTATAAACACATAGCCATCAAATGAATGGATCAGAAACAAAAAAGAAGCACTTCTACATCCTCCCAAGTGGGGAAAATGCAGCTTTTTAACCCTGAAAACGTTATTTCTAGAGTTTTATGTTTTAACAAGTAGAAATAACGGTTGTATCCCTTATAATATGTATTAAGGCCCTTACATATAAAAAAGGGTCTTAAAAAAATCACTTATGATAAGTTAAACAGACCTCCCGGCCTTAAAGCAGCTTAAAAAATATCCAAATCCCATGAATTAACCTATGCAGAATTTACTGAAGAAAATGATAGCATTATTTTCTAAGGGTTTTATAGAATAATGATAGAACAACATGGATCTGGAACTTTATGGAACAATATGCCAAGAAAATGAAGATCTGACCTCCTTAATGCATTATAAAGACAACCCGACATGGGTTTCATGAAAGTATAAGTACAAAAAGAGAAGATTTGAATATTCAGCTCTGGAAAATGAAGTATTACTACAAAATTACAGAAATGTATCTTAATAATACAAAATAGGGATGAGAATCCCTTCCTCTAGCTTTCCGGGAGAAGGGTTAGCCCTTTCCCTAGGAAACTAACTCAAAAACAAGGGCTTAAACCTTGCTGCAACAACTCTATGAAAAATGACGTAGTTCCTGCAAGGGACTACGCTGTAGGAGATGAGGAACAGTTTGGAAAATTTCCAAGATGTGAATTAAGCCCGTAAATCATCCTAGCTGATCTCTCAAGAGAAGGAAGGCCCCCTCTACTGAGAAAGAGACCCGAAAGTGGTGTTATCAAACCTCCACTGCAACACCTTGCAACACAGCAATATTCTGCTACAGAAATAACGCTGAGGCTGAATAATGGTTCTTGGCCTGAAGCCTGGATGTGGATCAATACAGAACAGAGCTCTCTCAAGAGGCCTCTCAAGGGAAGAGGTGGGATTCCCTCTCAGGAACACCCTGTGCTAAACAACACTGCAACCCTGCTAAACAGCAAGAGGAAGCCAAGTCTAAACATACCAAGATCATATGATCAAATCCAAAGCATGAATAACAAAGGCTCCCATCCTCTCCATATATATCAAGTGAACCTCTTCACATTGGGTCCCATCCACATGTGCCATCACACTCATGCAAGTTTTCCTTCACCAAAACTACGTTGTTCATCAAGGAGATTCAATGCATCTAGACAACTTTGTTGACTTGGTCGAAGTTGACTGAATCAACATGATCCCATCTCTGCTCACACCCAAGGGTGCTAAATTTAGCTGCTTATTCTTCCTCCTTTCACATTAGGAGTGTTATCGATCCTTCTAAAGAGGTTAATGGGCCTCCCTACCCATTTATTCACCTACCTAGTGATAAAACAACTCTAATATTCCATTTAGCTTGAAGGCTAAAATTTTGGAATATTACATAATTTTCCATTATTGTTGTTCTTAGTTAATAAATGGATTGTGTCAAGTGAACTTCTTATTTCATACTAATATATGCATATGTTTATCCATCCATCACTAGTATATATTTTTATTTAACATATAGTTTTTTTGGAGTACAAATAAGGAATGTTGTTTTCATTGTCTATTTATTTTTCTTAATTTTCTTCTTTCTAGAATAGGTTAGAATTGATTATATTTTAACATCTCAATTTAACTTATATTGCAACAATGAATCATTTATTGTCGTGTGTTCTCCATGCAATCTTTTCGTTAGCTACAACATCCAATAAAATTTTGTAATATGTCCCCACATCCAATAAAATCATGTTGTATGTCCTACACATGATTTTTTTCTTACTTGTGACATCAAACCATAAATTTCCATGTGTCTCATAGGAAAACTTTCCTTTCTAGTGATGTTAAAACGAAATCATGCAAGGTGGTCTTTAGATACTTTCACCTTTAATTGTATCACTTGAAAATTTCCTCATTTGTCTCATATCAGGCATCAAAAGAAGTTTCAAGCCCTTCGACTATTCTTATTTAAAACATAAAATTTGAAAGCTTAATTGTAATTCACTATGTTAAGGGGGTGGATTCCCAATGCTTAATAATTAGAATTAAACCCAAGGATGAGGATGGATTTGTCTCCTCCCTATTTGGTATGGAATAATCCTCTGATTTAATGGTCTAACAACCATTTGATGGGTTTTAATAGTGTTCAATTTTGTGCCCTTTTCTTTTTTTATCATTTTATAATTTTATGGTTACCTATTGTAGAAAATATGTGATCTAAGAAGTTCGAAAAAAATAGTTATTGCGTTTTGCATGTGGAAAACAATAGTGCATGAATTATTTGAAACTTTAGATTGATAAAGAAATAATTCCACTTAAAAATTACGCATATAATATAATATTCAAATTACTCATATAATATAATATTCAAGAAAATAATTAACCATAAGTAAAAAGTGATGAAATTTAACTATGAGATATCTAGAAATAATTGTATAATATCTCGACTAATAAAAAAGTAATAATTATTTACCGAGAAAATCCAATGATTCATTCAAACATAAATAATAATATTAATTGCATTAAACTACTTTACAAAAAATGTGGAATATTATTGTGTTTACATAAATAATACACAACAAGAAGCAATGCATAAGGATCCATTAAACAAAATCATGTTTTCTCTAGAAGAGCTTATGAATTAACCTTCAAAATAGTTCTACAGTTCTCTATAAATTACTTCTACTTTACAAGATTCACTACGAAAGTTCTACACCTCTATTTATTCAAAAACCTAAAAATATAAAATGGTAAAATTTGAAAATAGCATAGCCAAAAAATAATTACATGAAACTAAGACCTAGGTAGACTTAATGACTCAATAGGTTCATGTTCAATATCATAATGGTATCATTGCTTAAATTATTCCTCACACAATCAAGTGTGGGGGAATTTATGTCGATAGGTAGGGAATCTTGGAATTTCCTTTTTATTTTTAAAACATTTAGTGCATTTTTCTATTTTTGGATTTCTATCCTATGAGCTGTTCTAACTTTAAAAATTAAGAATTATTGCATGTGTCCTTTCTCAACTGAAATTATCATTTTGATATCAACCTCATATCTTTATGCAATGAACTTGAATATTTCCATCACTTCCTCCATTTCTTTGAATACTTTAGGTTAGACAAAAATAAGTAAATGATGATCTATGATGACTTGATGGAAAAAAATCCAAGCTTTTAGACAAACCATATATTATTCATGAACCTATATGCTTGATTTTATATCCATACTTTCTTAATAATTAAACTACTCTTGCATTTTGTCTAAGCATTCATTTATTAACATCATGATTCCATGGTCCACATCTCCTCGGGACCTTTGAATTTTGTTAAGGAATTTTATCCAATCTTGAATTTTTGCGCATTTATCATTCTACCTTAACACTTCTTTATGCACCATAGATAATTGTAATGTCTCCTCTTAGCTAAACTTATTTTTTCCAACTCATGCTTTCCATGTTATTCTAAAAGGTCGTCCATGAATTTGGTCACAACTTTTTAGGATATCTCACATGATGTCTAAGGGATTCTATCTATTTCCTCGTGTTCTATACTTCAATCTCATTTTCCCTAGAGTTACTAATTGTAGTGTATGAGATTGCTATCCTAGTAGACAATAATTCACTCAAGTTCATCCTTTTGTTATATGTTAGATTTTTCTTCTAAGTACACATTATAATGTTATACACACTTATATTTCATTTTCTCTATGTTATTTTTACCATGAATTTCTTGTCACTGTCATGAGCATTGGATTTCACATTAATGACCTTATCCAAAGACATAATAATTAGCTAATCTCCTCATGATAAAATATTTCTATAATTATTTTTGTGTGAAAATTCTCTATCATACATTTTGTGCCTTTATCCATTGATTAATTATTCACCAATTCCTTTTTTGAATCATGTACTTAAGCCATTTTAAGGCCCATAGTTTCATTAGTAGCTTTATTTTCATTGGGATCCTAAGCCAATTCATTATTCTTGGGTGAAAACTCATCCCCCACTTGGGTACCTTTTGTTTATGTCTCTTTATCCTCCTCTTGCATTAAATCAATTACATGATTAGGTGGCACAATAGGTTGAGACCCTTTTGATTAATCTAATATTGTCTACATCAATGACTAATTCATCTTGTTATTTTTTCTTTACTTCTTCTTTTTTTTTTCTTTAACTCTTCAACAATTCAATTTTTTTTCAACATGTAGTCTATTTTTCTCCACTACTTTCTTTCATTTTTCTTGAAAATCCTTTTTCCTTTTCTCAACCTCAACATCTTTTCTTTATTTATATAATTTTCTTGGGAAACATTTATTTCACGTTTCTTCCACAATTATTTCTTTGTCTTGCATGACAGCTCCTACTCTTGAAGTGCTCTATCTCATTCTTCTTGATTGAATCTAAAATGTATCTCTTCCTTTACTCTAATTTATTCTTGTATTCTAGCCTCATTAACTTCCATTCAACAACCAATCCTTGGTTAATTTCCACCATATGTTCGTTTGAAAATAAATATTTAAATATAGTCAAAGAAGGAATGTTTTTCCTTTCCATATTCTCCTCCAAATATTGGGCATATTCAATAAAAACCTTGAGTCTTCTCATTTCTCATAATTATATAGCCAGTGATAGGATACCTATTTAGTATGTTACAAAACTAAACCCTTTGGATCATTGATCTAGATTTTACAAGGAATGAAATCAAAGGTAGTAAATGAAATGGATCAAACATAGAGAAATATAGCAGATATCACAAATAATGAAAGCACAACCTCTATTGATAAATAAAATAACAAAATATTGTATAACACACATTGACAAAAATAGTGGTATCAATTTTGAAGGGAGAGAGATGGATGCTACATGAATTCACCAAAGTTATTACAAGAGGCTAAAAGAATGACATTTTCACATAAATAAAATAACCCTAGAGGTATAGTGACCCTAAACCTAGAATATAAAGCACTAAGAGATTTTTCGGCCCCGAGGTGGTTATTTGGTTCATAAACTTCCTTTGGGTTTGAATAAAATTTTCATTTGGAGTGCATAGTAGTTTGTTTGAAACGATTGTCCAAATATTACAAGTTTTGGCTAGGGCCGGGAATTTGTTGGGTTCTTGAATTTCCGAAAAACATCATTTGTGGCTGTGTTTGTGTATTTGGCGCACAAATGTACCAAATCACACTTGCTTAAGAGGGGTAGTTTTTCCCTCTTATGTTATTGGTCACAGGTAGAAAATAGATGGAGTCAAGAAAGTTAATGGAACATGTTGAAACATAAACATAGTAGATAGATAAATAGCATGCATATTCAAACATAAAAACTAAAACTAAAAAAAATAAAACAAAAGCTCTAAATAGAGTCAAACAACTTCAATAATCCAAACGACAACACTTACATCCCCTCTTATTGAGTGCTGGTAGGAAATGAGGATGACACTTTAACCCACTATCCAAGGGGCCCTTGGAACTATGGAGCTCCAAGTCCCGATGCAAGGATGTGTTTACTTCCGAGCTACCTTGGTGCAAAGTATCCCTCTCTCTACTATGGTGGACTGGATTTTTTGGATGGCCAACAACTGAGTCCCTTCTATCTCTGCTCTAGATCACACACTGCTCGTATTTCTTGGGCCAATTATGGCCAGCATAACAATGTGCTCTCCTATTTTTCATCTCTTGGTGGCATTTTATATGAGAATTCAAATCCTCCTTCCCTCTCTTGGTACATTGTGTATGGTGACCCAAGAGGGGAGGGTGATTCCATTGTGTGCCACATTTATTCCATTGTGTGCTCCTTTGAGGTCCTAAGGAGGCTTGGGTGGCTGTCCTTAGGAGACCTCAAGTGTGGGATCAATGTCCTGGAGTGTGCCTTGTGGTCCCAAAAAGTGACTCCAACCACTCTCAGGACCGCGCAACTTTTTGAGGAAAATCCGTGCAAAGGCGCGCTTATCGAAGATTTTTGCGTGCTAAGGCGCATTTGACTGGTTCTTTCGGTGTGCAATTTGATTTTTCCTTTCAAACGTTAGATATTTTTTAAATACTTCAGATTCTATAATGTATTTCTGCCCTATAAATCCTTCTGCTTGACATTAAATAACATCATCTTTGCTTTTCCAATTTTCCAGTGATAACAGTTGCCCCTTAATGTGTGAGGTCTAGGAAGAACTTTATAGCTGAAATACATTATAGTTTCTTTTATCTATGCTATAGGGTAAACTGCTTGGGTGGTTGGTTTTCGTATATCCCTCTCAGGGCTTTCTGGTGCCCGAGGCAGACAGTAAGATTAGCTATGCTGTTCACAAAGATGGCATGAGCATGTTCATATTAGCTTGAACTAACTTGAAGGAATACAATAGAGAATTACCTCTTTGACAGCTTTAGAATCCTTTGGAGAGCGCTACGCAGCAAAGCAAGAGTCCTTCTTCACCGGCTCCAAATCTGAGTCCTGCAATCAGTCAAAGCACCCGCGTAATTTCTAATATAACAAGTATTCTACCAATTAAGTCAACAATAAACATCTAGATTATACACATCTGAGCCATTCATATCATACTAAACAAATATTGAAACAACAATATAACATTAAGCATCGAATGGACAAAACGAACATAGTTCTATTGATTTTGAAAGAAGGAGGATTACAACCATTGGTTGTACCAAGCCCTCCTCAGTCTCCCAATCTCTCTTCTCTATCAAGTGAAGAAGTCCAAGCCAACAAACTCTCTAGGAGCCTCTTTGACTCTTGGCCTTCACAATGTCACACTATTCTCTATTCCACAAGTATACAAGAACTTTTGAGCAATCCTTCGACCTTCAATTAAGAGCCTTCAACTCCTTCTTATAGGAGAGGGAGAAGGCCATTGTTGCCCTTCTCTTTCCACTAGTTTGGAATGGAAAGGGCTTAGATGTTTCCTTGATCTCCATGCTTTTGCCTCTCTTGGAGTTCAGTCTTCTATGGCAATGACCAATAATGAACTGGTGCTTCTGCAGTTTCCTTTGTGAACTGACTCCTTTGTGAGGGAAATTCGGAGATTCAAATCTTTCTCCTATGCTTCTTCCTCCTGATCTAAATTTAAAACATAAACGCTCTTGGCAAATGAAGGTCTCAGCCAATTAACGCCGGGCAATGTATTTCTTGTCACAAGCATAACATTTTGTTCGCTCTATATATGCGTTAGCCTGGCAGAAATAGGTTTAATTTAGGTCTTGGTACTTCTTCCATATTTGTCTTCCCCTCTGAGATGATGAGGAGGTATTTTGACCTGTAACAGATGCCCCCTAAAGTGTGAGGTCAGAGACGAAGACGATGGCCGAAATACTTTATAATTTGTAGAGAGAGAGAGATTGAAAGACTGAGGAAAACCTGAAACAACAACATATGTCAGAAAATATAGTATTTTCCAAGAGTCAGGCATGTCCCATGCTCAGTAGCTTTAAACAACATGATTTCTCTAGAATAGAGATATGAAGAATCTATCCACCAATAGGCACAATGTGGAAGTATCTGTCATAACAGGATCAGGCTGAAGAAGCTGTCTCCATAAACAATATCGCAGCTTGGGGAAGGGAACACAACTTTAATGGTGTAGCCATTGCCCCAAGGTCTTGACCGCCGATTCACTTAAACTGCATATTTCTCAACATGTGAATGAGGGAGTTGTCGTCGAACATGTGAGAAATCGTCTGATTACCAGTCAATAATGAAAACTGTTAACAGATGTGAAGGTGGCCACCGATAATGATGATGGCCCCTAAGATTCCCAGTACAATCTAGCGAGTGTGAATAAAAGGAGTTGAAGTCGAACACTCGTAGAATCATTCGACCAAGAGTCAATGATGAAGACCCTTGATCAAACACAAGACTACCTGCCACTGATGTCTGCAAGTATCTGGGTATTGATGTGTTTCTGGATCAACTTCCTAGATAAGGTGTTGAAGTCGATAGGAAGTGATCTGTTGAGAGGTAGGCACTGAGGCGTCCTACATCAGTCAACACGAAACGGAAACCAACTGATTTTTTTTATGATTTGAGATAAGGAAGATTAAATGGAAACGTCAGACGACAAATAATTTCTGGCATAATGAACGGTTTGGTTGATAACAGGAGCAGTAGATAGCGAGATCTGCTTGAACAATAGAAGGCACTCTAGTAGGGTACTAGGCAGCTGAAGTGTGTTGAACACCAAAGAGTGTGTTAGGATTTTACCGGTGCAGGGACACTGGGAAATGAAGGCTAATACTCATAGATGGTAGGGTTCGGCTAACTGCGAAAGAGTTTTCTGGGAAGTGCCATGTTCAAGAATTTTGCTGCCAAATCGACCTTTTTGAAAATGTAATAGAGGTAATATCCATTTTGTCCAAATTTTCCCCGTCTGATTAAGTTTAACGAGTCCAGACGAGTAAACTCGGTGAATTTTTCATGTTTAGAGAGTCTGAAAAATGTCAGGAAAGACAACTCTGTGCCCCATCTGATTAAGTTTAACGAGTCCAGATGAGCAAACCTTAACTCTTCATGTTTAGAGAGTCTCAAAATGTCATAAAAGACAACCCATGTTCGTCCGACAGTTTAATCTAGTCCATCAGAACTCCCAAGAATTTTTCATGTTTGTGTAGAGTCCAAATACCTCCAAGTACTATCCTCCATTGGGGTACCTTTGTCATGTCTTGATAACGGCATCGAAACAGTTCATGAAGAAGCTTCAAATGTTTTCATTTTCATGTTAGTCCATTGAATCCCAAAGTGGGAAATTCACAGTAAACTGATCTTCCATTTAGGTTTTTGTTATGAGCATTTGTGAGACGAAGTAAAACCTGAACATTCTTTGTGAAATTTTAACGAGTCCTAAACAAAGAAAACTTCCCTGCAGATAGACACAAATTTAACGAAATGCTACGAAACTGATTTCATTTTTCTATTTAAAGAGCTTTGAAAAAGAAGAAAATAATGGCTCCTTGTTCTTTGTCTCATTAGTTTAACGAGCCTGACAAAGGTGACTCAGGATTTTTTCGATTTTATGAGCGAGAAAAAGATTCCTAAAAAGAATGCTCAGTACTTCTCCATAGTTTTGACGAGCCTGAAGAAGAAAACTCTAGGCTTTTCGGATTTAACGAGCAAGAAAAGACCAAAAAAGAACGCTCGATGCCAACTTCGTATAAGTTTAACGAGCCCGAAGAAGAGAACTCGAGGTTTTTTGGATTAACGAGCAAGAAAAATACCATAAAAAGAATGCTCGATAAAACATGAGTGTGTCTGCTCATAAATCTTGATCCCTTATTAGAATCATCAGTACCAAATCTCAAGAGTTGCGACATGTGTACAGCGAGGAATCACGACTTTGCTGACTGACGAAAGAGAGTCATGCCCCAAAATTTGCTATAAGAAGGTCAGAAGACATTCATTTTCACTGTTTTGAGTGCTGTGAAGAAGCTCTGGAGTGCAAAAGGGGTGAAAACTTCAGCTGGTGATTACGGTCGATCCGGGCAACAGTTTTCTATTCCGCGAGATCCAGGTAAGAGCTAGAACCTCCTGTTATCATTTAATTGCTAATTTTTTAGTTTTTGCTGGTTCAAAATTAGGAAATTTTGAGGCCCTAGAAAAATATTTGCACCTAACGCGGGTCAGGAGTACAACAGCCGCGTTAAACGCACAACCCGTGCGGGACGTAAGCGTTAGAACGCTCTGTTTTGTATTAGTGCCAGCGTTAGGCACAACATGCTTTCTAGCAATTCAATTTTTTCATTTTTGAAGTGGTCCAGGCAAATTTTAATCGGTTGGAAATGTTTCATTTGCAGGTGTTCAGCTGTTAATCATGAGTATCTGGCGAGAGAGAGAGCATGAGCGGGAAGAACGAGAGATGGTGACGGATGCGACAAGTTTAATGGCTCTCCGGAGGTGCGGATTGCTTAAGTATGCCCATTTAGAACTGATGAGGGGTCAAGAGGACCTCCTGAGGTGGCTGATCTAGCAGTGGGACGAGCGGCATCATGTCTTTCGGATTGGTGGCAACGAGCTCGCCATCGAAAAAGATGATGTTTACTTTTTGACCGGCTTGTCATGTCGTGGGGCGAGGCCCAACTTGACGGGGTCCAGAGCTGACCCTCGTTCCACTACTGATTTGATCCATGCGCACTGCATACGTGGCACCCAGGCTGTGAGTAATCGGATACCTATTGCACAGGTGACTTTGAGACCTTTGCGGTCTATTCTATGGATGATTGTTCGCTTGGCAGGCGCCAAGAGTCAGCATGTGGCTACCAAGGCCCAGATGCTCCTAGCCTTGGAATGTATGCAGCCTCAGGTTTTTGACTGGTGTGACGGTGTAGTCCGTCGGGTCCGAGCAGAGCTTACTGCATGCAAGACCCGTACTCAAAGAGAATTTGGGTACGGAACACTGATTGTTTCTTTCATACTGGAGTGGATACCACTGATGAGGCCTAGGATCCCAACAGCGCCATTGGGTCCACACGAGCCGAGGCAGGCTCTGTGGGCCACTTTGCTTCCACGGGCTGGAGAGGGTCCTGTCCGTCACTGTTTCGATGAGGGATTTTTTGATTGGCTGGACTCTCAGATCATCATGATTGAGGATTATCCCTATGCAGGGATGAACTTCACAGGTGATCCCGAGTTAGTCTTGCCCCCTGGCACCCAGTGGGGGCCCGATGGTAAGAAAAAATGATCAGTTGTTTTCAAAGAAGTTTTTGTTTTTAGCTTTTGAATGTTTATGTAAATTTTTTTTTGTTGAAAAGGGGTGAAAAATTAAGTTTTGACATGAAAATTTTGCTTGCTTGACACAGATGTGGCACCCGTCCGTCCAGCTGGGGCCCCTCGCTATGCACGGCGAGGATTGCAGCTACCCGCGGCTGGCGCACCTGTAGAGGAGGTGGAAGCCGGCGACGACGATGATACCCAGATTTTACATGAACTCTCCAGGAACCTGGAGGGTCTGAGTATGGGTATACCACCGCTTCCTATGCGGGAGGTTCCAGTTCGTCTGCAGCAGCATACTGTGGGTGTGCCAGAGAGATACCTGGTTCCTCTGAGGAGGATAGCTAGAGCAGTTGTATGCTATTATGAGCATCAGGCTTAGCTGTTTGGAGTAGATGTATTAGTGTCAGAGCATGGATTAGTGAGCGAAATTTTGTAAAACACCCCAAGTTTTGGGAGATTTTTCTTTTTTGATGTTTTTTGTGTACTGGACATGACATATATCTATATATATATATTTTTGGTGATTTTGTGTTTTTAAATTTTTATGCATTTTTTGATGTGATAAAAATATATGTACTCATGAGTAAATCTTTTACAATAAATGTGACAAATGCCAATCTAACACATAATTTGCCAAATAATCAGCTAATGCATTAAATTCCCTAGGAACGTGCTCAAATGTGATTGTTTGAAATTGACGTTCTAAAAGTCGCACTCGTAAAAAATAACGTAACAATACAGGGTGGCGGACGCATTAATGATTGTTTAGCTGCATAATGATGAGTTGGGAATATAACCTGACCACTAAATCGGAGATGTCACGAGATGTCGCTTCCGTGAGAGTTGGATCACTGACATGTACTCGGCCACATTGTTGGTGGCGTTACCCAGGAAGACCCCCCCAGAACTAAGAAGGTCTGACTCAGGAGTATAGAGAACCCAAGCAGCTGAAGCAATGTGTCTAGTGTGACGACTAGCACCGTCTGCATACCCGATGTATGATAACGAATGTGATGACATCTGTGCGAAAGAAAAAAATTACATGAGAAAAACACTTTAAACCAAACAAATAATCCAGAAGCATCAAAATAAAAATAGGCAAAACTTATATACATAAAATTACAAAGCATATGCCTAGTGTGAAACTAGGCAAAATACTTCTTCAGATAGAGCCCGTTGCGGGGCTCCTCGAGTGGAATTCCATTACAGTCCTGTATTTCATAAGCTCCTTTCGAGAGGGCTTTAGTAACGATGTAAGGACCGAGCCACAATGGTTGGAGTGTTCCTGCCCCCAAGAGGTCGTGTTTTTTATCATAAAGTAGAACAAGATCGCCCTCTTGGAAAGAACGAGGCTTGACAGATTTGTCGTATTGAGCTTTAACTCGGCGCTGGTGAGCTTCGAGTGCTAGTGTAGCATCTCGACGAGTTTCATCCAAATGATCGAGCGAGAGCAAGCGCTCTTCTATGGCGGTGGTGCTAGGCAGGAGTTCAACTACTAGTTTAAGCGATGGGATTTCACACTCAATCGGAAGTACTGCCTCCAGGCCGAAAGCAAGTTGGAAAGGTGTGAAGCCTGTGGCAGTTTTTACTGACGTTCGGTATGCCCATAACGCAGAATATAACTTTCGATGCCATGTGGTTTTATGGTTTCCGACCAATCGACGAATCATGGTTTTGAGAATGCCATTTACGGCTTCTACTTGACCATTAACTTGAGGATAATAAGACGAAGATTGATCTTCTCGGAAACCTAGCATGGATGTTAATTCGGTCATCATATGATTTTGAAAATGAGATCCATGATCTGTGACAATCGATAGGGGTACGCCGAACCGACAGATAACCTGATTAAACAGGAAGAGAGCGGCGGTTTCGCCATCGGCCTTAAAAGTGGGAAGGGCTTCAGCCCATTTCGTAAAATAATCGACCGCAACCACGATGTAGTTGTGTCCATTTTCCGAAGCGGGATTGCAGGTGACGAAGTCGATTCCCCATTTAGCGAAAGGACCGACGGAGATAACCGGGTGAAGGGGGCAGGATGTGCGCGCATTTTCTTTGTGAAAATTTGACATGGATGGCATTTCTGGACTGCTGCAATGCAATCTTTAAACAAAGTGGGCCACCAGTAACCAGCACGCAAGATTTTTTGGGCAGTAGCTATGCCCGAAAGATGACCACCACATGCCCCTGCATGGCAGTCATTCAAAACGCGTTCTGCCTCATCGATAGTGAGACAACGTCGGAGAATAGTATCAACACCACGACGATATAGTGTATCATTTAGCACGAGGTAGTGCCTTGCTTGGTGGCGGATACGACGACGGTCATCAGATGTGAGAGCTGGGCGGAAGCGTTGAGTTTGTAGGTAGACTAAGATTTCTCCATACCAGGGGTCCGAAGAGTCGACCAAGTAGATAGATTCATCAGGGAATGGATCATGAGCCACCTCTGCCGGGTCGATTCTGGGAAGGTCTGATAGTAATTCGGCGAAGACCAGGGATTTCTTTGCTTTGGCAGCCGTGAACACCAAATCAAATTGTTGGAGGATGACGATCCATTTGGAATATTTCCCTCCAATAATTTGTCTAGACAAGATATGTCGCATGGGATTCTCCAAAGCAATCACCGTAGTCTATCGCAGTGATATATAATGTCGGAGCCGGGTGACGGCGAAAACTACCGCCAGAGAGAGTTTCTCCACATGTGAATAACATAATTCAGGTCCAATGAGACCTTTAGATAAATAGTAAATCACATGTTCGCTGCCGTCATCGTGTGCTTGAACCAAAACCATTCCAAGTGAGGATGGTGATGCTGCCAGATAAAGGAGAAAGTCGCGTGAATAATCGGGGGCACTAAGGAGTGGGGCTGAAACAAGTGCATGTTTTAAAGCATCAAATGACCATTGAGCTTGGTCATCCCATAAGTATAGTGTTCCTTTCTTCAACAATCGCATGAATCCTTTCGTCATCTCGGCATAGTTAACGATGAAACGACGCAAAAAGTTTGCCTTCCCCTGCAAGCTTTGGAGTTGAAGGATGGATTGTGGTGCCGGAAATTCAATAATTGCTTTTACCTTATCGGGATCAACCCTAATCCCGTGCTTGGAAACAATGAACCCTAACAATCGTCCAGACTCGACCATAAATACGCATTTATGAGGATTCAAACGTATATTGTAGAACCTGCACCTAGCAAAAATTTCTCTTAAATGGGCCAGGTGGTCTCGTCGCTTCTTGGAATGAGCCGGGAGGTCATCCAAGTATGCTTGTACAATATGTCGAATGTCATGAAAAGCATAGTCCATAGCCCGTTGAAAAGTTGCTCCAGCATTCTTCAGGCCAAATGGGAGATTTTTATACGCAAAGATGCCCCAAGGACAGATGAAAGCAGTTTTATGTTGGTCATCTTTTTTTATGGCAATCTGGTTGTATCCCGAGAATCCATCCATGAAGGAAAAAGATTCGCATCCGGCACAATCGTCAAGAATTTGATCAATGAACGGCGTAGGATAGTTGTCTTTTGGACAAGCGGCGTTCAGATCGCGATAATCGACGCAAACTCGAATAGTGCCTTGTTTTTTATCAACGGGAACCGGATTGGAAACCCATTCAGTTAAGGGAACGGGTTAAATGAAGCCAGAGTTTAAAAGTTTTTCTACTTCGACTTTAATGGCGGCTGCTTTGCGCGGGTGGACAGGTCTGAGCCGTTGCCGGATAGGTTTAGCATTGTCATAAGTCTTGATTTCGTGCTCGACAATAGAAGGATCTATGCCGGGCATTTCGTCATAAGGCCAAGCAAAGACATCGCATAATTCTTTAAAAAGAGATGTGAAGGACGCAATTTCCTCAGGATTGCAGTCGGCTCCAATCTGAATATTTTCCACGATACCCGTCTTGACCGAGATATCGATGAGCAGAGTCTTGGAAATATTTCCCATGTTCCCTTTTGAATCGATAGTGTGGACAGCCGTATAAGAGGAGGGAACTATCTCAGGTTGGTCAAAAGACGAGATTTCAGTTTTTATCGCCTCCGAATCAATCGTCGAAGCGCGATGGTGGAACTCTCCCCAAGGTCGTTCTTCTAATGACATGATCTCTCGAATAGCTTCGTCTGTAGGCCAGAATTCATTGAGGAGATCCTTAAAGAGAACCGTGATGGGAGAGAGGGTCGTACCTGTGGTCGAAACCATATCAGTGGAGGGTTCAGATGTGAATTGGATGGCTTGGTAAGCCAACTCAACCGGCGAAAGCGGCATCTGATCTCCATAGGAATCAATATCTGAAGGCGCCGGAATGATCCATGGGTCGATAGAGCCATCCGAAAAGGTGGATATCATTGCAACCGTGTTTGGGATCTGAGGCGGCGGTAGAGGAAAACAACCCAGTAGGGAAGATGCCTTCAAAAGACCGGTACCGATACTGACGTAAGAGTCAGGGACACCTCCTATTAAGGGTACAGAGCTACTTGGTAAAGTGGAATAATCAGGGGTGCAGAAGGATAGCTGATCGACCGTGACTATTTTCCCATCCAATGGAAATAGGATGAGTCGGAAGACCGAAGACACGATGGCGGTCATAGCATAAGAACAACTGCGACCGAGCAATAGATTATAGTCGAGATGACGCTCTACGACTTCAACGTCCACGTTTACCGTTTTCCCACCAAGAGTGACGGGAAAGCTAGCAAGGTATCCTTTGGGTAGGAACGTGTGGCCATCGAAAGCTTTCAGGGAATTCGATGGCGGGGTTAGAGTAGGAGAACCTAAATTCAGCCAGCAAGCTTGTGACATAACGTAGGTCGAAGCACCTTCGTCTATGACAGTGCGATGGATGGGTCTCCCTTTCGACACAACCTGCACCTGGAATGCGAGTTGATGCGAGAGGCGAGGCTTAGCCTTTTCCATATCAAAGACTGCTAGCATGGAATCCTGGGGATCTATTCCACCAATGGCCGAAAGCAAGGCTTTCCTTTGTGCTGGACAGGTTTGTAATACTTCAAGTGCAGACATAGCTGACGGTGCCTGTGCTAAATCTTCTACAATATTGTAGTTTTGGGCTGCACGTGCAGAGGTATTATGATTCGTGCGTCGAAGTGTCCCTTTAGGGGGACGAATTACAGGTTCAACAGTAGGCCTTTCGATATGAAAATCGTTGGGCGACGGCGGATTGGAACTAGTTCCAAGTTCCTGAGCATCTATGGTAGGAGTTCCATAAAGCTTGGCGAGAGTTTGAAGGTCAATACTCTCGATGCCATAAATGGAAGATGGTCCTTCGCCGGAAGGATACGAACCACCATTGCCCCGTTGATGGGGTTGTGGCGGGTTGTCAACCATATGTTGATGTTGCTGTTGTTGATTGGGGAAAGGATTGTGAAGAACGACAGGTGTTCTCCCAGAATCCTTGTTAGCAATAAAATCAGTGCATTCCTGCAACCGAGGACATTTGTATGTCAAGTGGTCCTCCACACAGATTTTACAAGGAAATCTCATGGGTTTATCCTTTCCTTTTTTATTAGCAGCATTTTTCTGATTAGAGTTATTCTGATTATGCGACTGCTCTTCCGAAGAAGATGTTTTATTCTTATTCTTCCTATTTTTCCCGTTGGGTTTTTGTGAGGTTTGCACCGAATTTACCTCAGCGGAAGGGAGAGGAGTCGTTTGATGGGGGGCGGTGGCAGCCGAGGATGGCTGGGAGGTTTTCCCCCGAGACTGATTGGTGGCTACACTAGAGATCGCGCCAACGAGACCGTCGGCATGAGCTCCGGTTTTCGTAGTAGCCGGAGGGTTCGGGTTACCAGGGGCATGGGGGAGCAGATCGTAAAGCGTGCCAGATTGTGAATAGATCAAATCCAGGTGCTGGGCATGACGAATACATTGATCTTCTGTCACCACACCAGAAAGGCCAATGTCTTTAGATATATGGGGTAAAAGAGACTTGCAAAACCAATTTGCCAAGAGATGGTCCGGAATTGGCGCTTTGACAAGCCTCCTCCTATGTCTCCATTCATGAATATGGTCGGAGATGTGGGTGGCGGTGTCTTGGCGCAGTGATTTTAACAATTCTGTGCTGGTTTCCACTCTAATTGGTAGTTGAAAGTTCTTTAAGAACTCCGTCGCTAAAGCGCCAAACGTATTGATGGTGGCGCGTGGTAATTCAATGTACCACTTGGCGGCATTGCCTGTAAGGGTGCGGGAAAACAATCGAAGGCGGACACTATCATCTACCATGGAATTGGATATGGACCAAAAATGGAAGGTAGTGATGTGTGCGGCCGGGTCATCTCCATGCTTCCCGTCGAACTTCGGGATATCTGAAGGAATCTTATGCGGTATAGGAGGCCAAAGCGAGTTGTGGTTGATGGGGTCGTTTGTCAGCTTATGGATGTCGGGTATGTCCAAAGTTGCCAAGAAAGGCAATTGTGGATTTTCCCCCGAGTCTAACCAAGGCAGTATGGGCTGACTACTTGGACCATAGGGTCCCCCCATCCATGTGTTACCAGAAGGGTAAGTGGGAATTTGATAAAAACCTCCCATAGGTGGAGGAGTAGGAACATACGGTTGCTTTCCATAGGGCATAGTGTATTGAGGGGCAAATGGTTGGTTGCCCCCAGCGTAAAAGTGCCCTCCCACTCCAGACGGAGGTTGGGGTTGGTTAGTCCAAATGGATGCAATAGAGTTTCCTAGAGGCATACTAGTATTGGCATAATTTGGCAACGGTATAGATCCTACACCTATGTTTGAACCACCTAAGGGGATAGTATTTATAATGGGTTGTCCCAATTGTCCTAAGGATTGTAGGGGAAGTGAATATTCCCTCACACTGTACCGATAACACGTCCCAGTAGTTGAGTCTCAAAAATGTTCTCCATATTCATACATATTTCCATTATGTCATAACCATTTAGCTCTTATTTCATAGCCATTTGACCTTAAACCCTACATCAAGTAACCATTTTCATAAATATATGGGTTAGGATCCTTGTTTTCCAAAGTTATTTATTTTATGTATTTAAAGTGAATTTATGATTAGAAACTAGAAAATTAACATAGTTTCATATATATATATATGTGTTATGAGTTTTGTGACATGTGTAGGTCAAAAAGGAGACTTCTAGAAGACCCTTATGTGGCACTCTAAGGCCAAATTCGAATTTGGTTGGAGAAGATTATGGGATCAAGAGGATATGTGTCTCACTTCCTTGTTGTATTGAAACTTTAAGAGGATATGTGTCTCATTCCTCAAGTTGTGTTAAAACTCTAGAAAGACATGTGTCTTATCATTTCCTATTTTGATTGTAACTCTAGAGATGGAGGGAGAGATTCATGGACTCCCATTAATGAGATGTCTCCTCATATTTTGTATAAATAGGAGAAGTTTTCTCTTATCATAAGTAATGAGAAAGTAATGAGAAAGTAATGAAGAAGTAGATTTGTAACTAAGTTCAAGATGGAATGGGATGTAGATTTGTGAGTTCTTTTTAATAGAGAAATTCAGTTCTTTGATGGTGTTTTGATTACAATTTTAAGGAGCTGAAGGACTTCACCAAATTGGTAGCAGAGGGCCCCTGCTATCCAAGGAGGCTTTTGCATGTTTTCTAGATAAGTTGCTTTCAATTCTGTTTTGTCATATTTCCTTACTTAGATTGCTTTCTGAAATCATAGCTTTTAGCATAATTTTTCATGGCAGCCCGGGCATTTGCATATCTTTTGACTAATGACATGGAATCAATATTGTTCTGCTGTTAATTTATCTTTTCTTAATTTTTGTTTAATTTCGGTATTGCTTTGTTTATTTCAGTCTTGCACATTTGCTTCAGTAGTTAGATTTAGATATATTAAATTGCTCATGTCATTTTCAGTTACCTCCGAAAGCCACAGCTGGATTGATGGTGAGGGATTGTATTATGAAATGTGTAGTTTGATATTAGTTTCCTTTCTGCAAATTTAGATATATTAAACTGCTCATAACATCTTCAGTTGCCTCCGAAAGCCACAGCTGGACTGATGGTGAGAGATTGTATTATGAAATGTGTAGTTTGATATTAGTTTCCTTTCTGCAAGTTAGATATATTAAATTGCTCATAACATCTTCAGTTGCCTCCGAAAGCCACAGCTGGACTGATGGTGAGGGATTGAATTATTGATGTGTAGTTTGATATTAGTTTCCTTTCTGCAAGTTAGAAATATTAAATTGTGCATGACATCTTCAGTTACCTCCGAAAGCCACAGCTGGACTGATGGTGAGGGATTGAATTATGGATGTGTAGTTTGATATTAGTTCACTTTCTGCAAGTTAGATATCAGTTACTCAAATTGTTTATGGTTACTTCCGAAAATCATAGCTGGACTAATGATGAGGGATCAGAAGACAAGTTGATGTAATTTGATTTAGATTTATTTTATTGCAACTTTTGGATTTCTTTCAGCATAGTTTCTTTTGTGTTTAGATAGCAGCAAGAATAGTTTGGTTTCATGCTCACTAGTTCACTGTTTTGATTTATTAGATTAGCAGCACCTTTTTCATTTCAGTAGCACATTTTCATTTCCTTTCAAGTTTTATCATTGTATGTTTCAAATTCCTTTTTCAGTTTCAAGTTGGTAAATCATTATAAAGGACATCATTGCCTTGAATATCCATAACCATACTTGTCTTTTAGAATTTCATAAAAATCCAAAAAACGACAAAAAGTAAGAGATAGGTTATCTTGCACATATAGTGCGCCACACTTCGTCAGTTTACGAATCCCTGGTTGATAATTTATGTTAGCAATTTAGGACACACTAAATTGACCAAACATTTTGGCGCCGTTGCCGGGGAAGTGTAACTAGGTAGCCTTATTTCTTACATCTAAAAAATTAATAATTCTTGAGTATGCTCTCCTCCTGCACTTTGTGTGATCTGGAGGATCAGAAAAAGGATTGTTATGTAAAAAAAAAAAATTAATAATTCTTGAGTATGCTCTCCTCTTGCACTTTGTGTGATCTGGAGGATCAGAAAAAGAATTGTTATGTGAAAAAAAAAAAAAAAGGAGACAAAATAAAACTTCATCATTTCAATTGATTCAACAATTTAAAAAAAAAAAAAATTGTTTTCATGAAAAACTTTGATTTCAATAAAATTGTTTTGTTTAATGAATATATATGTGTATTTTTAAATTTTTAAAAATATCACATACCTAACTTTATTAAACAAATCAATTAAAAAAAAATGAAAATAAAAAAAAATAAAAAAAAATTTAATTGTTTTGTTACTAAGATATATATGTATATTTTTATTTTTGAAAATATATATATAATTTTAATAACAAAATCATTTAAAAAAAATTCAATAAATTGTTTTGTTTAGTAAATTACATATGTATATTTCTAATTTTTCAAAATTTAACATATGTAAATTTTATTAACAAAACAAATAAAAAAAAAAAAATCATTTTGTTTAGTAAAATTTATATGTGTATTTTTAATTTTTAAAAATATAACATATAATTTTATTAACAAAAACAAATTAAAAAAAAAAATTTGAAAAACAGAAACATAAACAAAAATGAAAAGGCCATGGCATTTTGGAAAAAATGAATTACTCTCAAGAGAAAGCATAAAAATTCAACCATTTACGATGCTTGCAGTTGTATTATGGCTCAGAAACATCAGATTTTTTGCTTCTGATAATGAAAATCACGTAGAAGTTGAAAATGATGAAGTTAGAAATGTTGCAAAGCTGCTAGATTGCAGTGTTTCAGAGCTTATGACAGCATTATTGACTCGTAGGATTTGAGCTGGAAAAGACATCATCAAAATTCCCCAAATCCCTGAAAGAATTCGTGAGGCCTTTGTGCAAATCTCTCGCCATTCAAACCTATCAATGCCAATTCCTTTTATTATACCAGGCCTGTCAGCCTTGCCAATGCCGTCTGTCATCATCAAACGCTCCTTCAGATTCATAAAATGGCATGTAAGAGAACAAGGCAATGAAATTGACAAAATTTTCAAACAGAAAAAAAAACGTGCCTTGACTGAACTGAAGAATGCTCAGGATAACAACACTCTTTACATATGGAAATCAGCAAACCAGAAGTTGTATTTCATTCTCAGAAAAACGCAATTTTGAACCACGTTCTGAAGAAAACGATTTTTGTTGCTGAGGCAGAATCCAGAAAAACGCAAAACAGAGAAAAACGCCAAACTTTGAAAGCACGATTTGGCCAAACGGAGATGAATTTAGAAAAACTAAAACATGGGTTTTTTCGCCAACATGGTCAATTAGATAACCCAGAAACCGTTTTAAGAAATTCGTGGCGGTCTGGGAGAAATTCTCGGTTCTTTGAAGGCCATTTTTGCCTGCCGCGTGAGGAAAAACGATTTTTTCTGAGTGAAGAATTTGAAAACGGAACTCTGCATTGATAATTCGGTTTCCTGATTTCTAGGAAGAGGAATTCTAATCAAAATCAAACTCTTATCATGGCATTCAATGCACATTCCACTCATTTTTGAATTTAATTCAATTTCGTTTTCTGAATGTTGGATTTCACATCTCCTTTATCATCTGCCCAACAATTTTTGGTGTTTCAATGACATTATTAAACACCAACCATTATGATGTTTATTTCAAAGGGATGCCACATCACTATGGAAAGACATTAAGAGGGCATGGGGATGAATTGAGCAAACTACAGGAGGATATTATCAAGCACATGGTTGTGCAGATGGCACAATAAACCTTAGTAGCATAAAGGTAAGCTCAATTGAGATTGAACGTGTCTGTAATGGCAACTGCTGCAATTGGAATTCCAACTGAGGGGGGTGGTCCTGAATGGTTACTGATTGTGATAGTCCTCAAGGATCAAACAGATACAAAAATAAATTTTGAAGAGATGAAAGATTATATTTTGAAATAGCAATCATGCATTTTATGTTCTTCAATGCTTACCAATATATTATTTTTCATCTTATGTGATCTTCACTTACCATTTTATGGTCATTACAAGGTCACGATTGGTCAATGTATCTGAGTTTGCTTTATTTAGCATCATTTGTTGAAACTTAAAAATAAAATAAAAAATTTGCATTTCTCTTTTATTGTTAAAAAAAAAAAAAAAAAATTGAATAATTTTGAATCAATGAAATGAACAAGTTATTTGCTCACTTTTTCTGAAGGTATTGATTAAATTTGAACTGATGATGAATGATGAATGGCTAACTTTTTATTCAAGTTTTTTAGCTACAGAAACCGTCGACATTCTGCAGCTGAAGTCCAATTCCGCAGCTGTTCTTCAATTCCGCAGCTAAAGTCCAATTCCGCAGCTGAAGTCCAATTCCGCAGCTGTTCTCCAATTCCGCAGCTGAAAAACCTCATTGTTCAAATCAGCATAACGTTCTCATACAAAATCAGATTTTGATGATCCAAGTATCGTTGGAAAGGTCTCAACAAGATCTATACAATGAGAAATCCATCATTAGAGTTTGAAATGGCAAATAATGAAATAAATTGCTGAAAAGAAGCTACATTCAACTTGAGGCACTAATTCCAAAACATGTATAAATTCTTTTGATTTTTCCTTTGAGAACTTGTTTCATTAATACAAATTCTTAGTTTTGTGTGTAAATATCATAACCAGAGAGATTGATCACCTCTCCCCTTTGATAATCTTACATTCCATTGCAGAAGAAGTATTAGTTTTTTTTGCAGGTTCCAGGAGGAAAGACAAATGACTACAAGAGAATGGTGTCTCTCTAAGAGACCAATTTGTTTCATAAGAGGATGATCAACAACAAAGAGGAGGAAATATGCTGATGCAAAATCAGATCCAAACACTTGAAAAACTTTCAGATACTATTATCTCCATCACATCCATACCTCATAATAAACCATTCACCTCATTTCACTTCATATTTTCTATTTACATTCACATCCACTTTCCATTTCTTTTTGTCCATTCATAACCACAAATAAAAGCAAGAGGCTCATTCACATGCTTATTGCCCATTGTCATTTCTCATTCACATGCTTATTGTCCATTTCCATTTTCATCTTCCATTTTCATTTTCCATTTCATGTTATTTTCATTCCGCAAATAAGCCCTGCTGCAATGCAAATTATTGAGTCCATAGTCCTTTGAGTCTAAGTTCTTTGTAAAAACACCTTGAGGCTTGCATGCCTTAATGGCAAGTTCTCATGCTGACAAACAATGGGAATACATTAATGTCTCTTGTTCATCAGATCTTCTAGGTGACTCGACATCAGCAAAATCATTCGTACCTAGCAAGATGTGTTTAGGCATCTTGACTCTCATTGTCATCAATGGTGAGAGTTCTCGTGTTGACTAGTGGCATCCATTAGTGGCCACTAAGTCAACAATTTCCTACTATGTTCGACATCAGAACATCTTTTCACATAGTAGGAATTGTGCCAATGAGTTTTGAAGACATGAAGACTATTATTTTCAGCATTTTGGAGCAGATTCAGCAAGTTTTAGTAGAAGCAATAAAAAGTCATCTTATCTTTTTATCCATGACTCCTCTTGTTCAGCCACTTGAAGAAGAATATGATCAGAATTTTGCAGCCACCACACATACACAACTCATCCACATTTAAGGTAAGTGAAGGTATGTTGTTTTCTAATTTTTAGTCATGTAATTCATTAGAATGCTAAAATTGTAACTTTGGAAAAATTCCTCACTCCCTTTTTCACATTGTCATATCTTTAGTTGTGGGGAAGGGACATCATTTCATATCCACATGTCATACACTATCACACATTTTCATTTTGTTTCCACCCACATATAATTTCCAACCAACTATTGTTGCAACATGATCCAAAAGATTATATGCCTTGCAAATGATCAATTCATTGATGAAGTAATTGATTCCAAATGTTTTCATGAACTTTGATGCAACAAAGAAAATAAAACATTGTTACACAAGAACCAATGCTTCAAAAAAAAAATAAAAAAAAAAATGGTTGTCACACAAGAACCAACCAATGAAAAAAGAAGAAGAAGAAGAAGTTGCAATCAAATGTATTATACTTTGCCAAAAAAAAAAAAAAAGGAAAATCAAGAAGCAAAGTTTGGAATGAATCTATATGAGTCAAAACTCATAAAATATCAACTCATGGACAAATGAATCATTGCAATGGTTGCATGAGGACATGCAACAACTTCAGTTGGGGGGTATGTTGAGTCTCAAAAATGTTCTCCATATTCATACATATTTTACTATACTTCATCATAACCATTTAGCCTTATTTTTAAGCAGCCATTCGATCTAAACCCTGCTGTCATAACCATTTTCATAAATATATGGGTTAGGATCCTTGTTTTCCAAAGTTATTTATTTTATATTTATGAATTATGATTAGAACCATAGAAAATTAACATAGTTTCATATCTATATATATATATATAGAAAGCTTGTGAATTGTGACATGTGTAGTCAAAAGGAGACTTCTAGAAGACCCCCATGTGGCACTTTAAAGCCAAATTCGAGTTCTTGGTTGGAGAAGATTATGGGATCAAGAGGATATGTGTCTCACTTCCTTGTTGTATTGAAACTCTAGGAGGATATGTGTCTAATGAGAAAGTAATGAGAAAGTAATGAAGAAGTAGATTTGTAACTAAGTTCAAGATGGAATGGGATGTAGATTTGTGAGTTCTTTTTAATAGAGAAATTCAGTTCTTTGATGCTGTTTTGATTACAACTTTAAGGAGCTGAAGGACTTCACTAAATTGGTAGCAGAGGGCCCCTGCTATCCAAGGAGGCTTTTACATGTTTTCTAGATAAGTTGCTTTCAATTCTGTTTTGTCATATTTCCTTACTTAGATTGCTTTCTGAAATCATAGCTTTTAGCATAATTTTTCATGGCAGCCCGGGCATTTGCATATCTTTTGACTAATGACATGGAATCAATATTGTTCTGCTGTTAATTTATCTTTTCTTAATTTTTGTTTAATTTCGGTATTGCTTTGTTTATTTCAGTCTTGCACATTTGCTTCAGTAGTTAGATTTAGATATATTAAATTGCTCATGTCATTTTCAGTTACCTCCGAAAGCCACAGCTGGACTGATGGTGAGGGATTGTATTATGAAATGTGTAGTTTGATATTAGTTTCCTTTCTACAAGTTAGATATATTAAATTTCTCATAACATCTTCAGTTGCCTCCGAAAGCCACAGCTGGACTGATGGTGAGGGATTGAATTATGGATGTGTGGTTTGATATTAGTTTCCTTTCTGCAAGTTAGATATATTAAGTTGCTCATAACATCTTCAGTTACCTCCGAAAGCCACAGCTGGACTGATGGTGAGGGATTGAATTATGAATGTGCAGTTTGATATTAGTTTACTTTCTGCAAGTTAGATATTAAATTGCTCATAACATCTTCATTGCTCTCCGAAAGCCACAAAAGCTGGATCGATGGTGAGGGATTGAATTATGGATGTGTAGTTTGATATTAGTTTACTTTCCCCCGCAAGTTAGATATCAGCTTACTCAAATTGTTTATGGTTACTTCCGAAAATCATACCAGACTAATGATGAGGGATCGAAGACAAGTTGATGTAATTTGATTTAGATTTACTTTATCGCAACTTTTGGATTTCTTTTCAAAGATAGTTTCTTTTGTGTTTAGACAAGAAGAAGAATAGTTTGGTTTCATTATGCCTAGTTCACTCGTTTTGATTTATTAGATTAGAAGACTTTTTCATTTCGCAGCACATTTTCATTTCCTTCTGCTTTGTCATTGTATGTTTTTCAATTTGCTTTTTAAACTTTCAAGTTGGTAAATCATTATAGGGGATATCACTTCCTTGAACAAATATAACCAAACTTGTTTTCATTTTAGAATTTCCATTTCACCTTAGAAAAACTAAAAACGACAAAAAGTTAAGAAATAGGTTATCTTGCACATATAGTGCGCCGCACTTCATCAGCTTATGATTCCCGGATTGACAAATTAAATGCAGCAATTTAGGACACACTAAATTGACCAAACCCCCTGGTATAGTGGCCAGGGGGTTTGAACTCAACAGAGGGTTCCAAGTGAAAGGGTTGTTAAAGGGCACCGAAGTAGTCGTGCTCGTGGGAGGAGCTACCGTGGTCCCCAACGTGGTCACGGTAGGGGTAGATGCCGAAGGGTTCGGTAAACTACTGACAATTGTGTTGACCATAGGGTTGGGGGTAGGCATATGTTGACTACTGGGGTTACCCAGTAATGGCATAGAACTGACCACCGGCGGGGAGGATGATGGCGAGCCAGGACTGGTTGCCATTGGTATCGACCGTGTGGATACCGGTGGAGAAATAGATGTTGGTGTTGCCGCAGACATATCTTGGCACGGTGGAATCTGGATTATCACAGGTCCTAACGGGTCAGTGAGCAGAGGATTGTAATTAGGTACAACGCCTTCAGTGAAAGGGTCCTTCGGGAGTTCCGGTTGATAAGGGTCTATGTGATAGTCCAGATTATTCAGAGGAGACTGCTCTTCCGTAGAAGGCCCGGGTTCACCAAGGTTCAATCTTTCCTCTAAGGTAAGAGGAGGTAGACCTTGCTGTCGTCAAGACAGACGGCGTGGGTCAGGGGACGCCACGGTGACCGGTTTAATTTTAACAAATTTTATTTAAAATGTGATATATTATGAAGTCTCAAGTGACAGTAACCACACACTTACTAAAAAAGAAAAGACTCTCTAAAATCAATCGGCAAGCAACCAGAATAGGGTGCCCTGTCTAAGTACTACTGTTCACTGGTGATTAAATCCAGTCTCACAATAGCATACAGAGAGGGTCAATGAGCACGCTATGGTTACTCTAGAGCTTCACTTAACCCGACGATAGGTGTAAGCACTCGTGCTGCTCAAAGACAGAGTAGGTCCGTCTCGTTTCACTGGGCCCCGCGTTAGCCGTCCCAAACAATTTGTAAGCTCCAAAAGTATAGCCACTAAGGATACCTCAAATCACGACACTATAGGGGGGTCCACGGCCAAGGACACAAAGCATATGGGCGTATCACCTAGATCCCCGATCTAGTTTCGACATCCCCGAAGGGAACCCCAATATATAACACACCCAGAGGATGCAGTCGAAGGCGGGCTACCTTCTAGTGCACCCAAGTGTTGTCTCGCGCTGAGCTCCGGTAAAGGAACGGTCCCAATAATGTGAGTGCGGCAGGATTTCACTCGTTAATGACTCTAGTTTTCAAGTTTTGAAATCTTGGGTAGTTTTCTCACTTTCCTAACCCAAGATCCTAGCCTGAACTATTGTTTGTGTGAGCTCAAAAAAGGGTTATTAGATTGATTTTATTATCGCTTTGTTTTTAGTGTACTTTGTTATTAGTCTTGCGGAGAGGGAATGGACGTATGAAGTATAGTGAGACTCTGACTCAATAAACCATGCAAAACATGCTCTAAATATTAACTTCAATAAAGAGTGTTTCTACAAGGAGAGGTTTCTTTATCAATCATCCATTCACCAACATGTAAATAACACAGCTCAACTTTCAAGATTCAGACTTCTATCTACCTCTTTAACAGTCTGTGAACTAAACTTTCAGAATAAACTCAGCTAAATGCAGAAAAAAATAAAAAATTTCTCTTTAAAAAAGTAAATGCTTTGCACACTAACTAAATAAGAGAAACAAATAATCAATGCTAGCTTTAGCAGACAAGCACAGGGATTCAGTCTGTGAAAGGTACTGGTGGCCAAAAAACTCAACAGCTAAAACACAGTCACAATAGTGAACAACAGGGTTTTGGCTGGGTAACGCTCTGTCTGTGAGAAAATGCAGCGTTATAACGCACTGTATTTAAGCCTAGACCGCGTTATAACGCACTGGATGAACTGCATAGGTCGTGTTAACCAGGGAAAATCTCTTCAGTTGGCCAGACAGGAACAGGGTTGAACTCTGCAAGCATTTGGTATGTCTACTGGGCATCAAAAAATGGTCAGAAGGATACTGAACAGAGGAGAGAAGAAATGAAAGGAAAAATAATCCGGAAACTATGGGGACACTCCCCAGTGGAGTCGCCAATTCTGCTATAGGGTAAACTGCTTGGGTGGTTGGTTTTCGTATATCCCTCTCAGGGCTTTCTGGTGACCGAGGCAGACAGTAAGATTAGCTATGCTGTTCACAAAGATGGCATGAGCATGTGCATATTAGCTTGAACTAACTTGAAGGAATACAATAGAGAATTACCTCTTTGATAGCTTTAGAATCCTTTGGAGAGCGCTACGCAGCAAAGCAAGAGTCCTTCATCACCGGCTCCAAATCTGAGTCCTGCAATCAGTCAAAGCACCCGCGTAATTTCTAATATACCAAGTATTCTATCAATTAAATCAACAATAAACATCTAGATTATACACATCTGAGCCATTCATATCATACTAAACAAATATTGAAACAAAAACATAACATTAAGCATCGAATGGACAAAACGAACATAGTTCTATTGATTTTGAAAGAAGGAGGATTACAACCATCGGTTGTACCAAGCCCTCCTCAGTCTCCCAATCTCTCTTCTCTATCAAGTGAAGAAGTCCAAGCCAACAAGCTCTCTAAGAGCCTCTTTGACTCTTGGCCTTCACAATGTCACACTATTCTCTATTCCACAAGTATACAAGAACTTTGAGCAATCCTTCGACCTTCAATTAAGAGCCTTCAGCTCCTTCTTATAGGAGAGGGAGAAGGCCATTGTTGCCCTTCTCTTTCCACTAGTTTGGAATGGAAAAGGCTTAGATGTTTCTTTGATCTCCATGCTTTTGCCTCTCTTGGAGTTCAGTCTTCTATGGAAATGACCAATAATGAACTGGTGCTTCTGCAGTTTCCTTTGTGCACTGACTCCTTTGTGAGGGAAAGTCGGAGATTCAAATATTTCTCCGCGCTCTTTTCCCAATTCAAACTTAAAACATGGGTAATGCGTCCCTCCAGTGTAAACAGAGTGTTTCCCTAGCCACTAACGCGGGCAATGTATTTCTTGCCTGCGTTATAACGCTCTTGTTCTGTTCTATATATGCGTTACCCTGGCAGAAATAGGTTTAATTTAGGTCTTTGTACTTCTTCCATATTTGTCTTCCCCTCTGAGCCGATGAGGAGGTATTTTAACATGTAACAATCTATACTGTGTGTAGAGAGAGGGAGACCTGCGTATAGCTCGGAGTTGGAGACACCCTGCACCGAGTCAAAGAGCGACCATGTCCTATGGGATCCCTGCAAGCAATGGTATAATAATATACACAAATTTTCTACTTGGTGAGAATTTCCCATGCTCGTAATGCATTGGCTTGTTAAAAAAATCTATTTGAAAGATATATATTATGTCTATGTCACTAGTAAGGTAGTGATCTATTGGTTGATGACGACGACTATTGTTTCCCTCGGGGTATTTTTTCTTTGACAATAGGTAGAATGTGGTACCCATATGCGTAAAATTGGTATGGAATATAAATGCGCATGGTATGTATAGGAATTGGCTGAGACCTTCCCATGTAAGAATTGTTGAAAGAGATGCTTATAGAGGCACGGGTCTTCGACAAATTTGATCAAAGTGAAATGGCTGTAAGGTACGATACCATCTTGACATGAAACTTGTGTTGTAGTCAAATGTTAGGAGGATAGATGACATTGTGGGCAATGATGTCTCCCATAGTGCCACACGAGGATGTCCCTTTTAAGGAGAGCGGTGATCCAAGGTACTGCTTCCTTTTTGATAAATAGGTATTGAAGTCGATAAAAAGGAAGCCTCAACCAAACGAGGGGATTACTGATAGGGAGGATCGGGATCCTGAATGTGATGGGTTTAACATAGGAATGTTGGTGAGGGGTGACTGAAAACTGATGATGGGGATTCAGTGGCCCAAGGTCAGAGTATAAAAAGCATCTTGGCGACAGTCATAACTATTTCTGATGGGGAAATCACTGGAGTCGGTAGGACTTCCGGGGTCAGTATAAACTGGTTATGAATGTCATGATGTCTTTTGCGTGAGGGTGTGATACTCTGACCAAGGGAGACGAGGGACTGTTGCCATGGTAGAAAAAATGGGTGGGTGGGGGATGTAGTGCGCCATTTGCAGTCTTTGTACACTTACCAAAATAATAAAATAATGGGCTTTGGTTTGTACAAAACACAAAGACGGGTGCCCCAAAACATGAAATTTTTGGCTCACTGATGATGTGTGGGAGGTGTTTTCTGAGGGTGGGGGCCCCATTGGTTGGTATCATGTGTGAGGTTGATGAAGTGGATTAAAAATTATCACAGATGGGTTATGTTGATGGAGGTATGGTAGGCCAAATGTGAGGCGCGGGAGTGCACTTTTGATCTTCTTGCAGAACCTGGTCGTCCAAGAAAGGGATTTTATTTTGATATGGTAAAACTTGACCTGATGCATGGTGAGTGAATGGGCATGAGGTTTTCCTCGGACTATAGTGGTATGGCCATGGCATCACTGTTGTTGTGATATATGGTCTACATTGGGTGATAAGCGCCATGGGGGGGGACTCTACCGACCAACAAGGATGCTTATCATATGGAGGGTGGGGAGATGATAAACATGGTCGGGTGTTTGGAACCTATGGTTAATTTATGATGGAGAAATGATGCCAAGATATGCAGATTTTTTCTGGGACTCTATTGTGCTGGGGGTAGAATGATACCTGCTTTGGAAATTTTAGTGGATGGAGCTGCAGATGGTTTTCATATTACCTACAAAAACAAATACCCCAATTGAAAGCATCTTCTTTATTCAAATATTCATTTGAAAGACATGTGCTTAAAAAATAAGATCAGAGAGGGCATACTTGTCAGTGTTGAAAAATTATATTTTCGGGGTGCGAATGTGTGGCACTGCCCTTGGGCGTTATGGAGCATTGATCACAGTGCTACTTTCGGTCCGGTGATTGGGCCTTTTGAGCTCTCACTATGGTCCCCAATTTTTTTTGAAAAGGGCGACATATAGGCGAATATGGCTCAATTCAGTTCATTTGTGTTTGTTGATTATTAAGAGATCATAGGCTTTTACAGAGCATTTCTTGCCATTGCAGTCAGCCTGAGTACCTGGGATTAGGTAATTTTTTGTCCAAGTAAGTTTGTGAGTGCTGGGGTCCATACAATACCAGTTTATACAAATTTTTAGCCAGTTTTTCCCTTGACAGCGCAGATGATCAGGGTACTAGTGCGCCTTTTTCATGCAAAAGGAAGTTTTTTCACGCCTGGCCATGCTTTGGGTGCACCTTTTGTGCATATATGAGTATAACAAGCACACCTTCCTCGTGTCTGTCTGAGGAATAGGTGTGCTAAAAGCCGAGACAATTTGTGTCAAAATTTTCTAGAAATTTTATCTATTTTTGGTGTTTTTAATGTTGTTGATGTGATCCTGTTTTGATGGTAGGATGCTATGGAGGGAGAGGGATTGACCTGAGCTTCGTACTTCCCTAGCTACCGATGGTCAGGCACGCCAACAGTTGGTGCGATGGGGTCTCCTGAAATTTCTGGAGAATAACCTTCTTCGATCACATGATTGAATTTTGCACTACCTGATCTAGTGTTGGAACAGGCGGCACAAGATGATGGTACTACGTGGGTGTGACATCACTATTTGTCCTGAGATGGATATCTACTTTTTGACCAGCCTGCTGCCTTAGGGTTAGGTGCTTCGGTATCCACTTCTGTCCAGGAGGGTGGATCTTGATTAGTTCTGGGCACATCATTGTGGCATGGCGCCTCTTATGGAGGGTTGCATAGCCATTTCTACAGTGATGGATTTGGCTGAGCGGTGTGCTTTAGCGGCCATTGTGTGATTGGAAAGGTCATTTCTCCTCATCGAGCATTGGGTCCACAGATTGGTGTCTTGCATTGATTAAGGGCCGAGAACTTTTCTGACTTTGCTTGTTTCTACTATGACGGGATGTTGGCACAAATTTCGATGGTTTGGGCTGGATCAAAGTTGTTTACCTATGCCAGTATTTTATGTAGCATTATTTACAAGTGGGTGGTACTGTTGAGACCTATGGTGGCAGTGCCTGCTGGGGGGCCACAGGAGCCTCGAATGAGTAGGTGGGCACCCGTGATGCCTCGAGGAGGTGGTGGTAGGGTGGGGCGTTACTGGAACGCCACTACTGAGGCTTGGTTTGAGGCCAACCCTCAGATGTTCCTGCCATTCCCTTATGCAGGGATGGATTTCCAGGGAGATCTAGAGATGGGTCTCCCTGCTGGATACACTTGGGGGCTAGCAGGTACGTCTTTGTGTTTTCTGCATTTATTTGAGTTTTTACGTTTATATGTGTATTATGATGACACTGACATAATTTTGGTTACTCTTGTAGATGTTGGTGAGGTTGGTCATCATGTGGCTTGGTTGGTTGGTCATCAACCAATTCGGAGACCTCGCAGAGCTCTCAAGGGGCAGGGAGGAGCTCCTGTCCAGCCTCTAGGTGGAGCACCAAGTGGTGAGGCTAGCCCTTTAGGGGAGGGTAGTAGCTCAACTACCACCGAGACTACTGCTGAGAGAGCTCTTGTGGATGTGGTAGAGGCTCATGTTACTAAGTTGACCGAGCGAGTAGCAGTTTTGGAGGATGGCTAGGATCGAGTGGACCACTTGACCCAAGGGATGCCTACTCGAGGCTTTTTGGATGACCTCAAGGATGTATGTTTGGAGACCTTGATGGCCCAGGAGAGGGGCTATCGGCCATTTTTACATCGGTTGGTGGTCTCGGTATTGATGGCAGCTCCAGTGGTGCTACCAGGAGCGGCAACGGGTCCAGGTGCCCCACCCGGGGGAGTAACACCCCAAATTATATTTTGTACATGGGGAAAGCACCTGTTAGGGTCCTGTGATTTGGAATATTTGCTAAACCAAATGACAAGGTAACATCAGAACAGTATTTGGAGTCCTAGGACCTAGCCTTCCTGGACTCAAAGAGGGCTCTCTCTATTATGCGAAGGATGCCAACTTGTTCGCTCTGGGTGATTGATTTTAAGCTAGTTGTTAAGTGTAATTTGTTTTCTTGTTTTGGTTTGGGGTAAGATGAACAAGTAGGATAGGTGGAATGAGAGATTATCAAATCAATAGGGCTATGGGGTCAGATGAAGTCAAGGGTTTCTAAATGATGAAACAGAGAGTATTGCAGGGTCGATTTAGCAAGGTTAACGGATCCTTTAGGTGATGTATGAGGTGTAATGAAATTAAGTTTTGGAAAAACTAATAGGTATTAAACATATATAGTTTGAAGAAATAAATCATGAGGTAGGGCAAACCATTAATCTCTATGAACAATACTCAAACTGATAAACATGTAAGATGAACATTCCGGTGAGACATAGAAGCATTAGAACTCCTAACTTTAGAAATTCACCTTCATCTTTTCGGAAAACACATAAGATAAAAAAACAACTCAATATATGGGGAGGGAACTCCTAAATAGCATATATCAAACTATCGGGAACTCTGAAACAATTTGGCAAGCATGGGCAAAGGGAAAGATTGAACGAGGCCTCTTTGTCTTAACCTAATCAATCAATATTCCATAGAAAAGCTTCAAAATAGGGTTTTGAAAATTTTAAATAAGCAGGGCATACCATGAATAATATTTATAAGCTATCATACTAACCATTCATGAAACAAAAACAATCTTTAGTGGGCCTAAGGAGCATTCAAGGATTCCTTAAGATGACTGAAAGAGGAAAACATCAAAGCTATAACAAACAGGAGGTTTGAGGTTCTTCCATGAGCATATCTCAACCTATAATTTTCTGATCTATAGAAACCAAGCAGACTGAAACAAAATGAGGACAAGAAAACATTAACAAGTTAGGAAAGCATCACCATTCACCAAGTTATGGAACCCTGCAAGCAAGCTTTTCCAACATCAAGCCACACAAGCCATTCGTTCACTTCATAAAACCAATTTATTATCCAAGCTCATAAAAACATGTATTGCTCTTAACTGTTTACAATGAATCTCCATTATCTATATAAAAAATAAGGAGAGGAGAGCCTACTAGAGCACCTAGAAGCCTATTGGCCAAAGAGAAATATCCTAACTTGTCCTTGAGGACTTACAAGGCCCAAGGCACAAAGATATCCTACAAATATCTTTTCCGGCCCAAAATAGCAATTACATTGATTTTTAGGCTCTGGAAAGCATGATAAAACTTTCCAAACGCACATTTTTCCCACTCATCCATAGGTGCGTAGCGCACTATGTCGAACAGTGAAACTTTTCCAAGTGCGTAGCATAGAAATAGGCCTTTTTGCAGCAGTCTTTTGGAGGTCTTCCCGACACCGGATTTGGCTCCGTGATGGCTCGTTGGAAAGCCTGATGAGTCTAATTTCCAAAAAATTTTGATTTGTGCTGAGTGGATTCCATTTAATAGCTCAAAAATCAAATCTCGCAACACTTCTCTGTGCATAACACCTAGTCTAAAAAGGAGCCAGAAAGGTCAAATTTTTTATGTTTTTTGACATTTTGAGGGGGTAAAACTTCTCCAAATGATCTGAAAATTGGTGATTAGACTGTTGGTGATGTGAAAAATCCAAAAATATAAAATTTGAGAGCTGAATATGTACCAATTTTGTGCGTAGCGCCTAGGATGTTGCGCTCCTAGGGGTCAAAATTTGGAAAAAAAACAAAAGTTGTCCAATTTGCCTCAAAATTTGTGGAGAGACCCCTCAAGAGGTTTTGGACAATTTTTTAGAAGCCTCAACCAATAATCCAATTCTTTCATGCGCTTTGGCTCTCTTTAGGTCTTCTAGTTCAATGAGGGCCTTCTTTAGCTTGGCGCTAGCAAGCATGCTTTTTGTTGCATAATGTTTGGCCATTTTCTTTTGTAGGGAAAGGCCCCTCTTGACCTCCTTGAAATGCTTATGTTCCTCTTTGTAATAGTGGATGACCCTTTGAGCCATATCAAATTCCCTTTCCCACTCCTGAAGTTGTGCATCTTTCTCCAAGAGGAGCAACCTAGTTTTCATCTCTTTGTCCTCATTGTCAATGTCTAGATCAATGAATTGAGATCCTTGAGAAGTATTCTTGATCCTTTTGCTCCTTCTTACCTATATCTTCTACTCACCTTTGTCCAAATTTCCCTTTCCTTTGTCTTGTTGCTTTATTTCTAGAGGAGATATGGCCCTTTTCCTTTCTGAGGTAGCAAACACATCTCGTCTGCTGTAATATTCCAAATCTGGAACAACTAGCAAGGCATGCCTAAAAAACACATTTTCCAGTAATGGCTGCTACAAGAATTGAAACTAGGACTTGGATCCCTAATATAAATTTATCTAAGTCATAAATCCAAGATATGGCTCCAAAGAAATCCTTCTAAGGTGGTTAAACAGATCTCCCACACTTAGATGTCCTCAAAAAGTGCTCGGTGAAGGGACTGCAACAATACTTGAGCAAGGATTGAATACATGGTGTTATTTTAATGAGCCATGACACATGAATATACAAATAGCTGATCAATGTATAATATAGCAGCAAGAGATTACAATGCTTTGAGGAATCACTCACTCAAGCTAGGCAATGAAAGCCTCAATAAGACATGTACACCAAAAGTGACAAAACACAGCTACATAAAAATTCCCTAGCTATGACAGCGCTGTCTATAGGATACACTGCAACATATAATATGAAAATAAAATGATATAGAATTATTAGCTCAAGAAAGGTGGGGGAGCAAGCTCTCAACCCCTGAAAATAACTATACAACAATCCTAAGAAGGATTGGCTGAAATACATGTACAAATGGAAAATTTGCAGAAATGTCGGGGTTGCTGGGTAGCAGCTGCAAATAAAAACTGATACAATATGGATATGGCTGAATAAGATTTCCAGTAGGCAGCAAACCTCCTCCAATGGATTTGCTAAGTACAAGGCTGATCCTAATACTAGAAATCTTGCCCTCCAAAATGCCGGTGCAACCTCTCACTGCAGATGCACTCTAGAATAACGCAGTCAAGGAGATGGACTGTGCTGCTGATGATGGGAGAAGCTTGGCCTGATGCCAAGATGTGAAATAAAGCTTTGAAACCTCCTTCACTTACCTCCAGTAGAAATAGGAACTCCCTCCTCTGAAATATAATCCAAGGAAAGGTGTTGTGGAACCCTCCACTGCAACACCCAACAACACTACGTTATACTTCAATAGAAATAACACAGTGACTGATGGAAGTGGCTTTGGCCTTGAGCCAAGATGTGGAGAATATGAAGTGCCATCCTTCAAGAAGCCTCTCAAGAAGGAGAGGAAATCCTAAACAGGAATCCCTCGTGCTAAGCAACACTGCAACTCAGCTAAACAGTCGGGTCTGCAAATATGTCTAAGCAGAAAAATGATCAAATGCTCAAAGATATCTCACTATGGCTGCCACGTCCTCCTTTTATGCAATTGAATTCCTCTTTGCCATGGACCCCACACATTATGGTTTCTTCCACAAAGAATCTTTCTCCCTCCAAAACTGCGTTGTCTTCCCATGCAAGCTACACCTCTTAGGCAACGCTGTTGACTTGGTCAAACTTGACCTTGGCTTGATGCAAATTGCCCCTTTTCACACTGGAACGTGAAAAATAAGCTGCTCCAATGATCCTTTTCACACTATGAAGGATATCATTCCTACTCATAGGCCTTTTACCCATTTTATTCACCTCCTATATGAAGTAAACAAAAATTAATGTTCCAATTATCTTCATGAAAATTTTGGAACATTACAGTCCTCCCCTCTTAAAGATTGCTTGTCCTCAAGCAAGTTATAGGATAGACTAAATTATTTTCTCCTCCTCTCCCTGTAGCATCTGTGTATGATGATCTCCTCCAAGGAAAGTGATGCTATCTCATCAATCAAGCCTCCACATTGCCCCTCCTCAACATGCAAGTTAGCTATCAAGCCATCATCATGTAAAGGTGAAATACTCAAGAGGATAGAAAAGTGATTTCTAGAGGTCCCTTTGAAGAATTGGATCTAAAATAAAATGGGGACTATCTTTCTCATATGGATCCTTGATCTCCAAGCTACGAGCCATGCAAAATGAATCACCTTCCAACTAGGAAACTCCTGAAAGTTGTCATCCACCTTTAGCTCTGGCAAAGAAGGTGGGCTGAAATTCTGTACATGTAGACAATGTAGCCTACCCCACACTGTCCATCTCTCCACTTAAGGTAAGTGTAGAGTGTCTCCTTATCCTGGGCTGCAATAAGATTTCCCTCAAGTGGAAATATGAGGACTATATATCCAAAGATATCTTCCCCAACGCTGCAAATCAAGCTGGCCCAAATCCTTCCATATATGATGAGTTGGAAGTCATCATCATATGGCATCATATACATCATATGGCTCACCTCATACAGTGACAAATGTGTTGTTGAGGTAACCATATCATATCTCATGTTCCCCTTAGAACATGTAGTGCAAAAAGTGTGAGGGATTTCTCCCTCAAAGGACACATCCACACAATGTCTCTCTCTCCCAAGCATGCTCCTCATAAAGACAACAACAATAGAACCATAGGGAGAAAAAATCAGAATCGTAGTTGTTTCCATATGCAACAAATGAGAAGGACTATGGTCCCTCAAGTGCAACCAGCGTAGCTTGACCCTCAACTGCAATAGAGATTGATAAAATAAGTGGCTTCTCAACCACTTTCCTGTTGCTCCAATCTCCTCATAAGTATGGAGGAAGTGAATGATGTAAGGTGTACAAAGAGCATGTCCTCCATAATATCTATCTTCCCCAAGTCCTCCTAGGGAATGGCCATCAATCATGATTATGGCCTCATCTAAAACATATGGTCTGAAAAAAATAATTCTCCTCCTTGGAGCATCATCCTGCACATGTATGGTTAAGGTATGCATACATACATCATACAAATAATCATGTAAACAATAATTAATAGCCTTACCATATCTTCTGCTCATATAAGTGGAGTGGCTCATAAGTGAGTCTCCTCTCATATCAAAAGGGAAAAGAGGTGGCTGTGCTAACTCTATCAAAGAGTCATGTCTCTCCTCCATCTCCATCTGGTCTATGCATCTGCTCATATGCTGATATATCTCCTCCTCAAAGCCCATCAAAAAATACCCCTCTATGACGGTGTGGTATGCTCTCATAGAACAAGTGGGACTGAAAAGGAAATCCTCCTGAGCTGCTTGTAGAAACTTCTCCTTGAGCTTGGAAGCTCTAGGAAATAATATCCTACCATGATAGAATATGACCCCATCTCTGATTGACTATCCCTCCTCATGCAACTGGTCATCCAAGATCATGCAAGTGAAAAGATCCTTGGAATACTCCACCAACAGTTGGGAGTTCCAATATCGATCTATCCTCCATAGTGACAGCGCTGATGATCTCTCATGAAGAGAATCTGTCATATGGTCATCCTCCTCTTTGACATCTCCCATGCCAAAGATGAAAGTTGGAAGGCTGCTATCCTTCCCCTGCTGCTCTTGCCACAACACAGAATCTAAAATGGAAGTGGGTAAATGTTGTTGTTGAGGGAATTCTCCCTCTCTCCTTGAGTCTACCCAAGACTCCCAGTGCTATAAAATGATCTCCCAAGGTTCCCACTCCTCTGAAATCATTGAGCAGTGCCTCAAATAATGAAGCATCCATCCTCCTTTGCTAATCCAATGGTCTCCCCAGCAAAATTTCTCCATGCAGTGAGAAATCATCATCAAGAGATGAATGGATAGATGAATGGAGATAACTCTCCATGATTCCACTGTGCAATCCAATCACCTTCTTAGGTGCATCAACCTCCAAAAATGAATAGGAATGAGTACTCATTATCTCATGATGCTGGGTATTCTCCCTATCTCCTCCTTGTGGCTCCATGGTTCCACACCTCATCAACAATGGCACATGTAGGACATGAGTTATGCCTTGATATCCACACATGAGATCCTGGGGACTACTTTGCAAAGATGCAAGCATCCTTCTTCTTGGAGCAAGAGCTCCTCCTTCCTCTACATGAGGTACTAGATACTCTCTAGACATGACAACATTGTTTCCCTTAATCTCTGCAACATGAATGGGAAACCCTCCAATGATTGGATCCCTTTTTGAAAAAGAGATCTCCATGCTCCCTTGCTCAAAGGTGTGAGATGGAAGTTCCTCCTCCAACAAAGTATGGTGCAATTTTTCATGCAAGGGTTTTGCTTGAGTTTTCTTATTTAATCTCACCATGTGTGTCTCATGAATCTTTTTATCAAATCTTTCCACTAATGCCTTAGTGAAATTTGCATAATATGCAATGTTTACATTTCTTAAAGAAAAATACTCAAAGATCCACCAGGCATAGGCCTTACCTCTCAAATGTAGCGCTGCAACCTTGATGGATTCATCTTCAGGAATGTGGTGCTGCTAGAAGAAGGTCTCTAACTCCTTCACCCAAGCTTTCGCTGAACATGTAGGTGAACCCTCAAAAGTAGATAGATGAAATCTATCCTACTGCTCTTTTTCCTTCACCTTCATCTTGCAAAACTATGAAAAACTGATATGATCTCAGAATTTCTGAGTTTGGAACTCATACTCTTTCAATATATCACTAAGGGTTTCCCTCCTAGCAACCTCTTCTTCTCTTTCCATCTCTCTTCCGGAAATCCTGGGCACGTGACTGCGCTGAGTATTAGTATGTGCAACTGCATGCTCACACTCCTCAAATCTAGAGTTTTCTTTTGAATCAAAATCTCTAGGAGATTCTCCATACATCTTCCTCCTGATCTCCTTGAATTCTTCATGGATCATATGTACAGATTTAGTAAGACGTTTAGTAAGCGTATCCCCTTTTCCTTCTCCAAAATATGGAGCCTTTTTCCTGCTTACTTCTTTGTCTCCTTGATGAGAATAGGAAGTGCAGGGTTCTTCCTCTTCTTTCTGCTTATCCTCCTTGGGAAGGTTCTTCATGGATCTGAAATATGATGAGATAAAACCCATCCTCTTCAATCTTCTGATCTTCTTGGGCTTAGACTCACAGCCTGAGCCAAGAAAGAAACTTTGATACCATTGTAATATTCCAAATCTGGAACAGCTAGCAAGGCATGACTAGAAAACACATTTTCCAGTAAGGGCTACTACAGGAATTGAAACCAGGACCTGGATCCCTTATATCAATGTATCTAAGTCCTAAATCCAAGATATGGCTCCAAATAAATCCTTCTAAGGTTGTTAAACAGATCTCCCACACTTAGATGTCCTCAAAAAGTGCCTGGTGAAGGGACTGCAACAATACTTGAGCAAGGATTGAATACACAACGTTATTTTAATGAGCCATGACACATGAATATAAAAATATCTGATCAATGCATAATATAGCAGCAAGAGAGTACAATGCTTTGAGGAATCACTCACTCAAGATAGGCAATGAAAGCCTCAATAAGACATGTACACCAAATGTGAAAAAACACTGCTACATAAATATGCCCTAGCTATGAAAGCGCTGTCTATAAGAGAAACTGCAACATATAATATGAAAATAAAATGATATATAAATATCATCTCAATAAATTTGGGGGAGCAAGCTCTCAACCCCTGAAAATAACTATACAACAATCCTAAGAAGGATTGGCTGGAATACAAGTACAATTGGAAAATTTGCAGAAATGCCGAAGTTGCTGGGTAGCAGCTGCAACTCAAAACTGATACAATATGGATATGGATGAATAATATGTCCAATAGGCAGCAAAAATACTCCAATTTATTTCCTAAGTAAAAGGATGATCCTAATACTGGAAATCTTTCCCTCCAAAATGCCGGTGCAACCTCTCACTGCAGATGCACTCTAGAATAACACAGTCAAGGAGCTGGAATGCGCTGCTGATTATGGGAGAAGCTTGTCCTGATGCCAAGATGTGAAATAAAGCTTTGAAACCTCCTTCACTAACTCCCGAAGAAATAGGAACTCCCTCCTCTAAAAGATAAGCCAAGGAAAGGTGTTGTGGAACCCTTCATTGCAACACCCAGCAACACTACGTTATACTTCAGCAGAAATAACGCAGTGATTAATGGAAGTGGCTTTGGACATGAGCCAAGATGTGGAGAAGATGAATTTACATCCTTCAAGAGGCCTCTCAAGAAGGAGAGGAAATACTAAACAGGAATCCCTTGTGTTAAGCAGCACTGCAACTCAGCTGAACAACCGAGTCTGCAAATATGTCTAAGCAGACAAATGATCAAATGCTCAAAGATATCTCACTATGGCTGCCTCTTCCTCCTTTTATGCAAGTGAATTCCTCTTTGAAATGGACCCCACACATTAGGTTTTATTCCACAAAGAACATTTCTCCCTCCAAAACTGCGTTGTCTTCCCATGCAAGCTACACCTCTTAGGCAACGTTGTTGACTTCGTCAAACTTGACCTTGGCTTCATGCAAATTGCCCCTTTTCACACTGGAAGGTGAAAAATAAGCTACTCCAATGATCCTTTTCACAATATGAAGGATATTATTCCTACTCATGGGCCTTTTACCCATTTTATTGACCACCTAGATGAAATAAACAAAAATTAATGTTCCAATTATCTTCATGAAAATTTTGGAACATTACATCTACCTCTGTGATAGGTGCATGTGAGAGGATTTATGATGGTGTTTTTACCTTTGGAAGTGCTACAAGCCTTGTCATATTTGTCATGGATTTCATGAGTCAATTTATGCTCCATATGGTCACTGATTTTTTGACCTTTGACCTCATCATTATCCTTGCTTTTCTCAATGTTTTCTTCACTGTCATCTTGACTCTCAAACTGACAACTACCCTCTTCACTTATCTCATTTATTTCAGCGCCTTTGTCACTATGATTGGTTTCATTGTCATGCTCAAATTCATCATTTATTTGCTTATTACCTTCATTACCTTCATGTGCCTCCTCCCCATTGTGTTCATATGTGTTTTTAGTGTCATCTTCCTCATCATAAGACCCATTGTTTTGGCCCTTTTGCTCATCATGGGGCTCACTGATTTTAACCATGTTTTCTTTATCATTGTTTCCTTCTTGATAGGTTTCCTCTTCCTGGTCATCATCACTCTATTTTTCCTCTTCTTTACACTCTATTTTTGTCCCATAGTCTTCATCATTTTCACCACTTTCATCATCTTTATCAAGCTCTTCATTTGCCTCAATATTTTCAACCTTTGCCTCACTTGCATCTTTCTCTTGATTTTTGCTATCATCACTTTGCTGTTTGTTGTGGCTATTATCACTTTCCTTCTCACTATTGTCCTCTCCTTTTTTTTCTTCATCTATCTCAGTTTCTAACTCATTATCTTCATCTATCTCAGTTTCTACCTTAATGTCCTCTTCCTCATTATTGTCATCTGTTTGCTCTTCATTAGAGCCACTGTCAGCTTTTTCACTTGGTCCATTAGGAGAAGAGATAGGAGGTGAATTTTTTTGTGGAGAAGGCATAGGCAGAGATGATGGAGGAGTGGAGGTAGGTGGTTGTGAAGTGGAAGGTATATTCTGCTAAATGAAGGCTTGGGGGTTTGTAAACAAATCATGTGAGATGAAGACTTCCCAAGGGATTCCTTGCTACTCTAACCGGTGTAAGACAATCATTTTCATCAAGGAGTGGTATAAAAGGCTCGACATTTGGTGGTCATAGCTTCTTTTCTTGACAATTGAGGCCATCTTGTCAATGCTCCAGAAAAGGTAGTATGGTAGGTTCATCATTTTGACTTTGGTGAAGTGCATTAGTAACCTTATATGATATGAGTAAATCCTGGAGTATCTCCCCTCACAGGTGAAATATCTAATAATATGCTTCATCAGTAAGGCATACCTCTCTAGCAAGTGGGAGAAAGAAAAAATAGCCTTGTCGCCTTGTTGACATCTTTGTTTTAGGTAGGGCTCATAATAGCTCAACTCCAACTTCTTTTGTTTAAACCATATCTCACCAATGTCTGGTATACCTGTTGCTTTGGAAATGGATTCAGATGAGAGCTAAAAATCCACTCCTGCTAGGTTAACTTGGTGATTTTGTAAGCCAAGGATGAACAATCTAGTCAAGTCTGAGTGGCTTTTGACTTTCTTGACCTTTTCACAAAATTGATAACACCCAACATCCTGAAAGCATGAAAGGATCATGGGAGAGGAAGTAATATAAACTGTGTCTAAGGGCTCAAACCTATTTTCCCTTCCTCCCTTGTGTTTAGGCTTGGAAGGTATTTGGCATTCATCACTGCTGGTATGAATTTCTCATTCATACATGGTGGCTGGTTCTAGCACAACAAGACTTTTAGATTTTGTTTGAGAGCTTTTAGGTCAAAAGGCTGCAATGAGTGAGGTGATGGGCGAATTTTACCAATGAGGCCAAGATGAAACTTTCCAAGAGTGCACTCAATGTTTTAGAGGTTTGTTTGCTGTGACTCAGCCTCCTCTGGCATATATAACCTTTCTTTCCTTTGCAAGCCCTAACCAAAGATATTTAAAACTGATTTCTTAGGCAGCCTAGGGTTTGGTTTAATTAAGCCTTTAAATATCTATTTTCTTAGGAAAATGAAAGATTTGGAGGAAAGAAAATAAATCACCAACCTTGTGTCTTTGATTACAAGAAGTTTGGAGGTGAAAAACTGAATTTTTGACTCCTTTTAGCAAATTTAGACAAATTTTGTCTGAGCATAGCGCCTGTGCATAGCGTCGGGTTAGCTCGGGCCGGAGACGGGCCAGTCGGGCCTTTAGGAGCGTAGCGCCGGTGGCCGACAGGTAGTTTCGGGCGCTTTTCTGTGTATTTGCATAACACTAGCCCAGGTGCGTAGCACTGGGCTTGTTAGGTCCCTATATTACTAGTATAGTCCCTTATTTTTGTTAGTGTAACCCCCTTATTGTTATTATTGTACCCTTGTAACCCCCATTTTGTTATTATTGTGCCATTAAATTATTATTGCTAGGTCGGCTAGGATTACATTGTGGCCCACTAGGATTACATTATGGCCCCATGGACTCCTATATATAGAAAGGAGGTTTTGTAAATTGTATCATCCAAAAATTGTGCATTTATGTAATGTATTGGAGGTTTCCCCCTCGAAGTGGCTTATTTCTAAGGCGTTTATATCTCTTTTCTTCTATTTTTGAAGCTGGTTACACAACATTTGGTATCAAAGCTTTGGGATTCTAGGGTTTCGCTGCTCCAAACAGGTCATCGTGGAATTTTCGCTATAACTTTTTTCTACGAAGCTTCAGAAGCTGAAATTTCTAGGGTGCGAAGCTGAAATCTTGAGGAAGGTTGTCTAAAAATTTCAGATCTTGGTTCGCAATATTTGAGGAGATATCATCTGTGGAAGTTAGGTATTTTTCAGGCTCATAAACAGGTCATCGTGGAAATTGCGCTATAAATTTTTTTGTACGAAGTTTCAGAGTCTGAAATTCATATGGTGCGAAGCTGAAATCCTGAGGAAATTCGTCAAAAAATTTCAGAGCTTGGTTCGCAATATTTTTGGAGATATGATCTGTGAAAGGTAGTGCTTTTTCAGGCTCCTGAATTTCATCTCAAAGAGGTGATCGTGGGAAAACTTCAATAACTCTCTCTCTGGGCATTGGATTGAAGTGCCGTAAAAAGTGGTCGCAAGTACACAGACTGAAGTTTCTGGGCTATCAATTTCAGAGACAAAGGACAAAACAGTGACACGTGGCAAGTCGTACAAGTTCGCTCTACTAAACCAGTCCAGAATTAGGTCATTGTGGGAGATTGGACACAAATTTGTCTTGGAGAATCCAAATCAGGTCAGACCTGTGGCATTTGAAAGAAGCTTCAGAGATCTACTACAGATCTGAATTTCAGATATCGAAGATTTTCAACTACAGAGATAATTCAATTTCAATATCGAGCTCCTAAAAGCTAGTAAAAGGTGTGTATTTTTTTTCCGAATTGCATAAGTCTTGTTTGAAGAATCAAGTTGAATTGATTCCAAGGGCATATTGTAGAATAGATATCAATATTGGATTCTAAAATGGCCCCTAAAAAGAATTCAAAACCCTTGAAACCATATAAGGTAGCTTGAAAAACCCTTGAAACCATCTATTGTGATGAAGGAGGTTTCTTTGTCACTATTTTGACCCTCTTTGTCTATCTTCCCAAGCTTCTGAGTTTTTAGGGATACTTCAGAAAAACAAACAGTGTTATCTTCTGAGTTGTCAAAGAGACACTTATCAAACTCACTATTTTATGTCTAAAATATTTCATTGATCTTTTGAATGGTTTTAGGTGTTCTTTGCCTTTTTAACCTTAGCATTGCTCTATTGCTTGGTCAAAATAGTCATGAATCTTGATTCCCAACAAACAAATACATTGTTGTTTTCTTCTAGGTTGTGAATGGTCCTCTCATGATGATCCTGCTTTTGTACCTTACCTCATGGCTAATCTAATGGCTTTGTGGTATTCTTTGCAGGAATGTAAGCAAAGGGTAGTTTTCCCTCTACAAGATTCATGCTTGAAGCCAAACAACTTTTTAATGATCCTTTTTATTCATGTGCAGTGTTGCTTATGTGCCACTGTCTTTTAGGACCTGCGTGGACCTTTTGATGGGCATCACTTCATAACACTCTCTCATGAGATCATGATCTTCCTTGTAAACTTAAGCCTATTTGTATTTTAATACCAGCTGTGGATGCCTTTATGAAATTTTTAGGTCTCCTTATTTGCCTCTATTTCTGTTGTTGACCATTTACAAAACATTCCTGCAGAAATGCTTGGACATGGTAAATTGATCCTTTGCAGGCTTACTGCTTGATCAAGAGGATATCTTTGGAGGTCTTTTATATTATTTGGACAATGATAAGCTTCATTCTTTTTTTCTCTTGACTTCACCTCTGAATATCTGTGGAAACAGTGAATTCAGAACCATGATAGTGCATAACCTAGGTGACCCTATTTGACTTATTGTAATGCCCCTGGAATAGTTTTTTTGACTGAAAACTTAAAAAATGGTTTGGATGAGGAGACAAATTTTTTGACACTCTATTACGCACTATCATCCTAGAAAACTAGAAAACCTTTTTTTACTTCAAAGGGATTTAGAGAGGGATTTTTGACAACACCATTGCTTGAGGCACTTGGTGAGTAGGGGAAAACGTTTGGTTTACTTGGCGAAATAAGGTATGCAAATAGAGGGCTTATGCAAACAGAGACATAGTGTCATAGGTAGAGGTGGCAAACATAGTGAGAGTGTGGGGCATCAGTCTAGGATTTGGTCTTGTCTGAGTGATAGATTGGTGATGCTTTGACAGGGAAGTAGGATAGTGAAAAAATTCTCTTTCAAGAGATTTCTAGAACTCACATGATTCTAGAATTTTGTTTCTAGAAATATAGGACAAAGCATTTAGTCATCTAAACAAGAAAAAAGTACTGATGACTAACAGCACCCATAATGAGGATGCTTCCCCTATTTTTTTTGACTTGTATATCTTTTTGGGTTGACCGATGGGTCAGAGATATTATTTTTTGTACTCAGACACATACATTTTTGGTATATATATGGGAGAGATATTTTTTTTGGCTCTTCATGGTGTGCCCCTAGTTTCTGCTTATGGATTATGTTATGCTGATGGATATTTGTGTTTTCTATGTTTTTTTTTATGTATGATGGTTTATCCGAGATGCATTCTAGTTTAGAATATTGTTAGCTATGCAATCAGCTATTAGTATGAATCCTTTGTCGAAGTGTACGAAAAAGGACCACTTTAGCTACACATAACTAATAGCCCTAACAACAAAAGTGGCTGCCAATATCTTCAGATCTGCGATTAGTTAGACATAAAAGAGCTGCAAAAAACCAGATCTATGCATGGAAAGACATTAAGCAGAAAAAGTAAGGGTTTGCTCCATATACCAATAGACAAGACAAGAACAATTTTTGAAAGAATTTTTTATATTAATGGGGCACCTGGGAGGAAAACAAGAAGGTGTATACAATTCCCCTCAGTGGGATGGGTTCTTGGAAGTCCTCAGCACTTCAGATCTAAGATTTCTCTCTCTTTTTGGTGTAGAAGACCCACACAAAGAATGGAACTCAAAGGGAGCTCTTGCAGCAAATGGCAGAAAATGGTGACCAAGTGTATAGATCCAGAGTGATCTAATAGGCAACAAAAGGTGAAGAATGGTAGGAAAAACCCTCCTATTTATAACAAATATTGGGTCATTCTAGATCTTGGTGCATGGGTTAACCAGATCTAGATCCACTTTTTATGGAATATTTTATTATATTTGTTGGAGGGAAAAGGTATTTGACTTGGGTCAAATCCCTTAATTTGTCAAAAATAAATAAATAAATGATTTATTTATCTTTTTAAGGAAGCGGTTAGAAGATAATCAAAAAAATAATGATTTATTTAATTATTTAAGGAAGTGGTTGAAAGATAATTAAATAAATAGTGATTTATTTAATTATTTGTGGGTGATTTGGTCATATTTAACAAGGAATATTATCTAAATAAGGTTTAAATAATTATTCCTAGAAAATAATAAGATAAATAAAGGTTTATCTAATTAATTTCTTTGATTTTGAGTTAAACATGACTGGGAATAATAATTAATTTATGGTTTAATTAATTATTCCATGAGGAAAATCAAACAAATATAGGTTTGTTTAATATTTCCTTTTGGGGTTTCCTGTTTTAACATAGTGAAGGCAATTTTACTTAGGGTAAAATTGGTCTTACATGGTGTACTTGGGTCCATCTAATGATAATAGGTTGAACGGCAAAATGGTGCGCGGATTGCCTCCCCGTGCGAGTGTCGGGGAGCAAATCGTATGACGAAGTACATTGTGGTGCAATCACTGGACAACAAAAGGGATGTCAGAGAGAGAAATGTGGTGGAGGGCGCGAGTCTTGAAGGACTAGACCACGAGGAGGCAGACTGCTTCGAATTACAACAAAGTCTCTTTTATGAGAAGGTACGTGTTGAAGGCGGCGGGGGAGGCACGCACCTATGCCCGGCGAGACAAAGTACAAAAGAATAGTGTGTCCGGGTAAACAAGAATTTGAACCATAAAGTACATACGGCATAATCATGGGCCGGATAAATGCAATGAGAATCCCTTTCTAGCGTACTTTATATAATGGCAGGGACTTGTACAATAATATCTGAGTACATGAGATACAAATACAACCCAAATGCCCCCTGTAAATGGGGAAGGGCTCACAAAATCTGACTGATACATGCAAGTCGAAGAGGCGCTGCAAGTGGCTGCGGCCAACATCATCAAATATCTGGAGCTGCATCGAAGGCTGCAAAGAAGAGGTCATCCGGGCATGTGGGGGGCTACCTGCAGGGCCACCCCCTCATGAGGGTTGAGACATCTCACACACACCCGGGAATCATCAAGAGCTGCTGCTGAGCTGCTGCTGGATCACTGGACCATCAAGTATACGAATCTCGATCATGCTGAAAGGAGCTGGAGAAACACTCAAGTCAAAGGGAAATGAGAGATCCCTTGGCCTGATCCGAGGCACCGAACAAGAGTGGAAGCTGGAACCAAGGTACACCGCCCTCTAGACCTGGCTTCTGGAATGAAAGTGCTGATGTCGACAGAAGGAGGTCCGCCATAGGTGAGGGAGTGAGATGTCCCCAACTAAGGCACGAGAGAAAACAGTAGAGCGACGGACAGACTGACACTAATGATGAGAGTGAAATGGAAAGGACTAAGTAGCGAATGGACGACTTCCCTTGTTAGAGCATAAAGGGCATGAATGACATGGCAGCGACTGACACAATATCATATGGGACAGGGGATAGTGGGACTGAAGGTCATAATGTGCGACACAAGAGAGAGACCAAGAAATGAAGGATGGAGGGCTATAGTGGGGTACAAAGGGACGCGGTATAGACTCCATGGATGCAATGATGACTCAACTTGGATGCTCTAAACAAAGGCGACACAATAGTGCTGCCACACAGTAAAGGCCCAATGGGGGACCATGAAAACATGAGTTCAAGGTGGGAACTCATGACGAAAATCGACACGAACATGAACAAGTATGGGGGCGAAGTGATGCCCCAAATACAAGTGTTGTAAGTGAGGAAATTCGATTTAAAGCGGAGGTGGAGTGGCCCTTCTTGGACAAAATGGGTCCGGGTGAAGCAGCAAATCATAAACATGAAAAAACAGATGCTGGTTATCTAAAAGAAAATAAAACATGCATTTCAGAAGGGAAATGCTAAGGGTAATATTTCTTAAGATAGAGTGCATTACGAGGATTAGGAAGGGGGTGGCCTTCGAAATCCTCTAAGAGGTATGCCCCCTTATTGAGATCCTTACTAATGATGTAAGGGCCTAGCCATAATGAGTCAAACTTCCCATGACCAAGGACATCATGGGCTTGGTCATATACTAGAACAAGGTCACCTTCATGAAAAGTGTGAGGCTGGAATTTTCGGTCATACTGAGCTTTGGTGCGCTTTTTGGCCGCTTCCATGGTTTGCAAGGCAACACGGTGGTCTTCGGAATCGTGCTCGAGCATGATAAGTCGTTGTTCTAGAGGTTGGGTGTCAGGGAGAAGTTCAACGGCCAGATGTAGGGAAGGAATTTCACACTCGATCGGTAAGACTGCCTCCTCTCCAAAAACCAGGTGGAAAGGAGTAAACCCGGTGGCAGTTTTAACAGAAGTTCAATAGGCCCACAAAGCAGGGAAGAGCATGAGATGCCATTTGGTTTTGTGCTTATTCACCATTCGTTGAAGTATAGTTTTGAGGATTTTGTTGACTGCTTCAACTTGGCCATTACCTTGGGGGTAATAGGAGGAGGAATATTGGTGCTCAAAACCCAACAGTGAGGATAGCTCACGCCATATCTCATCTTCAAAATGTCTGCCATGGTCAGAGACCAGTTGTTTGGGAACCCCGAATCGAGCTATAACATGGTTAAAGACAAAGAGGGCCGCGGTAGCTGCCGTGTTGTTGAATGTTGGCATGTCCTCGGCCCATTTGGTGAAATAGTCGATCGCCATGATGATATACTTGTGGTTACCAGCGGATGGCGGGTGACACTCCATAAAGTCGATGGCCCATTTACAGAAGGGGCCAGTTGAGACGACTGGATGGAGGGGAGATGGGGGAGCTCGTGCCTTAGGGGCGAAATGTTGGCAATGGGGACAGTGTTTGACTGCCTCAATGCAATCACTAAAGAGAGAAGGCCAAAAATACCCAGCGCGCATGAATTTCTGGGCAGTAGCAAGACCAGAGAGGTGGCCACTGCAAGCACCGCTATGGCAGGCATTAAGGACCTGTTCAGCTTTAGCATGTGTGAGGCAACAACGAAGGATGGTATCAACCCCGCGACAATAGAGGTCGTCACCGATAAGGAGGTATCGGGGGGCTTGGTGTCGGATGCGTCAGTGAGCCTCACGATCAAGGTGAAGGGCGAACTTTTGGGTTCGCAAGTAAGTAAGAATGTTGCCATACCATGGGTCATCGGCAGTAATGGAAAATAAGTGTTCATCAGGAAAATCATCATTAACTGGGGGGTCTTGCGCTCCGGTAGGTAATTCAGAAATGAGCTCAGCGAGGGCTAAGCCTTTCTTACTCTTTGGTGTGACGAATTCAAGGTCGAATTCTTGAAGAATAACAACCCAACGGGCATATTTCCCAGTGAGGATACGACGACTCAATAGGAAAGCCAAGGGGTTGGAATTATTCACAACCTTGGTGGAGCGCATGAGGATATAATGACAAAGTTTTTGGACTGAGAACACTACAGCCAGTGCTAATTTTTCTTCAGGTGAGTAGGAAACAGGGGGCCCTACAAGGTTCTTACTGACATAGTAGATCACATGCTCGATACCATTGTCATCTTCCTGGATAAGGACTCCAGCGACCAAATGGGTGGAAGCGGAGATATACAGGATGAAGTCCCGATCAAAGTTGGGAGGGCGGATCAAGGGAGCGGATGTGAGAGCCTGCTTGAGGGAATCGAAAGAATCGTGAGCATAGGAATCCCAAACGAAAGGGATAGAATATCGGAGGAGTCTAAGGAACCCATGTGCAGTGGTGGCATAGTCAGGGACGAACCGTCGAAGAAAATTAGCTTTGCCTTGGAGACTTTGGAGCTGGGGGAGGGTACGTGGAATGGGAAGCTCAAGAATGGCTTGAACTTTCAAAGGGTCAAGAGTGATACCATCCTTAGACACGATGAAGCCTAAGAGACGGCCGGCAGGAACGCAAAAGACGCATTTCAACGGGTTAAGGTGGATATTATACTTGCGACATCAGAGGAAAATGGTACGCAGATCGTGGAGGTGTTGCGCCCAATGCTCAGAACGTGCAGTGAGGTCGTCTAAATAAGCAAGGATAATGTGAGCTAAGTCATGGAAACAATAAGACATGGGCCGTTGAAAAGTGGCACCGGCGTTTTTGAGACCAAAAGGCATGACCCGGTAAGCAAAAGTTCCCCACGGACTAATGAACGCGGTTTTGAGTTGATCGGCAGGACGGATAGAAATTTGGTTGTATCCGGAGAAACCATCCATAAAGGATAGAACCTCATGCCCTGCACACTCGTCAATGATTTGGTCAATGAACGGTGTGGGGAAGTTGCCTTTGGGACGAGCTTGGTTCAAGTCGCGAAAGTCCGTGCAGACACGGATGGTGCCTTGTTTCTTGAGAACGGGAACTGGGTTGGATACCCAAGTGGTGTATTCAATGGGGTAAATGAAACCAGCCTGCTTGAGCTTGTCGATTTCGGCTTTGATAGCGTCACGTCTGGAAGGATGAATGGGTCTCAGCTTTTGACGGACCGGTTTGGCGTCATGCCATGTATCGATATGGTGTTCGACAATGGCGGGATCGAGTCCGGGCATTTCAGAATAGGACCAGGCAAAAATATCGTGGAATTCTTTGAAAAGCTTGGTGTAAGCTTCGATTTCTTCTTGGGTGCATTGAGCGCCTAAGGTGATATATTCTTGGATACCTGGGGTGACTGAAATGTCGATCTTGATGGTAGGAGAGATATTGGCCATGTTTCCTTCTTTGAAAGCATCAGGTGCAGGGATGGGGTTTTTGAACCAATCGACTGCATTGGGGATGAATTCTTTGGTTTCCACAGCAAATTGATCATGGGATTGTTGTGGGAGGAAGTATGCGCGATGGTGCATATTGTCCCATGGAAAGTCCGGGTTGGTCATGGCTTCCATAATGTCTTCATCGGATTGGAAGATGGGAAGGCTGGAGGAAGAGAGGTCACCCGATGAGGTAGTGATGTGTGACAGGTCATTAGGAGGAGAAGGGCTCAGATGTGCAATATCAACAGATCCAAGGTCGGCTGAGGAGCCGAGAGTATCTACAGGTTGAAGGGTAGGTGAACTACCTCGCAAGTATGATGACAAGTACAGAATGGTGATTGACGACTCTGTTGGATCGATAGTGGGAGGAGGAATGTGAATGGGAGTAGGAAGATCCTCTGGTCCTATCGAAGTGGCCTTGAATTGGCAGTACATGTCCAAAGAGGAACGATACTCGTCAAGGCGGGGACAGAGGTGGGTGTAATGGCCATGGAAATCGCACAAAGCACAAGGGTGGTTTGTGCGCAAGCTTTTGAGCTTCGGGATAGAGTCTGGGATAGTGACGTAGACTTCGGGGATGTCAGAGTTGGGAAACGTCTCATTAACCAGAATCTTGAGGTGCGGCAATTCAGGACACATATGGGTGGCATGACCAACGATATGCACAAAGCGCATTGGATAGCGGGTTTTGGCAGTCATGGAGGGGTAGGAGTTGTCGGGGCGGCCTGGTCCTGATGGGTTGCCCCCTTACGAGCTTTGCCTTTCTTTCCAGGGGCTGGCACCACAGGGGTAGGGCCCTGTGGAGGTGCTGGGGGCCCGAAGGAAGTGAGGGGGACCAGTTGAACCGGTGTCAAAGTAAGGTAAGGTTTAGGGTGACCGGGAGGGGTAGCGGCTAGAGGGTCAATGTACCAGATGGGTATACTGAGGGTCAGGTTAGGGAGATAGAGGGTGGCCATGACGGGGACAGAAAATACTCCGGGAGGGGGAGCCAGGAAAGGTATCTGCCCAGCAGGGTAATGACCAGGAGGGACAGCTCCGAGATGGTTAAGGCCTGGGGGAACCGAGCACGGAGGATAAAGGGGGTCAGGGATACTAGCTGTAGGGGGAGGGCCAGAAGGAGGAGGTCCGACTGGCTGAGATGAATGGCTAGGAGCGGGGTGCGGAGGGCGAGGGGGAGGTTGCTGACTAGCCGAGGTAGGCCGCGTAAGGGCAACCTGAGACGATTGCATCATGCAAACATTCGATAAGCTGGGATCAGTGATAGGTGAAGGGGGAGGGTTAAGAAAAGTTCCAAGCAGGGAGGAATCTTTGTAAACGTTGGGGGAGACACTGGTCAAGGAATCGACGGTTTGCTTGTTGGCTACAGAAGAGATGGTCGTCTCAGGTGAGGTCTGAGATTTTGGCTCATGATATGTCAATTGGTCAATGGTGACTATCTTTCCATTATGGGGGAAAGACATCTTGCGGAAAACCGCGGATGGGACAGCAGACATAGCATAGGTGTAGCTTCGCCCCAATAGAATGTTGTAATCTAGCGGGGCGTCGATGACTTCGACGTCAACACAAACAGTCTTACCGGCGAGGGTGATAGGACAATTACGAAACAGGCCAATGGGCTGGGAGGCATGGCCGTCCCACGCTCGAAGGGTGATCGTGGAAGGGGCCAACTCAGGGGATCCGAGTTGCTTCCAAACCGAAGCGGACATCACGCAGGTGGATGCCCCCTCATCATTTATACACCGGGAAACGTTGGCGTTCCGGATTTTGACTGGGATTTGGAAGGCGACGGAAGGAGGGAGAGGAGGATGGTCCAATTGAGTGGCGTCGAAAACAATCATTTGGTCATCAGCAGGATCTACAGTGCCCACGGAAGATAGTAGAGCCTTCTTTTGGGAAGGGCACGACTGGAGGAGTTCCAGTGTGGAAATGGCGGCAGGAGATTGTGCCAAATCATCTACTATGCTATACGAATGAGCAGCTCGACCGGAAGCAGCGTTTCGACGTAATGGTCCCTTAGGAGTTTTGAGAGGCGAACCTCAACTTTGGGTTGAGGGATATGGGTGTCATTCGGGGGCTTTTGTGTCGAAAGAGGCTCGTAGAACCAGAACCTAAAGAGGGAGGCTCTGGAGTAAGTGCATCGAGCAGGAGGGCTTGGGGGCACTGTGGGATCGAGTTTGAAGGAAGGTCGACTGGCTGGGGAAGGATTGGAGGCATCATATGATCCTGCAATCAGAGGAACCAGAAAGGGAAGGGGGAGTGGCGACCTGGCTGTTAGGCGGTTGGGTAGCCACGAATCCTTGCTGAGGGAAAGGATCAGTAAACACAGTTGGTTGGGTAGTGGCCACATTAGGAGGAGCATGAGGGGAGGCGTGTTGACCACGCAATGTGGCTTCAGACTCCCACATCTGCCGCATCTGGGGTAAGAGGGGACAATCGTGGGTGTAATGACCATAAACACCGCAACACGAACAAGGCTTATTTGTGCGAAGCGGCCTGTCCGGCTTGGGCTGAGTGCCCTGTTGCTGGTTGGCAGTGGTAGGGTCCACACCAGGATTGGGTCCACGGGTACCAGGGGCAGATGGGTTTGGGTTGCCTCTCCGCCTTCTTTGAGAATAAGGGGGATTAGTCTCACCCTGTTGTGCAAATACTTGCCCTAGAGGAGGCTGTAAGTGCTGTTGCGGGTTTGGAGGAGGCAAGGGAGGTGGAAGCGCATATGCTGGAGGAGCTGGCGCACTAAGCTGTGGATAAAGGTAATGGTTAGGTTGGGTAAAATTGAGGTAAGCAGGAGGTTGGGCAAAAGGAGGAGGCATGCCATATCCTGGATACATGTTACCGGGAGGGGGAAGAGTGCTGGAGGTGCTGGCCCCTCCCTAGGGGAGACCATAGCCCATAGGAGGTTGAGCGTACGGATGGGAAAGGGCTCCAACGATACCGTTGGCGGAATGAGATGCCCTCGGGGCGTTAGCACCACCGGGCCTGGGGAGGTCAGGGACAATGGTATAAACATAACCAGATTGAGCGTAGATCAGGTCATATTTCAAAGATCTTTGGAGGGCGGCTTCTTCGGTTTGAGGAAAATGGGAGGCGACATCTTTGCCGATGGGAGCTGGAAGGGTGCGGAGGAACTAGTCCATATAAACCCGATCTTTGAAGGGAGGGGCTCGACATAAACTCCATATTCTTCGCCATTCCTGAACATGGGCGGAAAGGCGGGTTGAAGAGGATTGCTTAAAGGAAGTCAAGAGCTCCGTCCCAGTGTCGTATCGAAGAGGGAGCTAGAAATAGGAAAAAAAGGCTTGGGCAAGGGTCGCAAAGGTGGTATGGGAAGAGGTGGCTTGTTCAACATACCATTTAGAAGCTTCACCGGTAAGCGTGCGTTGGAACAAACGAAGACGGATGGAGTCATCGGTAATGGAATTGGAGGAACACCACAGGTGGAAATATCGGACATGATTGGTTGGATCTTCTCCAGCTTGGCCTTCGAATTTAGGGATGTCGGAAGGGAGCTTGGTTGGCATGGCAGGCCAACCAACATCGTGGCAGATAGGGTCATTGATCAACTGATTGAAATCGTGGAGGCTGAGGCCTGCAATGTACGGCAACAAGGGGGTGGCCGGGGTCGTTCCTGTGGCGGTTCCGCTAGTAGTCGGGCCGGCATTAGGGCCGGGAGAACCGCTAGCGTTAGGCCCTGGACCAGACATGGTGGTAGGGGGAGAACCAGGAGGAGAAGGGGAACCCGATGAATCAGGAGAGGAGTCGGAGTGCGGACTCGGAGGAGAACGGGCTCGACGATGGCGGGTCGGAGCAGGTCGATCGACCGGAAACTGAGGGTGAAGGCCAAGAAGTCTTCGGGAAAGGCGCCTTGGGGGCACAATGACGACAGGAAGAAGGAAACCAACAGGGGAAGAAAGGGACAGAATCAATTGAGGTCAAGGGTAGAAAAGGTGCAGTGAAAATTGATTTTAGAGTCTTTTCCAGGCGGTTTTAACCAGGTGCTTCTTCGCTTAGGGTTAGTGTGTGGCGTGCGTTAATTTTAATTTTTAAACCCTTTCCGTTTTGAGAGAAAGAAAAAAGTCTGCTGCGTAACTGAAAATAAACCTACAGAGAACAGTATATAATGCTGAAATAACAGAAAAATAACAGCTACTTGTGCATCTATCTAACCAAGAAGGCGGGTATCTCAAAACTAATCTGAAAAGAAAGGGAAAAATCTAGGAAAAACACACTGAAAAGAGGCCAATAGATCTAAGGTCGAAAGGGACAGGGATCTAAAGGATAAAGCTACTGAAAAGAGGTGCAGATCACAGCCAAAAGACAGAGGCAAGGTGGCTGGAAAAAGGAAGGAAATCAGCAAAATACGGAGGGGCCAAGGTGGAGGCCCTAAAAGTAGATCCAAACAAATCTTCAGGAGATGATTTGAGAGGTAGAAGAGCTTATTTCAATGGATCTGAAAGGGAGGTAACAGATCTGGAAAAAAGGAGGCTGAAGCTCTAAAAAACAGACGGCTGAAACAGCTAAAACTCTTCCACAAAAAGTGGAGGGTACTAAAGCCCTAAAGGGCTAGGTTCCCACTTAGATGAGTAAAAACAGATCAGAACTCGATCAAAGCTAAGCCAGATGTAGGTTTGGAAGACTCGGCGTAAGCCGGCAGCAGACTCAAAAATTGGCAGAAAATCACCGACCTCCTAGATCGTCGCATTTATTGCCAAATTAAGGGGTGTCACGTAAAGGGGTAGAAAAAGCACTGAGGTCCAGGTCGCAGCTTATGGGCGTGATCTCTGCTCCCGCTATCCTGCTGCAGCATTTTCTGTAAAGTTGTTGTCTCGCCAGGCTGGTGTCGCTTACCTGCGCAATAGGGCCAGAAACACACGGAAGTTAGAAATTTTAATGTTTTAGGTTTTTATGTGAGAAAAACAACATAAAAATAGGAAAAATAAACAGCTGAAAAGAAACCCTAGGGTCTGAAGTAGCTGGATATGCAGGAATATGAAAAACGACAATGGTCGTAATTTAAAACCCGTGTGGAGTCGCCATTTGTTAGTATGAATCCTTTGTCGAAGTGTACGAAAAAGGACCACTTTAGCTACGCATAACTAATAGCCCTAACAACAAAAGTGGCTGCCAATATCTTCAGATCTGCGGTTAGTTGAACATAAAAGAGCTGCAAAAACCATATCTATGCATGGAAAGACATTAAGCAGAAAAAACAAGGGTTTGCTCCATATACCAATAGACAAGACAAGAACAATTTTTGAAAGAATTTTTTATATTAATTGGGCACCTGGGAGGAAAACAAGAAGGCGTATCCAATTCTCCTCAGTGGGATGGGTTCTTGGAAGTCCTCAGCACTTCAGATCTAAGATTTCTCTCTTGTTGGTGTAGAAAACCCACACAAAGAATGGAACTCAAAGGGAGCTCACACAGCAAATGGCAGAAAATGGTGACCAAGTGTATAGATCCAGAGTGATCTAATAGGCAACAAAAGGTGAAGAATGGTAGAAAAAACCCTCCTATTTATAACAAAATATTGGGTCATTCTAGATCTTGGTGCATGGGTTAACCAGATCTAGATCCACTTTTTATGGAATATTTTATTATATTTGTTGGAGGGGAAAGGTATTTGACTTGGGTCAAATCCCTTAATTTGTCAAAAATAAATAAATAAATGATTTATTTATCTTTTTAAGGAAGCGGTTAGAAGATAATCAAATAAATAATGTTTTATTTAATTATTTAAGGAAGTGGTTGAAAGATAATTAAATAAATAATGATTTATTTAATTATTTGTGGGTGATTTGGTCATATTTAACAAGGAATATTATCTAAATAAGATTTAAATAATTATTCCTAGAAAATAATAAGATAAATAAAAGGTTTATCTAATTAATTTCTTTGTTTTTGGGTTAAACATGACTGGGAATAATAATTAAATTATGGTTTAATTAATTATTCCATGAGGAAAATCAAACAAATATAGGTTTGTTTAATATTTCCTTTTGGGGTTTCCTGTTTTAACATAGTGAAAGCATTTTTACTTAGGGTAAAACTGGTCTTACATGGTGTACTTCGGTCCATCTAATGATAATAGGTTAGATGACCAAAAAATGGTGTAACATTAGCTATTTGGTTTTAACTCTTAGTACATGTGTGAATGTAATGTAGTCAAATTGTCTGCTTAATATTTTTGCACGCAAGTATTTTCTAAACGGATGTGGGACTCTTGTCTCAAATGTTTGGTTTAACTGTGACACTACTAACTGGGAATCAAGGTAGATATGTATAGGACGTATGCCCTAGTGGAGGGCGTTGCACATAAGTCAGATAACGACGTCATATTTTTCCGATTTTTTTTTTGTTGAACTGATGCACACACCATTGGTGAAGAGTGTTGATCGGTTAGGGTGGTAGATGACCCAGGCAGATGTTGCTAAGCTTTATGACCATCGTGATGCTCCATCGGAAAATTTGAAGTAAGGGTCGAGTTGGCAATCCATTGTGGCACTCGAGCGCGTTTTGTAACAAGTCTTTGGTCAAAATTTTATAGTGGTTGGGTTTGTGTACGTTGACTCTAGGGTAGGGCCTCCATGGCCCGTATGGGTAGAATTTCTTGAGGTAAAGGCTGTTGACAGAGTTGTTGAGATATGTCTCATCTGGTTCAGTAAATATGTATGCCCCCTTGAGGAGAAAATTCTTTATGATGTAGGGTCCTTTCCACAATGTTTTGAACTTTCCTGACCCTAGGGATTCTTTTACGGCATCGTAGTAGAGGACTAGTTGTCCCTCGGTGAATGAGCAGGGGTTGATGTGGTAGTTGAATGATGATTTTACCTATTTCTTATGGGCTTCGTTGTGTTGCAATGATTTTTGTAGGTTTTCTTCGATGAGCTCTAGTTGTACTAGACGTTGTTCTAGAGGTTGGGTATCATTGAGGAGTTCGATGGCGGCATGTAAATTCGAGATCTCGTGGAAATCAATGCGAAAGTGCAAGGTACCCTAGTTTTTCACGTCAGGAACAAGGTTAAAAACCTTGGATGTGGGGGCGGCTTCAATCCTAGTTCCGATATATGCTGATATTAATTGTATATGGTGTATCGTGTCGTCAATGTTTGGTGGGGAGGGAATCTCCGTGATGGGATTTTTCATAAGCACAAGGTTGGGTCCCTTGTTAGTGTGGTCAATTTCCTTTTGGTGAAAATTGTGCCCGGTGCAGAGGTGCCTGAATTTTTCCATTAGTGGGCATACCTCTGGTTCGTGGTTATGGCTAGTGAAAATGGTGCATGGTACGATTGTACCAACTGAGCAGATTGTGTGGGAATCAACACTACTCTTCATCCTAGACGTAGATGCTTGGAAAAGATATGTTGCAGAAGATGAGGTCTTTTTCTTCCATTTTCATGTGTTTGGCTTGGGTGTGTCTAGCTCTTTTGGAGATTGTATACTTAACGCTGCTCTTGCCACTCTTAGCTTGGGGATATGCTCACATTTAATTTTATGATGAAAGTGTGAACAAATCCAGAAATAAGTATGCGTGATTTTTTCTTGGTTAGAGAAAATTCTTTGTGGGAGATAATAGATTGTACGAAAACTGTTTGTGAGGTACTTCAGTTCTTTTCATTGATTGACCCGGTGGCCAATCAGGTCGTATAGTCTGCATGTTATCCTAGTTTGTACCTGGGTCATGCTTGGTTGGTGTGTCACCCCAGTTTTCCCATCACGCCGGTGTGGGTGCGGGGTTGCTGGTCTAGGGGTGATATACTTTCTATGCCATTTGAGGAGATCATCTTATTTCTTATCTAATTTATGTATCATATCAATTAGAGGAGGAACTTGCGGGATATAGGTACAACGCTATCCACAGTGATTGCCTTGACATACTGGGAAAAATAGCCTAGATATGGGGTGCCCATCATGCTCATTTGGTGGCGTGATGGGGTACCAACGACGTAGCACTTCTAAGTCAGGGCAGGTGGCGACCACATGATTGGGTGTTTTACATAATGCACATGTTGGTCTTCACTGCAGAGAGCGGTTGGGGGTAACTAAAGGTTCCCTGATTGGTCGCTTTTTAACTAACAGAAAGAGGATGGATCTACTCATCACATATTCTTGGGTTGTCGAGTTGTTCATAGATTCTAAGTTTGAGCCATCTTCTTGGGAGAGGTGGACTATGGTTTATCGCATACAAGCTAGTGTTGCGTGAAATCTAGGTATGTGGTGACAATGGCGCACCAGGTGATTGCCACTACATATGTGACATATATACTGGATGTCCATGTCAGTGCGATATACTACATGAACTGGATACCATCATTGGAACATTTCCAAAGTTGGGAAATCAATGCTGAAATGATTGAGATCATCACAGAGTACACAACGCTCGATGGGAGGAGGGGGTATGATTGGGAGTCTTCCAGGTGACTTTCAATCTTCCTGCAGGTAAAGGATGGTGCGAGGTTCATCTCCATATGACTGGGTGGAGGGATCATCTTGGTAGGACCACTCGATGGCATGTAAGGTGTCCCTATATCGTGGGATCTTTGGGAAATGATGGGTTCAGTGCCCATAATTGTTGTAGATAGCACATGCATGATTGGTACACAATTCTTTGCCTTGAATTTTGGTGGCAAGTTCCTTTTTACGGGAACATGGTGTCACGATGTCTGTCATAGAGCTAAGGAGTGGTTTTAACTCATCCAGCTTTGGGAAGATGTGGGTAGGGTGTCCTACTACATCACATATGGCACAACATGGTGATTCCCATTGCGTGGTGGGAGTCTCCATCTTCTTTCCTCTTCTCTCAGTTTTCTTAGTCGTAATCACCGGTTTTGCAATGGGAATTTCCTTTACATGGATGTTTTCGACAGTTTCCTGAATGAGTGGGGCCTCCTCGGGATTGAGGGTCACTAACCCTATAGAGGTGATGTGTGTGGCTCCCATCCCAATAGGGGGAACGAGGTACCAAACTGGTATTACGAAAGATACATTTGGTAATACCACTGTGGCCAAGACCTGGTGGGATAAGAAACCAGCTGGGGCATAGAGGAAAGGGGTTTGGGAGGTGGCATAGGCTAGAGAGGTTTTCATGGCCGAGGACTCAGTGTCATTAATTCTCATATCCATGTCCTGACTGATGTCGGTACTTGAGGTGGACACCATGCACACTAGGGTCTCTACGATGTTAGATGATGACTCTGGGATAATAGGGGGATCACCTAGGGATGACCCTAGGATAGATGATGTTTTGAACTGGTCGGGGCCATATTCCTTGTACCGTGAAAGTGTGTCCGCAGATGTGTCTACATAGGGTAGAATGACATCGGTATTTGTTAGGGGCCGCTTTTCTCTATGTGTCAACTGGTTAACAGTAACAATGCAATCCTCGTGGGGGAATATCATAGTTCAGAAGATGAAGGAGGTGATGGTTGAAATGGCATACATATAACTTTGGCCAAGGAGTATATTGTAGTCCAATTGGGAATCCAAGGCTTCAATGTCTATAAGGACCATCTTTCCAGCTAAGTAGATTGAGACGTTTTGGTAGAGACTGACAGGGTTTGAAGGGAAACCATCGTATGCTCTAAGCATGATGTCTGATGGCTAACTTCTACCAAACGTTCTTTGACCTGATGCATGTGGATGCACGCTCGTCAATAATACATCAGTGAATGGTAATGTTTTGGACTGACGCTGGTATCTGGAAGGTGACCATTAAAGGAAGCCTACGGGTGGCTTTATCTAAATCAAAAGTCATTAAGCACGAATCGATAGGGTCAATGGCGTCTAAGGTGAAAAGTAAGGCTTTCTGCTGCTTTGGTCATGACTGTAACACCTCCAAATCTGACATAGCGGTGGGAGATTGAGCTATATCATCCACAATGCTATATTTATGGGATGCTTTGGAATAGTTTCCTGCCTGCCTAGTTGGTCCCTTAGTGTTACACCATTTTTTGGTCATCTAACCTATTATCATTAGATGGACCCAAGTACACCATGTAAGACCAGTTTTACTCTAAGTAAAATTGCTTTCACTATGTTAAAATAGGAAACCCCATAAGGAAATATTAAACAAACCCATATTTGTTTGATTTTCCTCATGGAATAATTAATTAAACCATAATTTAATTATTATTCCCAGTCATGTTTAACCCAAAATCAAAGAAATTAATTAGATAAACCTTTATTTATCTTATTATTTTCTAGTAATAATCATTTAAACCTTATTTAGATGATATTCCTTGTTAAATATGACCAAATCACCCATAAATAATTAAATAAATCACTATTTATTTAATTATCTTTCAACCACTTCCTTAAATAATTAAATAAATCATTATTTATTTGATTATCTTCTAACCGCTTCCTTTAAAAGATAAATAAATCATTTATTTATTTATTTTTAACAAATTAAGGGATTTGACCCAAGTCAAATACCTTTTCCCTCCAACAAATATAATAAAATATTCCATAAAAAGTGGATCTAGATCTGGTTAACCCATGCACCAAGATCTAGAATGACCCAATATTTTGTTATAAATAGGAGGGGTTTTCCTACCATTCTTCACCTTTTGTTGCCTATTAGATCACTCTGGATCTATACACTTGGTCACCATTTTCTGCCACTTTGCTCCCTTTGAGCTCTACTCTTTGCATTGGGTTTTCTACATCAACTAGAGAGAAGAATCTTAGATCTGAAGTGCTGAGGACTTCCAAGAACCCATCCCATTGAGGGGAATTGGATACTCCTTCTGGTTTTCCTCACAGGTGCCCCATTTAATATAAAAATTCTTTCAAAAATTTTTCTTGTCTTGTCCATTGGTATATGGAGCAAACCCTTATTTTTCCTGCTTAATGTCTTTCCATACATAGATCTGGTGTTTTGCAGCTATTTTCTTGTCTAACTAATCGCAGATCTGAAGATATTGGCAGCCACTTTTGTTGTTAGGGCTATTAGTTATGCGTAGCTAAAGTGGTCCTTTTTCTTACACTTCGACAAAGGATTCATACTAACAAATGGCGACTCCACACGGGTTTTAAATTACGACCGCTGTCGTTTTTCATATTCCTGCATATCCAGCTACTTCAGACCCTAGGGTTTCTTTTCAGCTGTTTGTTTTTCCTATTTTTATGGTGTTTTTCTCACATAAAACCCTAAAACATTAAAATTTCTAACTTCCGTGTGTTTCTGGCCCTATTGCGCAGGTAAGCGACACCAGCCGCAACTGAGACGACAACTTTTCTGAAAATCTGCCGCCGAGACAACCGGAACAGGGGGTCGCACTTTTTGGCCCTAAACCTGCGACCTGGACCTCTAGGTCGCACTTTTCAGCCTGTTTCCTGCGACCTACACTGAAATCAGGTCAGAAACTGCGACCTGCCATTTTTTCAGCAATTTTTCTGCAATTTTTCTGGGTTTTGCTGCAGCTTCTGCCAGGGTCCTCCAGCCTCTGTCTCAGCCTGTTTTGACCAAGTTCTGATCTGTTTTTACTCATCTAAGTGGGAACCTAGCCCCTTAGGGCTTTAGTACCCTCCACTTTTTGTGGAAGAGTTTTAAGCTGTTTCAGCCGTCTGTTTTTCTGAGCTTCAGCCTCCTTTTCCAGATCTGTTACCTCCCTTTCAGATCCTTTGAAATCAGCCTTTCTTCCTTTCAAATCACCTCCTGTCGTTTTGTTTGGACCTCCTTTGAAGGCCTCCGCCTCGCCCCCTCTGGTTTTTGCTGATTTCCTCCCTTTTTCCAGCCACCTTGCCTCTGTCTCTTGGCTGTGATCTGCACCTGTTTTCAGCAGCTTTATCCTTTAGATCCCTGTCCCTTTTGACCTTAGATCTATTGGCCTCTTTTCCGTGTGTTTTACATAGATTTTTCCCTTTCTTTTCAGAATAGTTTTGAGAGACCCACCTTCTTGGGTTAGATAGATGCACAAGTAGTTGTTATTTTTCTGTTATTTCATCATTATATCCTATTCTCTTTAGGTTTATTTTTAGCTACGCAACACACTTTTTTTCTTGCTCTCAAAACAGAAAGGGTTTAAAAATTAAAATTAACACACGCCACACACTGACCCTAAGCAAAGAAGCGCCTGGTTAACACCGCCTGGCAAAGACTCTAAAATCAATTGTCACTGCACCTTTTCTGTCCTTGACCTTAATTGATTCTGTCCCTTTCTGCCCCTGTCGGTTTCCTTCTTCCTGTCATCATTGCGCCCCCAAGGCACTTATCCCAGAGACTTCTTGGCCTTCATCCTTAGTTTCCGGTCAATCGACCTGCTCCACCCCATCGTCGTCGAGCCAGTCCACCTTCGAGTCCACACTCCGACTCCTCTCCTGATTCTTCGGGTCCTCCTTCTCCTCCTGGTTCTCCCCCTGTCACCTTCACTATGTCTGGTCTAGGGCCTAACGCTAGCGGTTCTCCCGGCCCTAATGCCGCCCCTACTACTAGCGGAACCGCCACATGAACTACCCCGGCCACCCCTGTGCTGCCGTACATTGCAGGCCTCAGCCTCCCCGATTTCCATCAGTTGATCAATGACCCCATTCACCACAATGCTAATTGGCCTGCTATGCCAACCAAGCTCCCCTCCGACATCCCTAAGTTTTAGGGCCTTAATGGCGAAGATCCAACCAATCATGTCCGATCTTTCCATATGTGGTGTTCCTCCAATTCCATTACCGATGACTCCATCCGTCTTCGTTTGTTCCAATGCACGCTTACCGGCGAAGCTTCTAAATGGTATGTCGAACAAGCCACTTCTACCCATACCACCTTTGAGACTCTTGCCCAAGCCTTTTTTTTGTACTTCCAGCTCCCTCTCTGATACGATACTGGCACGGAGCTCTTGACTTCCTTCAAGAAATCCTCTTCAACACGCCTTTCCACCCATGTTCAGGAATGGCGAAGAAGACGGAGCTTATGTCGAGCCCCTCCCTTTGAAGATCGGGTTTTACATGGACTGGTTCCTTTGCACCCTTCCCGCTCCCATCGGCAAAGATGTCGCCTCTCATTTTCCTCAAACTGAAGAAGCTGCCCTCCGAATCGCCTTGAAATATGACCTGATCTATGCTCAATCTGGTTATGTTTATACCGTTCTTCCTGACCTCCCCAGGCTCGGTGGCGCTAACGCCCCGGGGGCATCTCATTCTGCCGACAGTATCGTTGGAACCCTTTCCCATCCATATGCTCAACCTCCTATGGGCTATGGTCCCCCTCACGGAGGGGCCAGCTCCTCCAGCACTCTCCCCCCTCCCAGTAGCATGTATCCAGGATACGGCATGCCTCCTCCTTTTGCCCAACCTCCTGCTTACCTCAATGTTGCCCAACATACCCATTACCCTTATCCGCAGCCTGGTGCGCCAGCCCCTCCAGCATATGTGCTTCCTCCTCCCTTGCCTCCTCAACCCCAGCACTAGCACCTACAGCCCCCTCCAGGGCAAGTATTTTCACAGCAGGGCACGACCAATCCCCCTTCTTCTCAAAGAAGGCGGAGAGGCAATCCAAACCAATCTGCCCCTGGTACCCGCGGACCCAATCCTGGTGTGGACCCCAACACTGCCAACCAGCAACAGGGCACTCAGCCCAAGCCGGACAGGTCGCTTCGCACAAGTAAGCCTTATTCGTGTTGCGGTGTTTATGGTCATTACACCCACGATTGTCCCCTATTACCCCAGATGCGGCAGATGTGGAAGTCTCAAGCCACATTGCGCGGACAGAACGCCTCCCCTCATGCTCCTCCTAATGTGGCCACTACTCAGCCAGGTATGTTTACTGATCCTTTCCCTCAGCAAGGATTCGTGGCTACCCAACCGCCCGACAGCCAGGTAGCCACCCCCCCTTCCCTTTCTAGTTCCTCTGATTACCAGATCCTTATGATGCACTCCGATCCTAACCCGTCCGTCGATCTTCACCTTCAAACTCGGTCTCGCCATTACCCCAAGCCTCCTGCTTTGTCTGCTCCCGAGCCTTCTTCTTCAGGTTCTCCAGAGCCTCTTTCATCACCCAGTGGGCCCTTACATATCCCCCAACCAAAAGTTGAGGTTCATACCAAGATACCTAAGGGCCCACTACGTCGAAACGCTGCTCCCAGTCGAGCTGCCCATTCGTATAGCATAGTAGATGACTTGGCGCAATCTCCTGCTGCCATTTCCACACTGGAGCTCCTCCAGTCGTGCCCTTCCCAAAAGAAGGCTCTACTATCTGTCGTGGGCGCTGTAGATCCTTCTGATGACCAAATGATTGTTTTCGACGCCACTCAATCGGACCATCCTCCTCTCCCTCCTTCCGTCGCCTTCCAAATCCCAGTCAAAATCCGGAACGCTAACGTGTCTCGATGTATCATTGATGAGGGGGCATCCACATGCGTGATGTCCGCTTTGGTTTGGAAGCAACTCGGATCTCCTGAACTGGCCCCTTCCACGATCACCCTTCGAGCGTGGGATGGTCATGCCTCCCAGCCCATTGGCCTGTTTCGTAATTGTCCTATCACCCTCGTCGGTAAGACTGTTTGCGTTGACGTCGAAGTCATCGACGCCCCGCTAGATTACAACATTATATTGGGGCGAAGCTACACCTATGCTATGTCTGCTGTCCCATCCACGGTCTTTCACAAGATGTCTTTCCCCCATAATGGAAAGATAGTCACCATTGACCAGTTGACATATCATGAGCCAAAATCTCATACCTCTCCTGAGACGACTATCTCTTCTGTAGCCAACAAGCAAACCGTTGATTCTTTGACCAGTGTCTCCCCTGGGGTTTACAAAGATTCCTCCCTGCTTGGAACTTTCCCTAACCTTCCCCCCCCTCCTGTCACCGATCCCAGCTCATCGAATGTTTGCATGATGCAATCGTCTCAGGCTGCTCGTAAGCGGCCTGCCTCGGCTAGTCAGCAACCTCCTCCTTGCCCTCCGCAGCCCGCTCCTAGCCATTCATCTCAGCCAGCCGAACCTCCTCCTTCTAGCCCTACCCCTACATCTGGTATCCCTGAACCCTTTTACCTTCCTGGATCAGTTCCTCCTGGCCTTAACCATCTCGAAGCCGTCCCTCCTAGTCATTACCCTACTGGGCAGATCCCTTTCCTAGCTCCCCCTCCCGGAGTATATTCTGTCCCCGTCATGGCCACCTTTTCTCTCCCTAACTTGACCTTGGGCATACCGATCTGGTACCTTGATCCCCCAGCCGCCACCCCTCCTGGTCACCCCAAGCCCTATATGGCTTTAACACTGGTTCAACTGGTCCCCCTAGCTTCCTCCGTTGCCTTCGTGCCCCCAGCACCTCCACAGGACCCTTCTCCTGTCGTGACGGCACCTGGGAAGAAAGGCAAAGCCCGCACGGGGGCACCCAAAGACAAGACTACCACGACTGACTCAGCCCCTCCACCGCCCGCAAAGCCTTGCGCTTTATGTGATGTCACCGGTCATGCCACCCATGCTTGTCCTGAGTTGCCCCGTATTCAGCCCATGGTTAAAGTCGCGTTCCCCAAGTCTACGGTCCCTGAAGCCCCCATTCCTTCTTCGTCCGTAACCAAGAACCCCAAGACTCTCCGCACCAACAAGCCCTGTGCTTTGTGTGGCATTCATGGCCATTACTCCCACCATTGTCCTCACCTGACACACTACCGTGCCTCTTTAGAGGTAATCCGAGAGTATGAGGTTGAAAAAAATCAATTCGCCTCTCCTATCCTCGCGCAGTATACTTCAGGTCAACCTGAGGATCCCCCCGCTCCCATTGACATTCCCCCCCCTGATGTTCAGATGACAGAGTCTACTGTAACCATCCTTTACCTATCTTCCTCTGCGAGACACTCAGAGCCTAGCCCATCTGCATCCTCCCCTGTTGTGTCCCTTGATCACCCTGTTCCTCCTCATACCCGAGATCACTCCACTTGTGTCTCTGTTGACCGCCGCAGCCCGAGTCCTCACCGTGCTTCCGATAGCCCTCATACACCACCCTGTCCGAGTCCTAGTCATCCTGCCCTTTGCACTCCCTCCTGCGGTTGCTTCCCAATGACTTCTGTACACTCACGCTGCCGTCATTTCCTTTCATCCCCTCATTTATTGTCTTGTCACACCATTCTGCAGGACCCCCCGTCCACACCCTTTATCGGTTACGCCGATGGTGCAAGTCGCTACTCCAGGAATCTAGCCTCGATAGGTTGGGCCATCTTCACCCCCTTGCATGCCCTTGTTCTTTCTAACGGGGTATGCATTGGTTCTGCCACCAACAATCAGGACGAATATGATGCAGTGCGTGGTCTGTTAGCTGATGCCCTCTTTCATCACATCCTCCATCTGCACGTTCTTTTGGATTTCCTGCTTCTTGTAATGCAACTAAATGGTATTTATCGTGTGCATAACCCTGTGCTGTTTAGACGCTATCTACGAGTGAAAATTTTAATACGTGCGTTTGAAACCATAACTTTCAACCATGTACCTCGAGAACAGAATCACTATGTAGATAGTATTGCAAACCATGTTCTAGATTGGCATTTATCACACACATTTCATACAAGACAATAACATTAAATCAACCATCAAAAGACGATGCATATCCATAATATGTGCCGCAAAACCTATGTTTAGAGTCCATCTACTCTGATACATACGACATGCCCATAGCATGTTACAAACAAAAACCCAAAACTGGGGGCACCACCTGCCCCTACATACATCATAGGGGGCACCACATGCCCCTACCCCTAATCACTATCTGGAGGCTCTCGGGCCAATGGCTCTGCCCCTGCAGCATGTAGATCACGCATAGCCTGACCGGCCATCGCCATGCGCCGCATGACACCTCGCCACTCCGAGGGTAGACCAACACATGGCTCTATGAACTGGTCGTCTAAGTCCTGCCACCCGTGCTCTGATACTCCGGTCAACAACCTTTCGCATCTACGGCGGATGTCCTCCAGCAGGGCGGCTGCATCCTCATTCTGCGCCGCTCTCGACCCACTTGGACCTGTAGCCCCAGACGCTGCCGGTCGTCCCATATATCCGGCCGGTTTTACCGGTGCTATATCTGCATACCAAAAGTATATGAATCAGTATCATCAATTACTATTCAAACACTTTAACATGCCCACACAAGAATAGCAATTTGTCACTCACCATCGGGCCCCCAGACTTGACCAGGCGGAAGTGGCAGATCCGGATCTCCACAGTAGCTCATCCCACTATAAGGATAGTCGTCTATGTACAACGGCATCTGATCCCAATGGGCAAAAAACTCCGGTCGAAACACCCGCCCGACCGCCCCTCCTCCTCCTCTACACAGTAGCCGTCCCCAACGGCGCATCCTGGGCTCTCTCGGGCCCCCATCTGGAAGCTGTACACGAGGCCTCAAGGTCAGGATCTTCTCAAAGAAGAAGGCGCACAACAAAGTCCCATATGAGCAGTCATGGTTCACCTGCCGCCTGCATAGTGACAACTGTCGCTTTAGCAACACCAACAACATCTGGGCCCACCCATAGTAGGTCCCACCCAACACACTTTCCACTATCATCATCTGCCCCCCAGTGATGTGATGGAACGCCTGGATGCCTAGGATTCGCAGCACAGCTGCGGCCACTGCACGGGTTTCTAGCCTCTCTAGATCCCTGATCGGTATTCGAGTCCCTTTGACTTGGAGACCCGGTCGACAATGACGTTCCACGAACTCCATAATATGCCGCCCCCGCGGCAACACTGGCTGTGTGTTTCCCACCATCCCCGGTGGCGGGAGACCAGTCAGGAAGTACACGTCCTAGACCATCAGTTCGATCCTGTGCCCCTGCACTATAAAGATCTCCTGATATGGATCCCAGTCACTGATAATCCGGGCCAGTAACGGTTCCCCTGCTCTCATCAAAGGGTTCTCCAAAAACTTGAGAACCCCAAATCTGGCCAATACACGGCGGACGCCCTGATCCGCCTGGATCTCTCTCCGTAGTGTCCCCAGATCTCTCTCTCTCCATTTGACCCGTAACTCTGCCATACCTACACAAACACATCATTTTTGTCAGCGTACAGATCGGGAAAACCATAACCAAACACCAAAACCCAACTTCCAGCCATAAAATAGCACCAAAACCCCCTCATCTCCCAGGTCGCAGTTTTCTGCTCTTTTCTGGACCAGGTCGCACTTTTTGCCCTGATACCTGCATCCTAGGTCACACTTTTTGCCCCAAAAAGTGCGACCCGGCCGTAGAGATGAAGGAGGGGTTGTTCCTGGATTTCTGGGCCCTAAACTAAAAATGTAATCCATCAAAATGCAAGAGAAAAGTTAGACCTCTTACCTGCAACTGACGGATCGCGATTCCAACGGTCGGTTTGTCCGCTACGTTCGCCGCAAGATTTAGGGCCTTCTCTCCTCTCTACATCCACCACAGCAACAATAGCAAATGAGTGATTTTGGAGGGAAAACTGCCTTATTAAAAGAGAACCCATGTTTCTTCTTTCGACTGCTGTGACCACACCGTAGCCCCGTTTGACGAACCGTCTACACCGTTGGAAAGCTCTCACCGAGCCTCAAATGGGTATTTGTTATATTTTTGAGATATAACACTCGACTAGGACACATTTTGTCCAAAAAGGGTCACTTTACCACTCCTAAAAATCTAATTTCCTCACTTACGACACTTGTACTTGGGGCACCATCTTGTCCCCTTACTTGTCCTTGTTCGTGTCGATTTTCGTCATGAGTTCCCATCATGTAATCATGTTTCCACGGTTCCCCCATTGGGGCCTTTACTGTGTGGCAGCACCATCGAGTCGCCCTTGTTTAGAGCATCCAAGTTGAGTCATCATTCCCTTCATGGAGTCTATGCCAAGTCCCTTTGTACCCCACTATAGCCCTCCATCCATCATTGATTGGTCTCTCTCTTGTGTCGCACATTATGACCTTCAGTTTCACTGTCCCCCATCCCTGATGATGTTGTGTCAATCGCTACCATGTCATTCATGCCCTTTATGCTCTAGCAAGGGAAGTTGTCCATTAGCTACTCAGTCCTTTCCACTTCACTATCATCATTAGTGTCAGTCTATCCGTCGCTCTACTCTTTTCTCTCGTGCCTTGGTTGAGGGTCTCTCATTGCCTCAACTATGGTGGACCTCCTTCTGTCGACATCAGCTCATTTATTCCAGAAGCCAGGTCTAGAGGGCAGTGTACCTTGGTTCCATCTTCCACTCTTGTTCGGTGCCTAGGATCAGGCAAAGGGATATCTCCTTTCCCTTTGGCTTGGTTGTTTCTCCAGCTCCTTCAGCATGATCGAGATTCGTATACTTGATGGTCCAGTGATCCAGAAGCAGCTCTTGATGATTCCCGGGTGTGTGTGAGATGTTTCAACCCTCATGAGGGGGTGGCCCTGCAGGTAGCCCCCCACATGCCCGGATGACCTCTTCTTCGCAGCCTTCGATGCAGCTCCAGATATTTGATGATGTTGGCCATAGCCACTTGCAGCGCCTCTTCAATTTGCATGTATCAGTCAGATTTTGTGAGCCCTTCCCCATTTACAGGGGGCATTTGGGTTGTATTTGTATCTCATGTACTTAGATATTATTGTACAAGTCCTGGCTGTTATCCCAGGCACAGCATGTATGTGGGATTCCTCATTGTATTTTTATCTGGCTCATGATTATGCCAGCTGTACTTTATGGTTCGGTCCCTTTTTTACTGGACACACTATTCTTTTGTACTTTGTCTCGGCGGGCATAGGTATGCCTCCCCCGTCGCCTTCAGCACAGGTACCCTCTCATAAAAAGAGACTTGTTGCACCTGCGAGTCTCGTCTCCTCAGGGTCTAGTCCTTCAGCACACTATCTACCTCACATTTCTCTCTCTGACACCCTTTTTGTTGTCTAGTGATTGTGTTCTTACAACGTACTTCGGTCATACGATTTGCTCCTGACACTCGCACGCTGGGGGGCAATCTGTTACACCATTTTTTGGTCATCTAACTTATTATCATTAGATGGACCCAAGTACACCATGTAAGACCAGTTTTACCCTAAGTAAAACCGCTTTCACTATGTTAAAACAGGAAACCCCAAAAGGAAATATTAAACAAACCCATATTTGTTTGATTTTTCTCATGGAATAATTAATTAAACCATAATTTAATTATTATTCCCAGTCATGTTTAACCCAAAATCAAAGAAATTAATTAGATAAACCTTTATTTATCTTATTATTTTCTAGGAATAATCATTTAAACCTTATTTAGATGATATTCCTTGTTAAATATGACCAAATCACCCATAAATAATTAAATAAATCACTATTTATTTAGTTATATTTCAACCACTTCCTTAAATAATTAAATAAATCATTATTTATTTGATTATCTTCTAACCGCTTCCTTAAAAAGATAAGTAAATCATTTATTTATTTATTTTTAACAAATTAAGGGATTTGACCCAAGTCAAATACCTTTTCCCTCCAACAAATATAATAAAATATTCCATAAAAAGTGGATCTAGATCTGGTTAACCCATGCACCAAGATCTAGAATGACCCAATATTTTGTTATAAATAGGAGGGTTTTCCCTACCATTCTTCACCTTTTGCTGCCTATTAGATCACTCTAGATCTATACACTTGGTCACCATTTTCTGCCATTTTGCTCCCTTTGAGCTCTACTCTTTGCATTGGGTTTTCTACATCAACTAGAGAGAAGAATCTTAGATCTGAAGTGCTGAGGACTTCCAAGAACCCATCCCACTGAGGGGAATTGGATACTCCTTCTGGTTTTCCTCACAGGTGCCTCATTTAATACAAAAAATCTTTCAAAAATTGTTCTTGTCTTGTCTATTGGTATATGGAGCAAACCCTTATTTTTACTGCTTAATGTCTTTCCATACATAGATCTGGTGTTTTGCAGCTATTTTCTTGTCTAACTAATCGCAGATCTGAAGATATTGGCAGCCACTTTTGTTGTTAGGTCTATTAGTTATGCGTAGCTAAAGTGGTCCTTTTTCGTACACTTCGACAAAGGATTCATACTAACACTTAGCCATTTTTGGGAAAGGTTCAATAGGAATATTTGATATGGTCAAAGGTGTTGTTGGTGCACTGGTACTAGCCCCTGACGTGTTGGTGTCTAGTGGGGTTTCATAATTTCGATTCCAGGTCTAAAAAAACATTTATTTTCCAGTCATGTCGATTTCGTGGTTTCTTTTTCCCGAATCATAGGGGGTTTTTTGTTGTGTGCTAACTATCCCTTGAGGGGGAAAGGAACCTATATGACTGTTGTCTGCTGGGGGGATCCCCCCTGTCCACGGTTACTCTGTAGCCTCTTCAGCTCAGGGAGGTCAGGACAGTGGTGAGTGTAATCGTCGTACTCACCACAGGTCAAACAAGAGTGGCTTGTCTGAAGAATTGGCCTTTTTTTCTACCTCTGGAAGTTTCTTGGCTCCTAGTTTTGATTTCAGTTAGAGTTGCTTCCAGTCTGAGATCGTGGAGGGCATTGTTGATTTTTTCCCCCCTATCCAGGATTTCCTTTAGGCCTATTTTTCCCTTTTTTCTTAACCACGTTAGGAGGATAATTTGGGTTCTCCTGGTTATATGGTTGGTGTGGTTGGTTTTGGGAGGGTTGCACAAAATTCACCTGTGAATTATTCTGCATGGGTGGTTCTTGTCCTGGGGACTGGGCATATTGTGATCCCTAGTTTTTAAATGGATGTTGGTGGGGATCTCTTCCGTCAGAATGTATATCTGTGTATTAGGTCCCCTGAGCTGGATGATAGGGTCCTCCATGTTGATGGTGATATGATGACGCCCTACTAGTCAAATTTTGCGGAGGCATGTGATGACTTTGCTAGCTAGGTTGTGGTATGTTATGGGTAGAATCATACATGTAACTAGGGTGTTGAACACTGCTGCTTCGGTGATTTTGGGTCAATGACCCAATTAAACCGTATGTAGAGTTTGACACGCCTTGAAATTCTTTGTAAGTTTGCAGGTGTGAGGCGTGAGGTAGGATATTGTAAATATACCCTGACTACGTATAGATCAGTTCGAGTTGTTGGGCCTTACTAATTGTGTCCTCTTCGAATATGGGCTTTTTTTGTGCCAAATCTTTCGAAATATCTGCGGTGAGAGTTTTCAGGAATAGTTCTAACAGAACTCGATCGTCGAGTTTGGCTTTTCACAAACTACGACGACATCGCCATTTATGGAGATGGTCCAAGATATGGACGGTGGGGGTTTGCCTAAAGTTGGTCAGTAACTCCATTCTGGAATCGTGGTGGATGGGTAACTGAAAATAGGTCAGGAACACAGTAGCAAGGAAGCTAAAGGTTCCATGTGTAGCAAAGGGTTGCTCCACATACCCTTTCGTTGCTACTCCGGTGAGAGTGTGTTGAAATAGTCTTAGTCGAATAGTGATCATCAACGATGTTGTTTGATGAACACCATAGGTGGAAAGTCATAACATGATTTTCAAGGTCTTCCGCTTGCTTCCCTTAAAATATTGGAATGTCTGAAGGGAGCTTCGTGGGCATGGGAGGCCATAAGGGGTTGTGAGTAATGGGGTCATTTGTCAACTTGGTTAAATCTGGTAGATTTAATGAGGCTATAAAAGGTGACTGCGAGGTTGTAGCCATTGCGACTTGTGAAAACAAAATGTTTTGGTTAGGAATATGGTTTGTTTGCGACGTACCCTGTTGTGCGTTCAGATGGCTTCCCGAATGGGTAGTAATCCTTTGCCCGCTAGAGGTTGTGGGAGGAGTGGTGTGTGGTGACCCTGTGGGGGTGTTCACCAATGTGGCGTTGGGAAACTGACTAGGGTTCCCAAATAAAGATGAACCAATAAGGAAGGCAGTGTTCCGTCTTTTACGCTTGAATGGCGAAAGACCTAGAACCCCTCCTGATAATGGGGGGAGGTCTAAAAGACATCTAGATCGACGAGGTCTTGTTGGATCTGTTCTAGCATCAACTAGGTATGGATTTGGAGATATCCAAGAGGATAGAGATTATAATCAAAGAAAAATTCCGATCACATACATAAAACAAAGAGAAAAAAAAAAAATTTTCCCTTTAGATTAATCCTATCTGACCAGTCAATCAAAAAGTATGGTTTTTGTTGTTTTCGTATGATACTCAAATCCTAGAAGACCTAATTGTCCTCACACGCTCAAATGTAACTGGGCCTTGAGAAGATATCTTGCGAATTCTAGCATAACATCTTGAAGGAGCTAGCGACGCCCCCAGTCAACCGAAGAAAATCCACCAAGGTAAGGGTAGAGGATCTAGTGTTGCCTGCACCATCACCTATAGGGAAAGGATGCCCTAATTTTGGCCACTAAGCCCCATCGTCCCACATGAGTGTTTGATTCTTGGGATTCTTCGTAATTCAGCTGATGGTACTGAGTATCATCTGGGTCAGTTAGCCCCAACTAATACCACACGCACTGGGCCTAAGCCTAACCCGCTCTAAATTGGGTCTCTATCGCGCTCAGGTTTTCTTTTTCGTGGGCTGATAAGTGGATTTGAAAGCTCCCTAAATAGTCAAATTCTATGTTTCAATATGAATAATGAACAAGGAAGCTTATTGGATGCCTACCCCCTTGGTCCTAACTTAGACTATAAATTCTTTTGTGGCCCCTGTGGGGATAATTTAGTGAGTTTTGTTAAGTTAGTTTTAGGTGTCTTTACTTCACTTAGGGTGTGGATGTGTGTGAACAAAAGGTGAACAAGAAAATAGTTTGAACATGTGGATATGCGATGATCCTTTTCAAAATCCCCTATTTAAACTATGTTCTATTGTTCCTTGCTCAAAAGAAAAACATGCACAGATATGGTCCGTTTTCAATTTTTCCTAGTTAATCTAAATGATCAACTATAGGGGTGAGTTGTGAATAGAGAGTTTTCATATACTTTCCTAGGATCACCAAAGGGTGAAAAGGCAGCAGAGATTACTTTCTCTTCTATCGAAAATTCACTCTTGGTCCTGAAATCCTAGTGCAAAAATTGAACTAAACTAATGACTTTTACACTAGAAAAAAGAACTAGCTAAGCATGCATGGACTTGGGCCACTTACTTTGGATAATTATATAGGTGTTTTGGTACCTAAATTTGCAAAACATAAACTATTTCAGAATGCAAGTTAATTTTCCTCCTACTTAAACTATGTGTTAACTTTGCAAAAATCAACTTGAAATAAAAGCAACACCTAAACTACTAAAAGCAGCTAAGAGTGAGCTTTAGCAAGTTGTGGGACACCTCAACCAGTGCTGGAAGATGTATTATGGGCTTCCATTCACCTTTACAAGAAATAAAATATGGAAATAGTGAAGAAAATTCCACTCCTGGCTTCTGCGTGCAAAAGGCTGAAACAAGCATGATTTCTATGTGCATTTCACCTCTTAACACACGCACTAGGGCGCGCCTGTTTGGAAGAAATATGTGCAAATTCCTGCAATGTAAATTTTTGGGAGCTCTTTAGCTTCAGCTTGTCACTTTGGATGAACCAAGCAGTGAAGGAGAGAAAGAGGTAAATTCCAGCCCAACTCCACAACAAAGATGAAGGTCTCTGCAAAAAGGCACAACCACATAAACTTGGAAATAAAAAATAGTGGAGTTGCCAATCCTGTGTTTGTGTGTTTGGCACACGAATGTACCAAATCACACTTGCTTCAGATGGGTACTTTTTCCCTCTTAATTTATTGGTCACAAGAAGAAAATATATGGATTCAAGCAAGTTAATAGAACATGTTGAAACATAAACATACTAAATAGAGAAATAGCATGCATATTCAAACATAAAAACTAAAACTAAAAAAAAAAAAAAAATAGCTCTAAATAGATTCAAACAACTTCAATAATCCAAATGGCAGCGCTTACATCCCCTCTTATTCTATGCTGGTATGAAATGAGGATGAAACTTTAACCCACTTTCCAAGGGGCCCTTGGAACTATGGAGCTCCAAGTCCCGATGCAAGGATGTCTTTAATTCCGAGATGCCTTGGCGCAAAGTGTAATGTTCCTTTTTCGGAAATATCACAATTCTATTCCAGAGATATACTGTGGGGGAATTTTCTGCATATGTCACCTTTGAACAAAGGATGAGATCCAGAGGGTAGCTGGCCCTTCACAGACTCTATCTATAGATATGTGAGAATTCCTTCCTCAGGAATTTCCTAAATAATGGGGCTGCAACAAATGTATGAACATACAATAGATCAACAACATTATTTTAATAGTTGTGAGACAAGAAGATATGTATATCCAATGAATAATGTTATAGCAGAAAAATGAGTACAAGTTCTTGAGGAAACATCAACTCAAGAAAGGCAATGCAAGCCTCGACAATACATGTACATGGAAATGAAAGAACACTACTACTTCTGCATAAACCTAGGCTATGAGGACGCAGTCTATGATAGAATACCATTGAAAAATGATTTCAATACATTAATATGGAAATATATGGCTGAAATACAATCAGGGAGAAAATCTCTAACCATTAGAAGAAAAAATATGTCAATCCTCCAAAGGATTGGCTGAAATATACAAAATGGAAAAAATGTCGGAGTTGTTGGCCAACTGCTGCAACTCAAATCTGGAACTCAATGAAGAAATATGAATATGATGAATAATCTGAAGTAAACCCTCTCCAATTGATATCCAAAGTGGAAGGTTGATCCTTACACTTGAGATCTCATCCTCCAATCAATCTGCAAAACCCCGCAGCAAATGCACTATGAAAATAACGCAGTTACTGGAGCTAACTGCACAGTAGGGGAAAGAATATGAGTTGGCATGATACCAAGATCTGAAAATAAGCTCCAAATCTTTTAAAATGATCCTCAAAAGGCAAGAAAGACTCTCCCTCTAAAAAACAAGCAATGGAAGAGGTGTTGTGGAGTCTCCACTGCAACACCCTACAACATAGTATTATGTTGTTGTAACAATAACTTTGTCCTAGAGGAGGATGATTTTGCCTTCAGCCAAGAGATGTGGAGAATGAATAATTAACCTTCAAGAGGCCTCTCAAGAAGGTGAGAAAATCCTAAAAAGGAGTTTCCCAGAAATTCTTGCTAAATAGCAAAGAATGCTCAATGTCTGAATAGACATGAAATCATAAACATATGCATGAATAGCAATGGCTCTCCTCCTCTCCATATATAGCAAGTGAAGGATTTCCATGGGCCCTACTTATAATTAGGGTTATTCCTCTAGAAGCTTCCCTCCTCTATCTTTGTGCTATCCCATGTAGTGCTTTCCACCTCATACCCTGCGCTGGTTGACTTGGTCAACCCTCTTTGAAAATATCTCCTTTCACACATGAGGGTGTGAAATCTGGTTCCATGGCTGATCCCTTTCCATACTAGAGGGATTTTATTTATTTTTTTATTTTCATTGGGTCTCCTTACCCAATTATTCATCTCCTAAATGAATTTAGGCAAAAATTAATGTTCCAATTTATTGAAGAAAAATTTGGAACATTACAATCCTCCCCTCCCAAATGTTGCTTGTCCCCAAGAAACTGCAAGGATAGAATTGAAGAATATCCACTCAAGGCATGGAGTCTGAAATATAATGAGGAACATCTCCCCCATGTGGATCCTCCATCCCCAAGCAATCATCCAAACAAAATGAGCCACCTCCCAACAAGGCAACTCCTGGAAATCTCCTTCCACCTCAAGCTCCGGAAATGAAGGTGGGCTGAAAATATGAACATGGAAAGCATTGTAGCCTACCCCAAGCTGTCATCCTCTCCACTTACGATAAGTTTAGAGTATGTTCTGATCATGGGCTGCAAAATTATTGCCCTCAAATGGAAAAGTGAAGAGAAATCCTCCAAAGAGTTCTCCTCCAACATTGTAGAACAAGCTGGCCCAAAACAATCCATCCATGATGAATAGGACAAATTCATCCTAGAGTATCCCAATGAGAATTTTTCTGCAAGTTATAGATGATGATACATGACACAAATAATGGCTCACAAGGATACAATGCATTTTCATCCACTGCAATCTCTGAAAGTTAAGATTCATCACATCTACTAAAGTATAGTAAATGGTTGAATGTAACAACAATACATGATTAAGAACTTGCCCATGGCTGTACAATGCATGAATATCAATCTCATGGCCCACCTCAAAAGGAAACAAACATGTGGCTGTGGTGGCCATATCTCTTCCCATGCTCCCATTAGAACATGTAGTGCAGAAAATGTGGGAATTCTCCCCACTCAAGGACACATCCATCTCATGTGTCACTCTCATAATCATGCTCCCTTTACAAATATGATCTATATCAGCATATGAAGTCATGATTAGCAATAAAATGAAGAAAATTTTGAAGGTTTCAAGTGATGCAAGAAGGTACCAATAGCTTCCCAAACAGGTACAACACAGTTTTACAAGTTGTTGCTTGAGGAAAGTATAAGGCAAAATGTTTCTTTCTACATTGTTAATCATGCATGCCTTCATATGATACATGTTATAGTGAAACAAATGAACATACATGTGATGATAAAACATTTTCCCAAGCCCACAAAAGAGATGTTTGCCTCCATCATGTAGGTTGGCCCAATGAAACTCATGGAGCAATGTGACAAGCTTGCCCTCTTGTGAATCAATGCACTGCAGAAGAATGGTAAGAGTGTGAAAATCAATGAATGTATAAACAAACTCCTCACCATATGCTGAAATTAAGATGGTACATGAGTCCATAAATGAGTCCTCCATATTTTTTTGGCATTCTATGAAGAAGAATGAACCATGTGCTGCAAGAAGATAATCCTCCTCATGCTTGGAACCCCAAGTCAAGAAGAATATGCCATAGTGGTAGATGTATCTATCATCATTACCTCCTCTTTGTTCATCAAGTGCAACAAATATGAAATTATCCTGGGACCTGTGGGTTATGGATCCACCACACTTCCATTGGGCACATTTCATCCATAAGTCTCTGCTCCCAATTGACAGCGCTGTGAGCTCATGAAAATAAGCTCCTGTCAATACAAGGCTCTGTTCTTTGACATGCTCCTTGTCAAAGACTCCTCCAATAGTGCTGAGAAAAATATGGAATACTCCCCAAGGTGGAAGAGCTTCCAAAACATCAAGGACCAAGGAGATAATTCCATCTCCTCCTCCTGCAACATCATGCAAAGTGTGAGAGAAAATATTCTCTTGCTCTCCCAGAAACAAGCAAAGCAACAAGACATTTTGCTGCCTCCCCATACCTCCATCATACAAATCATGTGATGAAGACATAATGAATGATATGAGTATCATATCAACAACATGCATCCATACTCTATGTTTCTCAATGATGCAAGTATCCATCCTCTTACTCTTAGGAAGAGTGTTTTCCAAGTGATGGCCAAACTCTTTCAAGAGTAACCAGCGCAACCAAGCCTCCAGCTGCTCGGTATCATAAATCTGCAAGTAGCCTCCCAGCTCCTTGCTCATCAACCAAATCCACTCAATCACTTGTGGATGCCTCCTTTTTCTCCTCATCTTGGTACTCCTCCCATGAGGGCTACCATCCTCCCAAATCAAATTCCTGTCTTTGCACTTCATGGGATTTTTAAATGCAAGCTTCTCAAGGATCAATGAGACCCTATCAAGACCCAAATAGGTGGTAGGAAAAAACCTCCCATCAGGATGTGTATGGCTCAAGGAATGTCCGACACAATCATGAGAGATTTTATCCATCCTAAGATGTCCTCCATCTTCTATCTGTCTTGTGAGAAAGGAGGAAAATCTTTGCACTCCATGGTGTGTTGAAGTGCACCTCTGATGATATCTCTCCTTGAGACCTCCCTTTTATCAATAGTCTTCCAAAACCAATGAGGTCATGGATCTGAAAGTAGAAGTTCCTCTTTGAGCTGAGAGGAGCTCATTGATAAAGTGTCATCTTGAATGGAGAAAGGGTTTCTTACTCCAAGATGTCTACCATCAATCTTCAAGGCTTCAAACCCCAACCTCCAATGTGATGTACAATCCAACAATGGCTCATGATAATGATGGTTTGATTCCTTCTTGAGTGTTTCCATGTTTCACTGTGCAATGCAACCAAGCTGCTCTATGGTAGCAATGTGATTTGACCCTTGGTCATGCAAAAGTAAATCTCCACATTGATCAAAATAAGTTGATGTAACAATGGAATGTGGAAATATTTTCATACCTTGATGTGCATTTGGAACTTCTTGTAGGGCTACAAGAGTTCATCCCTCAAAAGTGTTGGCTTCCCCAACTGTTGATGCATGTAGCTGCTCCTCCATGAGTGTGACAGCGTTATCACAAGGCTCCTCAAGTGGTGATGTGACCTTTTCTCTCTTTGCCCCTTCATCATCAAAGGTTTTTATCAACCCTTGGATGAACTTTGCAAAAGGTTTCACCCCTTAATGGCTCAAGTGGCTGCTCCACCAATCATAGGCTTCACCCTCCAAGTGTAGCGCTGAGATTTCAACAGCTTATTTCTCTACTACAGGATGTAGAAAGAAAAATGCTACCAACTCTTTCACCCAATTTTTTGCATTAGATGACCCATCAAAGGTAGACAACTGAAATCTATTGCCTTTGATTTCTTTTCTGCTACATGGTCTCTTCTCTTCCTTCAGCTGGATGAAATGAGGAAAATATAGAGTCCCCTTGAAGGGTCTAGGTTGAGATCTATACTCAACAAGGTAATCACTCAGAATTTGGTGATCCAAGTGTCTTCCATGCTCAATGTTTTCCTCTTGATGATAATAGGAAGTGCATGGTACTTCCTCTTCTTCTTCTTTAATATTCTTGACCTCCTTGGAGAGGTCTCCTCTGGATCTGAACATAGATGATAATAAACTCATCTTCTTCAACATTCTGATCTTCTTGGGCTTAGACTCACAGGCTGAGCCAAGAAAGTTGCTCTGATACCACCGTAATGTTCCTTTTTTAGAAATATCACAAGTCTATTCCAAAGATAGACTGTGGGGGAATTTTCTGGATATGTCACCTTTGAACAAAGGATGAGATCCAGAGGCAACATGTCCCTTCACAGACTCTGTCTATAGATATGTGAGAATTCCTTCAACAGGAATTTCCCAAAGAATGGGGCTGCAACAAATGTATGAACATACAACAGATCAAAAATGTTATTTTAATAGTTTTGAGACAATAAGATATGTATATCCAATGAATGATGTTATAGCAGCAAAATGAGTACAAGTTCTTGAGGAAACATCAACTCAAGAAAGGAAATGCAAGCCTCGATAATACATGTACAAGGAAATGAAAGAACACTTCTACTTCTGCATAAACCCAGGCTATGAGGACGCAATCTATGATAGAATAATATTGAAAAATGATGTCAATACATGAATATGGAAATATATGGCTCAAATACAATAGGGGAGCAAAGCTTTAACCCTTAGAAGTGAAAATACATCAATCCTCCAAAGGATTGGATGAAATATACAAAATGGAAAAAATGTCGGAGTTGTTGGGAAGCTGCTGCAACTCAAATATGGAACTCAATGAAAAAAGCTGAAGATAATGAATAATATGAATTAAACCCTCTCCAATGGATCTCCAAATTGGAAGGCTGATCCTTGCACTTGAGATCTCACCCTCCAATCAATCTGCAAAACCCCGCAGCAAATGCACTATGAAAATAATGTAGTTACTGGAGCTAACTGCACAATAGGGGCAAGAATATGAGTTGGCCTGATGCCAAGATCTAAAAATAAGCTCCAAATCTTCCAAAATGATCCTCCAAAGGCAATAAAGACTCTCCCTCTGAAAAGCAAGCAATGGAAGAGGTGTTGTGGAGTCTCCACTGTAACACCCTACAACACAGTATTATGCTACTGCAACAATAACGCTGTCCTGGAGGAGGATGCTTTGGACTTTAGCCAAGAGATGTGGAGAATGAAGAACCAACCTTCAAGAGGCCTCTCAAGAAGGTGAGGAAATCCTAAACATGAGTTTCCCAGCAACTCTTGCTAAACAACAAAGAATGCTCAATGTCTGAATAGACATGAAATCATAAACATATGCATGAATAGCAATGGCTCTCCTCTTCTCCATATATAGCAAGTGAAGGCTTTCCATGGGCCCTACTTCGAATTAGGGTTCTTACTCTAGAAGCTTCCCTCCTCTATCTCTGCGTTGTCCCATGTAGTGCTTTCCACCTCATACCCTGCGTTGGTTGACTTGGTCAACCCTCTTTGCAAATATCTCCTTTCACACATGAGGGTGTGAAATCTAGTTCCATGGCTGATCCCTTTCCATACTAGAGGGATTTAATTTATGTTTTTATTGTAATTGGGTCTCCTTACCCAATTATTCATCTTCTAAATGAATTTAGGCATAAATTAATGTTCCAATTTATTGAAGAAAAATTTGGAACATTACACAAAGTCTCCCTCTCTCTACTATGGTGGACTAGATTTTTTGGATGAACAACAACTGAGTCCCCTCTATCTCTTCTCCAGATCACACATTGCTGGTATTGCTTGGGGAAATTATGGCCAACATAACAATGTTATCTTCTATTTTTCATCTCTTGGTGGCCTTTTATACGAGAATTAAAATCGTCCTTCCCTCTCTTGGTACATTGTGGATGGTGACCCAAGAGAGGAGGGTGATTCCATTGTGTGCTCCTTTGAGGTCCTAAGGAAGCTTGGGAGGCTATCGTTAGGTCACCTCAAGTGTGGAATCAATGTCCTAGAGTGTGCCTTGTGGTCCTGGAAAGTGACTCCTGCCACTCTGAGGACCGTGTGGCTTTTTGAGGAAAATCCATGCAAAGGCACACTTATCGCAGATTTTTGTGTGCAAAGGCGCATTTGACTAGTTCTTTCTATGCACAATTTGATTTTTCCTTTCAAACATTACATATTTTTTAAATACTTCAGATTCTCTAATGTCTCTCAACCCTATAAATCCTTCTTCCTAACATTAAATAATGTCATCTTTTCTTTTCCTATTTTCCTGTGATAATAGTGGCCTCAAAACCACCCCAAAATTTTGGGACCTGAAAATCCATAGAAATATGACCATGAAAATAGAGAACCATTGATTTAGTGGAAGAGGTGGGTGGCCATCAATATCCAATCGAATCATACCTTCACCCTTAGGAACTAATGGTATGCATTGCATTGATTTCCCTCATCATATGGGGGATATTTTGCTGAATTTGACTCCTGGTGAGCCACTTTCCTTGGTGAAGAAGATACCCTTCCTTGATAACCTGCTAGAGTTATATATTTTGTTTGTAGGTTTCCTTCATCTTAGTTTCCATGATCTAATATTTTTTAGCCTATTTAATTGATTCGTGAATGATTATGTTGGGGCCAATTACTCAATTTCCTTAAAGGTGTCCAACAAAGGTAGAAAATATGGTTGAAGCAACTTCCCATTAAATACTAGGTGTATGCCATGGAAAGGGGGAATACTCATTTTAAAATAATTTTGACCCATATCCTTTGTGATTTTTTAAGGCCCATCTAGGAGTGGTTTGATATTCCTTTAGGGGAATGTGAGTCACTCTTTCTATAAATGCAATCACACCTTATCACCAACCTCAAACTTGTGTGGAAGCCAACACTGGTCATGTCATTACTTGTAATTGAATTGGCTTTTTGTAGGATATCATGAATATGTTTTTGGAGGTGTTGTGATCCAATCCACAACTTTCCATGCTCTATATACCTCATATTGAACAAGGGAGGAATTTTTTGGTGATAATGTAATGGGAAACATTACATAAATTAGGGCCAATGGTTGGAACCTCAAGCACACTTGAAAAATACTATGGCCAATATAGTAGTGGAGGGTTTTGTTATAGTTATGTTGAACATATGGAAGGATTTCATTCCATGTACATGGATGCTTGGAGTTTTACATGTACAAGATATGCATAATCATCCCTGTTGGAGTGTGTTTGGTGCACGTATGTACGAAATCACACCAACTTAAGGGGTGTGGTCTACCCACTTAAGTTATTGGTAACAAGCAGAAAAAGAAGTGGAGTCAAGCAAGTTAGTGGAACAAGCTAGAATCATAAGCATACTATATAGATAAATATCTTGCACATATAAACTAAAAATAAACTAAAAACTAAAACAATAAACATGAGCTCTAAAAAGAGTCAAACGACAACAATAATATGAACAGTGGCTTTAGGCCCCTCTTATTGAGTGCTGGTAGTAATAAGAGTGAAACTTTACCCTCTTGCCAAAGGGCCCCTAGAACATGAGTTCTAAGTCCCAATGCAAGGATGTTTTTATCCCAAGCTTTCCTTGGTGCAGTCTCCCTCTCTCTCTACTATATTGGACTGAACTTGTTGGATGGCCAATAATTGAGTCCCCTCTATCTTCAGCTCTGGTTCACACACTGCTAGTATTTCATGGGAAATTTTGGCCAGCATAACAATGTGTTCACCAATTCTTCATCTCATGGTGGCCTTATATAGGATATTTCAAATCCTCCCTTCCCTCTCTTGGTACATTGTGGATGGTTACCCAAGAGAGGGGTATGATTCCTTTGTGCGCACCAAATATTTGATTGTGTTCTCACTTGGTGTCTAAGGAGGCGTTGGTGGTTGTCCTTAGCTAGCTTCAAGTGAGGAATCACTTGTCATTTTCTTTGTGTGCTCCTTTAAAGTGACATTTTTCCATTCTTAGGATTGCGTGCATTTTCGTCAATAAGGCGCGTAAAGGCGCTGTTCACGAAGGATTATGCACGCAAAGAGAATTTAGGGCTTGTTCAAATTTGATTTTACTCATACCTTAGAGATTTTTAAATACTTTCTAGATTTTATAATGTCTTCCAGCCCTGTAAACCTTTCTGCTTGACATTAAATAATGTCTTCTTATGCTATATGATTTTCCAGTGTTAACAGTTGCCCCCTAATGTGTGAGGTCTAGGAAGAACTGTATAACCAAAATACATTATAGTTTCTTTTTTGTATATCGTGCATAGAGAGAGAGAGACCTATGTGAAGCTTGGAATTGAAAACACCCTGCACCGGTTCCAAGAATTACCATGTCCTAAGGGACCCCTGTAAGAAAATATAATACAATACATATAAAAATTTTCTACGAGGTGGGCATGTCCCATGCTTGTGATGTTGTGCTTAGTTAAACAAATATATTTTGATAAATATATGTTCTGTCGATATCACTGATGTGGTAGTGATCTGATGGTTGCTGACGATGACTGTTGACGCCCTCAAGGGCGTTTTTTTCTTTGAAAATAGGTGGAATATGGTACCCATATACGTAAACTCAATACGGCATATAGCTGCACATTGTACACATAGGTGTTGGATGGGACCTTCCCGTGTAAGCATTGTTGAAAGAGACGCTTATGGAGGCATGGGTCTTCAATGAATTTGATCAAATTGCAATGGTTGTAAGGTACGATACCATCTTGACATGAAATATTTTTTGGTAGTCGAATGTTAGGAGGATCAATGACATCTATGGGAAATAATGTCTTCCATAGTGCCACCTGAGGATGTCGCTTTTATGGAGAGGGGTAATGTAATATTCCCAATTAGCCCAAGCTAATGGGAATATTCAATTTTTCTTTGTCTTACTTTTATTTTAATGTTGATGAATAAAATGTGAAGGAGGACATGTAAAACTCCTAAAAACATCAAAATAAATCAATGCCTATGTAAACAGAGACATATCCGGGCAATTTAAATAAACTCTTGCAAGTGTGAATGGGTTTAAACCATGAGATTGGGTGAAATTTGACAAAGTCAACAACGCAGTCTAGATGCAATGAACCTCATGGATAGACAACGCAGTTTTAGATGGAGGCTCCACATGTGAAAGGAGTTAACTCATTGAGGTGGTTTAGGGTTTGGAAAGGCTTTCATCTTATAAAAGAAGGAGGAGGACAACAGGAAAGGGTTTTTGATGTTATTATTTTTAGAAGGTATTGTCTCCTTAGACATCCTTTGTTGGGGTTTCCTATTTAGGAACACCCACCTCCTTCCTTGAGAAGCTCTTGGAGGAGTCTTATTTATCTATTCCACTATGCGGCATTTTTCCAAGACACATCTTGCATCTACAACGTAGTTCTGCTTAGGATTGGGTTGTCCATGTGAGCTGCGGCAAGTGGAACTCTAGATCTGCAAAGATCTAGCTTGTATTGGGGCCTCTTCTCAGTGAGTGTATCTTTTAACCTCCTGGAAGAGTGCATCCACAGTTTGAGCTTCAGATCTATACATTGGCAGTAGGCCAAAGCATTTCCAGGGTCTACAACACAGTCCCTCTTCCATGATTGCGTTATTTGCAAAAGCATAGTTGTAGGGTGTCTTGGCATTATTTTAGAGGTGGAAGATCTCTGGTGATTGGATCCTTCCTTTCACTGTGGTGATCCATGGATTGGAAAACCAATCCATGTTAGTTCAGATCTGATATTTTGTATATGTTATGATTCATAATTTTCTGAATACTTCTGCAGATCTGTGACTTGGATCTCAGATCTACTCACCATTGTTCATGATTTTCTGAGATCCCCAAGGGGAATGTATAGAGGAGCCTATCTTGTACACATATCTGAAATAGATCTATCATTTTATGTACATATCTGCTCTATATCTGAGTTTTAATCTAATACATGCTTCAGCAATGAAAATAACATTGTTAAGCTCATTCTTTCATTTATCGTTGTTGTAGCAGCTCATTTTTAGGCTTTTGTCTTGTATATTCATTCTATTTCTGTTATACATTGTATAAGCTGCATTGTAAATCCATTTTGATGTTGTATAGATGAAAGATGAACCTCCATGTGGTCTCATGATTGTAAATTGATAAAATTCATTGTTTCTGAAGCAGTCTCTTGCATATAGCTGCAGCCCCTCTCTTTGGGTGAATTTCAGCTAGACTAGTTTGTGGGAGATCTGTTTAACCCACCTAGTTTGATTTGTTTTTTCTCTCCTTTTGGATTTAGATATTAGATGAGCTGATATAAAGGATCCAGGAGCTTCAAACTCATTTCTATGCACATAATTCTCATAAGTGTGTTATTTTAGCAGGCTTGCTAAGCTGTCCCAATTTTGGAATATTATAGTGGTATCAGAGCTCCTTTCTTGGCACGGCCTGTGCATTATTTGAGCCAATATGTCTTCAGAGGGAGGAGAACCTCTCACTGACAGAGAGCAGAGGTATCATGAAAGAAGACAGAAGAAAAATTATTACACCATAGAAACCCCTGTGTATGGAAGAATAGAAGGAGTAGAGTTCTCTAATATTCTTTCTCAAGCTTTGCATGAGCTGGAGGAAGAAATCAAGGGAGGGAGGAATGGAAGATCAAAAAATCCCTTGAGGAGGTTTGCACATGAGGAAATCCCCACTACTTCATATGATGTGTGTGAGCATTTAGCCACACAATCTGTTCCACAACATGGTAGCATGTCTTCTTTCTTGTCAAAGGAAGGAGGAAGAGGAGAAACACCGAAGGAGGGATCTCTTGGTGAATGTATCCAATAATATGAATCTCAATCAGAGATATTCAAAGAGCATATTAGTTTCCCAGAGTTCTGTCAACTCAAAGAAGAAATATCCCGCAACTACAGTAGGAGAAAAGGGTGCATGCAACACACTTTGGGTAGAATCTCTCTACCTACATTTGATGGATCACTATTACACAACAATTTGTCACTGTTCTTGCAATCCCCCGTTCCGCACATTTGTGAGCTTATTCCATGACCTGTGAGCAGTGACATGACCTGAAACCACTTTCATGGCATCCCCCTGAACAAGGACATTCATTCCCCTGAAGACAATTCCTTGTGAAAAACCCTAAAAATAGTCTTTTCAGCATTAGCGCGACTAGTCAGTGTTATACCCGCGCCAATGGGGGAAATCCTCCAAAGAGGGCGCGCCAGCTGGTGCACTGTCTCAGTGTTGTACCCGCACCAGGCTTATTAATGAGTTTTTTTTAAAAATAAATGGCGGAAGGTTGACTCCAACCAATTCCTAAACTGGTCTCTAAATTGAGTTGGGAGGTTTGGCTCTGGATCTCCATGTAGAGGAAGTGGTTTTCCACCTCTCATGGAAGCTTCCTTGAGGATAGGGCAAATCCCATGATTGTAGGGATCCCAACTCCCCTTCCACCATCTATATAAGCTTGCCATTTTCCTTGGCAAGCTAGTCTCCAAGGGCCTTCATAGCCTAAAGAATGCTGCAAGAGCCTTGATAGTCCTCATAGAGCCAAATCAGTAGCAAGGAGATTATTGTCAAGACAACCGAAGAGAGAGGCTTGTCCCATTCCTGACGAGCTTTACCGAGACGTATTCTGTTGTCGACCCGCCGAAGGAATATTCAGTGTCAAAGCCAGGTTGTATCTTTCTTTGTATTAATTAATGATAAGCGACTTTGGTTATGGTTCCACTCGTATTGTTCATTGTGTTCATGAGTTGTGTCTTCCCTGACTGATACATAATTGCATATATTGGGTTTACACTTGTGTGTTCGTTATGTTTCTTGTGTGTGCAGGTGTTTGATCGTGACAAGTGGAAGAATTGTGATCTACTGGAGCAAGGAAATGGGAGCATTATCTTCTCTATGAACAACGACGTTGGACTTAAGGTAGGCCTTCTTCGCAATTTGGTCTATTTCAATTAGGAATTTCTGCCTTAGCGTGATACGATTGTTGCTAGACCCGATCTGGGCTAGTAGGGATCGCCTCTATCTACAGAGGGGATTTACCTCTACAACAAATTGGCAACTCCACTGGGGAATGTTGATTTGGAGTATTGTCTTGTCTTTTCGGTCGATTCTTGACTTTTCTTGCTTGATCAGCTCTTTCGGTTGGATCTTTCTGTGTGTTTGGCTTTTGTGTAGCTTTACCATCACTAGTCTGTTCCTTGGATTTCTCTTTTTCATTTTTCCTTTGTAAATTTGACTGGCACGCTTATTAGCCTGACAGTCACACCCATTGGCACATGTTTCCAGTGTACTTCCCGCACCAATCCTGTTCTGGCGCTAGATTCTGCTTGACAATCGCGCCAATCCTGTAAGGTGCTAGGGTTTACTATGTTTTGAGCTTTATGAGCTTGATCTGTGTGTTTGGTTTCATTTTTACGACTACTTGAGTGTTCTGGATCCTTTTTTGACCGACTGTGACCTTCATCCTTTGGTTGTTTACCCATTTCTATCGATTTTACATTCTAGCCCTAGGGCATCTAGGTGCTATGGTGTGTTGAGCCTCCCGTGGGAGTTTTTGGTTTCTATATATTCAGTCAACCTTGTGATTGCTTCTCTTCATTCGTTTGGTGGTTTTCTATCATTTCGTTGTGCTATTTGAGTGATTGGTTTCTTCCTCATTCGAATTCCACTTTGTCTCATTTTGGGCCTAGATTACATGGTTCAACTGAGTCTTTGGGATTCTCTTGATTTTGAGGGATTGTTTTGTCAATTTGAGCTTTGATTGTGTGCTTGCATTGAGTGAAATTTTATTGTTTTTACTCCTTTTCTATCGCTTCTCAAATTGCTTGTTTCATTAGTTTTCATTTTGTCTAGTGCACTTTTCTCTTAAACATTGAAAATACAAAAAAAAATCTATTTTCCTTTTGATTAGTTAGTGTGAATTAAATCTTTTCTGTGTTATTGGTGATTAGTAACTTTGAAAGAAAAGCTTTTAGTTTCCTTTAGCTGCATTAGAGACATTACTGGTTGTTGTCTGATCATTTTGTTATTGTGTGAAATGCTCTTAACTCTCTCGTAATTATCTTTCATCGAATGAAATGGTATTCTGTGGCATGTGGTGTGCATTTAGGATATTTTGAGACATAACACTCGCTAGGGCCTGAAAACTGAAACATAATTGAAGATAAACATTAAAATTTATTCAATTTACACTAAGGCAACATTGGAACATTAACGAAATATTTAGAGGTCTACGCTAGAGACGTGCTCCAGCGTCTTTAAACCTAGTAGCTTTCATTCGCCTCTTGGCTTTAGACAACACTAGTACGGACTTGTGCTCCCCGTACCGTCGCGTATATAAAGGGAGACCCCACTAGGTTGCCATCCTTTATCCATAGGGAGCCAAGTCTGCCGCCCTATACTTGTGATACACCGGACACAACATTCGAGGAGATTGCCTGCACATGCGTTAAGTCCTTGGTTGATTTCTATTTCATTTTGAAACCAAGGTGTATATTGCAGTTCACGGTTATTTGGTACACCCTTTGCCTAGAATCCCTGAGCAGTCATTTTGATCTTATCTGACTCCTTAAATTTGAAAACATCACCAAGTGCTTGTCATTTCACGCTTGCTTCAAAACTGAAAGAGATAGAGTCATCTTTCATCCGTTTCTCGACTCTTAAAACATGAAACGGTGAAGTTTCTAAGTTTCAATTTCGTAAAATATATCGCCCAAAATCACACACCCTTTTAGATCTTGCTTGTTGGTCGCTTGATTGTGCGCCTTTATTTTTTCAGCCCGTGTGTTATGTTTGATCTTTTCCTTTCATCATTATTGTCACAGTGGTGGAACCCTTAGTTTCGTCTACTGGTAGTCCATATACGGAAAATTCATCAGAGGTCTCGCAATCCTCTGCTGAACATCAGCAGCCCATTGTTTGCGAGTTTCTCGACGGGGGACCGGTTCTGTCTGAGCTTCCCTTTGGAGGACCAGTTGAGTTCAATTGGCCCTTATCCGACCCTTGGTCTAGATTTGGAGTAGGGGAACATTTCCCTCCTCTTACATCGGGTTCGCTTTTTCTAGCTGCTGTTATTCCTCCTAGTCCTCGCCGTCTATTACGAGATCTAGCGACAGGTTCAGATATGGGCTCATCCAGCCATTCTCCTGGCAAGGAAATCCCCACGTCTGGTGAAGATTACTAGTTGTTCCCAGAAGACAACCCCGAGTTATCTGTCATGTCTTTGCCTGGTCCCTCACTTCCAGCGGGATATAGATATTTGAGTCAGATCATGATCGTCATTGCCTCTATGGGGATATCAACTCCCTATACGAGGTCGTTTATTACTTCATTGGGGATGTATCCAAGGACACCCATCACATCATCCCCTCAGGTCACTTCAGTTCCTGTCAAGCCCACCGTTTTTGTGGCTGCATCTACTCCCGCTGTTACCACTCAGTCCGTAAGGACCACATCGCTTCCCGAAGACATCTATATAGTGTCTTCTATGTCGGAGAACATCTCTCCTGAGGAGTATCAATTGTCCTTACAACAATCGAACCCCGAGGTCGGACAATCCTCTTAAGATCCCAACCGCCCATATTTTTCGCATTATGCATAGGACGGTACACCCGTTTATGTTTTTCCATACTAGTACGATGAGTACAGGAATCCTTTACGTTTACCCACTCCAGAGGCTCACCTTCATGCTCAGGGTTTTCTATCTAACCAGGCTAGGCAATCTTATAATCTGCAAGGACAACCTTTTCAAGGCCAACCTTCGGGCCAGCCTAGCTATCCTTATGACCTGCAAGGACAGCCATTACAGGGCCACCCTTTGGGCCAACAGGGGCCATTATACGGTCCGCAAGGATAGTATTACAACCCTTCAGGTCAACCTATGTAGCCTCTCTCTGGAGTCCAACCTGGACAACCTCAAGGACTCACAGCTCAACCGAGGTACCAACCAGGGCTGGTATATGGTCCTGGGGGGGAATTCCAACCTTCCCAACCCATGCAACCTCAGTATCTTATTGGTCCAAATGTTGCACATCAGCCAGGATCATCTTATGGTCCTGCTGCAGGTCAAAATGGTTACCAGCCACCACCTAGCTCGATTCCACCACCAGGCCAACCAGCCCATCTGGCACAACCCAGTGTTCCGCAACAGCCAGCCCAACCTGCACAACCAACACAACCTATTCACCTGGGGCAACCTATTCAACCAGGTCAACCTATCCATCCAGGTCAGCCTGTCCAACCAGGCCAGCCTGCACATCCTGTCAACCCTGCTCAATAGACGATTTACTCGATGCCACAACCAAATCAACCGGTGCACCCTAATTATCAGGCTCAGCAGGGTCCCACCTACTAGCAGCCTGCTCAACCCCAAGGCGGTTACTATTCTCAAGGTCCATCTCGACCGACTTATAACCCGCCCCAAGGTTCCCATTATTACACTCAACAACCCGGCTACACCTATACTCAGCAGCCAAATCCACAGACTGCTCAAACGGGGCCCACTTATAATCAAGGTCCATACTCTGGTTATCAACTTCCGTACACTGGTTACCAGCAGCCATACTAGACTGGTTATACGCCCTATACCCCCTATGGTCATAATCCTCCGGGACAGAACCCATGGGGGAAAGGATACACTCAAACAACATGGAGTACAGGTATAGGTCCTTATCGAGGGCCTGGCATGTCGTTCAATCTGCAATTTCCGTTCTTGGCTACCTTGGAGTTACCAGACGTTTCTAAATTAACCAATGATCCGATTCTTCACAATCCTTATTGGCCCCCGGTTCCAACCAAGGTACCCGGCGACTGCCCTAAGTTTGAAGGTAAAGCTGGAGAAGACCCCCAAGCTCATGTAATGACCTACCATTTGTGGTGTTCGTCTAATTCTTGGATCGATGATTCAATTCGTCTACGTCTCTTCCAGCGTACTCTTACCGGTGCTGCCACTAAGTGGTATATTGAATTACCTCGTGGCATATTTCAAGATTTCAACATGTTAGCAATGGCTTTTCTGACTCACTTTCAGTTACCAGTTCGCTATGAAGCCAGGATGCATCTCTTGACTTCGTTGAAGCAGGATAAAGCCACCCACATATCCGATCACATTCATGAGTGGCGACGTCGTCGTAGACTGATAAAGTTTGATATACCTGATCAACTACTAACTCATTGGTTCACCACCTCCTTCGTTAACAAAATCGCTCAAGATATTTCTATGGGGGCATGTGTGACTGAAGAAAAAGCCATCGTGCGTGCCCAGTACCTAGATCTGGTGTACTCTCAGTCCGGCATGCTTTATGATATTTTTACTGATGCTCCATGCCCGGGAACCTCTAAAGCTCCACCTATCCCAGTGGTGGATGGTGTTATTGGTTCCGTGTCTCACAATTCTCGAAAATCTTCAAATAGGAAGCAGAAGTCCAATTCTTCCAATAATTCTGCTCTTCCCGCTCCTCCAAATTCTGGGAAAACTGCGGAGGTCAACGCCGTTCAGGCTAATCCTACGGAAAAGTCCTCCAAAGGAAAGAAGAAGGGCAAAGGAAAATCCAAACCTGATGCCCCTAAACCAGAGTCTTCTAAACCTTGTACTGATGACGGTTCTCAACGTAAACCGAAGTACCCCTGCCTTATTTGTGAAGGAGATCATTATACCAAGGATTTTCCCCGACGATTTGAAATTATTCAACTTCTCAAAGGCTCCAAAGGGACTCCAGAAGTTCTTAAAGAACCATTCCCATCTCAGCAGACCCAAATGGGGGAACATCCTTCGCCATCTGCACCATTTGGGTCCCATGTCTTTATGATGAATGGTGCTGCACCTGTCTCAATTGCGACATGCTCGAAGGATTATGCCGGATTGCATCAGGCAGCTGGGAAGGAAGTTGTGGATGGCCCACCTCCTCCTCCTATCTCTGGTCCTTTGTAAATTGAGAAGCCTACTGCTGAACCTGTTGTGAGGCTGCCCTCTAAAGGTGTTTTGCGAAGATCTTTCTACAATCCAAATGCCCATGCCGCTCAGCACTACAGTATTGTTGAGGATTTGGCACAGGCGCCTTCTGCTATGTCCGCATTGGAAGTCCTTCAAAGTTTCCCTTCGCAACGAAAAGCTCTATTGTCTGCGATCGGTGGAATCGATCCCACTGATTCTAGTATTCTCACATTCGACCTAGAAAACTTTACCCCCCCCCGACTTCCGCATCAAATTTCTCTTGTGATCCAAGTCGGGATCAACGGCCTTAACATCCATAGGGCCATTGTGGATGAAGGTGCTTCTACCTATGTCATGGCATCTACCTGCTGGAAGGCCATTGGCTCTCCAGCTCTTTCATCGTCTCCCAATGCCTTAGAATCATTCAATGGTCGGGAATAAAAACCCCTGGGTGTTCTCGAGAGTTTGCTGATTACATTACAAGGGAAGACAGTCAACGTAGAAGTATAAGTGGTTGACGCCAAGATTAACTACAACCTGCTTCTCGGCCACAGTTGGACTCACGCAATGTTATGCATGCCATCCACCCTCTTTCGACTTCTTAAGTTCCCACATGAGGGAAAAATCGTTACCGTGGATCAGTTGTCCTTCTTCAACTCCACCTCTGAGAACAACGTTCCTTATGTGGATCAGATCCCCAATCCCCTTGACAGTGTAGGACCCGGTCTCTTCAAGGACCCCGTCCTCATGGGTATTTTTCTCGCGCCACCACCACACACCGTTCAAGTTAATATGATCTCTAGGTCTGACGACCCCTGGATCATCCCTTCGCCTGAACAGGTGACTGATTTTGGAGAATCGATGCCCTTAACTCTAGTAGAGATTAATTACTGTGAAATTGTCGCAGCATCCGATCCTCCTCCTCCTCAACATGCTCCTTCAAGCATGGATTTAGATATCTATTCCCAATCCCCCTGGCTCGGCGAGGCCGACTCGGCTGATCCTCTTACAGATATTTTCCCCTCTGACGAAGCCATTTTTGAAACAATGTCTCTTGAGGAGCTGCCTTGGAGCGTTGGACATCATCGTTCCTCCTTTATGCCCAGCCTGGGGGCAATGTCTGATTGTCTAGAGCGTGATGTATCTGGTTATCCCCCTCCAAAGCCTCCTCCGTTGAGCTCACCGAAGCACAGTTCCTCTTCTTGTGCCAAGCTCCTAAAACAATGAAAAAATTTGCTACGAGGACAGTTCTTTTAAGTGTGTCAACCTCGTTAAAATAATGAAACACGAGCCTGTTCAATTCGAGTTTTAGTAGATTTAGTTCAAATTTCTTATGTTTTCAACCTTCACTCCATTTCCTATGGACTGAAGCTTGGGGGGCATGTACCTCGAATTGAGACACCATGTTGGGGGCATGCCCGTTTTCCAAGCATAGTTTGTGTTTTAAGCTTGCATAAAAATAAAACTCATTTCCAAGAACAGTTTGCATGTGTGCTTTTAAGCTTGTATAAAAATAAAATGTGTGATACATTTTGTGAACTTTTTCATTGGGTCATTTATTATGCAACTGATGCATTAAGATAACATTGTATTAGAAATTTGCATAGCTTATAAAAACATCATCACATGTAAAAAGATCCATCCAGAAATAGAAATATAGATATATATGTCGAATAGTTTGCAGTTTGTGTACATCACATAAAGTCAAAAATATACATGTTTGTCTAATAATAGCTGGAGAAAACATGTCTCTCAAAAAATATGCATATGAAATCCCTAAATAGCTAATCAGCATGGTGCTTGTGGTAACACGCCACCGCGCGCACCAATCGCCTCAGCAGTCTGTGGAGGAGACTAGGCACCCCCACAATGTGTCGCTGGTAAGCTAATGGGACATTTGCCAGCCATGCATAGTCCAGGATTCCCCGGGAAATGCCCTCCAGGTTCTGGATCAGCTCGCTCCCTTCGCCACCCTCAGCCTGAGGGTCATGTGCGAGATGGGTCCTCCGTGCAATGGACGACATGCCCGCGGGCCTCTCTGTGCCGACATCTGCATAGACATTAAACTGTTGTTAGAGCGGACATGTACTACCAAAAAAATCATAAATACATAAAAATAAAAAAGAGAATCATACCCATATCCTCATCCCAGTCCTCCTCCTCTAGGAGCGGAAGATCGGGATCTCCAGTGAAATTGGTCCCAGCATAAGGCCAATCCTCAACCATGATCATTTGATGCCGTAACCACCCAAAGAACTCGGGTCTCCAAGACATCTATTGACCCCCTCCTAACCTGGGAATAAGTGCTACCCAGCGAGCCATCCTTGGCTCTCGTGGTACAGGCTCGGCAACTATTGCCCCTTGGCCCTGAAAAATGGGTAGTCGTTCCAGGATGAACGACACCAAAATGGAACCGTATCCAAACTATTTCAGTTTGTCTTTCTTACATTTTTTGAGCTACCTTTTAATATTGGTTTTCACTGCGGTGGTCCAATCAAACAATGTAGGATTCATGCACTCGGAGGCTAATAGGAGTTGTGCCTTTGTTGTCTCATGCGGAGCCTGCGATCCTGCAGCCCGCGTAATGGTATGAAGCACTACCCTGAGTGTTAGGTCGCTTACAGTGTGGATGTCCACCTTCCCACTTCCCGATCCTGTTCGTGCCCCTGGGCACACTCTTGCCAATACCATGTCCATTTTCTCTCCGGAAGGTCTGCTGCCCATTATGATGGGCACTAGACCTCTGCGCGACAATCCGGTTATAAAGTAAACATCAGAGACCTCAAGAGTTAATACTTGGTCCCGAAGTTTGAACACTTCTTCGTTTTCATCCCATATGCTGACCAAGTACTGTAATAGCTCAGGTTGAGCTCGTAAACATGGCGTGAGGAAGAATTTCTTGAGACAACAGTCTTGGAGTGCATTCATGCAAGCTTTGTTTTCCATAGCCATTTCATCCTCTTCCCCATGTTCCCTCTCTTTCCATTCAATCACCATTGTGCCTGGATACCTGCACCAACATGGTCAAAATGCCTTGTTAGATCTCTATTACACTTAAAAATCCATATGAATGGCTTACATTTTAGAAATTTAAAGAGGAAAACCGCGTTGCGCCATTGGCACGACTGTTTTCCTAACAATGGCGCGACCCCTTTGTGAGAAAAAGTACATTGGTGTGGGTTCGTGCCCGATACCCGCACCAATGGGTGGAGCCCTAAAATTTCAAAAGGTCTCCTCCAGAGGTTGAATGCACAATGGAAATTCATAAAAATGAATCAAAATAGAGCTTAAGGGAGTAACTCTTACCTGGAACAAACAAGGATCTGAATGGTGTCCTAGATCAGTCACAATCACCGCTGCAAGTTCGCACACAAAAGGACCACTGTTGCTCTCCAAATGAGGTAAAAAGTAAAAATAAATTAGTTTTTACCATTTGTGGCATATTTATAACTCTTGAAGTCAAAATTAGGTTTTAAAAGTCATTTTTCTCAATATTTTAACATATTTTGTCGAAAAATGGATTTTACACTTGCCTTTATGTGCAGCGACAGGTTTTTACGCGACTTGAACGGTGATACGAGTTGTATTTTATACTTTTTCGGAATCGGTAAAAACATGAAAAAGTCATTTTGGATTCGTCTTTCAGCTCTTTTCTGACTCTCTAAACATGAAAATATTGCCGAGTCCCTTGTGGTTTTGATCTCGTTAAAGTGGCCACGAAACGACATCTACCCAGTATATGTTTACCCCTTTTTCGGGCTGGGATAGATTACTTACGAAAAAGGAATACCTTAGCCTATCGTGACTAGGAGGTTTTCTCAGACATAGTTTCCTACCTTTTCGGATCTGAGGATCTATTTATGAAAAGGGACCATTGGAGTTTAATTTTCTGCTATCTTTTCAAACTCTCTAAACATGAAAAGACGCTGAGTTATTCCTTTGTCAGACTCGTTAAACCTTGATGAAATTGGATTCAGTCATAATGACGATATTCGAGTTTCTCCTTCCTAGGGCTTGTTAAATTCACTAGGATGGATTCGTCCGAAGGAAGGATTTATATTACAATAATATGCTATACCCTTCAAGCTTGTCTTCAAAAATAATTGGGGTACTCACCAGAAATGGTGGGGAAAATGGAACCAGTATCATCGTCGTGTCGGCAGTATGTCGCTCTTGAACATGGCACTTGTCTGCATTCGTGTCGGGTTGGGGACATCTCACCTCATTATCTGTTTGCCTCCGTGGGTTTGGGTAATCCCTTTTTGACCTCTCATCTTCTCTTTTCCTCGTCATCATGCCACTGATCTTTTGATGTCAAAATACTGCCAAATCCACTGTTGTGCCGCCGATATGTTCAAGAGAAGTTGACCTCTGCAAAGTTCCAACCTTCCTCTGATTCTCATCAGATCCTGATTCACAAGAAATTATGTTCATCTGTCTCGCATCGATGATGTGGGAAACACTATGGCCTACCTTTGATCAAGGTCACTTCCTGTCGACTTCAGCTCATTATCCGGGAAGATGATCTAGAGACTCCCTTCTGATACCTTGGAGCCTCCATGCCTCAATGGCAGGTTCTTCGCGTTCGACGTGAGGTTTTCATCATTGGCCTCTGATCGAGTGATTCTACGGGTGTTCGATGCCAGCTCACTGATTCACATGCCGTAGATTGTACCTATAGTACCTTGAGGGCCATTGTCATTATTGGTGGTACCTCTCGCGTCTATTAACAACTTTCATTATCGGCTGGTAATCAGACGATGTTCTTGCATGTTCGACTTCAGCTCACTTATTCACATGCTTGAACTTGTACTTTGTTCAGGTCGAGATGGAGCGCAAGACCCTAGATTTTGTCTGTTAGAATCCAGGCTGCGATTATGTGGATTATTATGATTGGTTACATGACTCATTCATTGGATGGCTGTGACCATGCCTGAGTCTATTTATCGATCCTCACTGGATGGCTGCGTCCATACCTTGGATCTGGACTATTGTATACTCTGTTATGCATGGCTGCGCCCATACCACATATATATCATGTATTTGAGATATCAGTTGTACTTCTCTACGCAGGTTTTCTGGTGGCGGTGTTTTTAGTTGGAAACGTTCTCGTAAAGCATTTCACCCCTCTCTCTCTCTCGGGCCTCATGCTTTAGGGGGCATCTGCTACACAGCAATTTTTCACCGTCCCTGAAATCCCCCATCCCGCACATTGGTGGGCTTATTCCATGACCTGTGAGTAGTGACATGACCTAAAACCACTTTCATGGCATCCCCCCGAACAAGGAAATTCATTCCCCTGAAGACAATTCCTTGTGAAAAACCCTAAAAATAGCCTTTTTGGCATTGGCGTGACTAGTCATTGTTATACCCGTGCCAATGGGGGAAATCCTCCAAAGAGGGCACGCCAGCTGGTGCACTGTCTCAGTGTTGTACCTGCGCCAGGCTTATTAAGGAGTGTTTTTTAAAAATAAATGGCAGAATATTGACTCCAACCAATTCCTGAACTGGCCTCTAAATTGATTTGGGAGGTTTGGCTCCAGATCTCCATGTAGAGGAAGTGGTTTTCCACCTCTCATGGAAGCTTCCTTGAGGATAGGGCCAATCCCATGATTGTAGGGATCCCAACTCCCCTTCCACCATCTATACAAGCTTTCCATTTTCCTTTGCAAGCTAGTCTCCAAGAGCCTTCATAGCCTAAAGAATGCTGCAAGAGCCTTGATAGTCCTCATAGAGGAAAATCAGTAGCAAGGAGATTATTTTCAAGACAACCGAAGAGAGAGGCTTGTCCCATTCCCGACGAGCTTTACCGAGAAGTATTCCGCTGTCAACCCGCTGAAGGAAGATTCAGCGTCAGATCCAGGTTGTATCTTTCTTTGTATTAATTAATGATTAGCGACTTTGGTTATGGTTCCACTTGTATTGTTCATTGTGATCATGAGTTGTGTCTTATCTGACTGATACATAATTGCATATATTGGGTTTACGCTTGTGTGTTCGTTATGTTTCTTGTGTGTGCAGGTGTTCGATCACGACAAGTGGGAGAATTGTGATCTGCTGGAGCAAGGAAACGGGAGCGCTATCTTCTCTAGAACAACAACGTTGGACTTAAGGTATGCCTTCTTCACAATTTGGTCTATTGCAATTAGGAGTTTGTGCATTAGCGTGATATGATTGTTGCTAGACCCGATCTGGGCTAGTAGGGATCGCCTCTATCTACAGAGGGGATTTACCTCTACAACAATCACCTAAATACTTAGCCAAGTATTGGGTAAAGAATATTGACACATACTTTTAGTTGCATCAAGTATCAGAGGAAGAAGCCTTGAGAATAGTAGCACTGCATCTTCAAGGGAAGGCTTATGCTTGGTGGCTGTTTGAGTCTTCTTCCTTGGAAGGGAGGAACATCTCTTCTTATGCAAGATTTGCTAGGAGACTAGTGGAAAGATTTGATGAGAGATGTTTTGAGACTTCTTCAGGGGAGCAGATCAAGCCCAAGAAATCTGAATCTTTGCATGAGTTTGAATATTCCATGGAGCCAACTCTATTCCTAAACATTGTTGAAGGGGTTGAATAATTGTTGCACTCTGTATCAGAGGCAAAGGCCCCAATCCAGCAAGATCTCTTTTCCCAAAGAGAAGACTTGAGGATTCTTTCCTCACTAAGAGATCGAGATAGAGGACCTCTTGATGATGGAGCATTCTCCACTGATGAGGAGCAAGTTGAAGGAAAGAAAAGAAGATCCTCTAGCACTGTGCAATTAGGAGGAGGGCTATTTTCATTTGGAGATGGAGATGAAGTAATGGCTTCCACTAGAGGGATTCTTGCACCTTTGAAAAAATTTCTAGGGATTCTTCCATATGAAGGACATGAGCTACATGTGTCTTTACTAAAAGACAATGAGACAGAACAAAGGAGGGGTCACACAGCTGATCCACTATCAAAACATGGGGCGAGGGCTCCAGTCAAAGGCACTCTTATAGCATTAAGAGGGGTCTTCAAGTTTCATGGTACTTCCACACAGTAATCAGAGATGGATTTGCGCAGTGGAAGTAGTCATGATGTGTTCCAACCTATTTTTCACATGGGAATAAGCCTTGAGACATAATTATCTTGTGGTGTACCATCTTGGAAACCACCTGAGTCATATCTAATGAAATATGTTTCATACATTGATGCTCCTTCAGTAGATCCAAGGGAGGGGGGAGCACTAGAATATCATGCCACAACACTGAGATTATGGGGGAGATATAAAGAAAGTGAGAGCATTTTTCCTTTGACTTCACTATCTATCCTCCCTCTCAAATTTCACTGAGGAGATATGCTGCAATAAGAGGAAATAACACCATCATGAAGCATGGGAGGCAATATTTGAATCAGAAGACAAACTTTCTTGAAGAACACCCTTCCCTGCTGGAAGAGAGATGGTGGTCTCACATGCATGCTTTGGCCAAACCAGAGAGGCCTTGGACAGATGATAGCCTTCCATGGAAGACTAACTCCCAAGATATTCCTTCCTCTCTGGAGCATGTTCCTGAGCAAGGAGGGTAGAAAGGAAGGAATAGCAACATTCCATCTCATACCTTTGGCATGCGAGATGTCAAAGAGGAGAAGAATGGGAGGCATGGCCTTCCAACACACACCTTGGACATGGAGGATGGAAAATAGAAGAGAAGAAACATGGCAGCCCCTTCAGTTGGCACATTATCAATGATGTCATTGCTGGGCCCTTTAACTCCCTATTGGAAACCCCAACTGCTGGTGGAATATTCCAAGGATCTCCATACTTGCATGATTCTGGATGACTGGTTGCATGAGGAGAGCTATTCAATATTTGATGGAATCATCTGTAATCATGGTAGAATATTCTTTTCTAGAGCCTTCAAGCTCAAGGGGAAGCTTCTGCAAAGGGCTTATGAAGGGTTCCATCTTGGCCACACTTATTCAATAAAGCTCAACAATATCATATGGTGGAGCCATTATCGGGAGGGATTTGAAAGGGAACTATATTAGCATTATCATAGATGCATGGATTATGTGGAGTTGGAGCAGAAAAATGGCTCTAAGGGAGAATTAAATCAGCCCTCTCTTCCTTCCCTTAAAGGAGAGAGTAGATCTATGCACCACTCCATTGATAGGAGGAGAATTGTTGGTGGAGAGCATGCTCTTAATACATGTATTTTATATTCTGACTTCATGCATTCTTACACCATGTTTTTGCAGGCCATGAATCCAATAAGGAGTGTTATATCTTGTCAATCTCATGGCAAATATGGGGCCACAACAATTGCTGTACTTGGCCACTCCCTTGGTGGTCAAAGGGAGATCTTGTTTCATGATGGGTTCTTTCCTAAGGCACCAAACATATCTCACACATTCAGCTACAATGAGATGGCATGGGCTGCAAGTAAGTGGTGGGAAGACCACTTACCACATCTTGATCTGATGCAGGTAGGAGATGCCCTGCGCTGGTACCATATATGGGATTATGACCCACCTCCTCATGTTCCAATTCCTGTTTATGTATTTGTAGTTTTGCTTCCATACATGGATAATGTACTTGTCTTATTTTTGGGATTGTATGGAGGGAGGATAGGAGGCATGTGTATACCACATGGGATGGAGACTCTCTTTGTGTGCTTTGCTACATATTTAAAGGAGAGCAGGGGTTCAGCCATGTTTTTTTCAGTGGCATTCTTGACACTTTATGGGATGGATCATGAACATCTCATAATGATCTTGGAGAGAAAACTCATGGGAGGATGGATTGGTGAACACTCAGCTTATGCAGAAAGCTGGATCCTTGATGGTGTCACCAATGGGGAAGGAGAAGTGTTACATCACTCACACTATCAGTTTCTTGAGGACAAGCAATATTTTGGAGGGGAGGACTGTAATATTCCCAATTAGCCCAAGCTAATGGGAATATTCAATTTTGCTTTGAATTACTTTTATTTTCATGTTGATGAATAAAATGTGAAGGAGGACATGTAAAAATCCTAAAAACATCAAAATAAATAAATGCCTATGTAAAAAAAGACATATCCGGGCCATGTAAATAAAATCTTGTAGGTGTGAATGGGTTTAAGCCATGAGATTGGGTCAACTTTGACAAAGTCAACAGCACAGTCTAGATGCAATGAACCTCATGGATAGACAACGCAGTTTTAGATGGAGGCTCCACATGTGAAAGGAGTTAACTCATTGAGGTGGTTTATGTTTTGGCAAGGCTTTCATCTTATAAAATAAGGAGGAGGAAAATAGGAAAAGGTTGTTGATGTTATTATTTTCTGAAGGTGTTGTCTGCTTAGACATCCTTTGTTGGGGTTTCCTGTTTAGGAACACCCACCTCCTTCCTTGAGTAGCTCTTGGAGGAGTCTTGTTTTTCTAGTCCACTATCTGGAATTTGGCCAAGCCACATCTTGCATCTACAGCATAGTTCCGCTTAGGATTGTATTTTCCATGTGAGCTGCAGCAAGTGGAACTCTAGATCTACAAAGATCTAGCTTGCATTGGAGCCTCTTCTCAGTGAGTGTGTCTTTTAACCTCCTGGAAGAGTGCATCCACAATTTGAGCTTCAGATCTATACATTGGTAGTAGACCAAATAATTTCCAGGGCCTACAGCGCAGTCCCTCTTCCATGACTGCATTATTTGTAAAAGCAGAGTTGCAGGGTGTCTTGGCATCATTTTAGAGGAGGAAGATCTCTGGTGATTGGATCCTTCCTTTCACTATGGTGATCCATGGATTGGAAAAACAATCCATGTTAGTTAAGATATGATCTAATGTATATGTTATGATTCAAAATTTTCTGAATACTTCTGCAGATCTGTGACTTAGATCTCAGATCTACTCACCGTTGTTCATGATTTGCTGAGATCCCCAAGGGGAATGTATAGAGGAGCCTATCTTGTACACAGATCTGAAATGGATCTATCATTTTATGTATAGATCTGCTCTATATATGATTTGTAATCTACTTCATGCTTCATCAATGAAAATATCGTTGTTAAGCTTATTCTGCCATTTCTTGTTGTTGTAGCAGCTCATTTTGAGGCTTTTTTCTTGTATATTCATTCTATTTATGTTATACACTGTATAAGCTGCATTGTAAATCAATTTTACTTTTGTATAGCTGAAATATGAACCTCCATGTGGTCTCATGCTTATAAATTGATAAACTGCATTGTTTCTGAAGCAGTCTCTTGCATATAGCTGCAGCCCCTCTCTTTGGGTGAATTTCAGCTAGACTAGTTTGTGGGAGATCTGTTTAACCCACCTAGTCTGATTTGTTTTTGCTCTCCTTTTGGATTTAGATCTTAGATGAGCTGATATAAGGGATCCAGGAGCTAAAAACTCATTTCTATGCACATAATTATCAGAAGTGTGTTATTTCAGCAGGCTTGCTGAGCTGTCTCAATTTTGGAATATTACTAGTAATCCAAAGTACCACTTCCTTTTTGGAGAAAAAGTGTCGAAGTCGACAAAAAGGAAACCTAAAATAGCCGAGGGGTCACCGACAGGAGGGGTCAGGGACCTGGATGTGATGGGTTTAACATAGGCATGTTGGAAAGGGGGGACTAAAAACTGATGATGGGGATTCAATGGCCCAAGGTCGACGTATACTAAGAAGCTTGGTGGCAATCATAGTTATTTCTGATGGGGAAATCCCTGGAGTCGGTAGGACTTCTAGGGCAGGTATAAACTAGCTATGAATGTCATGGTGGCTTGTGCATGGGGGTGTAATACTCCAACCAAGGGTGTTCAGGGACTTCTTCCATGGGAGAAAAATATGGATGGAGGGTGAAGGATGTAGTGCACCGTTCGGGGTGTTTGTACACTTACCAAAAGAGTAAAATAATGGGGTTTGGTTTGTACAAAACATAGAGAAATGTACCCTGAATCATGAAAGTGTTCGCTCACTAATGTTGTGAGGAAGGTGTTTTGCTGAGGATGGGGGTCCCATTGGTTGGTATCATGTGCGGGGGTTGATGAAGCGGATGAGAAAGTATCGCAAATGGGATTATGTTGGTGGAGGTATGGTGGGCCAAATGCGAGGCATGGTAATGTGCTTTTGATCTTCTTATAAAACCTATTCATCTGGGAAGGGGGTTTTATCTTGTATGGTAAAATTTTCCTTATGCATGATGAATGGATGGGCATGAGGTGCTTCACTAACTAAAGTGGTATGGCCATGGTGTCACTTTTGCTGTGATATATTTTCTACTGTGGATGACGAGCAACATGGAAGGGAGGCTCTATTGACCAATGAGGATGTTTATCATGTGAAAGTTGAGGTGATGATAAACAGGGTCGGATGTGAGGACCCTATGGTTGATTTCTAATGGAGAAATGATGTCAGGATATGTAGAGATGACTGGGACTCTATCATGCTAGAGGTAGAATGATACCTGCTCTCGAACTTTCTGTTACACCATTTTTTGGTCATCTAATCATTATATGGACCCAAGTACACCATGTAAGACCAATTTTACCCTAAGTAAAATTGCCTTCACTATGTAAAATAACTTAATAAACCACATTTATTAGGTTGTTTATGGTCTAAACAGGAAACCCCAAAAGGAAATATTAAACAAACCTATATTTGTTTGATTTTCCTCATGGAATAATTAATTAAACCATATTTTAATTATTATTCCTAGTCATGTTTAACCCAAAACAAAGAAATTAATTAGATAAACCTTTATTTATCTTATTATTTTCTAGGAATAATTATTTAAATCTTGTTTAGATAATATTCCTTGCTAAATATGACCAAATCACCCACAAATAATTAAATAAATCATTCAACCACTTCCTTAAAAAGATAAATAAATCATTTATTTATTTATTATTAACAAATAAAGGGATTTGACCCAAGTCAAATACTTTTTCCCTCCAACAAATATAATAAAATATTCCATAAAAGGTGGATCTAGATTTCGTTAACATTATTTTAATCATGCACCAAGATCTAGAATGACCCAATATTTTGTTATAAATAGGAGGGTTTTCCCTACCATTCTTCACCTTTTGTTGCCTATTAGATCACGCTGGATCTAAACTCTTGGTCTGACTTTGAGCCATTATCATTGTCATATTTTCCATTATTTGCTATGTGAGCTCCCTTTGGGTTCTATCTTTGTCTGGGTTTTCTACACCAACAGGAGAGAGAAATGCTAGATCTGAAGTGCTGAGGACTTCCAAGAACCCTTCCCGTTGAGGAGAATTGGAAACATCTTCTTGTTTTCTCCCCAGGTGCCCTTAATACAAAAAATTATTTCAAAAATTTTTATTGTCTTGTCTATTGGCTATATGGAGCAAACCCTTCTTTTTACTGCTTAATGTCTTTCTATGTATAGATCTGGTTTTTTGCAGCTCTTGTCTTGATCAACTAACTGCAGATCTGAAGATATTGGCAGCCACATTTGATGTTAGGGCTATTAGTTATGCGTAGCTAAAGTGGTCTTTTTTCGTACACTTCGACAAAGGATTCATACTAACACTTTCAGTAGATAGCGTTGTGGATGGTTTGTGAGCATTTCCTGCAAAAAAAACTACCTCAAGTGAAGCATCTTCTTTATCAAATATTATTGAATTTCATGAGCTTTTTAAAAAAAGAAGATGTGAGAGGGCATACCTGCCGGCGCTGAAAAAATATTTTTTTGGGAGTGTGATTGTGTGGCATCACCTCTATTAATCATGGAGTGTTGGTTGCAATGCAAATTATAGTTAGGATAATGGACCTTCTGATCTCTCGTTATGGTCCTCCCAAGTTTTTGAAAAGGGTGATATATAGGTGAATATGGCCCTAATTCAATTCATTTGTACTTGCTGAGTTTTTTAGAGGTCAAAGGATTTTATGTAGCATTTATTGTCATTGTGGTCAACCTGAGCACCAGGGATTAGTAAGATCATGCCTAGGTAACCTCCATGACTTCTTGCACTTTAATTTTTTTAGCTTGATGGTGTTGGCATCCGTACAAGATGGGTTTGTACGAATTATGGGTGAATTTTTCCCTAGATTGTGCAGGAGATCGGGGCAAAGGTGCGCTCTCCTTGTGCGCATTTTCAGGGGATAAGAATGCTAAAGAGCTCTATTCCCCTTTTTGGGCACACCTTAAGTGCGCTTGTGAAAAATACAGGCATGCGCTTGTCTAAAGGATAGGCACGCAAAGCCGAGGAAAAAAATATTTTGGATTTTTTCCTATTTTTGTGTTTTTTCTGTACTTATGGGTACCTATTTTGATGACAGGTTATTGTGGAGGGAGTGGGATTGGCCCGAGCTCCAAACTGCACTTGTTTTTGATGCTGGGGAGTGGCATTAGCTGGAGGAATGGGGGCTCCTGAAGTTCGCGAAGAACGAGCTTCTTCGGTCGCAGGACCGATTGCTACGCTACTTGATCCGACACTAGCATAGGAGGTGCAACATGTTCATGTTGCAGGGGACGAACCTGGTCATATGTCCTGAGACGGATGTGTATTTTCTGACCAGGTTACTGCCTCATGGTGAGGGACTGAGATATCCACTCCCTTCTGGGAGGGTGGATCTGGAGAGGTTTCGAAGATGCCACTCCATCGGGGCACCTCTTATTGAGGGTTGCATCAGCATTGCACACGTGATATATTTGGTAGAGCGATGTGCTATGGCAGTAATTGTTCAATTGGCAGGGTCATCGGCTCCGCATCAGGCATCAGGCCCGCAGGTTGGAGTACTGTGTTGATTGAGGTCTGGGAATTTTACGAATTTTCCCATTTCTGCTATGACAGGATGGTGATGCAACTCAAAAAGGTCCATAATGGATCTAAGTTGTTTGCGTATGCCAGTATCTTGTGCGACATTATGTACAAGAGGGTAGTGCTACTGAGGCCAGTAGTGGTGGTGCCTCCTGGGGTCCACGGGAGCCTCGTATGAGGAGGTGGGCTCTGGTGATGGCATGAGGCAGTGGTGGCATGGTGGGGCATTATTAGAATGCCACGACAGAGGCCTAGTTCGAGGCCAACCGCTAGATGTTCTTGCCATTCCCATATGCGGGGATGTCTGCAGGGATGGACTTCCGAAAGGATCCAAACATGGGTCTCCCTTTTGGTTAAGCTTGGGGACCTATAGGTATTTTTTGCATGTTTTATGCATTTATTTGAGTATATATGTACTTATGTATTTTTCTAGCGACACTGACATCATTTTGGTTACTCTTGAAAATGTTGGAGAGGTGGGTCGCATCGTGGCTCAGTTGGTTGGTCACGATTGTCTAAGACGACCTAGGGGTGGTCAAGGAGGGAGTGTTACTGGGGGACCTAGTGGTGGTGCTGGCCCTTCAGGAGAGGGCAGCAGCTCGGCTGTTACGGAGGCTGCGGCTGAGCAAGCTCGTGCTGATGTAGCAGTAGCACATGTGGATACAGTGGAGGCTCTTATCGAGGAGCTGACTACTCTGGTGTCAGCTCTCGAGGATGCCTGGGGTCGAGTGGACCGCTTGACCCACGGGGTGCCTGCTCGAGGATTTATTTATGACTTCGAGGTGGTCTGGTTGGAGACTGTGATGGCCCGCAAGAGGGAGTATTGGCCCGTTCTATGTCGAGTGGTGATCTTAGTTGCGACGACAACTCCAGTGGTGGCACCGGGAGTGGTTGTGGGTCCAGATGCCCCTCCTAATGGGGCACCACCCTAGAGTATACATGTACATAGGAAAAGCACCCATTATGAGGATGCTTCCCTTATTTTTGATGAATTTTGTATCTTTAGGCTGGCAGTTGGGCCAACGACACTATTTTTTATACTCAGAGATATATATATGAGAGCTATTGTTTATAGCTCTATGTGTTGTGTCACCTGTTTCGGTTGATGTATGATGTTATGCTGATGGATATCTATATTTTTAGTTTTTTATGTATGATGGTTTATTCTAGATGCATTCTAGTTTAGGATATTTTTAGTGATGCGATCAACTATTTGTTTTTGACTCGTTGGTACATGTGTGAATGTGATATAGTCAAATTGTCTGCTTAATCTTTTTGCACACAAATATTTTCTAAATAGATGTGTATCTCTTGTCTCAAATGTTTGCTTTAACTGCGACACTACTAACTGGGAATCGAGGTGGATATGCATATGGCATATACCCTGATGGAGGGATTCGCACATAATTCCGATGACGACATCATATTCTGTTGAATATCTAATTAAACTGAGAGGGGGGGGGTGAATCAGTTTAATACATTCCTGATCTTTTAAACTTTTCAATAAACTTATTTACACCTTCATTTCAAACTCTATTTAATGTGAGAGTAATCTTAGAATGTAATCTAAAAGTATTAGTTTAATAGAGTAGTAGACTTAATTTGAGAGCAACAGGTATTAAGCAAATGATACATATCAGATCAATACATAAATATCATGCACAGAGACACAAGATATAAGTGGAAACCCATAAAGGGAGAAAACCACATCTTATTATTGTTGTGATGCAAAGGCAAGCTCCAACTCCCTCTCACCACTGTTTTCTGCAGGCACCAACCTACAAGAGGCTCCTACCTCAATTATGCAAGCTACAACTTGCAAGGAAGCACCAACTCCCTTCAATTTTCTGCAGGCACCAACCTACAGGAGGCTCCAACCTCAGTCAGCTACAACTGACAGCTATCAGGCTGCAACTTGATAGGGAAGCCCCAACTTCCTCATTTTCTAAAACTGAATGTTTGCTGATTTACCTCAGATATCAGCTCTGTTCTATAGCTTCTCTTAATCTTCTCTGCCTTCTATATTCTGCATTCTCTCTATATATGCTCTCTCCCTTGCTCTAAAAAAAAACTCTCTCTGCATATCAAGATGATATTATTTATAGATTTCCTCACATGACTGTTTGTATTCTGCTTGGAATTCGAAATGGAAAGTCATGTCTCTTTGCCTTCTGCCTTCTCACTCCTTTTATCGGCTTACTCAGAAATTATAACTGTAGGTGTCAATTTTAACATTACAGTGGGAGTTTGTTTTCTCTCGGAGACTTGCCAATGCATCACAAACAATAAAAAATTTAAATAAAACATTTACATTCAAATTTAAATGAGAACTCCAGCTCAACTCATTTAGTCTTTTGAATTGGTACGCATTTGTCTTTTCTTTGGCTATCTTTGTATTTTCTGTGACTGTGTTTTATCTTCTTTGTGACTGTGTTTTATCTTCTTTCGGATCTGTTTGCTCTTATGTCCTCTGCTGTGGTGTAACTGCTGCATATGTGTAAATGTGCCTTTTATATCCGCTGACTGTAAATCTGGAGGAATTCCAATCCCTTTTATGCCATTAGTGTCTTGTTGATGTGGCAGGTTCCACAGGCCGGAACATACATATATCACAAGTGTTAATAATCGCCCTCCCGTAAAGCTAAGGTCCGTGGGTCTAGAGACCACGCGGCTTATCGCAACCGTGTTATATATATAACTCAATAACCATTATATATCATATGTGTTATGCCCCCGGATCATATTCAAACGTTATTCAACATATATAAGATATACAATTTATTTGCAAATAACCCGACGTCCATAAGGATTGGCTGCCAATACGATTAGACCTGGAACTCAAGTTGTATATGAGTCGTAGTTTATATACCAATCGGGTCCGGATTTCCAATCGCAATCGTAACTCTTATATTCTCCGATGCGATTGACCATTGCCGATGCGATTAGAACCTGGAGCTGAAATATTTGTTAATCATAATTTATAAGTCCATCGGGTCCGAACTCTTAATCGCAATCGCAAGTTCTTTAATATGTGTTGCGATGGTTTGTTTCTTTTCGATGCGATTGGAACTGGACTTCAAACACTTTGTTAAACATGGTTTATAGACCCATCGGGTCTGGTCTTCCAATCGCAATCACAAGTCTTTAACATATGTTCTGATTGACCAGTGCCGATGCGATTTGACCGTAACTCAAATATGTATTATTTTACTTATAACGAGATCGGGTCTAGCCATTTCAATCACAGCATTTTACAAAAGACATGGGTGGGAACTCGGATACGTTAGCATCTATTAACTCCTGTTTATAACCGGATCGGGTCCACCATTTCAATCGTAATCGTAACTTTCTGTTGCGATGTTCCGCTGCCCTTGCGATCTCGGATTGCGATTGGGGAGGGGTCCCACCTTATCCAAACTTTGTTTATCGCTCATAATATAATTATATGGACCTTTGTTTGTATGTATTTGTACACATATATGTTTATATATATTTTTGCCGCTGGAGTTAAGCGATTCCCGGAATAAGTTTGTATTTGTTATATGTGCTCCGCTGGTTGGAGAGTGCGATTCCCGGAATATGGTTCTGTATTATATGTGTAACGCCCGGCTAGAGTCTGCGATTCCCGGAATAAGATTCGTGTTGTATAACGCCGGTTGGAGTGTGCAATTCCCGGAATATGGTTCTATATTATATGCCGCTGGAGTGAAGCGATTCTCGGAATTTTGTAACTGCTCTCTGCCTCTGTCTCTGCCTCTGCTCCGCTGGTTGGAGAGTGCGATTCCCGGAATTTTGTAACTGCTCTCTGCCTCTATCTCTGCTTCTGTCACTCTGCCTCTGTCTCTATCTTCCGATAACGGTTCTTCATTGTGCTTCTATGACTGTTACATTTTGACTTTCTTCTTGCTGCCTCTATTACTTTCTTTGTGCCTCTTTTGCCTTCCTTTGCTACAGCGCTGCCTCTTTTGCCTGAGTGCTACCGCCTTTGCCTGAGTGCTGCCTCCTTTGCCATCAATGAAAATATTTCCAACAGTCTCCCCCTTTGGCATTGATGGCAATCCACTTTCTCTGTTTGCTTTCTCTTTCTCTTGTTGCTTGCTCTTCCTGTTTGCTATTTGTTCTTCCTCCCACTTTGACATCAATGGCAAAGGATGACTCCTCATCCCTCCGTATGGGTTCTGTCATTGTATTTCCTTTCTCTGAGTTACGTTTAGGTCCTCTTCTGCCGAAATTGGACTATGTTGTGTTTCATTTGTAGTGCCTGTAATATGTGCTAGATTGCAGACATAGATGATGCATTTTACGATTGAAAAGTTCTTGTTGCTTCTGAATGCTGATAATATTGATAATGCTGATCCTGTGGACTTGTTTTATGCTTATCTTGCTGGCTGTTCTCCCCCTGGAATGATATCTTCGTTTTGTTCTCCCCATGAGACTGTACTTTCTCTTCATATTAGAGAATAGTATCTACAGATACTACCCCTAGTTTGTCTCTCAAGTATTCGAATGGTTCTCTGGCAAGTGGTTTGGTAAATATATCTGCTATCTGTTCTTTCGTTGATACACAGTCCAGTTTAACTATCTTCTGAGCCACTTGTTCTCGGAGAAAATGATACTTGATTGGTATATGTTTAGTTTTTGAATGAAGCACAAGATTTTTACATATACTTATAGCACTTGTATTATCACATTTGATTGAGATAGGTTAATTAATGCTTACCTTCATGTCTTAAAGTGTCTGCTTCATCCACATGACTTGTGTGCAACATGCTGCTACTGCTATATATTCTGCTTCAGCTGTAGACAGAGAGATGGATGTTTGTTTCTTGCTTAGCCATGCCACCAGACTTTCTCCTAGATAGAATGCACCTCCACTTGTACTATTCCTATCATCCACACAACTGGCCCAAACTGCATCTGTGTATGCTGTCAAGGTGAAGATTTTGCCTTTAGGATACCAAAGCCCATATTGTGCAATTCCTTGTAGATATCTAAGTATTCTTTTTACTGCCAGAAGATGGTTTTGTTTAGGTGCTGCTTGATATCTTGCCACTAGTCCTACTGCTAGCATGATGTCTGGTCTTGAAGCTGTCAAGTACAGCAAGCTTCCTATCATGGATCTGTAGAGCTTTTGATCTACATCTGCAGACCTATCATCAGCACACAGCTTGCATCCCGTGATAATGGGGGTTGTCATTGGTTTGCAGTCCTCCATTTTGAATTTTTTCAGCATTTCTTTTAAGTATTTTTCTTGAGAAATGAATGTGCCTGTGTTCTTTTGTTGAATTTGTAGTCCCAAGTAGAAACTGAGTTCTCCAATCATAGACATTTCAAACTCTGTTTTCATTTCATCAGCAAACCCTTTTGCTAGTTCATCTTTGTTGCTTCCAAACATAATGTCATCAACATATACAACAACAATTAGGAGTTCATTTTCATGCGCTTTTATGTATAGATTGCTGTCTACTCCACCTCTCTTAAAACCCTGTTTTTGCAAATATTTGTTCAGTATTGAGTACCAAGCACGAGGAGCCTGTTTCTGTCCATATAGGGCCTTCTTCAGTCTACACACATAGTCTTCTTTGTCTGTCAATGAGAAGCCTTCTGGTTGTTCCATGTACACTTCTTCTTCTAGATCTCCATTAAGAAAAGCATACTTTACATCCATTTGATATACCTTGAAGTCTTGATAGCATGCAAATGCCAGGAACATTCTGATAGCTTTCTTTCTAGCTACAAGGGAAAATGTTTCATCATAATCAAGTCCTTCTATTTGTGAGTATCCTTTGCAGACCAGCCTTGCTTTATTCCTGATTACTTGTCCTTTCTCATTCATTTTGTTTTTGAATACCCATTTTGAACCAATGATATTTTTCTCAATAGGTCTAGGAACTAGTTCCCAGGTATTGTTCTTCTCAATTTGGTCCAATTCTTCATTCATTTCTTTTATCCAATACTTGTCCTTGCTGGCTTCGTCAAATTTCTTTGGCTCTATTTGTGATAGCATGGCTATGTATACTTCTTTTGTTTGTTCTGTTAGCTGCCTTCTTGTCTGGACTCCTGCTTTCTTGTCTCCTATGATCTGATCTTCAGGATGATTCTTCTGAGTGTATCTTGAGGGGGTTTTTGAGCTCAGCTCTGCATCTTCTATTGTCTTTCTAGTTTCTTCATCATTTCGGTCTTCTTCTTCATGATTAACTGATGGACTGCAGCAATCTGTATTTCTTGTATTGTTTGGAAATTCTTCATCAAATCTCACATCAATACTTTCAACTATTTTCCGAAGAGTCTTGTTGTAGCATCTGTATCCTTTACTTTTGGAAGCATATCCTAGAAAAATCCCTTCATTTGCTCTTGCATCAAATTTCCCAAGGTTTTCATCATTATTCTTTATGTAACACTTGCTACCAAAGACTCTGAAATGTTTTATTGAAGCTGGCTTTCCATGCCATAGTTCATATGGAGTCTTGTCACTGCTTGGCCTTAAGTGAGCTTTATTAAGGATATGTACTGCTGTGTGTACTGCTTCTGCCGAGAAGGTTTGAGCAATATTATTCTCTTGCATCATAGCTCTGGCTATTTGTTGTACATACCTGTTTTGTCTCTCTGCTACTCCATTCTGCTGAGGTGTCCCTGCAATAGTAAATTTTTGCTTTATTCCATGTTCATTACATAGGTCTGCAAAGTCATAATCTGTGAATTCTCCTCCTCGATCTGATCTGATACATTTCAGCTTGCATCCAGTTTGATTTTCTGCTAATGCTCTGAATATCTTAAATTTTTCCAATGCTTCTGATTTATTTTTGAGAAAGGAAACCCATGTCATTCTGGAGAAGTCATCTATTATCAGCATGAAATAGGATTCTTCACTTGGTGTTCTAGTTCTAGCAGGTCCACACAGGTCCATGTGCACAAGCTGGAGTGGTCTTCTTGTTGACAACTCCTCTTTAGATTTAAAGGATGTGCGAATCTGTTTCCCTAATTGACAAGATTTGCATATAGTACTTGAAGGCCTTTTTATTTCTGGCATGTCTTTGACAGCTTTCTTCTTGCTCAATTTGATGATATGGTCAAAGTTGAGATGTCCCAATCTCCTATGCCACAACCATGACTCCTCAAGTTTTCTAAGATGGCAGGCTTCATCTTCCTCTTTCACTATGTATACATTGTTCTCTGTTCGAACACCTTTGAGCAGAGTCTTTCCTGTTGTGCTTGACCTAACTACACAATCTTGTGCTCTAAAAATAACTTCACAGCCTTTGTCACACATCTGACTGACACTCAGTAAATTTGCTTTCAGTCCATCCACAAATAGTACCTCTTGGTCTTTTCCTCTGCCATTGTCTATGCTGACTGAGCCTTTTCCCTTGATCTTTCCTGATTTATCATTACCAAAAATAACATTGCCAGATTTCTTTTCATCAAGAGTTATAAACTTGCTTATGTCTCCAGTCATGTGTTTGGAGCAGCCACTGTCCAAGTACCACTGGCTTTTCAGATCTTGAGCAGTTAGAGCCAGGTCACAGTTATTCACCTTCTTTATCCACTGGAGGCCCCCTTTTGAACATTTGATTATAGTTTTTGCAGAATTGTGAGCATGAACAAAATTGCGTTGACTCATAAACCTCCTTAAGGTATTGAACATCAGTCTTTGTCTATACTTTCTACATTCAATAATTTTATGGCCAAATTCCTTACAATAAAAACAATAACCATAGAAATTATTTGCATACCTGATGTAAGGTTGTTTTCTCCATTTGTTTGTTTGAGATAGCCTCTTCACTGTTTGCATCTTTTGCAGGTCTAAATTACTCTTCCTTGCATAACAATATGCAACAATGTGTCCTAGCTTGTGGCAGACATAGCAGGTGGCATTCTTCATAGGAGGGAAGAATTTCCTCTGATGACTTCCAAATTTGATATACTTAGGGGCATATGATTCTTTTTCTGCCATCTTAGTATTCATTATATTCTTTGTTACTAGAGGTTTCTTCTGCTCTCTGTCTCTCTTATTGCAGATTTCTTCTTTTGAAGGAATTATTTGAGCTACTTCCTCATCCTTCTTTGCTTTTACAAAATTAATCTCTCTGTCAACCTTTTCTTTTCCTTTACTTGATTCTCCTTCGTAGCCTATTCCAGTCTTTATCATAGGGGATCTTTGAGCAACCAAAAATTCATTCAACTTAATAGAGCTTGTTGTTTGAGAAGGGTATATAGAAACTTTCTGTTGAGCATTTTCTAATTTCTTTCTCAGACACAGAATTTCTTCTTCCAGCTTCTCTTGTTCTCGAGATTTATCTTTGATTTGATGAAGTAACATATCTTCTATCTTCTTGGCTTCTTCAAGCTTTACCTTCAACTGCATGAGGACTTCTGAATTTTTTTCTTCTTTCACACATTTTAGGATAATCTCTTTTTGTTTTTTTCATTTTAGTTTGATTCTGTCAATCTCCTCCAGAGCACTTCTTAGCTCCCCCTCAAGGTCTACTTCCCCTTCTTCTTCTTCATCTTCTAGTAGGAGTCCCTCAAGATCTTCTATGGCCATCAATAAAAAAATTTAGGTTCCTTCTTCACTTGAGGGTTCATCTGAGTCTTCAGATGCACTGTTGTCTTGCTGAGCATAGAAGGATTTTCTGCTGAATTTCTTTCCTTTCTGCCAGAACTTTGATGTTTCTTTCTCTGATTCTTGAGCTCGATTTCTTACTTTCTTGTGAGGACATTTAGCAGCATAATGTCCAACTCTTCCACAGTTAAAGCATTTGAAGGGAAGTTTACCTTTGTATCTACCTGAGCCTCTATCCAATTTCTTGACAAATTTAGCCTCTTCTTCATCAGAGCAAGAGCATATTTCTTCCTTTTCTTATTTCCTTTTTTCTGTTTTGAATGTTGCTTCCCTTGTACTTGGCTTCTTCTGTGGGAGCCTCATTTCATAGGCTGTTAGATTTCCAAATATCCGGTTCATGGTCAAAGTCTCCCAATCCGCTGTCTCTTCTATTGCAGATACCTTGGGATTAAATCTGGGTGGGAGTGATCTTAGAATCTTTTGCACAACTATACTTTCTGGTATGGTTTCTCCAAGAGCTTTCATATTGCGATACTTTCTCATAATCCCATTTGCGATACTTTCTTATCCTTTGTTGGGGTTTCCTGTTTAGGAACACCCACCTCCTTCCTTGAGTAGCTCTTGGAGGAGTCTTGTTTGTCTAGTCCACTATCTGGCATTTGGCCAAGCCACATCTTGCATCTACAACGTAGTTCCGCTTAGGATTGGATTTTCCATTAGAGCTGCAGCAAGTGGAACTCTAGATCTACAAAGATCTAGCTTGCATTGGAGCCTCTTCTCAGTGAGTGTGTCTTTTAACCTCCTGGAAGAGTGCATCCACAATTTGAGCTTCAGATCTATACATTAGTAGTAGACCAAATAATTTCCAGGGCCTACAGTGCAGTCCCTCTTCCATGACTGCGTTATTTGTAAAAGCAGAGTTGCAGGGTGTCTTGGCATCATTTTAGAGGAGGAAGATCTCTGGTGATTGGATCCTTCCTTTCACTATGGTGATCCATGGATTGGACAACCAATCCATGTTAGTTAAGATATGATCTACTATATATGCTATGATTAAAAATTTTCTGAATACTTCTGCAGATATGTGACTTAGATCTCAGATCTACTCACCATTGTTCATGATTTGTTCAGATCCCCAAGGGGAATGTATAGAGGAGCCTATCTTGTACACAGATCTGAAATGGATCTATCATTTTATGTATAGATCTGCTCTAGATATGATTTGTAATCTACTGCATGCTTCATTAATGAAAATATCGTTGTTAAGCTTATTCTGCCATTTCTTGTTGTTGTAGCAGCTCATTTTGAGGCTTTTTTCTTGTATATTCATTCTATTTATGTTATACACTGTATAAGCTGCATTGTAAATCAATTTTACTTTTTTATAGCTGAAATATGAACCTCCATGTGGTCTCATGCTTATAAATTGATAAAATGCATTATTTCTGAAGTAGTCTCTTGCATATAGCTGCAGCCCCTCTCTTTGGGTGAATTTCAGCTAGACTAGTTTGTGGGAGATTTGTTTAATCCACCTAGTCTGATTTGTTTTTGCTCTCCTTTTGGATTTAGATCTTAGATGAGCTGATATAAGGGATCCAGGAGCTAAAAACTCATTTCTATGCACATAATTCTCAGAAGTGTGTTATTTCAGCAGGCTTGCTGAGTTGTCCCAATTTTGGAATATTACAAGTAATCCAAAGTACCACTTCCTTTTTGGAGAATAAGTGTCGAAGTCGAAAAAAAGGAAACCTAAACTAGCTGAGGGGTCACCGACATGAGGGGTCAGGGACCTGGATGTGATGGGTTTAACATAGGCATGTTGGAGAGGGGGGACTAAAAACTGATGATGGGGATTCAATGGCCCAAGGTCGAAGTATACTAAGCAGCTTGGAGACAATCATAGTTATTTCTGATGGGGAAATCCCTGGAGTCGGTAGGACTTCTAGGGAAGGTATAAACTAGCTATGAATGTCATGGTGGCTTGTGCATGGGGGTGTAATACTCCAACCAAGGGTGTTCAGGGACTTCTTCCATGGGAGAAAAATATGGATTGAGGGTGAAGGATGTAGTGCACCATTCGGGGTGTTTGTACACTTACCAAAAGAGTAAAATAATGGGGTTTGGTTTGTACAAAACACAGAGAAATGTACCCCGAATCATGAAAGTGTTGGCTCACTAATGATGTGAGGAAGGTGTTTTTCTGAGGATGGGGGTCCCATTGGTTGGTATCATGTGCGGGGGTTGATGAAGCGGATGAGAAAGTATCGCAAATGGGATTATGTTGGTGGAGGTATGGTGGGCCAAATGCGAGGCATGGTAATGTGCTTTTGATCTTCTTATACAACCTATTCATGCAGGAAGGCGAAGGGGGTTTTATCTTGTATGATAAAATTTTCCCCGCCTTAAGTGAATGGATGGGCAAAACAATCTCGAGGTGCTAAGTGGCAGCCCATGATTTCCTTTTGTTGTGATATGTTACCTCTCTTGTGGGTGACGAGCAACATGGAAGGGCTCTATCAAACCATGAGGATGTTATCATGTGAAAGTTGAGGTGATGATATGGGGGTGGATATAAAGGGACCTATGGTTGATTCTAATGGAGAAATGATGTCAAGATATGTAGAAGTGCAAAATTTGGGACTCTATCATGCTAGAGGTAGAATGATATTACACTCTTATGAACTTTCTTGTTACCATTTTTTGGTCATCTAACCTATTATCATTAGATGGACCCAAGTACACCATGTAAGACAAATTTTACCCTAAGTAAAATTGCCTTCACTATGTTAAATAACTTAATAAACCACATTTATTAGGTTGTTTATGGTCTAAACAGGAAACCCCAAAAGGAAATATTAAACAAACCTATATTTGTTTGATTTTCCTCATGGAATAATTAATTAAACCATAATTTAATTATTATTCCCAGTCATGTTTAACCCAAAAATAAAGAAATTAATTAGATAAGCCTTTATTTATCTTATTATTTTCTAGGAATAATTATTTAAATCTTATTTAGATAATATTCCTTGTTAAATATGACCAAATCACCCACAAATAATTAAATAAATCATTATTTATTTAATTATCCTTCAACCACTTCCTTTAAAAGATAAATAAATCATTTATTTATTTATTATTAACAAATAAAGGGATTTGACCCAAGTCAAATACTTTTTCCCTCCAACAAATATAATAAAATATTCCATAAAAGGTGGATCTAGATTTGGTCAACATTATTTTAATCATGCACCAAGATCTAGAATGACCCAATATTTTGTTATAAATAGGAGGGTTTTTCCTACCATTCTTCACCTTTTGTTGCCTATTAGATCACTCTGGATCTATACTCTTGGTCTGACTTTGAGCCATTATCATTGTCATATTTTCCATTTTTTGCTGTGTGAGCTCCCTTTGAGTTCTATCTTTGTCTGGGTTTTCTACACCAACAGGAGAGAGAAATGCTAGATCTGAAGTGCTGAGGACTTCCAAGAACCCATCCCATTGAGGAGAATTGGAAACATCTTCTTGTTTTCCTCCGAGGTGCCCTTAATACAAAAAATTCTTTCAAAAATTGTTCTTGTCTTGTCTATTGGATATATGGAGCAAACCCTTCTTTTTACTGCTTAATGTCTTTCTATGCATAGATCTGGTTTTTTGCGGCTCTTGTCTTGATCAACTAACTGCAGATCTGAAGATATTGGCAGCCACTTTTGATGTTAGGGCTATTAGTTATGCGTAGCTAAAAAATTGTGGTCTTTTTCGTACACTTAGAACAGTTAAAACTAACACTTTCGGTAGATAGCGTTGTGGATGGTTTGCGAGCTTTTCCTACAAAAACAACTACCTCAAGTGAAAGCATATTCTTTATAAAATATTATTGAAAGTCATGAGCTTTAAAAAAGAGGATGAGAGAAGGCATACTTGCCGATGCTGAAAAAATATTTTTTTGGGAGTGCGATTGTGTGGTATCGCCTCTGTTAATCATGGAGTGTTGGTTGCGATGCAACTTACGGTTCGGAAAATCGACCTTATAATCTCTCGTTATTTTCCTCCCAAGTTTTTTAAAAGGGTGATATATAGGTGAATATGGCCCTAATTCAATTCATTTGTACTTGCTGAGTTTTTTAGAGGTCAAAGGATTTTATGTAGCATTTCTTGTCATTGTGGTCAGCCTGAGCACCAAGGATTAGTAAGATCATGCCTAGGTAACCTCCATGACTTCTTGCACTTTAATTTTTTCAGTTTGATGGTGTTGGCATCCGTACAAGATGGGTTTGTACGAATTATGGGTGAATTTTTCCCTAGATTGTGCAGGAGATCGGGGCAAAGGTGCGCTCTCCTTGTGCGCATTTTCAGGGGATAAGAATGCTAAAGAGCTCTATTCCCCTTTTTGGGCACACCTTAAGTGCGCTTGTGAAAAATACAGGCACGCGCTTGTCTGAAGGATAGGCGCGCAAAGCCGAGGCAAAAAATATTTTGGATTTTTGCCTATTTTTGTGTTTTTTCTGTACTTATGGGTACCTATTTTGATGACAGGTTATTGTGGAGGGAGTGGGATTGGCCCGAGCTCCAAACTGCACTTGTTTTTGATGCTGGGGAGTGGCGTTAGCTAGAGGAATGGGGGCTCCTGAAGTTCGCGAAGAACGAGCTTCTTCGGTCGCAAGACCGATTGCTATGCTACTTGATCCGACACTAGCATAGGAGGTGCAACATGTTCATGTTGCGGGGGACGAACCTGGTCATATGTCCTGAGACAGATGTGTATTTTCTGACCAGGTTACTGCCTCATGGTGAGGGACTGAGATATCCACTCCCTTCTGGGAGGGTGGATCTGGAGAGGTTTCGAAGATGCCACTCCATCGGGGCACCTCTTATTGAGTGGTGCATCAGCATTGCACACGTGATATCTTTGGCAGAGCGATGTGCTCTGGCAGTAATTGTTCAATTGGCAGGGTCATCGGCTCTGCATCAGGCATCAGGCCCGCAGGTTGGAGTACTGCGTTGATTGAGGTCCAGGAATTTTACGACTTTTCCCATTTCTGCTATGACAGGATGGTGATGCAACTCAAAAAGGTCCATAATGGATCTAAGTTGTTTGCGTATGCCAGTATCTTATGCGAAATTATGTACAAGAGGGTAGTGCTACTGAGGCCAGTAGTGGTGGTGCCTCCTGGGGGCCACGGGAGCCTCGTATGAGGAGGTGGGCTCCAGTGATGGCATGAGGCAGTGGTGGCATGGTGGGGCATTATTAGAATGCCACGACAGAGGCCTAGTTAGAGGCCAACCCATAGATGTTCTTGCCATTCCCATATGCGGGGATGTATGTAGGGATGGACTTCCGAAAGGATCCAGACATGGGTCTCCCTTTTGGTTAAGCTTGGGGACCTATAGGTATTTTTTGCATGTTTTCTGCATTTATTTGAGTATATATGTACTTATGTATTTTTCTAGCGACACTGACATCTTTTTGGTTACTCTTGAAAATGCTAGAGAGGTGGGTCGCATCGTGGCTCAGTTGGTTGGTCACGATTGTCTACGACGACCTAGGGGTGGGCAAGGAGGAGGTGCTGCTGGGGGACCTAGTGGTGGTGCTGGCCCTTCAGGAGAGGGCAACAGCTCGGCTGTTGTGGAGGCTGCGGCTGAGCAGGCTCGTGCTGATGCAGCAGTAGCACATGTGGATACAGTGGAGGCTCATATCGAGGAGCTGACTGCTCTGGTGTCAGCTCTCGAGGATGCCTGGGGTCGAGTGGACCGCTTGACCCAAGGGGTGCCTGCTCGAGGATTTATTGATGACTTCGAGGTGGTCTGGTTGGAGACTGTGATGGCCCACAAGAGGGAGTATTGGCCCGTTCTATGTCGGGTGGTGATCTTAGTTGCGACGACAACTCCAGTGGTGGCACCGGGAGTGGTTGTGGGTCCAGGTGCCCCTCCTAACGGGGCACCACCCTAGAGTATACATATACATAGGAAAAGCACCCATTATGAGGATGCTTCCCTTATTTTTGATGACTTTTGTATCTTTGGGCTGGTAGTTGGGCCAGCGACACTATTTTTTATACTCAGAGATATATATATGAGAGCTATTGTTTGCAGCTCTATGTGTTGTGTCACCTGTTTCGGTTGATGTATGATGTTATGCTGATGGATATCTATATTTTTAGTTTTTTATGTATGATGGTTTATTCTAGATGCATTCTAGTTTAGGATATTTTTAGTGATGCGATCAACTATTTGTTTTTGACTCCTTGGTACATGTGTGAATGTGATATAGTCAAATTGTCTGCTTAATCTTTTTGCACACAAATATTTTCTAAATAGATGTGTATCTCTTGTCTCAAATGTTTGGTTTAACTGTGACACTACTAACTGGGAATTGAGGTGGATATGCATATGGCATATACCCTGATGGAGGGAATCGCACATAATTCCGATGACGGCATCATATTCTGTTGAATCTCTAATTAAACTGAGAGGGGGGGGTGAATTAGTTTAATACATTCCTGATATTTTAAACTTTTCAATAAACTTATTTACACCTTCATTTCAAACTCTATTTAATGTGAGAGTAATCTTAGAATGTAATCTGAAAGTATTAGTTTAGTATAGCAGTAGACTTAATTTGAGAGCAGCAGGTATTAAGAAAATGATACATATCAGATCAATACATAAATATCATGCATAGAGACACCAGATATAAGTGGAAACCCATAAAGGGAGAAAACCACATCTTATTATTGTTGTGATGCAAACGCAAGCTCCAACTCCCTCTCACCACTGTTTTTCTGCAGGCACCAACCTACAGGAGGCTCCTATCTCAATTCTGCAAGCTACAACTTGCAAGGAAGCACCAACTCCCTTCAGTTTTCTGCAGGCACCAACCTACAGGAGGCTCCAACCTCAGTCAGCTACAACTGACGACTATCAAGCTGCAACTTGATAGGGAAGCTCCAACTTCCTCAATTTATCAAATTGAAAGTTTGCTGATTTACCTCAGATATCAGCCCTGTTCTGTAGCTTCTCCTTCTGTTCTGCTTTTCTTAATCTTCTCTGTCTTACTCTTCTATATTCTGCCTTCTCTCGATTTACTCTCTCTTCATTTAAAAAAAAAAACTCTCTCTACATATCAAGATGATATTATTTATAGATTTCCTCACATGACTATTTGTATTGTGCTTGGAATTCGAAATGGAAAGTCATGTCTCTTTGCCTTCTGCCTTCTCACTCCTTTTATCAACTTACTCAGAAATTATAACTGTAGGTGTCAATTTTAACATTACAGTGGGAGTTTGTTTTCTCTCAGAGACTTGCCAATGCATCACAAACAATAAAAATTTAAATAAAACATTTACATTCAAATTTAAATGAGAACTCCAGCTCAACTCATTCAGTCTTTTGAATTGGTATGCATTTGTCTTTTCTTTGGCTGTCTTTGTCTTTTCTGTGACTGTGTTTTATCTTCTTTCGGATCTGTTTGCTCTTCTGTCCTCTGCTGTGGTGTAACTGCTGCATATGTGTAAATGTGCCTTTTATATCCGCTGACTGTAAATCTGGAGGAATTCCAATCCCTTTTATTCCATTAGTGTCTTGTTGATGTGGCAGGTTCCGCAGGCCGGAACATACATATATCACAAGCGTTAATAATCGCCCTCCCGTAAAGCTAAGGTCCGTGGGTCTAGAGACCACGCGGCTTATCGCAACCGTGTTATATATATAACTCAATAACCATTATATATCATATGTGTTATGCCCTCGGATCATATTCAAATGTTATTCAACATATATAATATATACAATTTATTTGCAAATAACCTCACGTTCCATAAGGATTGGCCGCCAATACGATTAGACTCCGGAACTCAAGTCAGAGTAAGGAGCTCGAGTTTATATACTCAATCGGGTCCATATTTCCAATCGCAATCGCAACTCTATATTCTCCCATGCGATTGACCATTGCCGATGCAATTAGAACTCGGAGTCGAAATCTGCTAATCATAATTTATAAGTCCATCTGTCCGAATCCTAATCGTACCCAAGTTCTTTAATATGTGTTGCGATGGTTTTTTTCTTTCCGATGCGATTGGAACTGGACTTCAAACACTTTGTTAAACATGGTTTATAGACCCATCGGGTCCAGTCTTCCAATCACAATCGCAAGTCTTTAACATATGTTCCGATTGACCAGTGCCGATGCGATTTGACCGTAACTCAAATATGTATTAACCCCTGCTTATAACAGGATCGGGTCCGCCATTTCAATCGCAGCGTTTTACAAAAGACATGCGATTGGGAACTCGGATGCGATTAGCATCTATCAACTCCTTCTTATAACACGAACGGGTCCGCCATTTCAATCGCAATCGCAACTTTCTGTTGCGATGTTCCGCTGCCCTTGCGATCTCCGATTGCGATTGGGGAGGGGTCCCACCTTATCAAACTTTGTTTTATGCGCTCCATAATATAAATGCCTTGGACCTTTGTTTATGTGATGCACTGCACATATATGTTTATATATATTTTTGCCGCTAGAGTGAAGCGATTCCCGGAATAAGTTTGTATTTGTTATATGTGCTCCGCTGGTTGGAGAGTGCGATTCCCGGAATATGGTTCTGTATTATATGTGTAACGCCCGGCTAGAGTCTGCGATTCCCGGAATAAGATTCGTGTTGTATAACGCCGGTTGGAGTGTGCGATTCCCGGAATATGGTTCTGTATTATATGCCGCTGGAGTGAAGCGATTCTCGGAATTTTGTAACTACTCTCTGCCTCTGTCTCTGCCTCTGCTCCACTGGTTGGAGAGTGCGATTCCCGAAATTTTGTAACTGCTCTCTGCCTCTGTCTCTGCTTCTGTCACTCTGCCTCTGTCTCTATCTTCCGATAACGGTTCTTCATTGTGCTTCTATGACTGTTACATTTTGACTTTCTTCTTGCTGCCTCTATTACTTTCGCTGTGCCTCTTTTGCCTTCCTTTGCTACAGCGCTGCCTCTTTTGCCTGAGTGTTGCCGCCTTTGCCTGAGTGCTGCCTCCTTTGCCATCAATGACAATATTTCCAACAGTCTCCCCCTTTGGCATTGATGGAAATCCACTTTCTCTGTTTGCTTTCTCTTTCTCTTGTTTCTTGCTCTTCCTGTTTGCTATTTGTTCTTCCTCCCCCTTTGACATCAATGGCAAAGGATGACTCCTCATCCCTCCGTATGGGTTCTGTCGTTGTATTTCCTTTCTCTGAGTTACGTTTAGGTCCTCTTCTGCCGAAATTGGACTATGTTGTGTTTCATTTGTAGTGCCTGTAATATGTGCTAGATTGCAGACAGAGATGATGCATTTTACGATTGAAAAGTTCTTGTTGCTTCTGAATGCTGATAATATTGATAATGCTGATCCCGTGGACTTGTTTTATGCTTATCTTGCAGGCTGTTCTCCCCCTGGAATGATATCTTCGTTTTGTTCTCCCCCTGAGACTGTACTTTCTCTTCATATTAGAGAATAGTATCTACAGATACTACCCCTAGTTTGTCTCTCAAGTATTCGAATGGTTCTCTTGCAAGTGGTTTGGTAAATATATCTTCTATCTGTTCTTTCGTTGATACATAGTCCAGTTTAACTATCTTCTGAGCCACTTGTTCTCGGAGAAAATGATACTTGATTGGTATATGTTTAGTTTTTGAATGAAGCACAGGATTTTTAGATATACTTATAGCACTTGTATTATCACATTTTATTGAGATAGGTTCATTAATGCTTACCTTCATGTCTTGAAGTGTCTGCTTCATCCACATGGCTTGTGTGCAACATGCTGCTGCTGCTATATATTCTGCTTCAGTTGTAGACAGAGAGATGGATGTTTGTTTCTTGCTTAGCCATGCCACCAGACTTTCTCCTAGATAGAATGCACCTCCACTTGTACTCTTCCTATCATCCACACAGCTGGCCCAATCTGCATCTGTGTATGCTGTCAAGGTGAAGCTTTTTCCTTTAGGATACCAAAGCCCATATTGTGCAGTTCCTTGTAGATATCTGAGTATCCTTTTTACTGCCAGAAGATGGTTTTGTTTAGGTGCTTCTTGATATCTTGCCACTAGTCCTACTGCTAGCATGATGTCCGGTCTTGAAGCTGTCAAGTACAGCAGGCTTCCTATCATGGATCTGTAGAGTTTTTGATCTACATCTGCAGACCTATCATCAGCACACAGCTTGCATCCCATGATCATGGGGGTTGTCATTGGTTTGCAGTCCTCCATTTTGAATTTTTTCAGCATTTCTTTTAAGTATTTTTATTGAGAAATGAACGTGCCAGTGTTCTTTTGCTGAATTTGCAGTCCTGAGTAGAAACTGGGCTCTCCAATCATAGACATTTCAAACTCTGTTTTCATCTCATCAGCAAACCCTTTTGCTAGTTCATCTTTGTTGCTTCCAAACATAATGTCATCAACATATACAACAACAATTAGGAGTTCATTTTCATGTGCTTTTATGTATAGATTGCTGTCTACTCCACCTCTCTTAAAACCTTGTTTTTGCAAATATTTGTCCAGTCTTGAGTACCAAGCACGAGGAGCCTGTTTCAGTCCATATAGGGCCTTCTTCAGTCTGCACACATAGTCTTCTTTGTCTGTCAATGAGAAGCCTTCTGGTTGTTCCATGTACACTTCTTCCTCTAGATCTCCATTAAGAAAAGCAGACTTTACATCCATTTGATATACCTTGAAGTCTTGATAGCATGCAAATGCCAGGAACATTCTGATAGCTTCCATTCTAGCTACAGGGGAAAATGTTTCATCATAATCAAGTCCTTCTATTCGTGAGTATCCTTTGCAGACCAACCTTGCTTTATTCCTGATTACTTGTCCTTGCTCATTCATTTTGTTTTTGAATACCCATTTTGAACCAATGATATTTTTCTCAATAGGTCTAGGAAATAGTTCCCAGGTATTGTTCTTCTCAATTTGGTCCAATTCTTCATTCATTGCTTTTATCCAATACTTGTCCTTGCTGGCTTCTTCAAATTTCTTTGGCTCTATTTGTGATAACATGGCTATGTATACTTCTTCTATTTGTTCTGTTAGCTGCCTTCTTGTCTGGACTCCTGCTTTCTTGTCTCCTATGATCTGATCTTCAGGATGATTCTTCTGAGTGTATCTTGAGGGGGTTTTTGAGCTCAGCTCTGCGTCTTCTATTGTCTTGCTAGTTTCTTCATCATTCCGGTCTTCTTCTTCATGATTAACTGATGGACTGCAGCAATCTGTATTTCTTGTATTGTTTGGAAATTATTCATCAAATCTCACATCAATACTTTCAACTATTTTCCGAAGAGTCTTGTTGTAGCATCTGTATCCTTTACTTTTGGAAGCATATCCTAGAAAAATCCCTTCATCTACTCTTGCATCAAATTTCCCAAGGTTTTCATCATTATTCTTTATGTAACACTTGCTACCAAAGACTCTGAAATGTTTTATTGAAGCTGGCTTTCCATGCCATAGTTCATATGGAGTCTTATCACTGCTTGGCCTTAAGTGAGCTTTATTAAGGATATGTACTGCTGTGTGTACTGCTTCTGCCCAGAATGTTTGAGCAATATTATTCTCTTGCATCATAGCTCTGGCTATTTGTTGTACAGACCTGTTTTGTCTCTCTACTACTCCATTCTGCTGAGGTGTCCCTGCAATAGTAAATTGTTGTTTTATTCCATGTTCATTACATAGGTCTGCAAAGTCATAATCTATGAATTCTCCTCCTCTGTCTGATCTGATACATTTCAGCTTGCATCCAGTTTGATTTTCTGCTAATGCTCTGAATATCTTAAATTTTTCCAATGCTTCCGATTTATTTTTGAGAAAGGCAACCCATGTCATTCTGGAGAAGTCATCTATTATCAGCATAAAATAGGATTCTCCACTTGGTGTTCTAGTTCTAGCAGGTCCACACAGGTCCATGTGCACAAGCTGGAGTGGTCTTCTTGTTGACAACTCCTCTTTAGATTTAAAGGATGTGCGAGTCTGTTTCCCCAATTGACAAGATTTGCATATAGTACTTGAAGGCCTTTTTATTTATGGCATGTCTTTGACAGCTTTCTTCTTGCTCAATTTGATGATATGGTCAAAGCTGAGATGTCCCAATCTCCTATGCCAAAACCATGACTCCTCAAGTTTGCTAAGATGGCAGGCTTCATCTTCCTCTTTCACTATGTATACATTGTTCTCTGTTCGAACACCTTTGAGCAGAGTCTTTCCTGTTGTGCTTGACCTGACTACACAATCTTGTGCTCTAAAAAGAACTTCACAGCCTTTATCACACATCTGACTGACACTCAGTAAATTTGCTTTTAGTCCATCCACAAATAGTACCTCTTGGGCTTTTCCTCTGCCATTGTCTATGCTGACTGAGCCTTTTCCCTTGATCTTTCCTGATTTATCATTACCAAAAATAACATTGCCATATTTCTTTTCATCAAGAGTTATAAACTTGCTTCTGTCTCCAGTCATGTGTTTGGAGCAGCCACTGTCCAAGTACCACTGGCTTTTCAGATCTTGAGCAGTTAGAGCCAGGTCACAGTTATTCACCTTCTTTATCCACTGGAGGCCCCCTTTTGAACATTTGATTATATTTTTTGCAGAATTGTGAGCATGAACAAAATTTCTTTGACTCATAAACCTCCTTGAGGTATTGAACATCAGTCTTTGTCTATACTTTCTACATTCAATAATTTTATGGCCAAATTCTTTACAATAAAAACAATAACCATAGAAATTATTTGCATACCTGATGTAAGGTTGTTTTCTCCATTTGTTTGTTTGAGATAGCCTCTTCACTGTTTGCATATTTTGCAGGTCTGAATTACTCTTCCTTGCATAACAATATGCAACAATGTGTCCTGGCTTGTGGCAGACATAGTAGGTGGCATTCTTCATAGGAGGGAAGAATTTCCTCTGATGACTTCCAAATTTGATATACTTAGGGGCATATGATTCTTTTTATGTCATCTTAGTATTCATTATATTCTTTGTTACTAGAGGTTTCTTCTGCTCTCTGTCTCTCTTATTGCAGATTTCTTCTTTTGTAGGAATTATTTGAGCTACTTCCTCATCCTTCTTTGCTTTTACAAAATTAATCTCTCTGTCAACCTTTTCTTTCCCTTTACTTGATTCTCCTTCGTAGCCTATTCCAGTCTTTATCATAGGGGATCTTTGAGAAACCAAAATTTCATTCAACTTAATAGAGCTTGTTGTTTGAGAAGGGTATATAGAAACTTTTTGTTGAGCATTTTCTAATTTCTTTCTCAGACACAAAATTTCTTCTTCCAGCTTCTCTTGTTCTCGAGATTTATCTTTGATTTGCTGAAGTAACATATCTTCTATCTTCTTGGCTTCTTCAAGATTTACCTTCAGCTGCATGAGGACTTATGAATTTTGTTCTTCTTTCACACATTTTAGGATAATCTCTTTTTGTTTTCTGCATTTTAGTTTGAGTCTGTCAATCTCCTCCAGAGCACTTCTTAGCTCCCCCTCAAGGTCTACTTCCCCTTCTTCTTCTTCATCTTCTAGTAGGAGTCCCTCAAGATATTCTATGGCCATCAATAAAAATTCTGAGGTTCTTTCTTCACTTGAGGGTTCATCTGAGTCTTCAGATGCACTGCTGTCTTGCTGAGCATAGAAGGATTTTCTGCTGAATTTCTTTCCTTTCTGCCAGAACTTTGATGTGTCTTTCTCTGATTCTTGAGCTTGATTTCTTACTTTCTTGTGAGGACATTTAGCAGCATAATGTCCAACTCTTCCACATTTAAAGCATTTGAAGGTAAGTTTACCTTTGTATCTACCTGAGCCTCTATCCAATTTCTTGACAAATTTAGCCTCTTCTTCATCAGAGCAAGAGCATATTTCTTCCTTTTCTTCTTTCCTTTTTTCTGTTTTGAATGCTGCTTCCCTTGTACTTGGCTTCTTCTATGGGAGCCTCATTTCATAGGCTGTTAGATTTCCAAGTATCCAGTTCATGGTCAAAGTCTCCCAATCCGCTGTCTCTTCTATTGCAGATACCTTGCGATTAAATCTGGGTGGGAGTGATCTTAGAATATTTTGCACTACTATACTTTCTGGTATGGTTTCTCCAAGAGCTTTCATATTGTTAACAATTTCTGCAACTTTTAAGAAGAAGCTGCAAACATCTTCATCATCATTCATTTTTAAGTTTTCAAACTGGGCTCTATATACTTGAAGTTTGGCAGTTTTTACTTTCTGGTCTCCCTCATGTATGCCTTCAAAAGTATCCCATATTTTCTTGGCAGTGTCTTTGTGCATTACTTTAATAAACTCTTCTTCACATAATCCATTCAGGATGGCATTCCTGGCTTTTGCATTAGCTACAAAGCTTTCTTTAGCTTCTTTTTCTGTATCAGTTGACTTCGGGGCATATCCTAATTCCACAGCAGCCCAGACTTCTATTCCTAGAGACATTATGTATGTCTTCATTCTGATTTTCCAGAAAGCATAATTTTCACCAATGAAGAAAGGGGCTTTATTGGTTGAGCATCCTTCTTTACTAGCCATCTTGGGAACCTAGGATCTCCTTTCAGTTGTTAGACTTGTACAAAGGAACTTGCTCTGATACCAATTGTTGAATCTCTAATTAAACTGAGAGGGGGGGGTGAATCAGTTTAATACATTCCCGATCTTTTAAACTTTTCAATAAACTTATTTACACCTTCATTTCAAACTCTATTTAATGTGAGAGTAATCTTAGAATGTAATCTGAAAGTATTAGTTTAATAGAGCAGTAGACTTAATTTGAGAGCAGCAGGGATTAAGCAAATGATACATATCAGATCAATACATAAATATCATGCACAGAGACACCAGATATAAGTGGAAACCCATAAAGGGAGAAAACCACATCTTATTATCGTTGTGATGCAAAGGCAAGCTCCAACTCCCTCTCACCACTGTTTTTCTGCAGGCACCAACCTACAGGAGGCTCCTACCTCAATTCTGCAAGCTACAACTTGCAAGGAAGCACCAACTCCCTTCAGTTTTCTGCAGGCATCAACCTACAGGAGGCTCCAACCTCAGTCAGCTACAACTGACGACTATCAAGCTGCAACTTGATAGGGAAGCTCCAACTTCCTCAATTTATCAAACTGAAAGTTTGCTGATTTACCTCAGATATCAGCCTTGTTCTGTAGCTTCTCATTCTATTATGCTTTTCTTAATCTTCTCTGTCTTACTCTTCTATATTCTGCCTTCTCTCGATTTACTCTCACTTCTCTATCTTGAATATCAAGATGATATTATTTATAGATTTCTTCACATGACTGTTTGTATTCTGCTTGGAATTCGAAATGGAAAGTCATGTCTCTTTTCCTTCTGCCTTCTCACTCCTTTTATCAGCTTACTCAGAAATTATAACTGTAGGTGTCAATTTTTAACATTACAGTGGGAGTTTGTTTTCTCTCGGAGACTTGCCAATGCATCACAAACAATAAAAATTTAAATAAAACATTTACATTCAAATTTAAATGATAACTCCAGCTCAACTCATTTAGTCTTTTGAATTGGTACGCATTTGTCTTTTCTTTGGCTGTCTTTGTCTTTTCTGTGACTGTGTTTTATCTTCTTTCGGATCTGTTTGCTCTTATGTCCTCTGCTGTGGTGTAACTGCTGCATATGTGTAAATGTGCCTTTTATATCCGCTGACTGTAAATCTAGAGGAATTCCAATCCCTTTTATGCCATTAGTGTCTTGTTGATGTGGCAGGTTCCGCAGGCCGGAACATACATATATCACAAGCGTTAATAATCGCCCTCCCGTAAAGCTAAGGTCCGTGGGTCTAGAGACCACGCGGCTTATCGCAACCGTGTTATATATATATAACTCAATAACCATTATATATCATATGTGTTATGCCCCCAGATCATATTCAAACATTATTCAACATATATAATATATACAATTTATTTGCAAATAACCCGACGTCCATAAGGATTGGCTGCCAATACGATTAGACCTGGAACTCAAGTTGTATATGAGTCGTAGTTTATATACCAATCGGGTCCAGATTTCCAATCGCAATCGCAACTCTTATATTCTCCCATGCGATTGACCATTGCCGATGCGATTAGAACCTGGAGCTGAAATCTTTGTTAATCATAATTTATAAGTCCATCGGGTCCGAACTCTTAATCGCAATTGCAAGTTCTTTAATATGTGTTGCGATGGTTTGTTTCTTTCCGATGCGATTGGAACTAGACTTCAAACACTTTGTTAAACATGGTTTATAGACCCATCGGGTCCGGTCTTCCAATCGCAATCGCAAGTCTTTAACATATGTTCCGATTGACCAGTGCCGATGCAATTTGACCATAACTCAAATATGTATTAACCCCTGCTTATAACAGGATCGGGTCCGCCATTTCAATCACAGCGTTTTACAAAAGACATGTGATTGGGAACTCGGATGCGATTAGCATCTATCAACTCCTGCTTATAACACGATCGGGTCCGCCATTTCAATCGCAATCGCAACTTTCTGTTGCGATGTTCCGCTGCCCTTGCGATCTCCGATTGTGATTGGGGAGGGGTCCCACCTTATCAAACTTTGTTTTATGCACTCCATAATATAAATGCCTTGGACCTTTGTTTATGTGATGCACTGCACATATATGTTTATATATATTTTTTCCGCTGGAGTGAAGCGATTCCCGGAATAAGTTTGTATTTGTTATATGTGCTCCGCCGGTTGGAGAGTGTGATTCCCGGAATATGGTTCTGTATTATATGTGTAACGCCCGGCTGGAGTCTGCGATTCCCGGAATAAGATTCGTGTTGTATAATGCCGGTTGGAGTGTGCGATTCCTGGAATATGGTTCTGTATTATATGCCGCTGGAGTGAAGCGATTCTCGGAATTTTGTAACTGCTCTCTACCTCTGTCTCTGCCTCTGCTCCGCTGGTTGGAGAGTGCGATTCCCAAAATTTTTTAACTGCTCTCTGCCTCTGTCTCTGCTTCTGTCACTCTGCCTCTGTCTCTATCTTCCGATAACGGTTCTTCACTGTGCTTCTATGACTTTTACATTTTGACTTTCTTCTTGCTGCCTCTATTACTTTCGCTGTGCCTCTTTTGCCTTCCTTTGCTACAGCACTGCCTCTTTTGCCTGAGTGCTTCCACCTTTGCCTGAGTGCTGCCTCCTTTGCCATCAATGACAATATTTCCAACATATTCTGCCTTATTGTTTGTTGTTGAACCAATGCACACACCATTTGAGTAGAGTGGTGATTGGTCAGGGCGGCAAATGACCCAAGCGGGTGCGGCTAATCTTTGAGACCATCATGATGCTCCATCAAAAAATCTGAAATAGGGTTTAGTTTGATGATCCATGGTGGTAATTTGAGCACTTTTAAATAAGTATTTTGGTCAAAAAATATTTTAGTGGTTGCGGTTTTGTACGTTCACACTAGGGAAGGGAAGGGTCGTTTTTGCCCTTATGTGTAGAACTTCTTGAGGTAAAGGCCGTTGATGGAGTTGATGAGGCATGTCCCGTCTGGTTCCATCAAGATGTATGCCCCCTGTCGAAGGCAATGTTTGATGACGTATGGTCCTTTCCACAAGGTTTCGAACTTTCCTGGTCCTAGGGCTTCTTTTGCGACATCATAGTGGAGGAATAGCTCGTCATCAGTGAATGAGCAAGGGTTGATGTGGTAGTTGAATGATGCTTTTACCATTTTCTTGTGGGTCTCGTTGTGTTGGAGTGACTTTCGTCGACTTTCATCGACAAACTCTATTTGTACTAGGCGTTGTTCTAGAGGTTGGGTATCATCAAGGAGTTCTATGGTGGCATGTAAATTTGGGATATCTCATTCTATGGGAATCATGGCCTCGACCCCATATACTAAGTGGAAGGGAGTGAAACCAGTGGACATCTTTACCATCGTGTGGTATGCCCACAGGGCGGAAAAGAGCATATGGTACCAGTTGGTTTTATGGTTATTCACCATGCGTTGTAACATAGTTTTGAGAACTTTTTTAATAACTTCTACCTGTCCATTGGAATGGGGGTAGTATGGTGAAGAAAATTCGTCAGTGAATCAAAGGTGGTGAGATCGTTCCTTGAAAACTTCATTCTTGAATTGTTTCCCATGGTTGGAGACTAACTCTTTAGGGATGCCAAATCGGGCCATCACGTGGTTGAAAATAAATTGAGCAGAGGTTTCTTTTGTGTTGTCGTATGTAGGCATGGCCTCAGCCCACTTGGTGAAATATTCGACAGCCATGATGATGTATTTATGGTTGCCCGATGAGGTGGGGTTGCAAGTCATGAATTCAATCCCCCATTTACAAAAGGGACCAGCAACGATGACAGGATGTAGAGGAGCGGGAGGTGCTCTTGCTTTGTGGGCGAAGTGTTGGCATCATTCACATATTTGACTATTGTAATGCAATCACGAAACAAGGAGGGCCAAAAATATCCTACACGTAGGAATTTTTGGGTGGTGGCCATGCTAGATAGGTGGTCGCCGCAATCACCTCCGTGGCAGTCACTAAGGGCTTGTTTTTCTTGGTCGTGGGTGAGGCACCGTCGTAAAATGGTGTCGCTGCCTCATCGATATAAGAAATCTCCTATTATAGGTCAATTTGGGCATCATTCCTAATGACTTGGTTAATTGGGCATCATCTCCAGGACCAATATAGAGGATCTATCATCCCCTAACATTTCAATTGCTATATGCCCTAAGACAAAGAACAAGACAGATCAATCAAAGACTTTCATCTACAAAGGTTTCTAAGGTTTGAACTTTATAATATATCAATGAGAGCTCATCGATGCTGCCTCTAAAGGGACTAAGTGCGTTTCATATGAAGGTAGCCCCATGCAACACTTCTCTGCAAAGCACTTACCAACATCTATGGGTGCGTTGGTCACATTGGGAGCGATATTCTCATTGTTCTGGAATCTCCACTTGGCCAGTGCCTTCTAGAAGATTTCACATGTGTCAAACTTCGAGTCCATGTGTCCATTTGACATCTACAAGATTGGGAACATGTCTTGCCTATTATTGGAAAGTCATTGATTTTAAAACTAACTTAGCCTCTCTATAAATTGAGCACAGATCTTAGTGTTTGATAAGGAATAATTTGTGTAGAGAAATGTTGGTGGATTTTTCATTGAGGAGATTGACTTGAGTGAAATTTTTTTGGAGATATATACATTGTGATGAGGTTGGGATGCTGCTAGAGATGGTGAAACTAAATCAGTCATTTGGTTGTAACCTCCCCTTCTATCATTGATAAAAAATACAACTTACTTTTCCCTATATGCATCTGTATTGCCTTTTGTTTCCATATTGCAAGATCTTAGTTTATGTATATGGTTTATGCTTTTCTAATTTAGAAAACTAACTTGAATAGACATCTGTATTATTGCTATCTTCTGTCGTTTAGTGTTCTTTCTTGCAGGAAATATTTTTCACAGCCGGTTGGAATTTGAAGCTACAATAGAAGTGACAGAAGGAATCATTTGGAAGCGCTTGGATTCCAAGTAAGCATCTAATCCATTCTGTGTGTCTGTTCTTAGTTAGGAAAATTATTCGTATAGTCTTTAACATGTTGTTCTAGATTATTACCTATCTAGGGAAGCGTGTTTTATCCCTAATTCACAATTTTTTCCAACAAATTGGCGACTCCCCTAGGGAGATTACTCTTTATCCTAGGTGTTTTAGCCTCTAATTTTCTCTGTTTATTCACACAGTAGTTGTTACTCACAAATATTAGGCTTTTTAAGATCCAAATTTGAAAAATAAGTGTGCTAAACAGATGTGTTTTTATTTCTACACTACGCCCAATGCACTCTTGGACAGGACACGGTGATTTGCATAGCACTGTCTCCCTTTCAGGCCTGCATTGCAAAACATTGTCTCTCTTTAGAGATTGTGTTGCCTCCTGAAGCCATCCAAATTCCCTTGAATTTGTCTTTGTATTTTGTTCCAGTTTTTTTGCTGATGTTTTTTGAAAATCGTGAGCCTCATATTGACCAATGAATTCGTCTACCTCTTCCTCCTTTGAAAGAAAATTTGTTCAATGTTTTTTTAAAGCATTTTTCTTTATCATTGGAAAGTTAATTTCAAAGTATTTATTGTCTCATTAGATCCATTTTCTTTTGAAAAAGCAAATTGTCTTAAAATATTTGTTTCCTGATAGGAGAAATTTTTGTTTCATTCCTCATTTTTCCTTCAAAAGAGAAATTGTTGTTTATATTCCTCATTTCTCAAAAGTAAAAGGCATTTGATTTTGTTGATTTAGTGCACTTAGTTTCTTTTCTGCAGTCATAACATTAAAGGAACTAAAAGGAAAAATATGTATTTGCATGTAGTGGTTTGTGTGTTTTGAAAAAAGGAACAAATAGGAAATCTTCATTTAGTTTGTGTTCTTTGATTTGTTTGCTCGCAAATTGATTATTCTTTCCCTCTAATAGTTAGGATTTTCATTGAAAAACTAAAAGTGAAAGATTGGTTATCATTCTTAGTTGCATTTTAGGAATTTTCCAATACATCATCTTGGTGAACCTTTGAAAGGCATATTGTTAAGCAAGATCAACATAAAATTAATCTCAATTTACCTAACAAATAATTGGAACCATAACGATAACATTTAGAAGGTCTAGGTTAGAGATGTGTTCCGGCGTCGTAAAACATAGCAGCTATCGTTAACTTGTCTGTGGTACATTCTGAGTGTGATACCTCACTCCACGTATGTAAGTATATCATAGCTCGTCCACATAATTTCAGGTATATCGGGCAGTGTTACAATACGATAAGTATAAAGGGGTGCTCTCACTATGCGGTTTCGCATCAAACAACACTAATGCGGACTTGGGCCTCCATGTACCTTCGGGTATATTTGGGAGGACAACATTTAGGTGCTATCCATACATAGTGAACCAAGTAGGCCTCCTTGTAAATTGTGATACACCGAACACAACATTCAAGGAGATTGCCTGCCCGTACTTCTTGGTTCGCCAGGAGGTATTTTGCAGTTCACAGTTTCTTGGTAAACCATTTTGCCTCGCATTACCCTTTTATTTTGTTTATTTGTTTTTGGTTAAAATAAACCAGTAATCATGGAATAAAAAAATCCTTTCCCCCATCATTCACGTAGACTAGCGTTAAAACCACTTTTACCACCATAATTTACTTCTGGTAGGCGAAGGCAATCACGATATGCCGAATCGAGTACAATTCATACCTATGGTGAAACATCATTTTCCCATAAACCAGAGTTATTTCAAGTTGTTTCTACACATCCTGGTTCATCTACTATTGTCGAAACAGAGTCTTCACAGCTACTCGTGGTCACGATCCATCCAATCAGTGAGACCATACCTCTTGGACCCGATGTTGTTAAACGAAAAATTGATCCATATCCTATCTCTTCTTTGCCAAAACATCTGAATCCTGAAGTCGTACAACCATAAATTGTTCCTACCTTGGTCATCCCACAAATTTCTGTAGCTATTGAATCTCCCATATCACACAGTCAACCACCTGAAATATACTTTGGGCCTGACGGTGAAATACTTCCCCTTGGTTTAATTTTGATTGAAGAAATCCCACAAGACAATACACCTTTAAATCCAACCCATTTTGGGGAGGAAATTTACCTGTATGATTATTTTTCTAAATCGACACCATCTACTTTTGTTGATCCTACTCCTTTTTAAACTCTCGTCGATTCAAAAGGGTATACATTTTTTCAAGTAACCATGTCTGAACCAACATCTTCGGTTGGGCCATCTGTTCCAATTATGTCAACTCCCGCCCTAGCTACCCCGTCGATGTTTACAACTTCACCAGAGTCATATTTTCATGGTGGCCGTTTGTTCCCATCAAGTTACAAATCATTATCTAGAATTTTCTCTAGTACATCTTCAAATCCATGGACTTTACCAATGTCATCATCTGGTATTTTAACTAGTAATCATATAGTAAGTACTGAACGACTTGATTCATTATACACATCTTCACGGCAATATCAAGCCGGTCCTTCTGGGTCTATTCCTTCAAGTACCATGTCAACTGGACTCCCAGAATTTGGAGAGAAATATTTTCCGTCTTATTATCCTCCCCAGGCTGGGGGGAAACCTTTGGTCACCCAAAATGATAGTACTCCGTCACTTTTTGGTAAACCTAATGTCGAAATGCATGTTTTTCAATGGCAGCCCACTCTGCCTATCCAACCAAAAACGGTTGTATACTAGTATCAACCAATTCAACTTGTTACACCCACATCATTACCACTTGTTAATACATCTTTAACCCTGTTACAGAATCAAAATGTTGTACAACCTTATCAAGCGGGTCCTTTAACTCAATATCATCAAATTTTGGGTCCACAGACTCCAAATCCTTCGGTTAATTTACAACAACCTATATCTAGAATCATCTATTCACAATCTGGTTTACTATTTTATGGGATGTCGCAACTGCAACTTGGTTATACCTATCGACCGAATCCAAGTTATCCTAATTTGTTTTATAACATTGGTGGACAAACCCCTTGGCAGCCACAGGCACAAATGCCTCATGCTGGTGCTCCTGAGTTTTGATAGATTGGCTAACCAAAAGAAAAGACAACATCAGAACCAATCTTTAGAGTTCCAGGATCTAGTCCTCTTGTTCTCAGAGAGGGATCTCTCAAATTTACTTGTTTTGAAAATATTTATATTGTTTGCTTTTAAGTATTGATTTTAGACTAGTTATTAAGTGCAGGTGTTTGTTTTGTTTGTTTGTTTGGTTGGTTGGATTGGCACAGTAGAACATGAAAGGTCTAGGAAAGATAGATATAAAGAAAAAGTGTCAGATTCATTGGGCAATGGAGTCAAGAAGAAGTTTATGACAAGCTCATCAAAGGATATGGGATATCAAAGGGAAAATCTAACTTGGCCACAGGATCCTTTAGTTTTTGTGAATGAGATGGACATTAATGATTTGAAAGGGAGTTCGAATTCTCAACAAAGGGAACTTAAAAACATAACTTGAACATAAAGAGGTATTTGATAGATAGGGCTAACCATGAATTCTACAAACCGCACTTTAAGAAAATAATGACTTCAAGACAACTTTTAAAATGAAATCTAAGATTCGGGAGCACATCCTATTTCCTCAAATATTTTATTTCAGAGTTAGAAAACATGAAAGATTCACTGATAATTGCAGCCATAGAAGAGGGAACACATAACACATCTATGATTACAACTATAAAGACCTTTAAAACAATTATTCAAGAAGGAACAAAGGGTATGATCAAAACAAACCTCTTTGGAAAACTGTAAAAAATGGTACTTCAAAGGGAGACTTCAAAAACAACTTTCAAGTGGCAGCAGACAAGCAGGGAAAACCATAAATCATGCTGGAACCAACTATTTGAACTATTTGATAAATAAACAAGAATAAGGGTTCAAGATAATGATTAAAGACTCTAAAATGCCTCAGCAGAAGAAAACATAAAACAGTGAAGGATAAATAGGTCTAAGGTGCTTCCGGGAGTCATTTCTTAGCCTAAACGTTTCACCCTACTGTAGTAAGAATTTATGGAACAAAATGAAAAAAAGAAAAACAATAGACAGTTCAGAATACATCACCAACAGCCAAGCTTAGGGATCCAATGATAGAGCCTTCTCAAGAACAAGCATGTCACAACATCATCAGGCTTCCAAGACTTCAATTTCTTCCTCAACTTCAAACAGACTATGTATTAATTCAAAGAGTTCCAATGTTACAACTAGTTACCAACCAACAATCAACCATCTTCTTCAAAAGTATTTATAGAAGAAAGAGGAGGTGAAAGAGTTCTAGGGTTAGATATCATTAATTCCATACTAAATGCAACTCCTAGCCTTGAAAACCATGCAAGGCATAAGGCAGGAAAGAATTTAATTTACAACTCTGTTTCATTAACTCTGTTTTCTGATTTTTAGGCTTAGTGGGTGAAAAGATTGACTTTAAGGCTCTTTTTATCTTTTACAATAACTTTGTTGTCAATGTGAAATATTTGATTTTTCTTGTAATAACTATTAGTAGCCTTTGGCCTTAATGTTTTCTGACTGATATTTGATATGGGTATTCCTTTGAGGAAGAGAGGTTACAAGTGGTAATAGGGTAGCTGGGGATTCAATTAGCCCGTTTGATGTGGCATTTGAGGTTTTCTGGATCTGTCTTCATTTTTGGATTAGGCCTTTGATATTTAATTTGTGCCTTGATCCCTTTAAACTCTGTCTAGAACCCTAATCCTTCAATTATTATTTGATCTTCATCTTTGACACTGATACTCTTTCTCAATTCATGCTAACTGTGTTTCGTTGTTTGTAGGTGCGCAAAGGGTTGGTTGGAGTTTTTTTTCAGAAAGTTGATAATCATGATGTATCGATATTCTAAAAAACGTGTAATTATCACTTTAAAACCCTTTAATTTGTATCAAAGGCCGTGAGGATTGTCATCCTCGGCCAATAACACTGTAATTATCTACTGGAGGGTTTTTAACTTGAACTTCATTAAACCTGCATAAAAACAATCAAACATTATTTAAATCCTGCGAAAATTGGTTTAGAACTGCTTAGAAGGGTTTGTGGAAGCATTTCGAAGCAGTGAGGATGGAGGAATTTACAATGGAGAACGGGTCTCTATGCCAAAACAGAGACCCAGGGTTTAAATTTAAAATATGGCATGAATTGGGAAGAAGCGGTATCGGGAAAACCATCAGTGGTTTTCGCGCAGCATTTGGGGGGGAGGCGGTATTAACTTTTGGAACGTGATACGACTCATCGCTCGATGCGTCGCAAATGAAAACCGCTTTTATCATGCTGAAGTAGCGCACTGTGGAGGAGGGGTGAAAATCATGCAATATTGATCATTGACCGTTGGATTGGAGGCTCCAGATCCAACGGTGCGGGTTGAGCGTGATGGATGAAGAGCTGCGGGGTAAAATTGTATGCGGGGTCCATGATGACGTAATGCTTTTTTCGTGTAGTGGACAGGTGTAATAGGCTATCAGGTTAAGTCCCAATCGCTAGATATCTTTGATGGACAGTTAGGATTTAAAGAAGGAGCGGATATATGGATGGAGGAAAAGGTAAGGCAGGATGGATGGGTGGAAGAATGGAGCCCGATGGTCGTTGATCTGCAGAGATCAACGGTCTAGATTTTTTTAAATCATAACGTTGGGGTAATGGAAAAATAAAGGAAATTAAGGGTTCAGAAAAAGTTTTCAAGTCTTTTAGCGCCTGATTGCAGGGCTTTAGGATGCATGGAGGAAAGGGCTTAAGGTAATAAGCCCTCAGAGGCTTAATGCCTTTGTAATGTAAAAATAATGTTTTTAAGGCCAAAAACAGGGGTTTTAAGTTTAAATGGGGGTTCTGATAGGCTAAATCAGGGATTTAAAAGCCAAATCAATGAGAGATATAAGGTTTAACAGAGGGTTCAAAATGATTTGGAGGTTAGATGAAGGTGTTTATGGATGAAAAATGGAGAATTAAAAAGAGAAGTGTAATGATGAAAAAATGGAGTTTTAAGTAGTCTTTCTCTTGGTAAATTAGTAGGTACTTTAGGGCTAATAGTGAAACAGTAGTGAAGATTAACTCAAAGGGTAATAATCATTATAAAACTTCAAAATATGATAAGTTTTCAAAGGAACTATCTCTTGAAGGTTTAAAATACAAGCTTAGCCACCATTGAGTATGACAGAATTTATATGTGGCTAACCGTGGCTCCACTTGGGATGTGGAGAGGCCACTGTGTTGATTTTAGACCGACAAAAAAGAGAAGTTAGCCAGATATGACAATCTTTAGAGGCAAACTAGTCTTTAACAAGGAAAAATTAATCCTCAAAATTTCCTAATCATGGGTGTGCACGATGTTTAATGGTAGTGTGGGTTGCCCCAGTGGAGTCTTTGTGAAACCAGGAATAATCAGCAGGCCTACTGATCACCAGTGGAGTATTTTTATCTTTTAGGAGTTGTGGAGTCGCCATGTGGATGATTTCTAATGTTCAAGATGATTTACTATCCAGCACAGTGATTAACTACCAGAATAAGGCTTGCGGGTTTTCTGAGTTCTTAAGGATGTCTAAAATAACAGTCTACTTAGAGTTCGTCCCACCATGATCGCCATTATGTTGGTGCTCCTGAGTTTTGATATATTGGATAACCAAAAGACAAGACAGCATCAGAACCAATCTTTAGAGTTCCAGGATGTAGTCCTCCTATTCTTAGAGAGGGATCTCTGAAATTTACTTGTTTTGAAAAGATTTATCTTCTTTTCTTTTAAGTATTGATTTTAGACTAGTTATTAAGTGCAGGTGTTTGTTTGGTTGGATTGGCACAGCAGAACATGAAAGGTCTAGGAAAGATAGAAAGAAAAAGTGTTAGATTCATTGGGCAATGGAGTCAAGAAGAAGTTTATGACAAGCTCATCAAAGGATGTGGGATATCAAAGGGAAAATCTAACTTGGCCATAGGATCCTTTAGTTTTTGTGAATGAGATGGACATTAATGATTTGAAATAGAGTTCTAATTCTCAACAAAGGGAACTTAAAAACATAACTTTAACATAAAGAGGTATTTTATAGACAGGGCTAACCATGAATTATACAAACCACACTTTAAGCAAATAATGACTTCAAGACAACTTTTAAAATGAAATCTAAGATTCGGGAGCACATCCTATTTCCTCAAAGATTTTATTTCAAAGTTAGAAAACATGAAAGATTCACTGATAATTGCAGCCATAGAAGAGGGAACACCTAACACATCTATGATTACAACTATAAATACCTTTAAAACAATTATTCAAGCAGGAACAAAGGGTATGATCAAAATAGACCTCTTTGGAAAACTGTAAACAATGGTACTTCAAAGGGAGACTTCAAAAACAACTTTCAAGTGGCAGCAGACAAGCAGGGAAAACCATAAATCATGCTGAAACCAACTATTTGAACTATTTGAGAAATAAACAAGCATAAGGGTTCAAGGGAATGATTAAAGACTCTAAAATGCCTCAGCGGAAGAAAACATAAAACAGTGAAGGATAAACAAGTCTAAGGTGCTTCTAGGAGTCATTTCTTAGCCTAAAATTTTCACCCTACTGTAGTAAGAATTTATGGAACAAAATGAAAATAGTAAAAACAACAGATAGTTAAAAATACATCACCAACATCCAAGCTCATGGATCCAATGATAGAGCCTTCTCAAGAACAAGCATGTCACAACATCATCAAGCTTCCAAGACTTCAATTTCTTCCTCAACTTCAGAAAGACTATGTATTATTTCAAAGAGTTCCAATGTTACAACTAGTGACCAACCAACAATCAACCATCTTCTTCAGAAGTATTTATAGATGAAAGAGGAGGTGGAAGAGTTCTAGGGTTAGATATCATTAATTCCATACGAAATTCAACTCCTAGCCTTGAAAACCATGCAAGGCATAAGGCAGGAAAGCATTTAATTTACAACTCTGTTTTCTGATTTTTAGGCTTAGTGGGTGAAAAGATTGACTTTAAGGCTCTTTTTATCTTTTACAATAACTTTGCTGTCAATGTGAAATATTTGATTTTGCTTGTAATAACTGTTAGCAGCCTTTGGCCTTAATGTTTTCTGACTGAGATTTGATCTGGGTATTCCTTTGAGGCAGAGAGGTTACAAGTGGAAATATGGTAGCTGGGGATTCAATTAGCCCCTCTGATGTGGCATTCGAGGTTTTCTAGATCTGTCTTCATTTGTGGATTAGGCCTTTGACATTTAATTTGTGCCTTGATCCCTTTAAACTCTGTCTAGAAACCTAATCCTTCAATTATCCTTTGATCTTCATCTTTGACACTGATACTCTTTCTCAATTCATGCTGACTGTGTTTCATTGTTTTCAGGTGCGTAGAGGGTTTGTTGGAGTTTTTGTTCATAAAGTCGATAATCATGATTTATCGATCTTCTAAAAAATGTGTAATTATCACTTTAAACCCTTTAATTTGTATCAAATGCTGTGAGGATCATCATCCTCAGCTGATAACACTGTAATTATCTGCTGGAGGGTTTTTAACTTGAACTTCATTAAACCTGCATAAAAACAAACAAAGGTTATTTAAATCCTGCAAAAATTGGTATAAACTGCTTAGGAGGGTTTGTGGAAGCGTTTCGGAGTAGTGAGGACGGAGGAATTTGCAGCGGAGAATGGGTTTCTATGCCAAAACAGAGACCCAGGGTTTAAATTTAAAATATGGCATGAATTGGGAAGAAGCGGTTTCAGGAAAACCATCAGTGTTTTTCGCGCAGCATTTGGGGGGGGAGGCAGTATTAACTTTTGGAACGTGATACGACTCATCACTCGACACGTGGAAAATGAAAACTTCTTTTATCGTGCGGAAGTAGCGCACTGTGGAGGAGGGGTGAAAATCGCGCAATATTGACCGTTGACCATTGGATTGGAGGCTCCAGATCCAACGGTGCAGGTTGAGCACAATGGATGAAGAGCTACGAGGTAAAAGTGTATGCAGGTTCCATGATGACGTAACGTTTATGTCGCGTAGTGGGCGGGTGTAATAAGCTATCGGGTTAAGTCCCGATTGTCAGATCTCTTTGATGGACGGTTAGGATTTAAAGAAGGAGAGGATATATGGATGGAGGAAAAGGTAAGGCAGGATGGATGGGCAGAAGAATGGAGCTTGATGGTTGTTTATCTGCAGAGATCAACAGTCTAGATTTGTTTAAATCATAACGTCGGGGTAATGGAAAAATAAAGGAAAGTAAGGGATCGGGAAAAATTTTCAAGTCTTTTAGCGCCCGATTGCGGGGCTTTAGGATGCATGGAGGAAAGGGCTTAAGGTAATAAGCCCTCAGAGGCTTAATTCCTTTGTAATGTAAAAATGTTGTTTTTAAGGCCAAAAACAAGGTTTTTAAGTTTAAATGGGGGTTTCGATAAGCTAAATCAGGGATTTAAAAGCCAAGTCAAGGGGAGATATAAGGTTTAACAAAGGGTTCAAAATAATTTGGAGATTAGATGAAGGTGTTTATGGATGAAAAATGGAGAATTAAAAGGAGAAGTGTAATGATGAAAAAATGGAGTTTTAAGAAGTCTTTCTCTTGGTAAATCAACAGGTACTTTAGGGCTAATAGTGAAACAGCAGTGAAGATTAACTCAAAGGGTAATAATCATCATAAAACTTAAAAAGATGATAATTTTTCAAAGGGAAATATCTCTTGAAGGTTTAAAAGACAAGCTTAGCCACCATTGAGTATGACAGAATTTATAGGTGGCTAACACCTCAAACTTCATTTCAACAAGTATCATATCCAGGTTTTGTTCAACAGAATCTTCAAGCGTTTTCTTTTCAAAATAACCCCTATTTGGGTTACCAACATCCTATTCCTTATGCTAGTGCTCAAAGGCCTGTTTCTCAAGCAATTCCATCTTACCCTTGCTATGCTCAACCTGACCTTAATCAACAGTTGCCCTTTGTTGCAACTTTAGAGTTACCAGATTTAAATCAGCTAACTAATGATCCAATTAACTATGCTCCTTGGTGGCCGGTGATACCTCACAAATTAACCTCGGATATTCCTAGGTTCAATGGAAACCCCGGAGAAGATCCATCGACTCATGTCATGACTTATTATTTATGGTTTTCATCAAAATCCCTGAATGTTGATTCTTTTCAACTACGTCTTTTCCAACGTACACTCACAGGTCTAGCTGCAAAATGGTACATTGAATTACCTAGACCTTCTTTTGATAATTTCACATCCCTAGCTACTGTCTTTTTGAATCATTTCCAGTTACCCATCAGATATGAAACTGGAATGTAACTCTTGTCCAATTTAAAACAAACTAATGCTACTCACATCTCTGATCATATTCATGAGTGGCGTCGTCGTCGTCAAATGGTTAAGACCTTTGTTCCGGATCAGCTCCTTGTTGAATGGTTCATTAAGTCCTTGTTACCATTTATAACTGAGGATGTGGCTAAGGGTGGCATCGTCACAGAAGAGAAATTTATCGCTCGTGCCCAATATTTAGATTTTATTTATACTCTGTCAGGCACGCTTTATGAAAAAATTCCTAACATGCCGAGAACTAATTTTACTGTTCCTCCTTAATTAAAGAACTCTCATGCTAGGGATGGCTTGATAGGCACTGCAAGCACACATCACACTACTACATATGATCCTGCTCCTGCTTCCGAAATTAATGTCGTGTCATTTGACAAAGGAAAAAGTGTCAAGCAACCCGGAAGTAAGAAAAAAGGGAAATCTAGGAAAAAGAAAACTTCTAACCCATAGGAAAGATCATCTGATCAATCGTCTGGACCTAGAAAACCTCATTATCCATGCATAATATGTAATGAGGAACACTATTTTAGGGATTTTCCTCACCACGCTGAAGTCTCAAAAATCATCAAGACTTCTCATGCATCATCTATGTTGATAAACCCATTTCCAAATCCGGACATTATAAGCATGGTTGCTACGGATCCAACTCCTAGTTCCCAAGTGTTAATTTTATCTGTCAAAAAACCTTCAACATATATTTTGGTGTCAACGTGTAATAAATATTATGGTAGTCAAGCCACTAATCAACCTACTACCTTGACAACGAATCCATATATGGAATCAGTACCGCCTACTGCTATTCCTGAATTGACAATCAAGCCACCAAAGGGAGTAATTCATAAATCGACATATAATCCTCGAGCAAGAGCTGCACAAAATTATAATATAGTTGAAGATTTGGCTCAATCCCCTTTAGCTATGTCTACTCCTGAGGTATTACATAATTGTCCCACCCAAAATTAGGGTTTATTGTCGGCTATTGGTGAACTAGGGGGAAAAACAGTGAATATTTATGTTGAGGTTGTTGATGGACCCCTTGACTATAATATTCTACTTGGAAGGCCATGGGTATATGCAATGACTGAAATTGTTTCTACATATCTTAGAATAATTGCCTTTCCACATAAAGGTACTATCACAGTCATTAATCAACTATCCTTCTTTCCCTTTGCTTCACAGGTAACTGGAAGAGTTTTGTTCATTCAAATACCCCAACTATAACTTTAGAACATTGGTGTAGGACTCTTAAAGGATTCCACTATTATGGGAACCTTTGCATTACCGCCGCTCACGGCGTCGGCAGAAATTGCAAGTATAGAGACCTGCTACATGATATCTTCCACTCTATCTAGCTTAAGGGAGAGTACAGGTGATTCTGATATTTCTACAATGGATGAGTTTCTGTTACCCAGCCCTATTGAGCTGACATAGAAATCAATCTATCTGGCTTTGGCGGAAAATCCGAAATCAGCGTCACCGAGTGTTTGGGTTGATCGTTCCTTAGATTTTGGTACTCCCTCTGATCCTTTTTCCACAACTTTCTTGACAGATGAGAATATTTTGGAAGCCATGATGTCACAAGGAGAACCATGGGAAGATTATCATCATCGTTCCCATATTCCTGATTATGAAGAAAATTATCTTAACGAACTATATCACCCATCCATCAAAAATTTCTTTTCGAATTCTTTACCCATTAATGCAATCGATTCCGAGAAAAATCTGTCAAATATTTAAGAAACCATTTCTATCGATATTTCGACCAAACCTATCGTTGTAGAAAATATTCATGTTGGTGTATCTTGTTCTCCATTAGAACTCGAATCATATCACTCTCTATTTCATGAATTTCATGATGTATTTTCTTGGTCTTATGAGGAAATGCCAGGCATAGATACTAGTATAGTTGAACACACTATTAATATGAATCCTGATGTCAAACCGGTCCATCAACGACCTCGTCTTGTTCATCCAAAGAAAGTCGCTGCCATCAAAGTAGAAGTTGAAAAACTTTTCTGTGCTGGTTTCACATACCCTATTCCGCTAACTGAGTGGGTTTCCAATATCATTCATGTCATAAAAAAACAAGGGACCATTAGAGTGTGTGTCGATTATCGGAATGTCAATCTTACTTTTCCAAAAGAAAACTATCCTACTCCCTTTATCGACCAAATTATTGACGATTGTGTTGGATGTGAAATATTTTTGTTCATGGATGGATTTTCCAGATACAATCAAATCAATATCCACCCAGATGATCAACATAAGGTAGCATTCCTCTATCCCTAGGGCACATTCGCTTATAGGAAACATCCGTTTGGTTTAAAGAACGTTGGGGAAGCTTTTCAGAGAGCAATGGATTATGCTTTCAATGACATCAAGAACATTATTCAAGCGTATCTAGATGATTTACCAACGCATTCACGAAATCGGACTGATCACACAATGCATTTGAGAACCATTTTCTTACGTTGTTGACACTACAAAATACACCTCAATCCACATAAATCTATGTTTTGTGTTGGTTCTGGTCGTTTGCTTGGATTTGTAGTCTCAAAAGAAGGAATTCAAATCGACTCATTGAAGGTTCAAGCCATTCTTGATTTTCCTGTGCCGTCAAAACTTCAGATACAGAAACTTCAAGGAAAGGCTAACTTCCTAAGAAGGTTCATTCTAAACTACGCCAAAATGGCTAAAGGATTTACTCGCCTATTGAAAAAATGGATTCCCTTCCATTGGGACCAGGTTGCGCAAGCTTCTTTTGATGATATCAAGGACACTCTTGTCTAAGTTTCATTAATGTATCCCCCTAATTATCAAAATGATTATTTCCTATATATCACCACGATCGAAACGACCATTGCTATGGTATTGTTCCACATAGAAAATGGAATTGAACATCCAATCTATTATTTGAGTTGTAATCTCAATGATACGGAAGTTAAGTATTCATACATAGAAAATCTTGCCTTGGCAGCTGTTCAAGCTGTCCAAATATTTCGCCATTATATCCTGTTCCGAAAAACAACTATAATTTTCAGATTGCAACCCCATGACTTATATCTTATCACGTCAATTGCTAGGGGGGAAATATTCAAAATGGATTGTCATTTTGTAGGAATTTGATTTGGAATTCATCAAATCCAAGTCAAAGAAGTCTTTGGTTTTGGCTGAGCTTCTCTATGACCTTCCCTCTTATAGTACTGCAACTACGTTGGAACCATCAATTCCTGACGAGTCTCTATTTCTGATTATATCATATGATCCTTCGTATGGGGATTTCATCACTTATCTCCAAACCCAAAATTTTCGACCTGATACCTCTCGCTCTGAACAGTGACGTATTCGATACCAAGGCAAAGATTATCTGATCGTCGGCGATACACTTTATCGTCGTGGTGTTGATACCATTTTAAGAAGGTGCCTCACTCATGAGGAGGTCGAAAAAGTGTTAAATTATTTTCATGCTGGGGCATGTGGTGGACATTTATCTAGATATGCTACCACGGAGAAGATAATCCATGTCAGTTACTTTTGGCCTACTATTTTTCAAGGCTGCATCCTCATGGTTAGAAGTTGTCATGCATGCCAGATTTTTTATCGTAAAATCCACAAAACCGACAGTGCCAATGCATCATGTTGTCTCTGTGGGACCATTTTCAAAATGGGGTATTTACTTCATGACCTGTAACCCTCGTTCATCCAGGGGGCATGATTATATTATTGTCGTAGTCGACTATTTTACCAAATGGGTTGAAGCGATGTCTACATTCAACAACACGGGATAGACAGCTGCATTGTTTTTCTTTAATCATGTTATTGCATGGTTTGGGGTCCCACAGGCTATAGTTATAGATCATGGGAAGAATTTTCGCAACCACATGATGGTTGAATTGAATACCAAGTTAGGATTGTCACATGATAATTCTACTCCTTATTATCCACAATCAAATGGAAAAGTTGAAGCTATCAACAGAATTCTTAAACGTATGCTTCAACAATTGATAGGAGTTCATAAAAGAAACTGGCATTTGATCCTGTACTCTGCCTTGTGGGCATATCGAACCTCAGTGAAAAACGCAACTGGATTTACTCCTTTTCAGTTGGTGTATGGTCTATAAGCTACCTTACCAATCCAATGTGAAACACCGTCGTTAAAACTCACAATTGACTTCTTTTTTAACACCTCAGAAGAAGAAGCATGTCTCCTTAACCTCATCCATCTTGATGAAACATATCATGAATCCCAATTGGCCAATGAAGCGCACAAGTGACGTATAAAGGCGCAATACGACAAAAATGTCCAGCCTCGCATTTTCTCAGAGGGTGACTTGGTCCTTCTTTACGATCAAGAAGATGATGTAATAGATACAGGAAAGTTTGAGCCATTATGGCATGGCCCCTATATTGTCAAAAGAGTTCTTGCTAAGGGTGCCTATGAGTTGGTTGATTACGATGGAATTCCATTGGCACAGCCTAGAAATGGGTTGTATTTGAAACATTACTATGCTTAATCATGAGCGTAGTAATTTTTTGTATTATATTGTATATATATGTTGTTGATTTGCATTCATTATCTTAATTTTTTTTTAGATTTTTCTTGACGTTAGTAATCCGCTTTACATTTCATCGCAGATGTTTGAATCTTTGGAACCCTTTGTTGGATATGCTGATGGTTCTAGTCGTAGTACGCAGAAACTATCCTCTACAGCATGGGCCATTTTCACTCCGAACGATGAGTTAGTGAGTTTTCAAGGGATTTGTATTGGTAGATCGACGAAAAATATCGCTGAGTATAGCGCGTTAATCGAACTTCTCTCTGATGCCATTTCATTTGGTATTAACCGTATCATCATAAGGTTAGACTCACAACTTGTGGTATTACAACTTACTAGTGTTTATACTGTTAGAAATCCAACATTTCATAGATTTTTACTTAGAGTTTGACTTTGGAAATACACTTTGATTTTATTCAATATCAACACATTTCCAGAAATTTGAACACATTGACTGATTCATTAGCTAGTCAATTTTTAGACATACATTTGCAACATATGTAAAGAAAACATTCACATCATTGAATAGGATTGCACAATAAACATAGGAAAACACTGAAATCATATAGATATATAGTTATAGGTTTTTAAAAAAAATTGTGCCCAAGACACATTGGTCATCTAACCTCAAATGTATGCAAAATGTCACAAGTAAACTAGTGGTGCTCATGGTAACATGCTATAGATCTATATATCCTACGAAGTAACTGCATCTAGCATTTAGGAACCCTAATATTGTGTCGCTGCAGTCGCATAGGAAGCTCTTCGATCCAGAAATATGGAATCCCGAAGGTCAAACCCTCTATGTGCTGCTGAAGTTCAGTCAGAATCTCAGCCATATCAAGATCCTGAAGGACTGCTCTCCCGACAACCCTCTCTACTGGCACATCTGCTTCGTGCTCTGGTTCCACTACTGGTTGAACATGACCAACATATACATTACATCAAACATTTAGTTTAGTCTTGGGAAAACATCAAAATACAAAAAAATTGTATAAACCTTAGAAAAATAAAAAACATGGTCGAAACATTCTTACCTATTGCACCCCACTGAGCACCTTCTGGTAATGCTAAATATGGATCCCCTTGAAAATCAACACCTGCGTATGCATACTCATCGATGGCGACGATCTGTCACCGGAAACAGGCAAAGAATCCAGTATAGAACATAATAGTAGATTCACCTGCATACGGACTCATGAGTTTTACCCATCTCTGAATCCGAGGATATCTAGGACTAGCTATATCCAGTTTCACATGTTGTGGTTGCATTAGAGGAATCTGTTCCAAGGCGAAGGATATAAGGATAGAACCATAACTGAAATTATTCTTCCTCCCTCCCTTTGCTTTATTCATTTGTTCCTTTATCTGAGATAGAACAACTTCAGACAGGTTGAAGATTGTTGGCTCCATACGCTCTAGCACATACTACATATATGATTTATTCGCTACATGTAGTGTAACGGTGCCGACAAGTTTTGAAATCGTGAAAATGATAGTTCTCAAGGGAAATTCTCTAATGTCTCGGATGTTTATCTTTTCATATTTGCTTCACTCTGACCCTGGATAAAAGTGTTGCAAAACATAATATCTCACTATCTCTCCTCCAACAACAGACCCTGAGAGCGAAATGGGCAAGCCTCTCCTCAACAAACTTGTAAGAAAGTACACATCCTCGAATGTTATAGGAACCACTTGGTTCTTAATATGAAATTCCTCTATAGCTGGATCCCATGCTCGAACTAAGAACTCCAATAGTTCTATTTGTTGCCTCATCCCAAACAATTTGAAGTACTTAAGCAGTCCACAATCTCTTAGGGCTCTTACTGTACCCGGATCATTTAAGGAAATCATATCACGTTCTTCATGTTCTCTTTCCCTCCATGTAATCGTCATTGTAATCTGATGGAAACCTAAAATACAACCCTAATATCCATTAGATTCCATTCATTACAAAAAACTAGGTCAATTTTGGGCATAATGAGAAAATAGAAAACTTAGATTGCACCCAGCGCACTCCCTAACAAGAGATGGTGCTTTTCATATGAAAGTACCCTTCACTGTACCTGCTATGCAACACAGGTTTTGACATTCAGGGGTGTGTTTCCATCTTTTTGGGAATAATTTACCCTAGCAGCCTTAAAACCCTAAAAATTTGCAGAAATTGGAAATTAAATGAATACTAAAGGAAAGAGGAGGTTCATATTACTAACCTGGATCAAATGGCAACAAAAACTATCCACAGAAACAATCACAATCAGCAGCTGAAGTTTGGGGGAAAAATTAGGTTTAGAGCTCCAAAATGAAAATGGTAACAATGGAATGGTAAAAATGAATAGTGAAACTACTTTTAATAGTCATTTAATTATTTGCAAGTTAAATTTATTGCTATGACTATAGTTTTATAATTATTATGTTTTTATCATGAAACATGTATTTTTAATCCATTTTATGTTGTTCTGAACAGGATATACAACTAATGAACATATTAGTCGTGTAGATTTATTTCAAAGAATGACTTGACCACAAGCATACTTTTTCTCCTTATTTTTCGAGCTTTGTTAAAAACGAAAAAGGATTTGAAGTGCACTTTTATCTCTTTTTCGAGCTTCTATAACAGTGAAAAAGGAACCCTTGGAGTCTTCTTTTAGCTCTTTTCAGACTCTGATAATGTGAAAAGATTTTCGAGCACTTGTCTTTTCGAGATCGTAAAATTAAATGAATTGATATCTACTCAGTATAAGTTTAACCCTTTTCCAGACTGAGATAGATTATTTATGAAAAAGGAATACCTTGGTTAAACATGACCAAAGAGGTTCTCTCAGATATTATTTTACACTTTTTCGAATATGAGCGACAAATTTATGAAAAAGTACTTATGGAGTTTTCTTTCGTCCAATTTTTCAAACTCTCTAAATATGAAAAAGGATCGGGTTATCACTGTCGTTAAGCTCGTTAAAAATAAAATAGAGACGGGCTTGTCGATCATGGCAAGAATCGAGTTTCATTCATCGCTAGACTCGTTAAATTATTAAATAGAGATACTTTATTCACTCGAAGGGTTGAATTATAGATCAAGAAAATGTTATCCTCCTCAAGCTTGTTAAAAAATAAAGAGGTATTGGTCGACAAATGACCGGGGAAAATTTGGGAAAAGTGAGAAAAAAATCTTTATGGTAGCAAGTCATTATTGAACATGACACTTCCTTCACTCCATGTCCATGACTGTTTGGGTTGGGTAATCATCTTAACAGTTCATTGATACCTATGGTTCATCATACCTTCACTTCAGTTTTGGGTCAATGCTGCCAACTCATCATAGTGTGGCCAATATGTTCAAGAGAAGTCATCCAGTGAATAACTCATCCTTTTACAATACTCATAAACCTTTATTCTCATGACTATAATCCCTAAAAATTTCTATATCAATTCATACCTTTGTCTCCGAAATCAATAACTGTCATTTCACAATAAGGTGACTTCCTATCAACAACAAATCAATATCCAGAAATTTCACTTAGAAACATCAAATTTCAGTACCATGAGGCTTGTTACAGCATCGACAAGATCCTCACTTCCATACTTTTGACTGAAATATTTTGTTTGGTGTTTGACATCAAATCATTTATTCACGCCTTACAAAATGTACTGCAATACCTTGAGGGCCATTTTCATTAATGGTGGTTCTCTCACGTTTGTTAACAGCTCACATCATTGGCTGGTAATCAAATGATGTCTTTCCATGTTCAACGACAAATCATATATTCACATAGCTAGACTTGTACTCGAATGATCAAGTGAATGAGATAAGAATACCTTGGATCTAGTTTCAGCCATCTAGGCTACAATTTCAGGATTTTTGTACACATCATCTGTACGGTGACCTTACATACAGATCGTCATTTGAACATGGGCCTATATCTATAGGCATGTCTGCATTGGGAAACATTCCAATGTCGACTAATTTCTAAATTATGTACATGTTATTATATTGTTTATGTGTTGAACATGGGAATTCCTACCCTTAGCAATTATGATAAAAAAGGATATATCATGATGTAATGTATTTTAAGATAGATGCAGGTCACCACTCTGCTTCATCTCCAACTCATCACAGTGTAAATCATATCAATCAAAATATTGTTGTTATTATTTTGACTTCATCCTTTAGGGGGAAATTGTGATAGGTAAATTTTGGCATCATTGCAAATGACCTGGTTAACTGGGCATCATCTCTAGGACCAATGTATAGGGTCTATCATCCCCTAACATTTCAATTGCTATATGCCCTAAGATAAGTAACAAGACAGATCAATCAAAGACTTTCATCTGCAAAGGTTTCCAAGGTTTGAAGTTTATAATATATCATATGAGAGCTCATCAACGCTGCCTCTAAAGGGACTAAGTGCATTGCATATGGAGGTAGCCCCATGAAAGGCTTCTCTACAAAACACTTCCCGACATATATGGGTGCATTGGTCACATTGGGAGTGAAATTCTCATTGTTCCAAAATCTCCACTTGTCGAGTGCCTTCTAGAAGAGTTCACATGTGTCAAACTTCGAGTCCATGTGTCCATTTGACATTTACAATATTGGGAACATGTCTTGCCTATTATTGGAAAGTCATTGATTGTAAAACTACCTCAACCTCTCTATAAATTGAGTGCAGATCTTAGTGTTTGATAAGGAAGAATTTGTGTAGAGAAATTCTGGTGGATTTTTCATTGAGGAGATTTATTTGAGTGACAATTTGCTACAGATATATACATTGTGATGAGGTTGGGATGATGTTGGATATGCTGACACTAAATCAGTAATTTGGTTGTAACCTCCCCTTCTATCATTAATAAAGAATACAACTTAATTTTCCCTATATGCATCTCTATTGGCTTTGATTTTCCATATTGCGAGATCTTAGTTGATGTATATGGTTTATGCTTTACTGATTTAGAAAAATTACTTGAATTGACATATATATTATTGCTATCTTCTGATGTTTAGTGTTAATTCTTGCAGGAAATATTTTTCACAACCAGCTAGAATTTGAAGCTACAACGGAAGTGACATAAGGAATCATTTAGAAGCACTTGGATTCCAAGTAAGCATCTAATCCATTCTATGTGTCTGTTCTTATTTAGGAAAAGTTGTCATATATTCTTTAACCTGTTGTTCTATATTAGCACCTGTCTAGGGAAGCGTGTTTTACTCGTAATTGACAATTCTGTCCAACATCTCCCATGAGAAGATATCATGGGGCCTACTGGCGTATGTGACGACAATCATCTTGGGTGAGATGAGGTCTAAAATTTTGGGTTCGCAAGAACATGAGAGTATCTTCGTACCAAGGGTCTTCGATTGCTACGAAGAAGAGGTGTTCATCGGGTATCAAATCATTCACTGGTGATCCCTTGGTATCTCCTGGGAGATCTGTAATGAACAAGGCAAGTGCCTTTCTTCTTTTGGAGGAGCAAAACTGTAAGTCATATTCTTATAGAATTTCTATCCAGCGAGCGCACTTATGGCTCATTAGGCGGCCCGTGAGTAGGTATTTAATGGGGTTAATATTTGTGATGACCATAGTGGTTCTTAAGATGATATAGTGGCGAAGTTTCTTGACTGCATAAATTAATGCTAGTGCAATCTTTTCTTCAAGCTCATATCTTAATGTTGGACCTGATAAGGTTTTGCTGATGTAGTAGATCACGTGCCCCTTCCCATCTGGGCCTTCCTGGACCAACACTCTGGCTAATGTGGACTCAGAAGCTGATAAATACAGGATATAATATGTGTCATATTCTAGGGGACTGATGAGTGGTGTTGAAGATAATGTTTCTTTCAACGTGTCCAACGCTTTATGGGCATAATTGTCCCATTTAAATGGGATGTCCTAGCAGAGGAGGCGCAGGAACCCTCGAGCACAGGTGGCATAATTTGGCACAAAGTGTCTCAGAAAATTGGCCTTCCCCTGTCGGCTTTCAAGTTTCCTAAGGGTTTGAGGTGGTGGTACCTCTTTGATGGCTTGGACCTTCAAGGGGTCCACACAAATGCCTTGCTCAGACACGATAAAACCTAAGAGTCTTCCTGCGCTAACGCAAAATACACACTAGAGGGGGTTCAAGTGTAGGTTGTATTGACGACATTGTTGGAATACCAATCACAGATCCTGGAGGTGGTCTGAGTGTTAGTGTAATATTCCAAAATTTGCACACAGCAATTTGGAATATTATATTTTGCTACTTTCACCTAGGAAAGGAATAAATGGGTAAGGAGGCCCATAAACAATACAATTATGAATAAATTCCACCTTAGTAAAGAAGGATATCACATTAGGAGCTAGTTTTACACTTCCAAGAGTGAACAAGGACAAATTAGATGGGGACATAGTCAAGTTTGACTAAGTTAACATGCATTCTTGAGGAGGAAGGAAACACTCAAGTAAACTAGCTCAATGTGAACAAGGATCAGAATAGACACACATATGATAACCAGAATTAAGATCCCTTGGTGTGAACAAATGCATTGATTGTGGATTGGTTCCAGTTGACCAAGTCAACAGTGCTATCACAGAGAGGAGGGAACCTAGCTAGGGCAGTGTAGTTTTGAAAGAGGAAGCTTCATGAAGAAGTCACCTCAACATTGTGTGGGGTCTGGGGTGAGGAGGCTCACCAAAGATAAAAGGAAGGCATAGCATCAAAGGGAATTCATTCATGTATTCAGCTATTTTGGTCTTGAGACCAATTACATGCTTTAGTTTTTTAGCCGGAGTTGTTGCACTGCTTAGTGCAAGGAATTTCTGTGCGGGAATTCCATCCTCTCTCTAAATCAGCTTGCTTAAGGGATCAAAGGGGAGTGAATTGAGCTTCATTTCTGTATTTTTCTTGAGGCCATTCTTATAAATTCAGCCACAGTGCAGTCTCCTTCAGTGAACTGCGTCTTTTATGCAGGAGCAGCAACAGTAGAGTTGCATCCTTTGATTGTGTGCTAATATTTTAGGAGGAGGTTCTTATTTCCCTCTGAGAGCTCCAATAAGAAGGCTTAAGGCCATTCTCTATATTATTAAACATTTATATGTCACATTCAGTCATGTTTAATACATTGTTGCAGGAAACTGCGTTATTTTCTACAGTGCTGCTTTGTACATGAATTTTGCAAGAAACCCTTGCCGGGAGTCTTGTCTCTACTATATAAGTGATTAAACCTCCATTTATTTGTTGTATGATTAATGTAAAATCTATATCATACTTCTTTCTTCATTTTATATAGAAACCCTCATTAGAATCATGCATTCCTTGCTTCAGTAGTTGTTGCATGAGTTAGGCTATGGGGTTTTGGCTTATTTTAGTTGCATAAACTTGAGAGATATGTTTATATTAGCTAGAGTTATTTATTTCACCTCTAATTCTATATGTGAGTCACATACCATGTCATCTAAGGGACCCAAGTCCCATTTCTCACTTGTATAGCGTTATTTTATGAAGACTACAGTTTTATGCCCTGTATTGCTGCATTTCCCCACACGGGAAGGAGAATATAGGCCAATCTCTTGCTAAGGTTATTTCATCTTCTGGTATGATGTTATTTGAAATCTAATGAGCTTCTCTACATCTCCATGCTCATGGTTTGTAGAAGCTCCACATTGGTAATAAGTCAAATTATTCCCAATAGTGTAGTTATTCCAGATTTGGAATATTACAGTTAGTTCCCCGTAATTTGCTAGATTTATTGAGATAAAAATGGAGAGGGGTAACATAAAACCAAGATTTTGAATCCAAGGACCTAGCCTTCCTGGATTCAGAGAGGGGTCTCTCTAGTAGGTGCAAAATGTGAACTTGTTTGCTGATTAGGGTTGATTTTAGGCTATTTATGAAATATTGGGTTTGTTGATTTTTTTTGGTTGGGTATGATGATTAGATAGAATATATATTAACAATTAAAAATTCAATTCATTGGGAAATGGAGTGTAACAAGGTCATGATAGGTTCATAAATGGAGCAGGGAGTATTGTAGGGAAAATCTAGCTTGGTTGGTGGATCTTTGAGGTTTGAAGGATCATGAGATGGACATTAATTTTGAGAAAAAAAGTTTGACAAAGAGGGGTAAAGAATTATCTATCATATACTTAACTAAGGGACTTAGAAGAATCATAAGCATAGAGAAGAAATCAAAGGCATAGGAAATCCTAAACTCTTTGATTCAGACTTAAAGCAGATAATTATCTAAGACAAGCATTCAAATGAAATACAGAAAGGAAAGAAACTTATTCAACTTTCATGGATTTCATTATCAAGAAAAGAAAACATTAAAGATGCTCAAATAACTACAATAATAGAAGGAGAGAAACTCTTAACATCTAATATTATAGCTATGAAGGTTCTTTGAAACAATTAGCTAAGCAAATGCAAAGAGCATGATTGAAACAAACTTCTTTGACAATCCTAGGTAATGGTGCTTTAAAGAGATGACTCCAAGAATAGAGCTTTTAGTGGCAAAAAATATGCAGGGCTAGCCATAAATTAGGCTTGATACCAACTGATCTAAAAAATTCAAGAAATAGACAAGCTCAGGAAATCCTTAGAGAGCAAAAGATGAATTCTCTAACATATCCTAGCAAAAGAAAACATTAAGGCAGTGAAGAACAAAAATACCTAAGGTGCCATCAGAAAACATGTCTTAGTCTAAATTCTTTGTTCTACTGCAACAGAGAAAGATGGAAACATAATGAAAAAATATAAAACATGAACAAAATAGAAACACATCACCATAAATCAGGCTTATGGATCTTGCAAATAGTCCTCCTCCACCAACAAACAAACTAGGGCATTCAAAGGCTCCAAGACATCAAATTCTTTTCAAATTCCATGGGAATATCTATTACTTTAGAAATCAGTCATCAAAATCCCACCAAATACATAAGAGCCTCATGCTCTATTTACGGAGAAAGTGAGGAGGTGAAAACCATAAGAGGCTTCCAGAAACCCTAATTCTGTCATAAATATCATAAATGTGCTTAATGACCATGCAAGGCCCAAGACACATAATAGATAAGCTAATAACTGAAAAACATCAAAAAATAACTCCTCAATAAAATATGGAGTTATTTTTCCAAGAAAATATTAAAAAACTATTTTTCCATTAATCAATGTCTTTTGTTGACTTTTTGGCCTAAGTCAGTCTCTTTGCGCAACGCCATTTTTGCTGAAAATAGGTTGTTTTGCAACTAGCTTTTGGACCACTTCCCGATGTCGGATTTGGCTCTGTGATAGCTCGTTGGAAAGCTTGAAGAGTATTTTTTCCAAAAAATATTTTTTTTCCTGATCCAATCCCTTTAACCCTATCAAAAATTCCAAAATCTCCAGTATGTCATTTGCGCAGCGCCAGGCCTAAAACAGGGGTAGAAAGGTGTTTTTTGAGGTGTATTTTGACCTTTTGAGGGGTCAAAACAGCTCCAAATCCTCTGATTTTTTTTTTTTTATGATGTGAAGGTCATGAAAAATCCAAAAATGACAAATTTTTCCTCCAAAGGATGCCCCAAATGTTTGCGTAGCGCCAGTTGCGCTGCGCAAAGTAGGCCAAAAATTCACAAAATACAAAATCTTCTCCAAATTCCTTCGAAATTGGTGGAGACCTTCCTTAAATGTTTTTAGACAATTTTTGAGAAGCCTTAACCAAAATTCCAAGGCTTTTATGCTCATTTTCCTCTTTTAGGTTTTTTATTTGCGTAGTGCCATCTCTCATTTGCGCAGTGCCAATTTACAGAGAGTATTTGGAGGCCTTCCTGGTTTTGGAATTGGGCCCATGATAGCTCGTTGGAAAGATTTACTTGTCTAATTTTGAAATATAAATTTGTTTTCCTGTTTGGAGTTGATTTTCACATTCAAAAGGTGATTGTTCCAAGACTGGTAAAAAATTCCTGAATGATGGTGCAGAAATGCAGAGTGCTGGTGCAGACCACTTTTGGATGCCTTCCTCAATTCCAAATTGAGCTCATGATATCTCATTTTAAATCTCTTCAAGTCTCATTATCATTTGACTCATTAAGAAAGTCATTTGGACACTCCAGCTATGCGAAAAATGGATTTTCCCAAGGTCACTCCAAAAGTGAAGAATTTCTCCCGTGACACCTGTATTTTTTATATTGATCCCAAACCATGATAGATGTGTAAAAAATGAAAGATTTTTTTCTTCGTGGCCCTATTATGGACAAAAACTGCTCTCAATTTTACCAAATTCATCTCTTTTTCGTCAAAAACACAGTTTGAAGCAAAACTAGCCCTAGGTGTGACACACGACTTGTCTCTTGGAATGAGTTCTTGGAAAATGATGGAGGCATGATTTTTATGAGTTGGTATAGAATTATTCTTGCTGACATAATCTATCAAATTAATCCTTTGCTCTTGTTCCTCCTTTTCATATCAAACCCTAGCTTAGTTGGAAGAGGAAATTAGGGTTTGGTGTAGGGGATTTAGGACCACCTTGCAAAGGGAGGGGAATGAAGGGGTTAAGGGTTGTCTAAATTCTTGGGGAAATTTTCGGGGATAGGGATAGATGTTAGGGAGTAGGGGGAAGTGGAATTTCAAGAATTGAGTGAGGAGAAGGGGTCCAAAGAGTCAAAACACAGGCCTAGTCTCAAAAAGTGTCAAATTGTGGCAATAGACTAGGTTTTGTAGAAAAATGATGATTTTGAGGGATAGGAGTGATGGGGAGTGTTTGTGAAGGTTTAAGGATAGGAGGAGGTGTAAGAGAATCAAGATACAAGCCTTTTTGATGATTTATTCATGGAGGCCGTGAAACCAAGAAAAATTCCCTCAAAAACCCTAGTTTTCCTATCTCCCTTATTGCAAGATGTAATCATTGAGTAGAAAACCTTTTAATTTACCGATTTCTTCTGTTGGTTGGCCTTTTATTACTTCTGAAAAAGTTTCAAGATATCCCATTACCTTATGTGCAGACTTTTGAAGCTGAATGGTAGTATTTTTGGAGATAATGACCTTGAAAAACATGAAACCCTAATTGACCTAGTGGGGATTCTTTGACCTCTCTTTGACTGAAAATTGGTTTGGAATCTTCAAGTGTAAAAACAAAGTATTGAAAAAGTGGTGTATTGAAGATCCAAAATACAATGTACTTGATTTATCTAAAGAGTCTACAGATATAGTTTAGGAACCATCAATGCTTGAGGGACTTGGGGATCATGGGCACGAGTTAAGCTTGTAGGAAACCCTAGGTGGCAAATGGAGTTATGGGCAAGGAAAAAACTGAGTGATGAGGTTATAGGTGGGAAAAATAGGATGTATATGAGTGGCATAAGCCTATGAGGTGTTTTTTAGAAGTGGTAGGTTGACCATGGAATGAAAAAATAGTAGAATAGTGAAAAATTGCTCTAAGGATAATGAAGGCAGTGAGATTTCTAGAACTCACAATGTTCATCAATTTTGTTTCTAGAAATATAGGATATACATTTAGTCATCTACAAAGGAAAATAAAATTACTGATGACTAACAGTGGCTCCACTTGGGGAGGGTATTAGTCATCCATAATTTTGATATCCAAATATGACTAAATTGCCAATCCTAGATTTCTAGAAATAATATCTCAAAGAAGCATTATGAGTTCTATAAATCTCACTGCCTTCATCATTCTAAATCTATCAGTTCACCAAAAATCTTCATCTATGTCTCCTGAAAAGTTATCCTGCTGATTCAAAATGAAAACTACCTTCAAAGCCATCATTTCCACCATTTTCACCTCCATTTCATTCCCCCCATTTTTCCATTTTTGATCCTATCCTAACAAGTCCTTTTCTGCTTCTGAAAAGTCCATTTCCCTTCATTAACCCTTCATTTCCCTCTAAAAACCCCATTTTTTCTTCACTAAATCCTTCATTCCCTCTAAAAAACCCTTATAATGGTTTAAAAACCTCTCTTTTGCCTATCAGAAGCCTCCAAAAGGTTCAAAAAACCCTATGTTGGCCTTTTTTCCGACCATTTCTTAAAATTGGGCCTTAAGCCCCTGCGGGCTTAACCCTCCGCCCTTTTTCTGCATATGACCTGAGGGCCTAAACATGGGCTAATTCTAAACCCTCACCCCCTTATCTCTCCACTCTCGGTTCCCTTTTCCTCCATGAGACCACCCTTCTCGCACTTTATCCTTAGCCCCCTTCCTTCATTATTTCACCCCTCCGCCCTTATTATTTTCATAAACTGAACCTTATCAAAATCTCAAAAACCTTTAAAAATTCAAAGGTGGGCCCTTTCTCCCCCACCCCACCTTACCTTTCCTTAGCAGATCTCCATCCCGGATCTTCAGGATCCAACAGCCACTGTTTCTCTCAACCCCCTCTGCCATCCTCCCATCCATTCATTTCCTGAATCAATCTCCACCGTAGATCTTGACCGATCTAACGGTTATGGTTGGCCCTCCCGTCTCCCAACCTTTCCAGTACCCGATGAAAATAGCCCCATGTCACCCCTGGTCCCACATTCCACCCACAAAACATCAACCAATCTTCCTTCGCCAGCTGTCCTCCACTATCTCCCGCCACTATGCACCTTTCCCCATCGCGTGCCCTCTCTGCCATTGTTTCTATAGCCCCAGATCCAACAGTTTGTGCACTCTTTCGTGCCCGTTTCTCCAAAAATTTAATTACACGTTATCGACACGAGACTGTTGGTTTCTCGGGGGATACATGTTAGCTTCTAACGCGTATTGCGTTCCCCCGGTGCAAAACCACAAACCGCCCATCCCTTGCGTGAATACCGCCTGGTTTTTCTACAAAACCACTTTTTTAATTTTTCGCGCCATAATCCCTTTTCAGCCTTGTTTTCACAGTTTTTCACTATGAAATCTCTTCCCTATGAAATAATTCCTCTGCGCACTATCCTCCACCTCTGCAATCACTCTCAAACCCATCCTAATACTCTAAAATGAAATTTAGCCAAAGAATGCAGGTTTTTGAATTAATTTTTGTGTTTTGATTGTTGCAGATTTAATGGCGATGATGCCCACAGAGTCATTACAATGATCAGAATATCCTCTGGATGACGATCCATAAGGAAAAAGCTACATTGAAGAGCCAAAGGGGTTGTATAAAGGTTTAAACCCTCGACGGGTTATGAAAAATTCCAATGCATAAAGAAACCCCTGCACACAAATAAGAACACCCAGTCAAGGATAAAGATTAAGAGATAAAGCAGTTGTGAAGAAGCAGAAATAGAAAAATACAGCAAAGAAGATTAATTAAAAGACAGAGGAACAAAATTTTTAAAAGAAGTCCGAGAAGTATTAAAAGGTCAGCAAAGGATGATTATAAAGGCTGAAGGTCAAAAGGATAAAGACAAAATAAACGAAGGTTTAAAGCAGTGAATAAAGGAAAGGAACAATGATGATCAATTAAAAATGCAAACCAAGGTTAAAGGGCCTAAAGATAGCCTCGAATACATCAACAGAAGTAGTTATTCACTTAATAAATAAAACTGCCACCTATGGCCTGCTTTCTGTCCTAAGGGGAAAATTGACAGTTATTACAATAAAGAAGATATTTTAACTATCAGAACAGTTAATGTAAAGATGAAGATAAAGCTGCAAAGTCAAAATTTTCACCTATATTTTCTTAGAAACTAAAGACAAAGTTATTGAAACAGAGAAGTAGTTGAGAGACATTCCTACCTTATGCCTTGCATGGGTTTTAAGGCTAGGAGTGCATTTACTATGTCATTAATAAAATTTTGAACCCTATATAGTTCCACCTCCTCAATTATAGTATAAATACTGTTTTGGAACTCATTTGTAGGGGTGGGTTGCTGTCATTCGAACTCTTTGAAGTTGTACATAGTCTGGCTGAAGATTAAGAAGAAATTCAAGTTTTGGAAGAATGATAATGTTTTGACATGTTTTGTTAATGAGAAGGCTCTATCACTGGATCCCTGAGCATGGCTGTTGGTGATGTATTCTAATATGTTAATTTTTATTTCCTAGTTTCCATTCTGTTCCATCATTCTATACTTACAGTAGAGTAAACATTTTAGGCTAAGAAATGTCTCCTAGAAGCACCTTAGACCTGTTTGCTCTTCATTGTCTTTATGTTTTCATCTGCTGAAGGTTTTATTGAGTAGTTTGACTGCTTTTCAACCCTTAAGATTTTGTATTTCTAAAACAGTTGATACATTTGTCTCAAGAATGATTTATGGTTTTCCCTTCTTACTTGTTGCCACTTGAAAACTGTTTCTGAAGTCTCCCTTTAAAGTACCATTGTTTAGAGTCTTCCAAAGAGGTCTGTTTTGATCATACCCTCTGTTCTTGCTGAGATAATTATTTTGGAGGTATTTATAATTGAAGTCTTAAATATTTAGGAGTTCCCTCTTCTATGAATGCAGTTATTTGTGAAATCTTTTATATTTTCTAAATTCCTTGAAAGTGAAATATTTGGATGAAATAGAGCGTTCCTCAACTCCTAGATTTTATTTGAAAAGTTTGTCTTGAAGTTGTTATTTGCTGAAGTGTGGTTTTTAGAATTTATGGTTAGCCTTGTCTATCAAATGCCTCTTCATGTTTAAATGATGTTTTAAGTCCCTTTGTTGAGAGGTACATATAATTAAGGATTCTTAACTGCCCTTAGTTCTACTTCTCCTTCTAAATCCTTAATTTCCATTTCATTTCATCCACCAAACCCAAGATCCACTGGCCAAGTTATATTTTCCCTTTGATATCCCATATCCATTGATTGAGCTTGTTATAGCTGCTTCTTGACTCCATTTCCCAATGGCTCTGACATTTCCCCTTTCTATCTATGTTTCCTAGATCATTCATGTCCAACAAACCAAACCCAAAAAAACAAACTTGCATTTAATAACTAGCCTAAAATCAACCTTTTACAAGCAAGCAAGTCATATCTTTGCAAAAAATTGAGAGATCCCTCTCTGAGACTAGGAGGGCTAGATCCTAGAGCTCTAAAGCTTGGTTTATATGTTGCCTTGTCATTTGGTTTGCCAATCAGCCAAATCACAGGACCCCAACATTTTGGTGATCACGGTGGAACTTATGAGTATATAGTCACATAAATACCTCTTAAAAAACTCATTAGGCCCTCATTAAATCAAATAATATCTAGTGAATCTGCCATCTCATCGCCACAATAAAATTTTGGCGATCACGGTGGGACTTCTGAGTACATAATTGTCCAGCAAGCTCTTATAGACTCATTAGTCCTTCAACAACCATAGAAACCTAGAAAACCTCGAAAAAATTTCTGATTGGCCTTCATAATAAACATTGGTGGTGGACCATAAAACATTTTACCTCCAAAAGAGCTAAAAATTTCCACGTGGTGACTCCACTAGCCTCTAGTAGGCCTATTACTTCACTAGTCCTTGTAAACTCCCCTGGGAATGCATTGAGAAAACCAAATCATACTATTGGTGGACAGAAAAGTTGAAATCATCCACCTGGCGACTCCACAACTCTCAACAGACCTAAAGACTCCACTGGAGGAAGACCCTGAAACATGACCAGTCATCCTAGAAAGAAAGAGCATTCAGGCCTAAGTTGGATTCAAGAAATTATATTTTTTATCTATAACTATGTTCTATCCTACTTAAAGCCTGATCAAGAATACACTGATGAGATCTACATTTATCATTGGAAGGATCTCAAGCCTCTAAAAGCTAAACCTCAAATTTTAGACCATGATCAGTCTTATACACTTGTGCTTACCCCAGATTCACCTGTGGAATATCTAGCGAAACACGAGCCTCATCCTACCTTTCCTCCTCATGCTGAAACCTCAAACAGCCATAAATCTCTTTTTACACTACCAATACCCATAAAGGTCCTAGAAAGATACAAGCCTCTGATTTTTCCTCCTATCTTCCAAACCCTCCCTAAAAATATTGCAAATAAACTACCCAGATTTGATGAAGAAAGCTCAAAAGTCACTGCTGAAGAACACATTCAAAATCTTGAGAATTTACTTGACCTTTATGAAATAGAAGAAGATTATGTGTGTATTAGAATTTTTGCCTTATCATTACAAGGAAAAATTAGGAGTTGGTTTAAGGACCTTCCAGCTGCAAGCATTACCAATTTTCATCAACTTACTCAAGTCTTCTTAGATAGGTGGGTGATCATTGGGAATGAATTTCTCATCATAAAGGAATACAATAATTTAAAAAGAAAACCAGGGGAGACAGTACAAGACTTTTCAACCAGGTTCAATAAGGTATAAAATGCAATACCTGCTAAGATAAAGCCACCTTTGGGGTGGGCTCTCTTACACTGCCCAAGTACTTTTGACCCATATATGGAATTCCAAATAAGAAAAAAAGACCCTTCAAACCTGGAAGAAATGTATAATATGGAAATAACTGTGGAATTCAACATACTGGAAAGAGAGGAAAGGTTAGAAGAAATAAGGAAGGACAAAGCATACCAAGAGAAAATAAATTCTTCAGAGTTAAAGCTAGAGATGTTGACAGATACAAGCAACAAAATGATGCATATACTTGGTAGGAAAAAGGAAGAGTACAAGGTTGAGATTGGTGTCGATTATTCAGAGCATCCGGTACCATTTTCTTGGGAGGAACCAAATCAATCATTTCAATGCAAAGGTAGCTATCAAAACATACTGGCTGACCAAGGTTGCAAAGAAGAAGATGCGGAAAGTTGTCAAGTAAGTACTATATGTATTCCTACATATTTTGCTTCACTATTTAGAGAGTATTACAAGAAAATTGAAAATAGAAACAAGGTAGAATGCTCTAAATAATCAGTAAGGGAGGAAATGGATAATACAAACCCTTTTTCAAATCCATAATTTCTCCCCTCAAATCATCGTGGTATGGCTGTTTGGATTAGAAAACCAGAAATGAAAGATGAGCTAACACCTCTTCAGTCCCTACCCTTCTACTTTGAGTCATTTCATATTGCTAAAGGAGAAATTATTGGCAATGAACACTCTCCTTTTCATATGATGGAACAATCTGTTGATCAAATATGCATTATGGATTACATTCCTCCTATGAATAAGCTGCCCAAATATGATCAATATGATGATGATTATGTTCTCCAGACTCAAGATGACCCAACAGAACAATCAATGATTATTTTTTGGGACAAATATAGTCATTTTCAACAGCTCAAAAATAGTGATCAGCAAATACCACTCAGCTCTGACATTGAAGAAGAAAGTGCAGAAATTTTGGGAGAAAGGGAAGGATCTTTACCTCTTTTGTATGCCTCCTTTCAGTTCAGAAAAGACAACCTTAATGCAATCAGAAGTCAGCAATATTTGGGTATTGATTTTAACAACAAAGAACACATTCAGCCCTATGTCCAACCTTCACAAGAGAAAGGAAACAGTTATAGCTCTTTTCAATCAGGTTTTCCAGAGGACAATATGGAAATATATGATGAGTTTGACAGTACAGATGATCATGAAGAAGAGAATGGGTTTCTTTCCCAAAGGAGTCCCAAGCTTAGCCAAGTAGAGGAAGAAACATTCCTGGATCAAGCTAATTTTTCAAATCCTCACGTTCAGGTATTGTTTCAAGATCCCTTTGATGATTTATTAGAGACATCTAAAAAAAGAATATGTTATGGCAAGAGAAGTTTGTTGCAAAGTGTAAGAAAAATTTTAAGCACTACTGTTCAAAAGAAAGTAAGGTGGGAGTGGCCTTTTGATTTCTTCCACATACTCAAAGAGCTGAAACAATATCACTCATGGAATAATCTTCTTGACTAGTTATATTGGAAAAGAGAGTTCACCAAATGAATGTATAACATGTATAGGTTAGATTAGGTTAGATAGGAATGCAATAAAGCTCAGCCTTTGAGCATTTAGTTAGTTTTTGTTTTTTTCTTTGAAAGAGAAAAATGAAAAAAAAAATACAAAAAACAATAGAAAAGAGAAAATAGGGCAGATAAAAAGAGGAAAGGTACAACCCCATACCAAAAAAGAGAAAAATCTAAAGTGTGCAAGCTTAAATTCCACTACTAAAAGAAAACACTGCTATTTAGTCATATAGCCTAAACATGACTAGATAGATTTCAATTTACTGCTGATAGGTTAGTGAATTAGATTTACCAAACAATTTAATCTTGGCTTATCAGTAGAATAGATTAGGATAGAAGAGAGAATGGTTAAAATAAGCTCAAAACCTGAACCAAGAAAGCACAAAAGTAATGGCTCTAACCAGATCAAAACCTAAGCCAAAGATACAAAGAAGACTGGTTCTAACATGCTGAAACTGAACCAGGTAAAGAAGAAGAGGACAGCTCAAAAGGATCAAAATCAGAGCTAGAAAAAGAATAGAAGGATGCTTATAATTTTCAAATCTTAAGCCTTCACAATTTTGTTTTATTTTTCTGCAAATAAAGTCTATGTGCAGCTTGTACATACAACCATAAACACCATAGCAAATCAGACAGTCTAGTCCTTGTTTTTCTATGTTTAAATTTCTATTTTAGAATGTATAGAATGTGGATCTGTCAAACAACTTAATCTTGATAGATGGTAAGTTAGGTAGAGAAGTAAAGAGTTCAACAACTTAATCTGAACTCTTGGAAGAAACAAGGATAGGATAGATAGTCTATTTCTGTTTTGAAAATAAAATGTCAAAGAGTTTTCTAGTTCAAATGCACTCAAAGGAAGAAGAAAAAATGCTATGACAAGTAAGATTGGGTAGGTAGGGATGTTGTTTAAAAGATTTTTCATGCCGCAGGTCATTGAAAAATTGTCAAAATGCAAAGAAAATCAGCAAGAAAACAAAGAATGTTGCCCAATGGATAAGGCATTGGTCTGCTGAAAGCCAAAGATTGATAAACTGAGGTTTTGGACACCTAAAAGGATAGTTGTCCTCCCCAAGTGGAGCCACTGTTATTCATCCATAATTTTGATATCCAAAGATGACTAAATTGCCAATCCTATATTTCTAGAAATAATATCTCAAAGAAGCATTATGAGTTCTAGAAATCTCACTGCCTTCATATTCTAAGTCTATCAATTCACCAAAAATCTTCATCTATGTCTCTTGAAAAATTATCCTGCTAATTCAAAATGAAAACTGCCTTCAAAGCCATAATTTACACCATTTTCACCTCCATTTCATTCCCCCTATTTTTCCATTTTTGATCCTATCCTAACAAGTCCTTTTCCCCTTCTGAAAAGTCCATTTCCCTTCATTAACCCTTCATTTCTCTCTAAAAACACCATTTTTCCTTCATTGAATCCTTCATTCCCTCTAAAAAAAACCCTTTTAAATCATTACAAAACCCTTATAATGGTTTAAAAACCTCTCTTTTGCCTATCAGAAGCCTCCAAAAGGTTCAAAAAACCCTCTTTTGGCCTTTTTTCCGACCATTTCTAAAAAGTGGGCCTTAAGCCCCTACGGGCTTAACCCTCTGCCCTTTTTTTGCATATGACCCGAGGGCCCGACCATGGGCTAAGTCTAAAACCTCAGCCCCTTATCTCTCTGCTCTCGGTTCCCTTTTCCTCCATGAGACCACCCTTCTCGCGCTTTATCCTTAGCCCTCTTCCTTCATTATTTCACCCCTCTGCCCTTATTATTTTCATAACCCGAACCTTATTAAAATCTCAAAAAACCTTTAAAAATTCAAAGGTGGGCCCTTGCTCCCTGACCTTGCCTTACCTTTCCTCGACAGATCTCCACCATGGATCTTCAGGATCCAATGGCCACCGTTTCTCTCGACCCCCTCCGCCATCCTCCCATCGATTCATTTCTCGAATCAATCTCCATTATAGATCTTGACGATCTAACAGCTATGGTTGACCCTCCCATCTCCCAACCTTTCCACTACTCGATGAAAATAGCCCCACGTCACCCCTGGTCCCACCTTCCACCCACAAAAAATCAACCAATCTTCCTCCACTAGCTGTCCTCCACTATCCCCTAACACCGCGCACCTTTCCCCATCGCGTGCCCTCTCCGCCGTTGGATCTACAACCCCAGATCCAACGGACCGCGCACTCTTTCACGCCCATTTCTCCAAAAAATTAATCGTGCGTTATCGATGCGAAACTGGTGGTTTTGAGGGGGATTCATGTCATATTCTGACGCGTATCACTTTCCCCTACGCAAAACCACAAACCACCCATCCCTTGCGCTAATACCGCCTAGTTTTTCTACAAAACCACTTTTTTAATTTTTTGCGCCATAATCCCTTTTCAACCCTGTTTTCACAGTTTTTCGCTATGGAACCTCTTCCCTATGAAATCCTTCCTCTGCGCACTATCCTCCACCTCTGCAATCACTCTCAAACCCATCCCGATACTCTAAAATGAAACTTAGGCAAAGAATGCAGGTTTTTGAATTAATTTTTGTGTTTTGATTGTTGCATATTTAACGACGGTGATGCCCACAGAGGCATTACAATGATCGGAATATCCTCTGGATGAAGATCCATAAGGAAAAAGCTACATGAAAGAGCCAAAGGGGTTGTATAAAGGTTTAAACCCTTGACGGGTTATGAAAACTTCCAGCGCATAAAGAAACCCCTGCACACAAACAAGAAGACCCAGTCAAGGATAAAGATTAAGAGATAAATCAGTTGTGAAGAAGCAGAAACAGAAAAAGACAACAAAGAAGATTAATTAAAATACAGAGGAACAGAAGTTTTAAAATAACTCTGAGAATTATTAAAAGGTTACGAAAGGATGATTATAAAGGCTGGAGGTCAAAAGGATAAAGACAAAATAAACAAAGGTTTAAAGCAGTGAATAAAGGGAAAGGAACAACAATGATCAATTAAAAAGGCAATCCAAGGCTAAAGGGCCTAAAGAGCAGTTTTAATGATGAAATAAAGGAAAAATAGGCCTAAAGATAGCCTCGAAGACATCAACAAAAGCAGTTATTCACTTAATAAATCAAACTGCTACCTATGGCCTACTTTCTGTCCTAAGGGGAAAGTTGACAGTTATTACACTAAAGAAGATATTTTAACTGTCAGAACAGTTAATGTAAAGATGAAGATAAAGCTCCAAAGTCAAAATTTTCACCTATCTTTCCTTAGAAATTAAAGACAAAGTTATTGAAATAGAGAAGTAGTTGAGAGACGCTCCTACCGTATGCCTTGCATGGTTTTTAAGGCTAGGAGTGCATTTAATATGTCATTAATAACATTTTGAACCCTAGATAGTTCCACCTCCTCAATTGCAGTATAAATACTGTTGTGGAACTCATTTGTAGGGGTGGGTTGTTGTCATTCGAACTATTTGAAGTTGTACATAGTCTGGCTGAAGATTAAGAAGAAATTGAATTTTTGGAAGAATGATAATGTTTTGACATGTTTTGTTAATGAGAAGGCTCTATCATTGGATCCTTGAGCATGGTTGTTGGTGATGTATTCTAATATGTTAATTGTTATTTCCCATTTTCCATTTTGTTCCATCATTCTATACTTACAATAGAGTAAAAATTTTAGGCTAAGAAATGTCTCCTAGAAGCACCTTAGACCTGTTTTCTCTTCACTGTCTTTATGTTTTCATCTGCTGAAGGTTTTATTGAGTAGTTTGACTGATTTTCAACTGTTAAGCTTGTTTATTTCTGAAATAGTTCATACAGTTGGTCTCAAGAATGATTTATGGTTTTCCCTGCTTACTTGTTTCCACTTTAAAATTGTTTCTGAAGTCTCCATTTATAGTACCATTCTTTAGAGTCTACCAAAGAGGTATGTTTTGATCATACCCTTTGTTCTTGCTGAGATAATTTTTTTGAAGGTCTTTATAATTGCAGTCTTAGATGTTTAGGATTTCCCTCTTCTATGAATGCATTTATTTGTGAAATATTTTATGTTTTCTAAATTCCTTGAAAGTGAAATCTTTGGATGAAATAGAGCATTCCTCGACTCCTAGATTTTATTTGAAAATTTTGTCTTGAAGTTGTTATTTGCTGAAGTGTGGTTTGTAGAATTTATGGTTAGCCCTGTCTATCAAATGCCTCTTCAAGTTGAAATGATATTTTAAGTCCCTTTGTTGAGAGGTACATATAATTAAGGATTCTTAACTGCCCTTAGTTCTACTTCTCCTTCTAAATCCTTAATGTCCATTTCATTTCATCCACCAAACCCAAGATCCACTGGCCAAGTTATATTTTCCCTTTGATATCCCATATCCATTGATTGAGCTTGTTATAGCTTCTTCTTAACTCCATTTCCCAATGGCTCTGACATTTCCCCTTTCTATCTATGTTTCCTAGATCATTCATGTCCAACCAACCAAACCCAAACAAACAAACTTGCACTTAATAACTAGCTTAAAATCAACCTTTTACAAGCAAACAAGTCATTTCTTTGCAAACAATTGAGAGATCCCTGTCTGAGACTAGGAGGGCTAGATCCTAGAGCTCTAAAGCTTTCTTTATATGTTTCCTTGTCATTTGGTTTTCCAATCAGCCAAATCATAGGACCCCAACAGAGGGCAACTCCTTTTCGGGAGGTGTCCAGAACCTCAAAGTTCATATCTCTGAGCTTTGAAGACCAGTGCCTTACTTGCACTTTGCAGATCTTTCTTTCTTCATTTTTTGATGTTCTTTTGAAGCTATGATGTCACAATATGAAAAGATGTTTTTGCTTCAATCTCTTTCCTACCTACCCATCTTACTTGGCCTGACATTTTTTCTTCAGTTGGGTGCACTTGGATTTGCAAACCCTCAACATTTTTATTTTTGAAAACACAAATCAAACTATCTAATTGTACCCTTGTTTCTTCCAAGAGTTCAGATTAGGCTAATGAACTCTCTTATTCTCTACCTAGTCTAATCATTTGTCAATATTAAGTTGTTTGACAAACTTCATTCTCTAAGCTATAAACATGAAATTGAAAGCATTGTTTAAATCAATATTAGGCAATCTGACTTACCATGAGATGTGGCATAATAACAAGCTATACACAAACATTATTTTTCATAAAAGTAAAAATAGAAATATAAGGGTTGTGATCTATCATTTGTTATGCATCCTCATCTTCCTCTTTGGTTTTGTTTTGAGCATGTGGAACCAGTATCTTTCATTCCCTAATCTATCCCTTTTTTACAAGTCAAGTTTGAATGATTTGACAAGCTCTCTTTCACTAACTTATCGGTAATAAATTGAAAACATGTTCAGCCATGATTAGGCTAGATGAATGAACAATACTTTTTGGCACAAGTAGTGGAATTTAGGCTTGCAAACTTTCAACGTCACTATTTTTTGGGTATGGGGCTGTAGCACTTTTCTAATCTGCCCTCTTTTTCTACCTCTCTTTGTTTTTTTGTTTTTTATTTTTATTTTTTCCAAACAATCTAGAACTAAAAAGATGCTCACAAGGCTGATCTTATTTTTCATATCTATCTATCTATCCTAATCTAACCTATACATAATATACATTCATTTGGTGAAATCTCTTTTCCAACACAACCAATCAAGCAGATTATTCCATGAGGGATTTTGTTTCAGCTCTTTGAGAGTGCTGAAGAAATAAAAATGCCACTTCCACCTTACCTGTTTTCAAACAATATTGCCTAAAATTTTTCTCATACTTTGCAACAAACTGTTCTTGGAAGAACACACTCCTCCTTTAGATTTCTCAAGGAAAACAAAAAATGGATCTTGGAATAATACCTGATCTAGAGGATCTGAGACATAAGCTCTATTCATGGCTACTCTTTCTTCCACTTGGCTATGCTTGGTACTCTTTTGGGAAAGAAACTCCACTTCTTCCTCATGATCATATGAACTGGTAGATTCATCATATGTGGCAATGTTATCCTCTAACAAACCTAATGTGCTTTGATAGAGTGGGCTGAAATCTATCTGAAGGCCATCATATTGATGAGCAAGAGCACTCTTTGGAAACAATTATTCTTGAGAAAGAAGTGCAGCAACTCTTATGTGATTGTAAATTTCCAAGCCTTCATCTACAATTTGAAATTCAATGGGACTTGGTGGCTGCAAATCTGAAGCTGAAGAGGATTCCGTGTCCCAAATGATTTCATCAACCATTTCAGGAAAAAAAATTTCACTTACAACTTGCTCAAGAAGTTCCTTTTCTTCTCCAATTTCAACATAAAAATTGAAATACTGTTGATTCCCAATCACATGAAAGTTATTTCTGATGGGCTGATATGAAGTAGAACAAAGGTCAGAGATCCTTCACTTACTTCTGAACTTTCAAGGCTTCCCTCATTAGTGGCATAGATGGCATGAATTGGCTTATTACTTTTTTGAAGTTGATGAAAATGATCTTCCTCCCACAAACCAATTACTGATTGCTCTTCAAGGTTAGTTTTTGTTTGGAGGATATCATCATCAAATTGATCAAAATTTGGAAACTCATCAAAATAAGTAGTGTCACTGTTACACTAAAAATTGTCATCCTGACATTTTGCTATGAGTATGAGCTCATTATTACTCATACTTCCTCCTTTTGCAAGTCTAACATATCAGTTCCTCATGTCAAGCTTTCAAAATCAGAGAAAAGTTCCTAAAAATCCCTTAAACATTGGTATCACACTTTCTCTATTCATTTCCTGTGGTCCCGCACCTAAAGTTCAGCTCGCCTGCAGAACCATACCGCATGTTATTTGTGTTATGGGTGCAGACCTCTGTAAAACTCAAAAAGGCGAGAAATTAAAGATAAAAAGTTGATTTCAAATGAATTCTAGAAGATTCTAGATGGGAATTTTCAGGAATGGATACGCTTTGAGAAGGTTCATGTATCCCTCACTTGATGGAGCTAACCCCTTGATGTAAGGAGCTAATCCCTTTGAAGGAGGATTCTATCCCTTCATATTTGGAACAGAAAACCTCCTCTTTTCCACTATAAAAAGAGGCCTTGGGTAGCCTCAAAGGGAGTGCAAGCTTAAGATATTTGAGGTTAAATTCTATTGAGATTCAAACTCAGTTAACTAAGACTTTCTGTGAGGTTAAATCACTCACCTCTATCTGTCTTGTTTCAAAGAGTGCAATGCTTGTCAAATTAGAAGAGATTCCTGCTTCGGACCCCAAGAGGACCTGCACGACATCAAGGCACAAGTTGTAAAGGTTTTCATTTATTTGAAGTTAATACAAATATACTCATTTCTCTCATTAAACTGTCTATTCATGGTTTATTTCATAAATTCCTTGATCATTATGACGAGTATGGTTTATAATAATGTCTATACAGGTGCTATGTAATCTTTTTTCTTGTTTGTGACTGCAGATTCACGAGGAACATTCTTTCAAGTGCACAGGAAGGACTTCAACGAGATCAAGCAAGCGCTAGACATAAGGTAGGCCTTACACCTATATAGCATTTTTATGAATCTTGTATGCTTAGAGAGAGATTAGTATAATTGGCTGTTTGTTGCTAGTTACTTTTATTACTAGAGAGATCGGTCTTGTCCGCAAGACGGATTAATCTACACAACAAAATAGATTCTGGGTTCGATCCCCAGTATCGTCGCTCTTCCTGCAGGTAAAATTTTTTCTCAAACACAATGATAAAAGTGATTTTGGTTCTCATTTGACAAAAACTTGTTTGTTAGCATCAAAGAAACACAGTGACTTACAAGGAGGAAAAGGTGTGGTGTTGGGAAACTATTTCAGAGACCATTTGAATCAGCTGGTCTTGGTGAGCCAGTAAAGAGTATCCGAAGCAAAATGCCTTCCAGGCAACATAGCAAAAGTGGTCCTCACAAAAGGTATGAACCTTTTTCAACTAAGGAAGTGAATGCCCATCCTTCAGTGCTTTTTAACTTTCATGAAGTAGGATGTTTGGAGTTTTGTCAAAGGGTTCAAGAGGTGAAAAGTTATCTTCCCTTGACACATCTATTTGCTTTAAAGCTGCAAGGGAAAAAATTTCATCTAGCCAGCTTAGACTTCAAGCTTTCTCCTACATCCATTTCCAGAGCTACCAAAATTCCATATGTCGGAGAAAAATGGTTTAAGTAGATCTACCTAGACTCAGATCAATACAAACCCTTCTTGAAACCAGAGAATCGGGATGCATGCCCATCTATCTTTTCTTTTTCCTATTTTTTGACCAGCTATGCTCCCCTCATGAAGATAATCATGAAATATTTCACAGGCGAGGGAAGGTTTTCTTGGGTTTATGCTTACAATATCAGGCTACTCATGCACTTCACAAGAACCCAATTGCTAAACCTACCCTTTTTTCTCCATAGAAGTATTGAAAATATGGCTTCTACTGTTCAAAAGATACCTTCCTCTCAGCAGCCAGCTTGTCTTTTCCATCATTCCCTTATCAAGATTGTCATTCTCCATCAACTTGAGAAAAAGGGAATTTCTTGGGACACTTTCATTTCACATCCCGATTTCGCCAATACTTCTTCATCCCATGCATATCTTTCACCATCCACTCATAATATTTATCCTTCTTCTAGTAAACCCACTCCTAAGAAGCAAAAATCTCCTATGATTGATCAAGAAGAAGAACATAGTGATAAAGAGCAAAACAATGAAGAGGATCAAAGTCAAAGGAAAAAAAGTGAAGAGGAGCAAAGTGAAGAAAAGCATAGTGATGAAAAGCAGCAAAGTAAATAAAATCAGCACAGTGATGAAGAAGAGCATAGTGAGGATCAAAGTCAAAAGCAGCACAGTGAGGAAGAGCAGCATAGTGATGAAAAAGAGCATTGGGATAAAGAGCAAAATAGTGAAGAGGCGAATAATGAAGAAATGGAACAATTTGATGAGGAACACAATAGTCACAAAAAGGAAGATATTGGTAGCCCTCACAGCAGCAAGCATGGTGAAGATGAAGCACAAAACATTGAGGATAAAGAGCCTAAAATTCCTGAAGAAAGCAGAGACAAAAGTGAACAAGGCAGCCCTCAAGGAGACATGCAAGGTGACAGTCCAGGCATTCATGAAGAGGGTCAAAACAATGGCAAGGATGATGATGGGAGTAGCAAAGGCAAAGACCAAATAGAGCATGTGCTAGCTGCCTCTCCTAGTTAAGGGGCCATGCTTTCTTCTCCAAAGGTAACAAAGACCCGAACATCAAGAAAGAAAGTGGCTCAAACTGTAACTCCAAATGTTACTAGAGAACTCCGAAGCAAAGGGAATTTTCCCAAGCAATCCATTGTTGAATTACCAAAGAGAAGGAGGACCAAGAAGGCCACCCAAAGCAAGGGAAAAGAGAAGGAGGAAAGTAGCCATGAGAAAGAGAGGGATTTTGACATAATTCAGATAAACAGTGATGATAGTGAAAATGAGGCCAAAATCTTAGAGTCTCTCTTTATAAATAGAGAAGAACAAATTCATGATCTAAGAGTGGATCTAGAGAGGTCTAAAAACCTCATTCATTTTCTGCAAACACAAAACAAGAAAATGAGTGTCCTCATGGCGGTGTATGAGACACAGGCTGTCAAGTATCAAAAAGAAGCCTCCAAAGCGCAAATTAATTTGGAAGAAATCATGGGAGAATTAAATGATAGTGAAGAAGAATATTAGCCAAGGAGGAAGAGGCCAAGGACCATGGGACTCAGAAGAGCTTTGGAGAAACAAAAAGAGGAAGAGGCTGCCATTTTCCAATCTTTTCCTCTTACTACTTTATTCACCCAAGAGATAGAAAACAATAGAGAAGCATGGCTTGAAAGGGTGAATGAAAACTTGGAGAATAATTTGGAAAAGGCCAATAGAGACTTGAATCTTCAAAGAAAAATGACCGGGCACTATAAGAAGCTTAATCAATTCGCCCGAAGGAAATTGAAGGCTACACAAGAAAAGATCAAGGAGGCTCGAAAGAGGTGCCCTGCACAAAAAGTGAAGAAAGGCATATCAAGGCTTGAAATTTTGGCCTCCGCTTCTTAGCATGCTTCTAAAAACCCATGAGGGTCATGCTCACCAAAATTGGGCATAATTCGACCAGTTTTGGTTTTTTGACATTTTTGGGATTTTTGCAAAAACTCATGGGCATCGCCATTTTTGTTTGAAGCATCCTCAAAAGATGAAAATGGTATCATTGGATGCCATAACTTCAGGGGCATCTACTCATAAAATTTCAGATCAATTGAAGATGTTTTGGTCCCCCAAAATGGTGGAAAACAGTCACTTTTTCAACACTCTGCCCTGCATATCAGCAAAGGCTAATTTCTGGGCTTTTCCACACAGGTCATATTTTCATAGGCTTTTAGTGATCAGTTTGGGGAAAAAAAAGAATTTTCAGAAACTAGACATCCAGGGCTTTCCAACGAGCTATCTCAAGCCTCGTTTTGACATCGGGAAGGCCTCCAAAAGTTGCCCAGAAGACAGGGGATTTTCTGCTGCTATATTTCTGAAGTATTTTTGTAAAAAATGTATTTTTCTGAAGTGGCTTTTCCAAATGTGCGTTTAGCATTTTTTGGCCATTGTCAGTTGGGAAAAGTCAATTTAATTTCCTTTTTTAGCATTTTTTAGGATTTTTTTATAGATATTTTGTGCAAGGAAAAAATCAGATATTTTTGATGGGCCAATGAGCTTGCTAGTTGCACTAGGAGGTTCTCCTTCATCTTGGCCTATATATTCCAAGAGACTTCATTGTAAACAAGGTTGAACCTGATGATATAGAGCAATATATGGTTATACAAGCTTGGAAGAAATACTTGTCTCATGCATTGGATAGTTTCTTGAATGTTTTGGATGATGAGAGACGACTGTTGTTGGATTCCTTGACTTGGTAAAATGGTATAGTGTCCCTCTCTGTTATGTTTCTTAGTTTTCATACATATTTCATGTTCTTGCTTGCTGTAAGACAGTAGAGAATAGATTTGAGACATGCCCATGGAGGCACCTCAGATTTCCTGTTTCATTACAGCTTCTATGTTTTCTTGCTTCTTAGTCATATCAAAGAATTCTTAATTGCACTTTGATCACTGAAGAAATTGTTTTTTTGTTTCATTTATGGTTTTATGCATGCTAAGTATGATTCACGGTATGCCCTGCTTACTCATGCATAGCCATAGCTCCACCTCTGAAACCTTTCTTTGAATGTTTGATTGTCCTAGTTGAAACAAAGAGGTCTTGTATCGATCTTTCCCTTTGCCTAAAACTCTACAATCTTAGTTCAAAGTGCCCGATAGCTAGAAATACTATGTCTAGGAGTTTCTTCTTAGTATTTTGAGTTATTTTTTTGTCTTAATTGTCTTTGCCCAAATTTTGATAGAAATTTTCTAAAGTTAGAGAGTCATATATCTCTATGCATTGCTTGAATGTTTATTTCTATGCATTTATCAGTTTGTAGTTACATTTATCATGATTAATGGTTAGCCCTACCATATAAATGCATGCTATTGAACTATTTATGTTTGAAAGCCTTTTTCCTTCACAAACTTAGTGTCCATCCCACTTCATTTTACCAAAGATCCATTTTACCTTGATCAAATTGGCCCTTAAACATACCTTGTATCACCATCTGAGGCTTTCTCGACCTTTTTGACCCCATTGCCCAGTTGATCTAACAATATTTTTATCTATTTTAGTATTTGATTAGTTCCTCCCTCAAAAACCTAAAAACAAAACCAAAAACCTACTTCACAACTAGCCTAAAATCAGAAACATAAGAAGCAAAAACACATAGATATCCCTTACACAAATAGAGAGAGCCCTCTCTGAGTCTAAGAAGGCTTGGTCCTTGGGCTCCAAAGTTGGTTTGATGTTACCCTGTCACTTGGCTTGCCAATCAGCCAAATCACTGGACCCTAACATAATGGCGATCACGGTGGGACTCTGAGTGATAAACAAACTTAGATTCCCTAAACCTTCATATCCCTTTGAGAATACTATCTTGTGGACTTATCCCACCGCTCCCTAACATAATGGCGATCACGGTGGGACTAACTGAGTACATAACAGTCTAGCAAAATCTTGTAGATTCATTAGTCTTTCAAAATTTAAACAACCAATCATCCTATAGAATCATTTAGAGTAAACTCTTTGTTTCACCATCTAAGCAAAATGATGAATCAGGTTTAGAACACTCTTACAAACTTGGCTACACATAAAAACTCAGAAAACCCCAAAACTTCCTTAGATTGGTTTTTGTCAGTATTAGTGGTGGACCATACACATATACCACAAAACAACTAAAAATCCACCTGGCGACTCCACTAGCCTCCAATAGGCCTTACTAATTTACTAAATTCTAGAATACTGTCCGATTGATCCATCCCACCGCTCACTAACATAATGGCGATCACGGTGGGACCTTCTAAGTTAGTGACAAAATAAGTATACCTTAGGAATTTAGAACCCCTCAACCTAGAATTATTATCAAAGAGTAGAAACTAGTTGTCTCATCATCCTAGCAAAATGATGACCCAACTATAGGACACTCTTACAAACCTTAGGGCTTCATAAAAACTTATAAAACCCCAAAACATCCCTAGATTGGCTTTTTATCAGTTATTGGTGGTGGACCATAAACACATATCTCTAAAAACAACAAAAAAATCCACCTGGCGACTCCACAACTCTCAATATACCTAAAGACTCCACTGGAGGAAGAACCTAAAACATGATCAGTCATCCTAGAAAGAAAAAGGACTCAGGCCTTAGTTGGATTCAAGAAATTATTTTCTTTTTCTATAACTATGTTCTATCCTACTTTGAGCCTGATCAAGAATACATTGATGAGATCTACATTGATCATTGGAAATATCTCAAACCTCGAAAAGCTAAGCCTCAAATTTCAGACCATGAGCAGGCTTATACACATGTGCTTACCCCAGATTCACCTATGGAAAACCTAGTAAAAAATGAGCCTCATGCTACCTTTACCACTCTGGCTGAAACCTCAAAAAGTCATAAATCTCTTTTTACACTACCTATATCCACAAAGTTCCCAGAGAGATACAAGCCTCTGGTTTTACCTCCCATCTTCCGAGCCCTCCCTACAAATCTTCAAAATAAATTACCCAGATTTGATGGAGAAAGCTCCAAAGTCACCGTTGAAGAGCACGCCCAAAATCTTGAGAATTTACTTGACCTTTTTGAAATAGAAGAAGATGATGTGCATATTAGAATGTTTTCCTTATCATTACAAGGAAAAATTAAGAGTTTGTTTAAAGACCTTCCAGCTGCAAGCATTACCAATTTTCATCAGTTTACTCAAATCTTCCTAGATAGGTGGGTGGTCATGGGTAATAAAGTTCTCATCATAGAGGAATACAATCATTTAAAAAGAAAACCAGGGGAGACAATACAAAACTTTTCAGCCAGGTTCAATAAAGTATACCATGCAATGCCTGCTAACATAAAGCCACCCCTCGGATGTGCTCTCTTGCACTACCCAGATTATTTTGACCCAGAGATGGTTTTCCGGATAAGAGATAAAGATACTTTGACCCTAGAAGAAATGAAAAGGATAGCAGTTGATGTATAATTCAATATACTAAATAGGGAGGCACAAATAAGAATAATAGAGAAAGACAAAGCAAATCAAGAGAGACTAATATCTTCAGAGGAAAAGTTGGAAAAATTGGTATATTATTTCAGCAAACTAGAGCATGTACTTGACAGGAGAAGAGAAATACACAAATTTAAGATTAACACTGCTTATTCAAATCAACCTACACTCTTCCCTCAGGAAAAACATATTAAACCATTACAAGACAAGAGTAACAAACAAAATATGCCTAATGAGAAAGTTGCAAATAAGAACATAGAAGAATACTCTAAAGAATCCATTAGCCATCTTGAAATCATAGAATCTGAAATGGAAAACAAATCAAAACCTGTAGGATCTCTACCTTTATGCTTTGAGTCATTTGAGTTCATACAAGCAAATTGGCCTCCTGAAAATCTATCAGAAGCAACTCATGAATCCCATGCCTATTTTCCCAAACATCAAGAAGAGTTGGTTGAGGATGAATTCAAATCTGAAATAGAAGAAAAATCAAAACCTGTATGATCTCTACCTTTATTCTTTGAATCATTTGAGTTCATACGAGCAAATTGGCCTCTTGAAAATATATCAGAAGAAACTCATGAATCCCATGCTTATTGTCCCAAACATCTAGAAGAGTTGGTTGAGGATGAATTCAAATCTGAAATAGAAGAAAAATAAAAACCTATAGGATCTCTACCTTTATGCTTTGAATCATTTGAGTTCATACGAGCAAATTGGCCTCTTGAAAATCTATCGGAAACAACTCATGAATTACATGCTAACTATCCTCAACATCACAAAGAATTGGTTGAAGATGAAAACAATCAAGAAATGAAAGATAACCCATAGGATCTCTCTAAAGGAACAAGTGGTGATTCATCATCTCTCATAGGTGAAGCCCAAAAAGACATTCATCCTCCAAATCAGCTTTCCCAAGAGAAAGAGGATTATTGTAGCTATATCCAAGGAGAGATAAAAATGCCTCCATTTTTAACTGAAAAGGAGATAGATCAACTCATAAACATGCAGAAAGCCTCTAAAACTTCATATGAAAAAAAATCTTCTGATCTTTCTCCTGCTAATCTTGCACACCATAAGTCAAATAATAGATTTGTAAATCAATCCAAAGAAAAACAATCTGACAGTCCAATATATATGGCTAGTGACATTACTTATATTAATGATTCTCCAAGGTTAGATCAATATATTGATGATTATGATATCCAAGCAGAAGCTAACCTTGCAGAGCCATCAACGGTTGATTTATGGGATGAAGTTCACTATCATCAGATTGAAAGCATCAAGCAGCCAAAAAATGTCACGTATGACACTAATGAAGGAAGTATTGAAAGTTCAGAAGTAAGTGAAGGATCTCTAACCGTTTGTTCCACTTCATATCATCCCATCAGCAATAACTGTCACATAATTAGAGATAAACAGCCTTTCATATTTGATGACGAAGTTAAGGAGGATGATGAATTTATTGAGCAAGTTGTCAATGAGAAACCTTCTCCTAAAATAGTTGAGGAAATCATTTTGGACATGGAATCCTTCTTAACTTCATATTTGCAGCCACCAAGTTCCATTGAGTTACAAATTGTAGATGAAGAAATAGAGGTTGATAAACACATGAGAGTTGTCACACTATCCTTTCAAGAGGATTTTCTGCTAGAATGTATCCTTGATCATAAACATGATGATCTCCACACATTTTTCATTCCGCCTAATTAGAACACATCAGCTTGGAAAGAAGACTACACTGCAATATATGAGGAGTCTGACAGTTTAAGTGATCATGAGAAAGGAGAAGGGTTTATTTCCCAAGAAAGTCCCAAGCATAGCCAAGTGAAATAAAGAGTAGCCTTGAATGAAGCTTATATATCAAATCCTCTAGATCAGGTATTATTCCAAGATCCATTTGTTGTTTTCCTTGAGAAATCTGAAGGAGTAGTGGGTTCTGCCACGAACAGTTTACTGAAAAGTATGAGGAAAAACTTAAGCACAATTGTCCGAAAACAAGTGAGGTGGAAGTGGCCTTTTGATTTCTTCAACATCATCAAAGAGCTGAACCAAGATCAAACATGCAATCATCTACTTGACTGGTTATATTGGAAAGAAGATTTCACCAAATAAATGTTTGTCATATATAGGTTAGAGTAGAATAGATAGGCATGCAAAATAAGCTCAGCCCCATGAACATATTTCTTTCAGTTTGTTTTGAGAAAAACAGAAAACACAAAAATAACAAAAGTAGAAAAAGAGGGTAGATTCTCAAACAATGGTACAGCCCCATACCCCAAAAAAAAAAAAAAAAAATTAGTCATGCTGAAAGTGCGCAAGTCTAAATTCCACTACTAGTGCTCAAAGGATGTCTTGTTCAGTTATTTAGCCTAATCATAACTGAACATGTTTTAAATTTATTGTTGATAAGTTAGTGAAAGAAGGGATGGTCAAATTGTGTAAGCTTGACTTGTCAAAATAAAGTAGATTAGGAAAAGATACTGGTTCCACACGCTCAAAACAGAACCAAAGAGCAAAACAGGGATAAAAAACAAACTATGTATCCTAGCCCTGATTTTTCTAAATCTTATTTTTGTGAAAAATAATATTTGTGTGCGGCTTGTCTTTTATGCCACAAATACATGTCAAATTAGACTGTCTAATCCTGATTTGGTCATTTTTTCAATTTCATGTTTTAGTTTAGTGAATCAAATCCTGTCAAACAGTTTAATCTTGATAGTCGATCTAGCATAAGTAGAGAAACAAAGGAGTCCATCAGTTTAATCTAAACTCCCGACGGATATAAGTGTAGAATTAGATAGTGCCTTTTTCAAAAATATCATGTCAAAGGGTTGCTAGTCCAAATGCACCTAAAAGAAGAAAAAATGTTAGGGAATATAGCTGGGTAGGTAGAGATGACTTTGATGCTAATCATGCTGTCAATTTTCAGAAATAGCATCAAGAAAGAAAGAAATTTGTGCCAATGGATAAGGCACTGGTCTTTATAAGCCAAAGATCTGCAATTATGGACACCTCCTAAAAAGGAGTTGCCCTCACCAAATGGAGCCACTGTTAGTCATCAATATTTTTCACCTGTTATTGATGACTAGTTTCCTAGCTGAGTTTTCTAGAAGCTAATCTCCATGTGTCAATTTGTCATCTAGAAAAAACCCCAGACAAATTTTTACCCTCCTACCTTTCCCTGTCAGCCTATGATCAGAACAATCTTCAGTTTTCAAGTCATGTCTTGCTTCAGCCAAATATCTTTGTCTAAAGCTGTCTTAACCTTGCTTATCTGCTATCATTTTCCCCTTGTTTCTCATGAAACTCACTGTCCAATATTTGACAAAGTGTCTCCCTTCCTATCCTTGACCTTCTTGTCAAACACAATCAAAATCAATGAAAGTTTCCCCTAAGTTAGATAGTAGTGTTTAGGAGTCATTTCTTTGGAAAAAACATCTTAAGCCAAAGAGCCTCTGTTTAGTACCAATCAGCCATAGATTTTCTTCTTTTTCTGCAAAAATAAGTCTTGACACATCCATAGGTCGAACACCACTAAGAGGTCATTTTGTCTCTGTTCAAGAAGAAGTTCAACAAAGATCCAAATCAGAAGAAGTTAAGCATGTTCACAGTCTAAAATAATGTGCTTAAGATTGGGAAAAATCTCCATAATACACCAAAGGAGCTCTCCAAGGTTCAAAGTCATGTTATTTTGCATCTCTGCAAGGTGCAATTGAATGACAAATAGTATATAGACAAGAGCAAAGAGACAAGTCAAAATAAGTCTCTCATGTTCAAGAAATTTGTCATCAGTAAGCAGATGAAGAGCTACAATAAAAGAGATGCACAAGTATTCCAGAAGACATCATCAAACTGAACATAAGAAGACAGTTGCTTCTCATGTTGTTTTGAGCCTGGGATAAGAGTACTAGTCAGAGAGAAAATTTCAATAAACCTTTGCAAACACAATCAAGAAAGGTTAGTAAGTAATGACTAGCAAGCAAATACTCTACAAATACAAGTCATGTGGCTCCTGGTTTAAAAGTTCACAAGCATATTTTGACAACAAGATACATATCTCAGAACATGCCTCTTATAGCATATTGTCAAATTTTTCACTTTATTACTTATTGTGATATACCAATAAGAGATATGTATTACAAAGAAAGATGACACAGTTTGAGAAATAGATGAAATATCATGACTGTGTTAACCTCCTCCAAGCAAGAGCAGATGGTTTGGAAAAATTATGTTAACCTCCTCCTTTGAAAAAACAGATGGTTGGGAACATAATAATACCTCCTTCATTGAAAAGAAGATGGCCAGAAGATCAGTATAACCTCCTTCATTAAAAGTAGATGGTTGGAAACAAGATGAGAAACTCTTTCATGTAAAAAGGGGAGAGATTTAAATTGTCAGAGTGATTTCTAGAATTGTCAATCACCTCCTTCCAAGAGATAGGCAAAGGATGCATCAGCAGTCTTTGATATGATATTTAAGCAATTTTCCTTTTGAAGGACAGAATTGAAAAATAGTTACAAAGAAATGAGGTTTCATAGGTTAAAAACCTATTTCACATCAAGCAAAAAGATGACTTTTCTGGTGTAAAAAAAACCTTGTTTCCTCTGTTCATAAAAACCTCCTTCAAACTATCATAAGGGAAAAAATTGGGCTAAAAACCTTCATCCAAATAGCAAAAGAAAGAGAGAGTTGGATGGGGTTGAAATTAGTTCTTGCATATGTATACAAAAAGAAAAACAAAGCAGTGAGAAAGATCTTGTTTTTAAGGAGGCCTTCTTACTTCGAAAAAGTCATGGATATGAGTGTTTTCAAAGAAGCTGGCCACAGTATTATTTCTATGAGTCTTGTTTGAATAATAGGTCTTTATGGTACTTTAAAAGGTAAGATAATATTGAAGGCAGTGATCGATGTTTTTATATATAAAAAAACCTTTTCAAAAGGCATAAAAACCTTCTAAGCTAGTTGCAAAAGCATTAGAGCTCTTTCAAAAATTCAAAGGAGAAAAGGCCATTTAAAAGGGCCCATTAGCAACTTTCAAAACCCAAAATGAACATCCCTTGGCTGCTCACTGAAGAAAGGAAGCATTTTCGAGCAAATTTGAAGGTTTTTAGAGATTAAACTCTGCGTGGCACCCTTGTAGCTGCGCACAGTGTGCCTGTGAGCACCCGAACAAAGGAATTACACTAAGGCATGGCACGCTTGTAACTGTGCACGGCACGCCAGTGCCTGCGGTCACCGGGCGCCCGAGACCGACCCGACACCTCCTCTGCGTGGCGCTTTCTACTGAAAACGGCCCGCTCATCCACCATACTTCCAAAAAACTCCTTTGAACGCTGCTTCAACGATCAACAAGGTCCACAAGCTCATTTTCAAGGTACTTCTTCACTTCTTGGTCAATTTTGGAGTTAAAAAAGGGTTTTTCTTGTTGTAATTTCAAAGAAGAAATAGTGGTAAAAAGAGGAAACTCTGTCAAATTAAAAGGGTTTCCTTGTTGTGGGTTTCAAAGGATTAGAAACAGAGTTTGTAAATGGTCTTTCAAAATCACTGTAAAGAAGTCATTTGAAGCATTTTTTTCAAGGTGGCTCCATGTTATCATAACCACAGAAAATAGGTTTTGTGAAAAGGTGTCTTAATAGTGTTTGCAAAAGGCAATTTGTTTACTAAAAACAAAGAGAGAAATAGTGATTAGGAGATTGGGCCTTTGGTCAAATCAAAGAATTATTTTTGTTGTGGGTATCAAGGATTAACACAGTGATTGTGGAAGGTGTTTTATCAGTTTTAAAAGAGTCTTGATTACCTTTAAAAAATAGTGATAACAAAGAAGCAGTGTTTGAAGGGAAGGGTGTTTGTGCCAAAACAAATGCAGATTCCTCTTCAAACAAAAAACCACAAACATATCCAGTTTAAACCTTTTGCTCAAACACAGTGATAAAAGTGATTTTGGTTCTCATTTGACAAAAACTTGTTTGCTAGAATCAAAGAAACACAGTGACTTACAAGGAGGAAAAGGTGTGGTGTTGGGAAACTATTTCAGAGACCATTTGAATCAGCTGGTCTTCGTGAGCTAGTAACTAGAGTATCCGAAGCAAAATGCCTCCCAGGCAAGATAGCAGAAGTGGTCCTCACAAAAGGTATGAACCTTTTTCAACTGAGGAAGTGAATGTCCATCCTTCAGTGCTTTTTAACTTTCATGAAGTAGGATGTTTGGAGTTTTGTCAAAGGGTTCAGGAGGTGAAAAGTTATCTTCCCTTGACACATCTATTTGCTTTAAAGCTGCAAGGGAAACATGTTCATCTAGCAGGCTTAGACTTCAAGCTTTCTCCTAGATCCATTTCCAGAGCTACCAAAATTCCATGTGTCGGAGAAAAATGGTTTAAGTAGAGCTACCTAGACTCAGATCAATACAAACCCTTCTTGAAACCAGAGCATCGGGATGCATGCCCATATATCTTTCCTTTTTCCTATTTGTTGACCAGCTATGCTCCCCTCATGAAGATAATCATGAAATATTTCACATGCGAGGGAAGGTTTTCCCGGGTTTATTCTTACCATATCAGGCTACTCATGCACTTCACAAGAACCCAATTGCTAAACCTACCCTTTTTTCTCCATAGAAGTATTGAAAATATGGCTTCTACTGTTCAAAAGAGACCTTCCTCTCAGCAGCCATCTTGTCTTTTCCATCATTCCCTTATCAAGATTGTCATTCTCCATCAACTTGAGAAAAAGGGAATTTATTGGGACACTTTCATTTCACATCCTGATTTCGCCACTGCTTCTTCATCCCATGCATTTCTTTCACCATCCACTCATCATATTTCTCCTTCTTCCAATAAACCCACTCCTAAGAAGAAAAAATCTCCTATGATTGATCAAGAAGAAGAACATAGTGATAAAGAGCAAAACAGTGAAGAGGAGCAAAGTGAAGAAAAGCACAGTTATGAAAAGCAGAAAAGTAAAGAAAAGTAGCACAGTGATGAAGAAGAGCACAGTGAGGATCAAAGTCAAAAGAAGCACAGTGAGGAAGAGCAACACAGTGATGAAAAAGAGCATTGGGATAAAGAGAAAAATAGTGAAGAGGGGAATAATGAAGAAATGGAACAATTTGATGAGGAACACAGCAGTCACAAAAAGGAAGATATTGGTAGCCCTCACAGTAGCAAGCGTGATGAGGATGAAGCACAAAACATTGGGGATAAAGAGCCTAAAAGTCCTGAAGAAAGCAGAGACAAAAGTGAACAAGGTAGCCCTCAAGGAGACATGCAAGGTGACAGTCAAGGCATTCATGAAGAGGGTCAAAACAGTGGCAAGGATGATTATGGGAGTAGCAAAGGAAAATACCAAATAGAGCATGTGCTAGCTGCCTCTCCTAGGTAAGGGGCCATGCTTTCTTCTCCAAAGGTAACAAAGCCTCGAACATCAAGACAGAAATTGGCTCAAACTGTAACTCCAAATGTTACTAGAGCACTCCAAAGCAAAGGGAAGTTTCCCAAGAAATCCATTTTTGAATTAACAAAGAAGAGGAGGACCAAGAAGGCCACCCAAAGCAAGGGAAAAGAGAAGGAGGAAAGTAGCCATGAGAAAGAGAGGGATTTTGAAATAATTCAGATAAACAATGATGACAGTGACAATGATGCCAGAATATTAGAGTCTCTCTTGCTAAATAGAGAAGAACAAATTCATGATATAAAAGCAGATATAGAGAGGTCTAAAAACCTCATTCATTTTCCGTAAACACAAAACAAGAAAATGAGTGTCCACATGGCAGTGTATGAGACACGAGCTATCAAGTATAAAAAAGAAGCCTCCAAAGCGCAAATTAAGTTGGAAGAAATCATGGGTGAATTCAATGATAGTGAAGAAGAATATCAGCCAAGGAGGAAGAGGCCAAGGACCATGGGACTCAGAAGAGCTTTGGAGAAACAAAAAGAGGAAGTGGCTGCCCTTTTCCAATCTTTTCCTCTTACTACTTTATTCACCCAAGAGATAGAAAACAATAGAGAAGCATGGCTTGAGAGGGTGAATGAACACTTGGAGAAGAAGTTGGAAAATGCCAATAGAGACTTGAACCTTCAAAGAAAAATGATCGGGCACTATAAGAAGCTTAATCAATTCACCCGAAGGAAATTGAAGGCTACACAAGAAAATCTCAAGGAGGCTCGAAAGAGGCGCCCGACACAAAAAGTGAAGAAAGGCATATCAAGGCTTGAAATTTTGGCCTCCTCTTCTTAGCATGCTTCTGAAAACCCATGAGGGTTATGCTCGCCAAAATTGGGCATAATTCGACAAGTTTTGGTTTTTTGACATTTTTTGGCTTTTTGCAAAAAATCATGGGCATCGCCATTTTTTTTTAAGCATCCTCAAAATATGAAAATGGTATCATTGGATGCCATAATTTTAGGGGCATCTACTCAGCAAATTTCAGATCAATTGAAGATGTTTTGGTCCCCCAAAGTGGTGAAAAATAGTCACTTTTTCAACACTCTACCCCGCATATCAGCAAAGGCTAATTTCTGGGTTTTTCCACACAGGTCAGATTTTCATAGGCTTCTAGTGATCATTTTGGGGAAAAAAAGAATTTTCAGAAACTAGACATCCAGGGCTTTCCAACGAGCCATCACGGGCCTCGTTTTGATATCAAGAAGGCCTCCAAAAGTTGCCCACAAGACAGGGGATTTTCTGTTGCTATATTTCTGAAGTATTTTTGTAAAAAATGCAGTTTTCTGAAGTGGCTTTTCCAAATGTGCGTTTAGAATTTTTTGGCCATTTTCGGTTAGGAAAATTCAATTTAATTTCCCTTTTTAGCATTTTTTAGGATATTTTTATAGATATTTTGTGCCTTTGGCTTTGGAAAGCCTCAAGGACAAAATCAGATATTTGTTATGGGCCAATGAGCTTGCTAGTTGCACTAGGAGGTTCCCCTTCATCTTGGCCTATATATTCCAAGAGACTTCATTGTAAACAAGGCTAAACTTGATGATATAGAGAAATATATGGTTATACAAGCTTGGAAGAAATACTTGTCTTATGCATTGGATAGTTTCTTGAATGTTTTGGATGATGAAAGATGACTGCTGTTGGATTCCCTGACTTGGTAAAATGGTATAGTGTCCCTCTCTGTTATGTTTCTTATTTTTCATACATATTTCATGTTATTACTTTCTGTAAGACAGTAGATAATATATTTGAGACATGCCCATGGAGGCACCTCAGATTTCCTGTTTCATTACAACTTCTATGTTTTCTTCCTTATTAGTCATATCAAAGAATTCTTAATTGCTCTTTGATCACTGAAGAAATTGTTTTCTTGTTTCATTTATGGTTTTATGCATGCTAAGTATGATTCATGGTATGCCCTGCTTACTCATGGCTAGTCATAGCTCCACCTCTGAAACCTTTCTTTGAATGTTTGATTGTCCTAGTTGAAACAAAGAGGTCTTATATCGATCTTGACCTTTGCCTGAAACTTTGCAATCTTAGTTCAAAGTGCCCGATAGCTCGAAATACTATGTCTAGGAGTTTCCTCTTAGTAGTTTGAGTTATTTGTTTGTCTTAATTGTCTTTCCCCAAAGTCTGATAGCAATTTTTTAAAGTTAGAGAGTCATATATCTCTATGTATTGCTTGAATGTTTATTTCTATGCATTTATAAGTTTGTAGTTACATTTATCATGAATAATGGTTAGCCCTACCATATAAATGTCTGCTATTGAACTATTTATGTTTGAAAGCCTTTGTCCTTCACAAAATTAGTGTCCATTCCACTTCATTTTACCAAAGATCCATTTTACCTTGATCAAATCGGCCCTTCAACATACCTTGTATCACCATCTGAGGCTGTCTCGACCTTTTTGACGCCATATCCCAGTTGATATAACAATATTTTTATCTATTTTAGTCTTTTATTAGTTCCTCCCTCAAAAACCTAAAAACAAAACCAAAAACCTACTTCAAAACTAGCCTAAAATCAGAAACATAAGAAGCAAAAACACATAGATATCCCTTACACAAATAGAGAGAGCCCTCTCTGAGTCCAGGAAGGCTAGGTCCTTAGGCTCCAAAGTTGGTTTGATGTTACCCTTTCACTTGGCTTGCCAATCAGCCAAATCACAGGACCCTAAAAAAACTCAGAATCTCTTAATTGATTACCATATGGGAATGATTACACACTCATGTGTCTGTTAGTCGAGAGAGTGCAAAGGCTTGTCAAAGTAGAGGAAATGCTTGTTCTGGACCCCGAAAGGACCTGTACGGCATCAAGGCGAACACGGTTGTAAGGCTCCTTTTTTCATCAAAGATAATACAAATGGATCATGTTTTCTCAATGAGTTGTTTATTTAAATGGCTTATTTATTGAATTCCTTGATCATCAAGATAGATTTATGGTTTATGAATTAATCTATATTATGCAGGTGCTTCTGATTCTTTCATGTTTTTATTGCAGATCCCAAAAGGAGACGTATTCAAAGCGATAGGAAAGAAGACTACGATCAGAGTTGGACTATATGTAAGTCCTAAATCCTTCATTATAGATAATTCTAGATCAAATATAATCTAGAGAAAGTAGTTTACATCTGTCTGTTTTTTGCTAGTTATCGTAGGATACTAGGGAGATATGTCTTGTCTGCAAGAACGATTTATCCACCCAAAAAAATGGCGACTCCACTGGGGAATGGATCTTGAACTTATTTTTCTTTATTTTTGACTTATGAAACTATTTTTCTAATTTTGATTGATTGATACTGGCTTGGGTAATTTATTCCTGCTGAATCCCTGAAAAGTGATTTAGAGTTTTTTTATTTTTCTTTAAGTTTTTTGGTCTCTGCACTTTGTCTTTAGGCACAGTGTGGTCATCTTCGTTGTTTTTCTGTATAAATAGTGCGGCACCGCACCTGTTTAAACTAAAACCTACAGACCTTGAGAAAATTTTTTGGAGGACTTAAAATTCTCTTTTCTAGGATCAGCTTGCAAGATTCTCAGTATATACCCAGACTTTTCGTGACTGTCAAAAGCCTTGTGTGAATTTCTTTTTAGCAATTTTACCATCTCATCAGTCTCCGTTAAGTTAATTGGGTGTTTTGAGTTTCTTTTTTGGAGAAATTCTTAATTTGATTTCCTTTGGTCATTACTTCGAGGTTTATCTTAACAGCCATCCCTTCCTCTTTATTCTTGGTGAGCCACCTTACCCTGGGCCCCACACATTCGTGAGGTTAATTCATTGCAAATATTCCTCCCTCAAAACTGCTTTGTTCCCACTGGTTTCCCTCCTCATTTAGCAGCGTTTTTGACCTGGTCAACAAGGTTCTAGTCCTCATGCATTGCCCCCTTTTCACACCAAGGGTGCCTTATTTGGCCTTCTTACTCAAACCCCCTTTCACATAGGGAATGTTTTATTCCTACTAAAGAGATTTAAGGGTCTCTCTACCCCATTTATTCTTATAACCTACAAAATAGAGCAACATATAATATTCCAACTAATTGGGAATATTACAATGGGGTAGGTAATGAAGTGTACAACCCTTCTTCTTGATGGTTGATTTAGCAATGGTATAAGAAAAGAATGATTGGATATACCAATGAAAATCTTATTGGATATTTTCTCATAGATATACTTTTGGAGTACTTCTACTTTCTTCTCCACACTAAAGTTCCCTTCCACATAATTTTAAAGTTCTTCCAAAATTATCTTGTCATGTTTTCTTGCAAGAACACAAAGGTGGCCCAGGTAGAAAAAGAGCACATCCTATAGGTGGAAGTCTAGAACTTGTGTACTTGCAATAAACATCTTGTATATAGCAGAAAAGTTAGAGTCACTATTGTATAAATTTGGACACCCATAGGTCTCATGCCCACAAGAGTTAAGAACCATGTTTAGCACCACAATAAGGGGCTAAATGAGACAATATACAATATAGTTGGTGTTACCATTCACGTACTTGATCTTCACGCATAATTGTTGCATATATGTGGAAAATTTATGATGGAATTCAATATTTAAATTTCATTATGTTTGCATGAATTATAGAAGCATGTGATTGGTGTGGATGATTTTCTCCTTCCCTAGAATGTGATGCTTCCCATGTTAGCATCCTTGCATGATGGTGTACATCTTGTTGTCATAGGTGGGGTATCTTTGGAAAATATCAAATATTATTTCACTATCTCAAGCCACCTAATGTCCTTTCTAAGTGAGGAATACACGTCCAATATAATGTTCGTAGGCATTTGTCTCAATCTTAAATGGCCATTGTAGGTCTGGTAGGGTGAGGACTGATCCAGATCATAGGCGGTGTTCAAATATTCAAATTATTTTTGTTGTGATTCTTACTAGGATTTTTTTTTAAAATCCACCATTCATCCCTTGAATTAAGGGCCAAGTGATATGAGAGAACCATAACAAAAAAAATTAGTAAAGCTAGTAAGGGCCAAGAAGTTGCAAAGCTCTATTAGGTTCGTTGAGGCTAGAAATCCTAGATGACTGGGATCTTGGATGGGTCCCCATGAACCCCATTTTCATCCATGATGTATCCAAAATAATGAATTCATTGCATTCCTAATGATCATTTCTCTATATATGCATACAATTTGTGTTATTGCAGGGTTTTTGGGACCTGCTGAGTGTGTTTCAAATGTTCTTCTTGGGTTCTACTAAAGATAAGGATTTCATCCAAATACACAACCACAAAAAGAGTTTGTGAACTACCATAGATATCATCCATCATCCTCACAAACATTTCTAGAGCATTATTCAAACCAAAGGGAATGACCAACAAGTCAAAAAGGCCTTCTTTATATTTGAAGGTTATATTCCATACAACAATTTACTCAATTGGGAACTAGTGGTAGTTTGAATTCAAGAATATTCTAGGGGACTGAATATATACTATTGAAAGTTATTTTTTGTATGGCTCTATAATAAATAAAGAGTCTCCATGTCCCATCCTTTTGCACTAACATAATTGGGCTCCCACAAGGTGAGGAGGCTGGTCAAATGTGGCAAGTCTTTTGGATGAGCTCATGAATTTGACGTTTTATTTCCTAATTTACAAGAGAGATAATCTATATTTTAGGACATTAGATAAAGTAGAACTAGGACATGAATAGGAAAAACCATTTAGTCTGAGAGGATACTTTTCAACATTATTTTCCTAAACTTATAGAAATAGCGATAGTTGGAACAACCTCTAGTACCCTATAGAGATAACCCCTTAGAATAATGAGACACATAAAAAATAATGATTTTTCAACATATAAGGTTTTCCTAAAATAACATCGCAAAATTCGAGCAAGGAAACATGACATAGTACCTCATGTTTCAAGGGATTGATGTTGTAGGACATGCAACATTGTTTCCTGACACATATGTCTTTTCCATAACTCAACCATCCAATAGTATATGGTTAGGGGCATGGAATCATCAATAGCTTCAATATATTGATTACCGTAGCTAAGATACGATTATTCTAAATCCTACAATAAATAATGAAATGTAGTGGGTTCCCGTTCACCCACATATGTGAATGGAAAAAACACTCCCACTTTTTAGGATCCTCTGACTCTTCTAGTTGTATCTTTATCGTTGTGACTGTAGCACCAAGATATGAATCATTGATCCACTTCCATTTATCATGTTATTAATAAAAATTGAGCTATATTATTCTTTCTTTTTCTTTAAGGTTAGATAACATTGATTTCTTTGAGTGACATTCATTTTTGATAGGGATCTTGTGGAACTTACACAACTTTATAGTTTCCTTATTTGACTTTCCATTACCCTTATTTTCCTATGACTTGGGATGGTTGTATTGAGGTTGAATCTCCTTGCTTTGTCCCTTGTTCTACAAGTTAGGGTTACATTTTCTAGGCTTATGTTGCAGTGGATTTGTAGACCCAATCTCTTGATTATTCCATTGCTTCAATTTTTCTCAATTTTGACAAAATATCAATAAGTGAATCCTAGTGAGGAGATGTCCATGAAATCCATATCTGTTTGGATGTACCTATGTAGGTCATTATAGTACTTCAAATCCAAGTTTCACTTGGAGTCTCTGATACCTATATTTGAGCACAAGGTATGGAAATTGTTGGTGTACTTTGGAACTTTATCGTCTCCCTCCTATTGCAAATTTTTCCATCTCATGTACCAATCACCATAGTTCTCTACAAGGTATAATTCCTCCTTCACGACATAAAAAAAAGTGGCCCAAGTGGGTCCTGCATTAGATATCAAAAAATTGTTTTCACTATGTCTCTCCCCATAAATTTTCCACCAATATTTGACATGGGGAGGGGATTTGAGGAGTGAAAAGGTGATATTCTCATTGTTATAATTTTTTGGACAGAGTAATGGCCCTCTAACAGATTTATCCATTTCCCCAAATCATCTACATCTATTTGGCTTTCGAATAGGGATATTAAAATTTACTTATACCTTGAAGGGTGTTGCACCCCAAAATTATCACTTGTTGAAGGTTCCTTGACTATATTTCGAAATCACTGAAGGATTTGGGTGAAAATTTCCATATTCTCATTCCTATGTTATGCAAGTGCATCCTTGAGCAGCAACTTGATAGGATCTCCTACATTGTCATCTCTTTTTTCTTCTTCCATGGGAGGATATTTGGGTTTGTGAGAGTGATTGTTCCCAAGTGAAACTAGATTAATACCTAACTCTCTATATGATGACCTCACTGTGGACATGCATTGAGAAAAAACAAGGAGTTGACTACCTGATACCATTGATCCCAGTTGCACAAGGAATGAAATGAAAGGTAGGAGAGGAAATAGAAAACACAAATATAAATATATTATAGAGCATAATAATATAATCAAAATCCAACTTCTATTGATGAATAAAATAACAAAATATTGCAGAACACAAACTAACTATAATGGTGGTATCTATCTTTAAATGGAGAGAGATGGTTGCTGCATGAATTCCCAAATCTATTACAAGATTTTCAAAGAATGACCTTTTAACATAAATAAAATAATATTCTAGGTCCATATCCTTAACCCTACAATATGACGTGCCAAAATGTTTACAGGCCCCAAGGTGGTTAGTTGGTATATCAACTTCCCAGGGATAGAAACTTTTGCATATACTATATGTTTGGGGTGCCAAATATCCCATTGGAAATAACTATATGAGTATTACAACTTTTTTCTAGGGATGTGGTATGCCATGGATCCCCTAACCCCAAAATCACCAGAAAATATCATTTAGGGCTTGAAAACAACCCTATAGGTTTAGGAACAAAAACAAATATAAAAACTACCAAGAACATAGAGAACTATTGGGTCAGTGGAAGAGATGGGTGACCACCGATATCTTCCTAGATTAGTCATTCCTTCTAAACCTTCCAATTCCAATTCTATATTCCAAATGACTTACTGCTTATTGTTTAATGTGTTTAGTTTTCTTAATGAATTAATATCCCAATTGGAAACCATAACGAATGAAAATTTTCTTCTTATCTCTTATTAATGAAGCACTAAAACCTTGAATAGTTTTCTAATAAACAAATTTCCCTACCACCAACTTGTCTGACACATATCAAGGAAAAAGATGAGGTGGGCTAGTTAAAATGAAAATCCTTACATATGTGACCTTTATTCCAAGTAAAAATCCCCTAAGAATGAAATATGTTTCTTGGATTATTTAGAAACTATTATGCACTCTTAGTAGATAATGATGGAATAAAACCAATCAAATTTGAAATAACAAATCATATAGTAATATTTATTATACGTGTTTTTCTAAAGAATTTTGAAATAGACATGCACTAGGGATTTTTAAACATGCAAACTAAGATTTAATCCATCAAAAAACTTCCTAACATAATTCACATCTAACAAGTATGAATCCATGTAAAAATAATGAACTTCACTTAACTTTTATATTACATTACAAGTTCATTAAATCATAACGCCGAGATATGTTCAAAAAATGGTTTCCTAATTAAACATTTTCCTAGTAGTCATGGCCACTATGTAAGATAAAGGAACCCGTGTCTTAGTGAGCCAAGAACAATCCTTTTCACCATATAGATGTCATAGTAGGGTCATGATGAACAAGTACAATTTTCTTAAGCTTATGATGTTATATCATCCAGTAGCTCTATTAAATAATTTCTTATCTTCCTTCCACCAACCATTTAAAAATTTATCTATATCATGTTGACCATAAAATATTTTCAAAAAGGTATTATTCAATAGCTCTTCTACTAATGGACACTTGTAATATTTTTTGACATATTGAGGAAAAAATTCCCCCACATGACCTCCTTTCTCATTATTAATTGCAAAATTCTTAGGATCTATGATTTCTGGTCCACTCGATTTCTTTTAGAAAGGAAAATATTGATGCTTTGGCTATAGAAAAATGTAGGTGAGATATCCCAATGTTTATGAACACTCTGTCATCTATCTCTCTAATCATAAGGCCACTATGAGGATTTGACATTGGATATTATTCATTCTTGATTTTTTTGCTAAATTCCTTCCAAATTGGTAAGATAACTTGTGTCCCTATATTTGGGTTGTTATATTTATATATTAGAGACATGACAAGTTATTTCATCAAGGATATATGGATTATTAGCCCAACATCCTTTACTAGGCCCTCAATTATCATTGGCACTTCACACAACACCTCCCTTATTCCCTTTCCTTTTCCTTTTGAATATTTCATGGACTATTGAATGGATGTCCCTCTTAGCAACATACATCCTACAATAGATCATTCCATAGTTTAGTTACCTTTTACAAAAATATCATTAACATTATACTTGACCACCCTTGGAAATGCCTTGTATTAATTCCAGCGAAAACCCCATAGATAAGGATATAACAATATTCAAACTTATACACACTTGAAACTCGTGAGTTTAATTCATGTTTTCCTATTAGACTTTCTTATTGGAGTATAATACAAGAATATGAAGAAATAGGATGTCAACAACATGGTTTTATGATTCTACCTTCCACACTAGACACACTATGTGAAACTCAGTAACTTGAGACATAAACACTAATTAAGAAAAGTTTGAAAGCAAAGCAGAATGAAAATTCAAGTAAACGATTTTAAATTTAAGAGCTAAGATACCAAATCTTTGTGTATAGAGTAGAAGGATTTGAATCATTGAGATCTAATTCACTAAATATTCTAGTTTAAATGCTAATTACAACTACCAAATTTTACATTAATGATTAACCTTTGTTCTTCATTAAACACTAGAAACTTGGTTTATATCCATTTCAACAATTGTTGAAAAGACATGACTTCAATTTGAATTTCTCCTATCAACAATTTTGGAGAGTGTGCATTAATGCTTTTGAAAATTGTGATATTGGTACTTTTTAGCACTTCCCCAAAGGCTTATTCCCATTGTAGATTCCCAAAATTTTCCTTTCACCACTTTGGAAAAATAATTTGTGACATCTTTTGATAGACCCTTAATAATGATTGATGGCTCTAAAAAATATTACCTTATAAAAAAATTTGGTGAACTTGTGAAAGCTATAAGCATTGAAGAGAAAACATGATATTGGTTATTGGCACTTTGGGAAAAACTTAGCTTTCCTTTATTGGTTCTTGGAATAAAAATTGCCTTATCATGCCTTACAATAGACCTGCAAAAATTGTTGGCACTTTCCATAAAAGCTATAAATAAGCACTTTTTAGTGGGCCTGTGAAAACTATTCGCACTTTCCAAAAACATGTCTATTCGAGCTCATAAAAAATCTTCTTTCATTGCACCTTTTGGTGGACATATAAAATATATTGTCACTTTCCCAAAAAATTATCCATTTTGGTTCTTTTAAAAAAAAAAACTTATTTCTTCGATGACCTACACAAATGAATGGTTTATATATGTTTTGGTGATTTTGAAAAAAAACACAACTTTTGGTACACTTTCAATTTCACTTGTCAAAACTTCCCAAAAACATGCATCAATGCTTTTGAAATTATGTGATATCGATACCTTTTGGCACTTCCCCAAAAGCTTAAGCCCATTTGATATTCCTTGGATATTCTTTTCACCACTTTGAAAAAAATGACCTGTTGACACCTTTTGATACACCCTTGATAGTCATTGATACTTCTCAAAAAATTACCTTATAACACTTTCTAGTGAACCTTCAAAAGTTATTGGTGCTTGGCACACAACGTGGTATTGGTTGTCAACATTTTGGGAAAAAATCACCTTTCCATGATTAATGCTAAGAACAAAAACATGGTATTCGTTGTCAACATTTTGGGTAAAACTCACCTTTCCATGATCAATGCTAAGAAAAAAACATACTTTATTGCACCTTATGACCAACCTCTAAAACTCATTTGAACTATCCACAAAACCTGTTCATTAACACTTATTAGTGGAACTCTGAAAGTTATTGGCACTTTTCAAAAATGTGTCTTTTAGTGCTCATAAATAAACTTCCTCCATTGCACTTTTGTGGATCTCCAAAATCTATTCTCACTTTCACAAAGGCTTATCATTTTTAGTGTTTTGAAAAAAACTTCCCATAAATTTTGATTTCTTTGATGTTAGGAAAACACACACACACACATAAGGATAAAGACAATTTCTAAAATAAAACACAAAAAATAGTTTTAAAAAAACATGAAGTAAATAAAAGATAAAAAATGATTGGTTTAGGGAAAATTTGACTTATAAGATGTTAGGAAAACAAACATCTAAAGAAAATTGCTAAATAAAACACAAAAAATAGTTTTAAAAAAAACATGAAATAAATAAAAGATAAATTTAATAGAAATATATGAAATACTCAGTAAAATCAAAGAAAATGCAATATCCAAAATTTATAATTTTATGGTGTTATATTTAACCTAGACAATCCTTGCCCTCTTAAATATGTGTACACACTAGAATATTTAACAACTTTGTTGGGCTTGCACTTGCATGACATGGGACTACAACTCATAATTAAACCACACATGAACTTGCTCATAACTCATGGTAAATCAAGAAAATTTGAACACTAAATAACATATTTTACATAAAGTATTTAACAACTTTATTGGGCTTACACTTGCATGACATGGGACTATAACTCATAATTAAACCACACATGAACTTGCTCATAACTCATGGTAAATCAAGAAAATTTAAACATTAAATAATATACTTTACATAATAATTCATATAAGTATCAATTAGGTTGATTTTCTATAATATATATAATTTTATTTTATTTTATTGTGATTTTAAATTATTATTTTTTCCACTGTGTAGAGACTATGTTGAAATATCACTTTTTGCTAAATCATTATAAATGATATTTTGATCATCATAAAAGTTCATTACTCCCAAGGGTTTTACCCGTGTTTATAAACCAAGGAAATAAAAACTTAAAATTTTATTAAAATTTCGCTAAACCATTATAAACGATATTTTGATCATTGCTCCCGAGGGCTTTTACTCGTGTGTTATGGTTTCTTTTAATGAGCCCTTTCAAATTGAGGCCGGGGAATTCAACCACAGCAAACACTTCAAATATAGAATTAATAGCGATATATATTAATATTGAACTTAAGGTTGACAATATCAATTTATTATTGACAATAAATCATATTAACAATCAATATGATTTATGTTGATGGTTGAATCGAAAATTTAATAAATATAGAATAAAGGTAATAAGTAAATATTTGGAATTTATAAATGATATATAATTAATTTAGATTTATTTTCATTTAATTACAGATTTACTAAGTGTTGAGAAATTAATTTTTTTGAAATGCAAATATTTTTTTAGAATGAAAAGAGTTTTTGGTAAATTTGGAGTTAAAATAGATATATATGCAATTGATATTGAAATATTTTATTTATAATTCATGTTTTCCACATTAAAATGTTAAAACATGTTCATTCATATTTGTTTCTGGTATGCATACATTTAATTATTTTTATTATTAATATTTTTCAAATATTACATATCAAGTTCATATTAGACATTGAAAGAATTACAAATATCTCACATATATTGAATTAGAAAACAATTATTTATGAAATAAGTATTCTCTTAATCTTTCTCTCTCTATGTTTCATATTAAAATAGTTTACTCAAGCTATTTATTGAAATATTTTATTTATAACATACTTTAAAGTAAATATAAAATAATCTTATTTAATAAAGATATTGAAATATTTTACATGGTTCACAAAATATATATATATATATATATATATATATATATATATATATATATATACATATATATATATATATATATATATAGTGTAAGTAGAATGAAATACACATCATTTAATATCAATAATACTATTTTCTCTCACCTCCATATTAAATAGTGAAGAAATTATATTGTTTCGACATACTAAAAGTTAAATTACTTTCATTTTTTCTTTCACTTACTTTATATATCTATATAAAGTTATGTAAAATTAAAGCGCAAATTGAAGTATTTTAATTATGGCCCACATTCATTTCTTTTTTTATTACTATTTTTAATTTGCTAATTTAAATTATTATTTTATTATTTTTAAATACAAAGTTATGTGACAACATTTTTCCTATACTGGACTGTACAACCCCATGTGAAAACATTTCTCCCATACTGGATTGTACAACCTCTCTTTGTGCAATAAGTATAAGGTGTAAATTGAAGTATTTTAATTATGGCTGATATTAATTTTTTTTGTTATTATTATTTTTAATTTGCTAATTTAAATTACTATTTTAATATTTTTAAATGTAATATTATGATGATGATGATGATGGCTAACGTCCACTCAGACCAATATTTGGTCTATCGACCTAAAGAAAAGAGTTATTTATTTTGATTTAAGATTTTATTCCTATGCTCTCACATACTAAATTGTAAAGAGCATCTCATTGAAATAATTTGGCCCTCTTGCATTTATTATTATTATTATTATTATTAATTTTAAAATTTTATTTATTTATTTATTTTTATTTTTATTTTTATTTTTTATTTTTGTCCTGCCCTCTTTTTTCTCTTAGTTTCTTTTATTTTTATGATTATTATTCTTGATTTATAAATAATTGGTTGTTATATGATTTTATTATAAAAAAAAATTGATTTACCTATTATAATAATCTATATTAACCTATTATAATACTAAAACACCCTATTCTATTTAATATATTATTAAATTGTGTTTTAACTTTTATATTTTTTTATGAAATCTATTTATGAAATCGGTTTTTAAATTTCAAAACATTCAACTATTAACCCTATTATAATAATGTATAAATATTTTTAATTAATAATAAGCATTTATTAATAAAAAAAAATTGAACTAATTAACAATTAGTTTTTAATGGCTAGTTTGCAACGGCTAGTTCTTAATGACTAGTCTCAACGACTATCTTTGGGCGATGATGCATCCTAACTATCTATTCATTGAGATCAATCATCTTTGTTCACCTTATCTTAAGGATGAACCATATTAAATGGTTCAAAACATCAACCTAATATTAATGATGTGATTAATCCAAAAGATATTTATCTAAATTAAAAATATTTTTAAAAACCATAAAAAAATAACTATATATTATTAATAATGACTTAATTATATTAATTGCAGAAAACATCTCACTAAAATTAAAAATATCTTTAAAAACTATAAAAAATGACTTTATGTTATTAATGAGGACTTAAATATATTGATTGCAGATTCGAAAAATGATTCATTATAGAAAAATCAATAATTAAATATTTGATGCAATTTTTATGAAGAAAAAAAATTCAAATATTATGATTTTTTAAAAATATTTGTAATTACATATCTTGTGAATTCCAAATATTTAATTATTGACTTCAAATATTTAATTATTGACTTTTATATATATATATATATATATATATATATATATATATATATGAATTTGCATAAATCCAAGTGATTAACAATAATGAGTTGATATTGTCATTGTTGAGTAAAAAAAAAAAAAAAACCATATAACAAATTCTCATCTTTCTTTAAATTGAAATTGATTGGAGTGTCTTAAGAATAATTATCTACAAACTTTTGACAAATAAATATTAAGCGATCCATATTATCTAAGTGTGGAGCCCTATATGATATTTTGGTGGAAAAGTAATACCATTGCTGCCTCTCTGTTGGTTGGGAATGCCCATCATATCAGTTCCATTCTAAAAAATCATGACTTCTATCATTGTTTTGGATTTGGGAAAAGATTCGTAATGTAATTTTCCTCATGTTGAGTGGAAGGCTAGTAACCGAAATCGTGGATTCTTGGCAAAAAGGTTTTTGAATAGATAAGAGTGTATTTTTTCATGATAAGCATTTGATAATGGTGTGGAGCGTACTTAAGGTAGGTATTTATGATTTGGTGTTTAAGTAGTATTTTTTTTAATAAATTTAGTATTTTTAAAAGGTTTTAAGATATTTAAATGGTATAAATTTAACCGTTTAAAATTACTTTTTTTAAATTTCTAATGAGGTGTAAAAGGTGACATTTCTAAACTATAAGTTTGTTAAAAGGTTATAGGTTATTTGTATAGTTATATTATTTGTATACATATAACTATAATTGGTAATGATATTTTCTATAAATGATAAAATTTGTATTCATATGGCTATGATTGGTAATGATATTTTCTATACTATGATAATATTTGTACTAAGTGACATTTCTAAACTATAAGTTTGTTAAAAGGTTATTTGTATAGTTATATTATTTGTATACATATTAATTATAATTAGTAATGATATTTTCTATAAATAATAAAATTTGTATACATATGACTATGATTGGTAATGATATTTTCTATACTATGATAATATTTGTATACATATGACTATGATTGGTAATGATATTTTCTATAGAATGATAATATTTTTATACATATGACTATGATGTGTAATGATATTTTCCATACAATGAGTATGGAGTTTGATATTAATAGTTTGTAGTTGGTATTTGATTAAAAGGTGACTAGTTAATGATAAGAAAGTTTGATATTAACTATCAGGTTAGTTGGTATTTAATTATAAGGTTATTTCTTGGTATTTTAATAAAAATATAATATTGAATGTAAATGAATAATTTATAATTTATAAATAATATATTAATGTACGAATGGATTTTGTATTTTTTTTTAAATTGTTATTATTATTTAATAAATAATAAATTTACTTAGAATTTATTGATTAATGATTTTTTAAATGGATTTTTGCAAGTTGAGGCTATTTCTGAATAGCATATTAGCTTATTATAAGGAAACTGTTTTTTAACGAAGGTTTTTGTGGAAGTCTCTATAAAAATAACTCAAAAATCTGTTTGTAGCAGAGGTTATTATCAGAGTTGGGTGAGCAGATGTTTTTTGGATGGTGCATCTAAAATATACAAACGCACTGGTGCTTTACTATCCATACATGCACTGGTGATGCATATAACATGTTGCACCGTAGAAAATTTAATTTTATAAAATAAAAAAACACACTGCGCTAAATAACACAACACAGTAATGCTTTCATAGTCAACAACACTAGTTTCCTTCATATAGTAAAACGTCTTGGTGCATACCCATAAGGAGCACCATTGTAGTTTTAAATTTTAGAAAATTGCAGTGCTCTTTTCCAACTATGCCCCAGTGCAGTAAAAACACAACACTGGGGCAATACCTATATATAAATGACCTGATGTGTCTCAAGAAATGCACCGCAATATTTTTTAATTAAAAAAAAAAGTGGCGCTTTTGGACAGATCCCGCAATGGTGCGGTTAGAGAAATGCACTAGAGGAGGGTTAAATAAAAAAACCCTCCCGACCGTAATTTCTCTTTTTTACCATCTATAGTGCGGAAGAGTTTTGAAGCACCAATGCCACTCTTGCCAAATGCAAGCACGCTGACATCAATACTTCTCTTTCTCACCATCCTTCCATACCGTGCCCATTTTCTCAGTTCCCAATTTTTTCAAATTATTCTAGAATTTGTTCTTCTACATTATGTGTCCACAATGCCTCCCCGATGACTAAATGTCTATGTAATGTCTATATTTCTTTGTAATTTATTTTTTTAGGAGATCAGAATTATAAATTAGGTTAAATTTGACATTTCTTTATAAAAAATAAAAAAAAATCACAGTGTGGTGTGCTCGATATGTTAAGCTCGCACCGATAGCGATGCACCTTGTAAATTTATAAGGTGCATCACATTTTGGTGCATGAACATAACACACCGTCGTTGTCGTGGTGATTTTTGTAAATTAAAATGCATTTGAAAAGATGTGACAGATTGTATGTCAATGCATCACGCATGGTGTTTATATTTACCAAACGCACCGCAAAAACAATATTTAAAAATATAGCTATAGCTCAGTGTGTTTGATAACTTGAACATTTCTTACTAGTGTGAAAAGGTTATTTTTGTGCACTGGTGCACAAGTATGTCGCACCACATTTACGTTAAATTTGTGAACTAATAGAGGTGTGTCATACTTATGTGTGCACCAATACCCATGTGGTTATAGTTGAATGTGCACCAGCGCCAATGCATGACTGTGTTTTGAGTGCATCGATTAATTTTTTTTTAATTGAAATTTATGTTTCCATATTTATAAATACATGTTTCATTTAATAAAAAAAAGTATTTATGTATGAGGATGATGTATTCTATATGTCAATCATGTAATAGAGATGTCAGTAGAGGGAGCACAAGAAGGAGTAGGAGCAGGAGCAGAAGGCAAGCCCATAAAATATGGTTCGAACGTGGCAGACCAGAGAGGCAGAATGATTTATACCCTCGCCCTATTACTGCAACGACCTTAGCGCTCTTTAGGAACGTAGGCCTCCTTAAGTAATATAATGAGGCTACCTCCTTGAAGGCACACTCTCTCTTATTGGAAAATCTGATCTATTGATAGAGTGTCTAGGCGAAGGCTTTCCATGTCGGTCCTAGGGTGCGGTATAGACCCACTCAGAAGGATATATACTTTATCATTGGCCTATCCAAGAGAGGGGAGGATTTTCCCCAGTTCCCTGATGTCCCCCATGGGGTTGCAGCTGAGAGTCATCTTGCATACACTCAGAGATATGTCAGGCCTCATGCGGTCCATCCATTGTATTTTCAAGTCTGTGGTGGACAACTAAAGATTTCTTCTTTTTTTACAGAGGAGGTTAGGTGCTTCTCATTATTAGTCACCGCGATTTCACACTTTAGTAGTGATGGGAAGTACATTAGTTGCCTTATTTTGTATTATGTTGATTCTTTAATTCAAGTGCCACATTGAATTAAATGGTTTGCCATTTTTTTGAGGCAGTTTTGCATGGCTTTAGATAGATGTCGTGCATTGAGACATGGGAGGGATACCTTCCGTTTTGGTTCCAAGATTTTTTGTTTATATTTTGAGAGGTTTCCAGAGACGAGGCCTACATTTGACCGTCGTCATCCTAGGCTGATCACTGAGGTCTATATGTGCATGTGGGGGAAGAGAGGCATGCCAAAGTATTCGTCCAGGATTTCTCCAGAGGCGCTGACACTACTAGCCAGTGAGGATGACCATGTGTTTGTCACGTTGGTGTTTCCATACATAGGGATTGATTAGAGAGGGTGTCCCAACATCCTCTTCATAGTGGTTGAGCCTTAAGATGATAGAGGTAATATTAGTGTTTTCTTTAAATTAATCTAGTTCAATTTTATTGTTTTAATGAATTAAAATAAAATTTATTCTAGCACACTCTTTAACTTGTTTTATTAAATTGTTTAATCAAATTTGATAATTATTTTTATGTACTATATATTTTTTAGAAATCGACACATTCGATGGGGACATGCCTCCTCCCCCACTCGATGTCAGAGGAGATGAGGAGATGTGCAAGGCCCAAGAGGTTGAGGCACATCCTCAAAGGGGCATGGGCGTCCGAGGTCGTAGGGTTGGTTTGCAAATTTGGATGGACTACTACGAAAGATTGGCCAGATTTTTGTTTGATGTGGGAGTCTTCCCTAGGAGGGCTCAAGATATCACTGTGTATCCTAGCTTCGTGGGTTTTTAGAAGGATTTTTCACACGAGATGATGTCTCTTATGAAAAATATCATCAGAGCTAGTAGGGTACTAACAACGATGAGGGATGAAGGCCAACATCATGCAGTGGTAGATACATCAGATGAGGGTGGTGGTGATGATGATCTGGATGATGATCATGATCATGATGATGAGGGTGGTGATCATGATTCTTTTGATAGTACCAACCCATAAGATCATGGCCATCAGTGTATCAGTGATCCATATGGAAGTACATCTACTCAGTCACATGATGACAAGATTCCAAAGCTAGAGGATGTACCTCATGTTTATCCTGATAGAGCATACCAATGACCTCCTCCTCCACCTTAGAGTTTTCTAGACCACTTTCCGGGCACAAACGTAGTTGACCATCCATCTTCTTCTATTGTAGACTAGGAAGACACTAAATTTTTTTTATTGGATATTTGATTTCACTTATTTGATTTGATGTAGTTATTTGTTCATGTTTATGTACTTAATTTATATGTTGGTGTTGATGTGTATATTGTCAAGTCATGTTAGATATGTTCAATCTCGACCGTTGGGTTGGCAGGCCGATTATGAGAATCAACCTACCAGCTCAGGGTCGTTCGGCTGCTCGGCTGGGTGGGGCAATTTTTTTAAAAAAAATTAATTTTAATTTTAATAATTATTTTAATTTTTTTTATTAGGTTATATAAATTTTTTAATTTTTAATTTTTATGTTTTTTCTTTTGTTTTTTTAACTTCTTTTTTTTTTTCTTTTTTTTTTTAACTATGCTTAATTTTTTAAATTTAATTGCTTTTTTTTATGTTTTTAATTTTATTATTTTTTTTATTTGATTTTAATGTTTTTTTTAAACATATATGGTTTTTTAATTATTTAAAAATGCTTTTATTTTTTTGTTTTTTTAACTTTTAAGTTTTGTGTTTTTTTTTTTGGGTACTTTTTAATGTTTTTTTTTTGTGTTTTTATATTTAATTTTATATTTATTTTTGCATATATTTTTAATTTTTATTTTATTTATTTTGCAAAAAAATAAAAAAAATAAATTATAAACAGAACATTGCAAAAAAAAAGAAAAACACATGTTTGGAAAACCCTTAAAAAAAATAATATCCTAGGACGAAAAACACTAAGAAACATAAGACAACTTGAAAATTTCTTAAATAATCAACATTTTAAAAAAAATTGTTTATATTTTGGACATAAGAACATTTAAAGTGTCAAAAATGTCTTTAAAAAAATAAATGTTAATGCTTTTCAAAACATGCATGAAAATTATCAACATGTAAAAAAAAATATCGACACTTAATACATTAGAAAAATTAAAGTGTCAAAAATAATTCCTCTAAAAAAAGAGGTCAATATTGCATCAACACTTTTCAAAATCAACAAGAAAATCACTAACATTTAAAAATATATATAAATTTGATACAAAAGAAAATTTAAAATGTCAAAAATATGCTCAAAAAAAAAATGTATTCTGGATGAGCACTTTTCAAAATCGGACTACATTTTTGCTACCTCAAAAAAGTGGGTACTCGTTTCCACTCCCATTTCAAAGTTTACATTGCTAAAAATGCAAAGATATTTTTATAAATTACAAAGTTTAGTATGGTTGAAACTATGCTTGTAAATTATGATAAATATTTTTCTATGGCTTGAATAGTTCATCGATATTCCATCTAGCTTAATTAGCAAAATATTTCCATACTGACAAGGAAAATATAATTAAAGGTAAGATAATCTAGTTAGTTCTAAATAATACTAAAATGTGTAACTCATTCAATTTTTAATATAAAATATTATTAATAATAAATTATTCAAAAATACAGTTTAACTAATTCAATATTGATTTATAAAATTCAAACTATTGTTAAATTTAAAAAGCATAAGCCACAAATTTTTTATAACCTGCAACCTAGATCCATCTTAACTATGGATGTACCAAGCACTGAGAGGGATCAAATCTCTAGAGATGCAAAAATATTTTAGAGTGAAAAGATATTTGATCCCTCTAGGCGCTTGGTAGATACAAATTTAAGATGGATCTAGGCTGGGATAATATATATGTAGTTGACATTGAAATATTTTATTATAATTCATGTTCTCCACATTAAAATGATAAAATATGCCCCTTCATAATTTCTTCTGTATGTATACATTTAATTATTTTTATTATTAATATTTTCTAAAATATTACATATCAAATCCATATTAAACATTGAAAATTTTACAAATATCCCTCATACATTGAATTAGAAAGAAATTATTAATGGAATAAGAATTCTCTCAATATTTCTCACTAAAGTGAACATATAAGAAAATTTTCAAGTTAAATTACTTTACTTTTCTCTATATAGAGTATCTATAAAATTGTGTTATTTAATATGGACATTGTAATATTTTACTTATCAATAAAATATTTTTGTTATAAAAATATTTTTGTTTTAAATATCACATATAAAATGAACATAGAATGAATTACTCATAATGTAATATCAATAATACAAATTCTTGTAATTATGACCGGCATTAAATTCTTTTGTTATTACTAATTTTAAATTGTTAATTTAAATTATTATTTTACTATTTTTAAACGTAATGTTATGTGACAACAACTCTTCCATACTAAGTTGAAGAGTGTCTCTTGATGAAATTAATTTAGATTTAATATAACTTAAAAAATTACATTTTGATGCTATTTTGGTTCTTTAATTGCTATTGTACTCGTTTAAATTTAACTCTTTTTAATAATAAATATGAGGTAAATAATACAAAATTGATAATATATTAGAATTAAACTTTAGACAAATAATATATTTGATTATTTCTTAATGAACAACTCAAATTAAAATATTATTTTTTCCACATACTTTTCATGAGATAGTCACTAAAACTCATGTTTTCACATTTCTCCTAGCTAATATTACATCATGTTCACAATGATAAATACATGTCTACTTTAAATAATTTAGTTATAAATACAAAAAAAAAAGATATTTATTGCACATAATCTAAATAGGAAACAAAAATGCATCACTAATTCTATTTTAAAGTCAAACAATTGCCTCTTAATCACCATCACACATTCATATTTTGTTCTCATTTTCCTATCTGAGAAGGGTTGTGACCTTGAATCCTTATTATCATAGATAATGTGCCCAATTGGAAATACTTAGTTTTGAGTAATGTAAAAATATTTCCACTGCAAAAAAATGTGTAAAAATGTTTATGAATCTTACAAACTATATTATAAAATTCCAACAAGATTAATAAAAAATAATATAATTAGCGAAATAATGACAAAAAAAACATACAATAATAGTATAAATGATGAAATAACACAATTACATATCACTCTCCATTCTCAGCACCCTGATTATCTTCCTCGCTTGGCATGATAACATTGTTGTTCTCAAAAATATGTTTTGATCTAGGTTCATGTCTTTATACCAACCACCAATCCCTATCCAACACATCTGGGTTAAAAAAAACATGGTTGCAATGTTTTTGGAAAACATAAGGCTCCCTAGATTCATGCCATATATTTCTAGAGTTGATAGATATCATCCCACTATCATGATCTTTCTTCACATTATTACGATCAAATTTGTCCCACTACTTGCACCTAAAAATACATTGGAACAAAGAGAAGTCCACTTGAATGATCTCTCGTATATTTCCAACGTAATCTAATGTCCCATGCATTAGGTTTTGATCGCGGTGGCTAGCATGACTAGATTCGTTTAACTCGACTTCCACTCCATAGTCTTGTGTCATGCATATATCATTATCATCCTCTATGTGAAAATGATGTCCATATGCCCACATAGATGGGAGAAAATGCACCTATAAAAAAGTGAAAAAATCGCAGTGTCATGTGTCTAATAACCCGAAAATAATTAAAAATATAAAATATGTATAGATGTTAAAATTAAAAGGTGTAGTATGAATTTAAAACTCATGTATAGAAAGAGAATATAATTATTGATTTTTTGCACCCAATCCCTATGTTTAGCACATCCTCTTCAACATGTGGGTAATGACCAAAAGCACCATATTTCTCTCTGACTTGATCAACAATCCAATTAATAGGGAATGTCATTGTCATATGTTCTTTTAAATTATCAGGATAATGCATGCTTCTACCATTCAACCATTTGAATTATTTCATATCACTGTCTCATTTCCTCCTCTTCTCTTTGTACAATGAGACCCATGGTTGTCTCACTTCCATATCATAAAGAATGAATTTGTTGGGGAAGTCATGGTTCACACACCCATGCATGAGAAGAGGGTAATAACACTACAAAGTAAATAGTACAGTATACAAAAATTAATTATAAAATGTCCTATTATATATAAAATAAAAATAATAATAAAATCATATCTTTTACATACATACTCTTAGAAGGTTTAAATAGTCATGCAATTTCAACCGCGACAAATGGTCTTCCACAGTGAAGCAGTATTATAATGAATACCCATATAAAGAAGGCACCATGACACTCATTATAACTTCCTTTTCTAAATAAATATCATCTTTCTTTAAAATCCATGGGACATCACCTTCTTCGAAAGACCAAGAGGGACCAACCTCTCCTCTAGTTTTTTATATTGGCTAATGTTTATTTTTATTTTTTTAAGAAACATTATCTCTCCTAACAACCAATGTGTCACTTTCTTTTGATGATATGTGAATCCATAAATAATATGAAGCAATTTTAAATATATGCATGGGATCTAGTAAGTGGTAAATCTTAAGATGCTCCCAATAAGGGAGCTCATAAAAGATAAATTTCCTTTTCATCCCAATGGGAAATTTCTCAACATAGGTGTCAAAGAATTTTGGATCATCGAACATAGGCTCCCCATTTGAATCGAGTATTTCTACAAACTCCTTCTCCTTCTCTCTCTCATATTCTCTAAGCCATTCAAATGGTGTCAATATTGTCTGCCTTTGGGTTCTCTCTGGTTTACCATTGAAATTAGATGTTTCTCTTTTGTAAAGGTGTTCTTCTGGGAAGAATACCATGGATTATTCATAAAGTGGCCTTCGTAGGTCATCAGACCACCTATGATTTACATAAGGTCCAAAAAATTTGCATCCATGATACCCTTTTGTTACAATACTTGCAAAATTATTGTATAAAGGCTAACACATTGGCGACCATGAAGATATGAACAATTGCCAAAAAAAAATTAATATGTGAAACAATATTGTTACTAAACAAATCAATAAGAATGTAATATTTTACTAGAGAAAAATCCTAAGCATGGATAATCATGTGTGGTATAAGCACATATTCCATACAGCGTAAAACTCCTCTCTAATGCTATGGGTCTTGATACATCATACACATGTATCTCTTCCCATAATTCCTTCAATTCATCTACCAATGGTTGTAAGTAAACATCCATATTATTCACTTGTCTTATACTAGGGACTATGAGAGCCAACATAATATGTTCATTCTTCAAGAACAACCATGGGGGGGTATTGTTATTGATCACCACTACATTCCAAACATAATTGTTGGTGTTTTGGAGGGAATATGGGTTGACGCCATCCATGGCTATGCTGAGTCATAGACTACGTACTTCATCCTTCAATTTTTCAGGCCATGTATCCTCTATATGCTTCATGGCTATTTAATAAGTTGGGATTCACATAAATACTAACTCACTTTTGTGTGAGGCATGCCATCCTTGCAACATAGCTAATTCTTTGCAATGAAATATTCTTTGAATACTTGGTATTATAGGCATGTGCCTCAATATATTATGAGGAGGACCATGTGATTTTCCTATTTATTTTGAATTACGATACCTTTCATGCCCACATTTCAAACATATCTTTTTGTCTGCATATTATCCTCTATATATAATACAATCATTTAGACATGCATGATATGATATGTACTCAAAACCCAACATTTTCAACAATTGTTTTGCCTCTTCATAGCTACTCTGAAATACATTATCACTCAGAAGAACCTTATATTTGAATATCCTATAGTTGGTGAGGAATATAATTGTATAATGTCTTATCATTCATAAAATCGACCATTTATAATTTTGATTGTGTGACAAAATATAAGGAACTTGATTAATCATGCAGGTCAATTACCTCAATATTGTTGAGAAACATACATTCGACATGCCAAAATTTTCTTTCACGTTGTACAATAACATCATTGTCCCTAGCTGAGTAGAATTTTACTTGCCTCCAGGTCCAAAGAGAGGGGAGGTGGAAGCATATTTCAGGCTTTCGAATAAGGTATCAGTGATATGAGCATCATCCCCTAGCTCATCGTTTTGGAATGCATCTAAAAAATTTTCCTCCATGGCATTCATATCCTATATGTAATCATCCATACCAACCTCCATTTGATTGCCTCCATTTCCAACTTGTGATGAAGAAATACTATTGTTGTATTCATTCCTAACTGGTGAATCTAGAAATAGTGGGAATTTAATAGATGGTTGATTCAACCATTCTTTATAGTTTTCCTCTCTAATTCTTTCTATTAATGCAGCCTTATCTCAATTTGAGATTTTAGTGGGGTGCTCCAGAAGATGGTAGTTGGGTCTCTCATCATCACTAGAATCCTAATTTTAAAATATATTGAATGCCATTAGTACAATATCAATGATATTAGTAAGCATGTCAATGCAATTAGTTTGTTGAAATTACATCATACCAAACAATTATTACCATCGTTGATACAATATTGTGGCTAGAAGATGTCATGTTCCAATTGGCAGGGTGAAGAGGCTATCAATTTTCATCTAATAACTGTTTGTGATGTGTTGCTCCTGATAAGTGCTTATAACAAGTTTGAAAATATGGAGTAATATTTTTTTCATCTGAACTTGATTCTGAATCAAGTTCCTACAAATTTGGATACACATTTATTCAAATTAACACATATTAAAAAAAAAAAGTTTATATAATTGAAATATAAATAAAATATGAACTTACTAGAGATGGAAAGGGATAACTCCATGAAGGACGTTGATCAGAAATATGGGATGAGTTGGAATTTGAAGAATTGGCCATTTGATATTATTGATATTTTGTCCCTGCATTTGAGAAAAAACATAAGTAAAAATTTGTGCGCATATCTAAAATTAATCTCAACAACCATATAACCAAAATTTGAATTTCAATATAGTTTTCAAACCATTTTTCAAGACTAAGGCGACTTTAAGTGGAAAATGTATACTATGAACTACTATAATTCATGTGGATGGATCCTAAAGGATAATTTGAGATTAATATGTCATTTATGTGAAATTAAAATTTTAGAGAACTTTTAAACCCATCGATGTGTTTATCAAAGTGTGCTGATGCATTTAAAAAATTAAAAGAATAGGGCTGTTCAAATAATATCCACACTGGTTTCTGACATTTCGAAAAAAAATATGTTGTCATATCAGTGCTCTCTACAAAAACACATCGATGCATTTAAAAAAAAATAGCAACATTATGCACATGTTCCCTATTAAAAAAAAAGCAAATTCAACCAAATCAATGCTCTTATAACAATTAGAGCACTAATTCTTTTAAATATAAACCAAACCATGTGTTAAAAAAATTAATCGAACCATTTTAGGATTTCAAAAATAAATAAATAAATGTATCATGTCGGTTTGTTATAAATATTTGGCGTCCTGGCAATGTCGATGTGATTTTTATATAAACACACTTGTGCGCTTGACTATCGAACTTAGTGTTGTGTGGAGAAATTGAAAAAATAAATAATTTTTTTTTAATTAAAAAAAAAGTGGTAATTGATTTTTCGAAATATAATTTCAAAAATTCTTTTAAATATTAAAACTTTATTCACTATTTCATTATTTTACTGAAAATTTCAAGTGAGTGATTTGCAAGAGAGATATACCAAGAGCATTGTGCAACAATATAATACTCTAGAGCTATAGAACTATTAAGAAGATAAGAAGCTGAAAGGTATGGTGATTCACTCTAAAACCTGCATAGTAAAAAAATTAATTTTTATTGTTTATTTTACTAATAAAAAAAATTATAGTTTATATTAGGGTTTAATTAAAAGAGAGATCATTTTCAAGATAGAAATATTGAGCTCATTGTGGAGCTGCAAAATATTTTGGATCCGATGAAAGATCAGAATTTGAAAGGTATGGTGATTCACTCAAAACATTGATAGAAAAAATATTAAATTTTGTTGTTAAAATATTTTACAATTTCTATTAGATTTATTCACAAATCAAAAAATATATAAATAAATAAAACTTGTATAATAAAAAAATTACTATAGATTTTACTCGTAAATTTTTTTATGGTCTGCTTCCTATTTAAATTTAATTAAAATTTAGACCAAAAAAAAATCAATACTTACCTTAAAACCTTGCCTCTTCCTACAAAATTTCACCTTAGGGATTAACTTCATATACCACTTCACAATTTGGGTTTTTGAATTTAGAAATTTGAGATTTAATGGGTTTGTGTATTTACCATATATAAGGTGTTTGACATGTAAAGTAGCGGAATCAATTATTGAATTAGATCCAAATCTTGTTGACCCTCTCCATTTTTTTTAAAAAGACTATGTGTTCCGTGGTCTACCCTGTGTAATATAACACATCGGTGCTCCCTATGTAATACAATGGTCTAGTATATTATAACACTCTTTATTTTGTCCAGTCAATTAATCATTGCTCTTGATGTAATATAATGCACCAATGCGCCTCTTCCAAATAACACCTTTAAATCATTTCAGTGTGTTTATCCTTACAAATTGCACCGTAATAATTTAAAATTCATTTTAAAAAACAATTTTACATGGTTGTGTTGAACAATTAAATTCCTAGTGCGTTTAATGTTCTAAACACAGTGGTGCATTTATTTAGATAAACACACTGGTTACCATAGCTTTTTTTGTTGAAAATTATTTGATTTATATGTAAAATATATTTAATGACTTCTATAATGAATGCTACAAGTTTTGTATTGATAAAAAATATCTCAGAAAGTCTCAAGTAACAAAAATATTGATCGACACAATGATAACACATTAAAAAAAGCAGAGAAGGCAAATTATTTGTAAATTATTTACAAAATTAATGTTTTTTAACTATATGCAAGTTTAACTAATATATATTGGTTGGTGTGTTTCATGCATAGCCACAAAATGAACAAGGCCAATAAGATTATTTCTAGTATAAGTGAAGAAGAGTGTAAAAGCGTGAAAATTTTTTTTCATAATTATGAATAAGTGAATGAAAAATTACTATTCAATACGAGTTTTTTTTTTTAAGTTTCATTAATAATATACTTAAGAATATTATATAACATGTTTCAAAAAATATATTAATTCATATATGTTTAATATTCTTCAGGGAGAGATAACGAAGGAAAATATCAATGACGTTCTAAGAAAAGAAAAATTATAGAAATGTAAATGACGATAAATTAGTCCCTAGCTCATATCGAGTGGTGCTAGAGGTTAATGAAAGGGGGGAATTGTTTTACATAACTATGAGAGATCTAGTGGAATGAACGTATAAACATACTTTCCACTTACAATACAAAAATCAATCCAATGTTTCTAAGAACCAAATTATATCTAAACTACAAGAAGTGTTTCCAGCGCAATGGTCAATGAGACATGTCAAACTTGCAATAGCAAAAACACACAACAACAAAAAGAATCATTCAAAAGGTAATATTCCTAATCGTATAAAATTATTTTCTAGAATCATATTTATATATTTCTACAAACAATTCATTTATTAATATCGATTTTATTATATTTAGTTTTTATATATCATTATAAAAATATTTTATCACTTTTTTCAGGAAGATTATGAAAATCCTAAATGATAAATGCATTGATATGTGGAACATGCCAGTAGGATTGTCCAAAAAAGTGTATAAGGAGATGGTCAAATAAATGGACATAATTTCATCAAAGGAGGAGACATATCAACAAAAATGTGATTCAAATGTATGTAATCATGATTGATTTTGTACATATAAAAAAATAATTTAGCATTAAATATTATTTTTCAGATATTTTTTTGCAAAAAATAAAACAAGATGGAACTCATTCATCACATAAAACATTACGACAAGGAAGAAAAGGGTTGATTACAAATTTTTTGAGTATAAACTGTTAATATTTCCTTATAGCAATTCAAGGTTTCATTTATTTTATATTCTATGTTGGTTTACAACAACTATCCTTGAATTTCTTCAAATAGGTGCTAACATACAAATAAGAGTCATCAGAGGAATTGATTAACATTGTGATAAATAAGGGTTGTGAGTATATGTTTCCATATCAAAAATAAATTTTGGAATTTGTAAGTATCTATGTTTTTTTACTTCTCTGATTTTATAATTAATAGAACAAAAAAATCCTTGATATTAATCTATGATTTATAATGGGGTTTAAAACATGTAGGAAACAAAGTATGGAAATATGGTAGTAGAAGACTTGTTACAACAAGGTGTAATACTTGGTTTTGAAACCATGTGCAAAGTTTATGATTAATTTCTTGCTATGGTACATTGTTATTTGATTTACATTAATGTATATTATTTATTTCAATTTTCATTATTCTCACTGATCTAAATACACTCATTACACTTTATTTTTATGTTTGCGGATGGAACTACAAGATAAAGAAGACAAAATCAATTGATGCACTCAACAAAGAATTCTTCCAAATAACCAAGCCATGGAAGTAACTCAAGCACTGACAACAATTCTAGTGAAGAATGATGATTGATTTGGATATCAATGCAACCTGTAGTATTTTTTGAAAATAAGACATTTTGTTTAATGTAATGGACATAGTGTCCCAATTGAAAGACAATGGGCTACCAATAGCAATCCCATTTTGTATGAAAAAGAGCATATTATTGATATATAATAAAATACATTTTAATGTATTCTATTGTGTTATCAAATGTTGTTGTGAAATTTTACACCACTAATTAAATATATAGATGATTAAATATTATTATGTAGAGATGTGAAATTTGATAATAAAAAAAATTAATCCAAACATCATATACAAATGTACTAATAAAATTTTAGTTTATATGAGTAATGTTATAATATATATGTCGATTTTTTTATGAATAATGGATTTAAAAAATGACAATAATTACATTGTCATAGGTCAATGTTTCCAAAAAAGAGAAAATCTCATTCAAAAAATTAGTGCATCTATAACATAAAAATGCATTGGTTCATTATGTTATATTAAAGAACTATGAATGTATCTTTTTATATGTCGGATGCCTTTTAATAAAACGAGAGCACCGATGCATTTATCTCTTCAAGCACTAGTCTTGTTTGATATTAACACCTCGATGCATTGTAATTATTAACTCATGAGTGCTTTCATATAACTGACTCCCCAGTCCTACAAAATATTATTTCTAGCCCTGTGCATTATGAAAGCTAACAAAATTGGTCCTTACATAACTAATGCACCAAGGCGTTTCTACAAATGACATGCATTGGCACTGCAAGTTTAAGAAAAAGCATCATTACAAAAATTATTTTTTGCGTGCCTTGGTGTCACTCCTTAAAAGAATGCCCCTGAGGATTTTTTATGTCTTGGCACTGGTGCGGTATATTTTACACATCAATATTATTTTCATTCAACACCTTGGCACTTTTAGTTATTATTCCTCCTGGTTCATTTATATATGTAGCGCACTGGTGTTTCTTGTTCCATTAAGCACACCACAAAAAAATCTACTAGAACCTCTAAACGCTCATATTTTTTCAATTGCAATGAAGTTTTGTTAAAACCTCTGCTAAAACATCCACTATCCCAAAAAAATGTTTTAGCGGATGTTTTTTTGACATTTTTTTCCAATTTTATAACACTAAAAACCTTCATTATAACCTTCGTTAGAAGGTATTTTCCTTGTAGTGGCTTGCTTTTTCCCCTATACACATGAAAAAAAATGATTTGATAAATGTGGATTGCATATGTTTTATGTCTCAAAAAAGGGGTCATAATAAAAATTTCTTGAACCTATCTTCTTTATTCATCCATTTGATCACAATTTGGGAGTCTCCCATGATTTGAAGATTAGTGATTCCTTTTTACTTAGCTAGGAGTAGAGCCAACTTTAGCGTTGTAAGCTCACTTTGATTATTTATTGAATGACTTATTGTTACACACTCTCTGATGGACTACTAAATCTTGAGGCAAATATCTTAATATGTTTAACCTTCATGAGGCACATTTGAAAGGTAGTGAGTCCTTAGTTTTAGAAAAAAATTATTTCTTTCAATCTAGACACCCTGTGCTATAGTGAGGGGTAGTGTCTTGAAATTTTTTGTCTCTTTGTATTTGTGTCATTTTATTAAGGCTACTTAAATTGAATCCCATTTCCATTTTTAATTTAGACAAGTAATGCCTTTAGCTTCTCTCCAAATTGCACGGTGAAAGGCTAGAGGGGGATAAGATGGACATTTTTTTCTCAATCTACTTCACACAAAGTACCTCTTGTTGAGCCCTCATAACTTAATGCAATGGTATATTTTGTGGACCTTTCTTAGCCTCTCTATGGCACCTAGTGTTAGGTCCCTATAATTTGTCAGATTGGCAAGACCAAATAGACAAGGGTAACATAAAACCAACTTTGGAGTCCTAGGACCTAGCCTTCTAGACTCAGAGAGGGCCCTCTCTGTATTTGTATAAAAGATATCAATTGTTTGATTTAGGATGATGATTTTAGGCTAGTTAAAATGATATAGTTTGTTTGTTTTGTTTCGTTTGGTTGGGTTGCTTGTCAAGAAGAACAGATAGAGTAAGATAAATTCAAACCGTTGGGCTATGGGGTCTGTGAAAGACTTGAAAATTACAACAATAAATCAAGGGTGTTTCATAGGGAAAGTTAACAAAGCCAAATGGATCTTAATAACTTATGTGGGAGTGAAATGAACATTAAGTTGTGAATGTAGTAGGTCTAAAGAGAAATTAAGAATCCTTTAACATATACTATAAGAAGAAGAGTCTTTAATATAACTATGATTAAGAAAGAATCAAAGGACAAGGCGCACCATAAACTTCTTTGACCAGACTTCACCAAGTAAACTTTGAGACAACAATCCAGCAAACCCTAGAGAGCAGGGAACTCCTAAAATTCTCTATTTATTCACTTTCAGAGAAAGAAAACATTTAAGATAACAAATAAGTGATGATTAAAGAGCAAGGAACTCCTAAGTTCTTCAATCAGACTTCATAGACCCTCAAAATGAATTTTTAAGATGGAATAAAGGACAGGGAAAACCATAAACTTCTTCAGCCAAACCCTAATCAGTAAAATTCAAAGAAAATGCCTTAAAAACAATGTTTCAAGCTACACCAAAGGACAGGGCATACCATAAAATTCTTTGGGTTGACTCCATTAAATCATTTTCAAGACAAGAAGCTAAGTGGAACCAGAGAGAAACTAAGAATTCTCCAATCAGACATAGCAGAGGAAGATATCTAAACAACAAAAAGTAGATAGAATTAAGTTTCCTCTCAACAGCATATCTTAATATAAATTTTATAATCTGTCATAAGGGAAAAGATGAAAAATATGGAAAACATCAGGAAAAAATTACAAATTTAGGAAAACATCACCATTTAAAAAATTCCATGATTCCTGTGAATGTGCTTGCTTCATTTATATTCAGTCCAAGACAGTTACAAAGCTCCAAAGCCAAAAAATCTCCACAACTCAAAGTCTATGAGATTTTCATCTCAGCAATCAACCAACCAAACTATGAAGCATTACATGCAGTATTTATCTGCAAAATGAGGATATGAAACCCTAGATAGGGTTTTAGGAGTCATTCATTACATATTAAATGCACTTTGACCTTTGAGACCATGCAAGGCCCAAGGCAAAATATCTAAAACTCATTTATGACAAAAATAACTTCTAACATAACTCATCAACTAATTTTGGAGAAAATTTTGGCTTTAAGGATTCAAAATATATTTTTCAATAACTCTTGGTAAGGTTTCAACTCCAAGGTACAGGGGGCAGTGCCAAGCCAAAACGCGCAGCACCAAAATTGGGAAAATTTCTTGTTTTGCAGCTAACTTTTGGAGGCCTTCCCGGTGTCCAAATGAGCTCCATGATAGCACATTGGAAAGCCTCTCCTGTCTAGTTTCCAAATATTCCTTTACTTTCGATAATGGTGGCCATTTTCCCTATTAAAAATCACTTCTCCCAATACTTCTAAACGCGAAGTGCCAGTGCTGAAAAGAGGGCAAAAAGGTGATTTTTTTGTGTTTTTTCCCCTTTTGAGGGACCAATTTTTCTCCAAATGGTATAAATTTTATAAGGATTATGTCCTTGGCATGAAGAACATGAATATTTTGATTTTTTCCCATTCGAGTGCCCCAAAAAAGAGTGCAGCGCCAGTGGCGCTACACATTTGGCCCAATTTTCAGCAAGCCAAACTGTCAAAATTTCAAAATTTGCAAAAAGATGTCAAAATTGGAATTTTCTCTGTTGATCATGGTTGGGAGGCTTGGAGGGACACATCAACAATAATTTTGAGTTTCTCTTCCTATTTTTCCTCGGTCAAAGCTCGAATATTTGCATGGGCTCGTTTGAGCTTGGCCCTTGCAATCCTGTTTCTCATGGCATAATGCTTGGCCATCTTTCTCTGAATGTTGGTGTCTCTCTTGGACTTCTATAGCTGACCCTTTAGGTGAAAGTTTTCCCTATTTACCCAAGACTCCCTATCTCCATCAATTTCTATGGAAATCAACTCACTTATATTGAGCTACTCTGCCAACTCTACCTCTTTTTCTCTTTCCCGGGCTAAAGCCTTCTTCAGCCCAATTGTTCTTGGCCTCTTCCTAGGAGGTTGTTCTTCCTCATCCCCACTGTCATCAAAAGTTCCCAAGGTCTCATCTAGCAATTCCTTGGCCTTTCTGGCCTCTTTCTGAGCTCTGATTTCCCTAACCTTACTGATGGCCTTCTTTGTATCTAACTTCTGATTCTCCAACTCAAAATATCTAATCACATTCGCCCTACCAAGATTAGCTTGAAGCTCAATAATCTTGACATCCTTGCTTTTGATCAACACATTTATGATCCTCTCCTCATCTTCATCATTAATGTTAATTAGCTTAAACTCTTGCTCATTTTCATGCTTGTTCTCCTCCTCAACCATGACATGCTATGTAACATTTTCCTTACCCTTATCAAGTTGTTTTTTTGATGTAGAAGGCATGGCCCCTTGCATCTCAGGTGTAGTAAACAAATTCATGTAGCCCCTCCGATATGTCAAAGAAAATGGCTCAATGTCACTCATTTTAGTGCCAAATGTCTTGATGTTCTCATCACTGCTTAATGCTTTGTCATCATGATATGAGGGTGAAGTGTTGTGAGAAGATGATGTGGAAGGGTCATCATGAGGTGAGGGAATGTGACTGAGTGGAGATGTATGAACAGTAGGATGTGATGGAGAAGTGGATATGGGAGGGGTTAGTGTCCCGTGATTTGGCTGATTGGAAAGCCAAGTGACAGGGTAACATCAAACCAATCTTTGGAGCCCAAGGATCTAGCCTTCCTCGACTCAGAGAGGGCTCTCTCTATTTGTGTAAGGGATATTTGTGTGTTTTCTTCTTGTGTTGCTGATTTTAGGCTAGTTATGAAGTAGGTTTTTGGTTTTGTTTTTAGGTTTGTGAGGGATGAACTGATCAAAGACTAAGATAGGTAAAAATTTGTCATATCAACTGGGCTATGGGGTCGAAAAGGTCAAGAAAGCTTCAGATGGTGATACAAGGTATGTTGAAGGGCCGATTTGATCAAGGTAAAATGGATCTTTAGGTAAAATGGAGTGTGATGGACACTAAATTTGTGAAGAACAAAGGATTTCAAACATAAATAGTTCAATAGCTGACATAACATGGTAGGGCTAACCATTAATCATGAGAAATGTAACTATAAACTGATAAATGCATAGAAATAAACATTCAAGCAATGCATAAAGATATATGACTCCCTAACTTTAGGAAATTGCTATCAGAATTTGGGGAAAGACAATTAAGACAAACAAACAACTCAAATCACTATGAGAAAATTCCTATGCATAGTATTTCAAGCTATTGGGCACTTTGAAGCAAGATTGCATAGTTTTAGGCAAAGGGCAAGATCAGTACAAGACCTCATTGGTTCAACAAATGACAATCAAACAATCAAAGAAAGGTTTCAGAGGTGGAGCTATGACTAGCCATGAGTAAGCAAGGCATACCATGAATCATACTTAGCATGTATAAAACCATAAATGAAACAAGAAAACAATTTCTTCAGTTACCAAAGAGCAATCAAGGATTCTTTGATATGACTAAGAAGGAAGATAACATAGAAGCTATAAATAAACAGGAAATTTGAGGTGCCTCCAAGGGCATGTATCAAATCTATTCTCTATTGTCTTATAGCAAGCAAGAACATGGAATATGAATGAAAACTAAGAAGCATAACAGAGAGGGACACTATACCATTTTACCAAGTCAAGGAATCCAACAACATTCCTCTTTCATCATCCAAAAACATTCAAGAAACTATCCAATGCATGAGACAAGTGTTTCTTCCAAGCTTTTATAACCATATATTGCTCTATATCATCAATTTCAGCCTTATTTACAATGAATTCTCTTGGAATATATAGGCCAAGATGAGGGAAAACCTCCTAGTGCAACTTGCAATATCATTGGCCCATCAAAAATATCTGATTTTTCCCTTGAGGCTTTGCAAAGCCCAAGGCACAAAATATCTAATAAAATATCTCAAAAATGCTAAAAAAGGAAAATATATTGACTTTTCCTAACTAACCATGCCCAAAAATAGCTAAACGCACATGAGTAAAAGTCACTTTAGAAAAGTACATTTTTCACAAAAATACTTAAGAAAAATATCAGCAGAAAGTCTTATGTCTTGTGGGCAACTTTTGGAAGCTTCCCGATGTCGAAACGAGGCTCGTGATGGCTCATTGGAAAGCTTTGAATGCCTGTTTTCTGAAAATGCTTATTTTCTCCAAACTGATCACTGGAAGTCTATCAAAAACTAACTTGTGTGTAAAAACCCAAAAAAATAGACTTTGCTGATAAACGGGGCAGAGTGTGGAAAAAGTGAGTGTTTTTTGACATTTTGGGGGACCAAATCATCTTCAATTGATCTGAAAATCACTGAGTAGATGCCTCTAAAATTATGGCATCCAATGATACCATTTTCATCCTTTTAGGATGTCCCAAACAGAAATGGTGATGCCCATGATGTTTAGCCAAAAGCCCAAAAATGACAAAAAACCAAAACTTGTTGAATTTCGCCCAATTTTGGCGAGCATGACCCTCAAGGGTTTTAAGAAACATGCTAAGAAGCTGAGGCCAAAATTTGGAGCTTTGAGGTGTCTTTCTTCATTTTTTGTGCCGAGTGCTTCTTTTGAGCTTCCTTGAGTTTTTCCTGTGTGGCCTTCAATTTCCGTCGGGCGAACTGATTAAGCTTCTTATAGTGCCCGGTCATCCTCCTTTGAAGGTCCAAATCTCTATTGGCCTTTTCCAACTTCTTCTCCAAGTGATCATTCACCCTCTCAAGCCATGCTTCTTGATTTTTTTCTATTTCTTGGGTGAACAAAGTAGTGAGAGGAAAAGATTGGAAAAGGGCAGCTTCTTCCTCATTTTGTTTCTCTAAGGCTCTTCTAAGTCCCATGATCCTTGGCCTCTTTCTTATTGGTTGATATTCATCTTCGCTATCCTTGAACTCGCCCATGAGTTCTTCCAACTTAAATTGCGCCTTAGAGGCCTCTTTTTTATATTTGATGGCCTGTGTCTCATATATCGCCATGTGGACACTCATCTGTTTGTTTTGTGTTTGCAAAAAGTGAATGAAGTTTCTAGACCTCTCTAGATCTGCCCTCAAATTATGAATTTGTTCTTCTCTATTGATCAAGAGAGACTCTAGGATTCGGGCCTCATTGTTGCTATCATCACTTTGGATCTGAATTATGTCAAAGTCCCTCTCCTTCTCATGGCTACTTTCTTCTTTCTCCTTTCCCTTGCTTTGGGTGGTCTTCTTGGTCTTCCTCTTCTTGGGTAATTCGACAATGGGTTGCTTGGGAAACTTCCCCTTGCTTCGAAGGGCCATAGTAACATTTGGAGTTATAGTTTGAGGAACCATTTTCTTTGATGTCTGGGGCTTTGTCACTTTTGGAGAAGAAAGCATGGCCCCTTGCCTAGGAGAGGCAGCTAGCACATGCTCTATTTTCTCTTTGCCCTTCCTACTTCCCTCATCATCCTTGCCACAGTTTTGAGTTTCTTTATGAGTGATTTGACTATCATCTTTCATGTCCTTTTGAGGGCCGCCCTCTTTACTCTTGTCCTTGCTTTCTTTAGGCCTTTGACGCTCTGTCTCCTCAATGTTTTCGGCTTCATCTTCATCATTTTTGCTACTGTGAGGGCTACCAATATCATCATCAAACTGCTCAATTTCCTCATCATTTCCCTCCTCACTGTTTTTCTCTTTTTCATGGTGATTTTCTTCATCACTTTGCTGCATATCATCACTGTTTTTTTCTTCACTTTTTTGCCTTTCCTCACTATGCTCTTCTTCACCTTGCTGCCCTTCTTCATCATGCTCTTCTTCACCTTGCTGCCCTTCTTCATCATGTTGCTCTTCTTAATCATGCTGCTCTTCTTCACTAATCATGAGAAATTTAGCTTCTTGGGAATGGGATTACTTGAATAAGGTGAAAGATGCTGAGTGGAAGGTGAAGGAAATGCATGGGATGAAGGGAAAGTGGCGAAATCTAGATGTGCAATGAAAGTGTCCCAAGAGATTCCCTTTTTCTCAAGTTGATGAAAAAAGACAATCTTGATGAGGGAATGATGGAAAAGGCAAGCTGACTGCTAAGAGGGAGGTCTCTTTTGAACAGTGGAGGCCATATTTTCAATACTTCTATGGAGGAAGAAGGGGAGATTTAACAATTTGGCTTTTGTTAAATTCATGAGCAACAGGACATGTTAAGCATAGACTTGGGAAAATCTTCCCTTGCATGTGAAATATTTCATGATTATCTTCATGAGGGAGCATAACTAGTCAACATATATGAGAAAGGAAAGATGGATGGACAGGTATCCTGATGCTCAGGCTTCAAAAAGGGTTTGTACTATTCTGAGTCTAAGTAGCTCTGTTTAAACCACTTTTCCCCGACATAAGGGATTTTGGTAGCTTTGGAAATGGATCTAGGAGAAAACTTGAAATCCAAGTCTGCCAACTGAAAGTGTTTCCCTTGCAATCTCAAAGCACATAGATGTGTCAAGGGGAGATAGATTTTCACCTCCTGCACCCTTTGAAAAAACTCTAGAAATCCAACTTCATGAAAGTTAAATAGGACTGATGGATGAGCATTTACCTCTTCAGTTGAAACAGGTTCAAATCTCCTGTGAGGGCCACTTCTACTGTCTTGCATGGGAGGCATTTTTTTTTTGGATACTCTTTGCTAGTTGACTAAGACAAACTATCTCAAATGGTTTTTTGAACTGGTTTCCCAACACCACACTTTGTCCTCCTTAAAAGTCAGTGTGCCTCTTTGATGCCAATCAAACAAGTATTTGTCAAATGAAAAACAAAATTTCAATTTATCACTGTGCTTGGGCAAAGGTCTTGAAAAGATGTGTTTGTGGTTTCTTGGTGAAGAAGGAACTCTTGTGTTTTGACAAAAACACTTTTCCCTTCAAACACTTTTCTTTTGTTGTTCACTGCTCTTCACAAAGCAAACAAGACACCTTCAGTTGTCTTGAAAAACCTTTCAACACAGACTCTGCTTTTTGAACTATGGTGGCTGCACAAAGTTTTCTATTTCACAATACAGAGAAGACCTTTAGAATGACCAAGCCTTCACCTTATGATCATTGTTTTCCCCTTTGAGTTTTTAACAAATTCTACTCCTTGTAGCAACTTTGGGCTATCACTGTATTTAAAGGCAGCTAGGGCTCTCTAAAACTGATCAAACACTTTTGCCTATCACTATGTGAATGTTTGACACCCACAATAAAAAAAAAACCTTGTGATTTTGACCGAAAACCTAACTTTTAATCACTGCTTTTCTCTTGTGATTTTTAGATGATAAAATGCCCCTAAAATCGGTGTTAAGACACCTTCCAAATTGATGATACCCCCAAACACAAGAAATATTTCTCCAGTTTTGACAAAACTTTGTCTCTTTACCACTGTCTATCTCATTGTTTTTAGATGATGAAGTGGTTTTAAGATTGTTGTTTCCTTTTTAGAGAACAAAGCAAAAACACACCCTTTAACCCCAAAAATTCACCAAGAGGTCATAGAAAATACCTAGAGAATTTTTAATGAGCCTTGACGGTCATTGATTTCGCTTTCAAAAGAATTTTTGGAGACCTTTTGGGAGAGCGGCATGTTTGTAGAAGAAATCGTCGTGTAGTCGGGTCAGTTTCGTGCAGTGGTGAACGAGGATACAAGCGCGTCGCGCGCTGCTACAGGCGCGCCACACAGTAGTTAAACTCCTTTTCTTGGGCGCACATAGGTGCACCGCGCAGGCTTGAGCCCTAAAAAACTTTGAAAAATGCCCAAATTTTCCTTTGTTTCTTCAGTAAGAGGTTTAATGGACGTCCACCTTGGCTTCTTGAATTTGCCACTAGGGCCTTTCAATGGTCTCTCCGCCTTTATCACTCAAATGAACTTACAAACCTTTGTATTTACTTGTAAGCGTTTAGATGCCTTTTGAAAAGGCTTTTTGGTCATAACAAAACATAAAGCACTGTCTTTGATATTTCATCACTTTTAAAACACCATGAAGCCTTCTTTTCGAACAAGTTTATAACAAAATGTTGTGGCCAACCTTTTTTAAGATACCAAAGACATGACCCCCTTTTTTGAAGTGAAGAAACTTCTTAAAAGCCAAATTTTTTTTTTACTGTTTCTCATTAAGGAAGAAACTCTATCACTATTTGTCCATTTCTGACCTTTAAAGGGGCACTACTTAAGAGTCATATCCAATATTTTTTATGCATCCTTTGCCATATCTTGGAAGGAGATGATTCACAATTCTAAAACTTACTTTAACAATTTCAACTCTCTTGGTGTTTGATGATGATTATGCCCATTTTGAAGTTGATCAAAAACTGTTAGGCGCCCTTTGAGATTTTCCTTTGACTGTGGGTGAAGAACCTCATTTTCACTCCCCCAGATTTTACCCATATCTGTTTATCAAAGAGAAAATCCTTTAAATACCCTTAATGCAATTATATGCAACAGCAGAGCTCTTTCACATGTTCATCAAAAGGTCTAGTTTATGACTGCAGTATGCCTTGTTCTTTTGAATGATGTCTTGGACTTGAATCATGGTGTCATGGACTTGAATCATGGTGTCATAGATTTTCCTCATACATACTATCTCTGTGTATTCATTTGCAAAAGTCTCTTTCAGAAGCAAGGCTTAATCTATCTTCTTGTCATTTTGATGAGGTTGTTCTAAGTTTGGGCATTCTAGCCTTAGATTACCCTTTGAAGGAGACCTTTGATAGAAGAAAAACAAAGCTTCTTTGAATACCATAATATCACTGCATGGCTTATGTTTAACACCATTTTTCTACTCACAATCATTCAATTGTTTCCCACTGCATTTCAATTTTGTCTTTCAACAGTGAAACTATGTAAGTACCCCTTGAAACACCACTACTGTGTTAGTGGTTTCATCTATTGGAGAAAAAGGTGCAAACAAGTTTTTTAGGCAATTTGTAGCATTGTCAACCTTGTGCTCTTTAAATGAGGCCATACCTCTATTCTTGACCCTCTGCTTGTTAAATGAAGGAGGCCTTTATCATATCTCCAAACCATCTACTTTTAAATGAAGGAGGTTTACAACAAATGACCTAACCATCTGCTCATGCTTGGAGGAGGTTTTACATAGTCACCCAACCATCTTCTCATGTTTGGAGGATGTTTTAAAACAAGTGATATTTCATCCCTTTCTGAAACTATGTTATATTTCTTTGTAATTCCTATCTCTTTTTTACTGTGTTTGCAGAAGTTCATTGAATTACCTCTCTGACTAGTACTTTCATCCCAGGCTCAAAACAACATAAGAAGCAGTTGTCTTCTCATGTTTAGTTTAATAATGTCTTCTGGAACACAGGTACACTTCTTCTTTTTGAAATAGACATTGAAACAATGTAAATCCACCTAATATCAGTTTGGCTTTTGAAACATGTACTGCTGAGACATCAAGACTTTTTAGTGGCGCGACCTAAGGGTGTATCAAGCTTTGTTTGCAAAATAGGAAGGCCATCTATGACTGGTTGGTATTAGACAGAGGTTCTTTTGGCTTAGAATAGTTTTCCAAGGGAGGGATTATCTAAAGTGCCACTACCTAACTTAGGGGCAACTTTCATTGATTCTGATTATGTTTGACAAGAAGGTCAAGGATAGGAAGGGAGGCACTTTGTCAAATATTGGACAATGAGTTTCATGAGAAACAAGGGGAAAAATGATAGCAGATAAGCAAGGCTAAGACAACTTTAGATAGAGATATTTGGCTGAAGCAAGACATGACTTTGAAAAATGAAGATTTCTCTGATCATAGGCTGACAGGAAGGGCTAGGAAAGAAAAAAAAAATTGGGGGTTTTCTAGATGACATATGGAGATCAGCTTCTAGAAAACTCAGCTAGGAATATAGTCATCAACAACAGGTGAAAAATATTGATCACTAATAGTGGCTCCATTTGGGGAGGGCAGCTCCTTTTCAGGAGGTGTCCAGAATTTCAGATCTCGGTCCTTTGAAGACCAGTGCCTTTATCCATTGGCACAAATTTCTTTCTTCCTTGATGCTATTTCTGAAAATTGACAACATGATTAGCATCAAAGTCATTTCTACCTACCCCACTATATTTCCTAACATTTTTTCTTCTTTCGGGTGCATTTGGATTGGCAACCCTTTGAAATAATTTTTTTGAAAAATGACACTATCTAATTCTACACTTATATCTGCCGAGAGTTCAGATTAAGCTAATGAACTCCTTTGTTTCTCTACCTATACTGGATTGACTGTCAAGGTTAAGATATTTGACAGGATTTTATTCTCTAATCTAAAACATGAAAGTGAAAAATGACCAAATCAGGATTAGACAGTCTGATTTGTCATGTACTTGTGGCATGAAAGACAAGCTGCACACAAATATTATTTTGCATAAAATGAAATTCAGAAAATCATGGGTAGGATACTCATTTTGTTTTTCATCCCTGTTTTCCTCTTTGGTTCTGTTTTGAGCATGTGGAACTAGTATCTTTTCCTAATCTATTTTCTTTGACAAGTCAAGCTTACACAATATTGACTATCTTTCCTCTCACTAACTTATCAGCAAATAATTTTAAAACATGTTCTGTTATGATTAGGCTAGATAACTGAACAAGAAATTTTGAGCACTAGTAGCGACATTTAGACCTGCGCGCTTTCAGAATGACTATTTTTTGAACATGGGGCTTTCTTTCTATTTTTCAAACCGCCCTCTTTTTCTATTTTTCTATTGTTTTTTTAAGTTTCTGTTTTATTTATTTATTTTTCAAACAATGGTATATACAATTATTGAAAATATTTAAAATTGGAGCTCTTGAAAAAAATAATGCTTTAATGTCCTGCCATTCACAGGACCTCCAAAAGTTTCAGTCCCATCGAGTTCTTGCATGAAAAAGGCATTGTTTCCACTAACTGAGCTGATGATGAAAGGCCCCTTCCATAAGTTTTCAAACTTGCCATGTTTACCTTTGTCTTCTCTTCTAGAATCCCATTTTAACACTTTGTCCCCAATCTGAAAATCATTTTCCTTGGTCCCTCTGTCAAAAATCTGTTTTATTTGTCTTTCACTAACTGAGCCTTTTGGTAAACTTCTTCTCTTGTTTGCTGTAAATGGATAGTCTGATTTACCCTCCTTTGCATGTCATTTTCTTCTATTTGAACTTCTTGCAATAGCTTCATTACTGGAACCCCTAAGAATGTTGGGAAAATGGCATCCATGCCATACACTAGTTGGTAGGGAGACATATCGATTGATTTTTTGGTGGTCAGTGTATCAACCCATAATGCGTGTATTAGTTTTCCATGCCATGCTTTTTGATTTTGTTCAAGAAGTTTCTTGATGATGTTGACTAGGCTTTTGTTAGAGGATTCGGCTAAACCATTACCTTGAGGGTAATAAGTTGTGGAATGTCCTAATGAAATGTGATATTTGTAACAGAAGTCAACCATTCTTTTGGAGGAGAAGGAAACAGTGTTATCTGTAATGATATTTCTAGGAAAACCAAATCTAGATAGGATGTTGGTTTCTAGGAACTTAATGATGACTAAATCAGTGGCGTTCCTGGAGGGTATGGCTTCTATCCATTTGATAAAGTAATCAGTGGCTGTAAGGATCCATTCAACTATGATGGGATGTAAGGGCAAAGGTAAAAGCTTTTTCTTGCCATAAAAAATTTGGCACCTATGGCATGTCATAACTAGTTTGTGAGTGTGAGGAAATAAGGTATGCCAATAATAACCGACTCTAAGGATTTTTTTTGCTGTGGTTTTCTAGTAGAGATGACCTCCACATTCTCCTTCGTGCATTTCGTGCATAATTTTCTCTGCATCATACTCAAGCAAACATTTAAGCAGCATACCAGTGGGATTTTTCCAATACAGAACTCCATCTATAATGCAAAACTTTAGAGATTTTTTGTTTAAGGAATCTTTTTTTTTTTTTTTTGATAAAGTCAGAGGAGCATTTATATAAAATAATACATAAAGAATATCCGCATACCAAGGTGAATTTAAAAACACTTGTTCAACATGAGGGGCTGTGCATTCTTCCTATTCTTCTAAGGTGTCAACAAAATTTATATCTAATGCTTGGAGGTTAGTTTCAACCATTAGTCTTGCAAGTCCTTGTCCTTTAACCAGTTTGGTGGGTCAGATTTCTAAGTCATATTCTAAGATGATAGCGATCCATTTTCCCCCTTTACCATCGGGATCTTGGTTTAATATGTCTTTGATGACGACATTAGGAACAAAAGCAATGATATGAGAAATGCAAGATGTAAACTCGGAAATCTTTCAATGCTTTTACCAATGCGAATGCCTGTTTTTTCATGATGTTATATTTCAAGGGAGAATCTCTTAGGGATTTGCTAAAAAAGGCAATGGGCTGTTCTTGCCCTGCTGCGTTCTTTTGTAACAACATAGCAGCTATCGGATGTTCTGAGGCAAATGAAAAAATGTAAAAATATTTGCTGAAATCAGGACTTATAAGTACCGGTGTTTTAGTTAGGGCTTTTTTAACTAATTCAAAAGATTTTTTGGCTTCCATAGTCCATTTAACCCCAACCTCTTTTTTCAACATGTTTGTGATATCTCTCAGAAGTTTGGCAAGATTTGGGATGAATCTTCTTAAGAAATTTATTTTTTTGATAAAGGATTGTAACTCCTTTATGTTTATGGGGTGAATTATTTGTAATATGCCTTCAATTCTCTGGGGGTCTATTTTTATTCTCTCTTCCGAAATGATGTGACCTAGGAGTTTTCCTTCTTCGAGACCGAAAAGTCTTTTCTTGGGGTTTAGGGATAAACCATATTTTCTACATTTATTAAAAACCTTTCTTAAGTGAACCAGGTGCTCTTCATCTGATTTGGAATATACTGTGATATCGTCGAGATATATGACTATGAAATAACCTATTTCTTCTGAGAAGGCTATGTCCATGGCTCTTTGGAATGTGGCGCCAACATTCATCAATCCAAAAGGCATTTTAATGTACATGAAAGTGCCCCAAGGTGTGGTGAAAGTCGTTTTGTGTTGATCAGTGGGGTAAACCAGCACTTGGTTGTAACCAGAAAAACCATCAAGTAATGAGATCCTTTTAGCACCTACTACCTTTGAAGTATGTGGTCCATTTTGGGCAATGGATATTTGTCTTTTAAATGGGCTCTATTCAAGTTTCGGAAACCAATACAAAGTCTGATCTCACCAGTTTTTTTCCTAACTAATACTAGATTTGAAACCCACTCAGAGTACTTGAGGGACACTATTATCCCAACATCATACATCTTTTTGTTTTCCTTTTCAACCAAAGGTAGTAAGACTGGGTTTATTCTTCTTAACTTATGTTTGAAAGGCTTCTTGTTTTCTTTGAGGGGAATCTTGTGTTGAATGATGCTTGTGTCGTATGATTTAAAATCTTGGTATCCCCATGCGAACACATCTTTAAATTCTTTTAAAAACTTGATGTAATTCTGTTTTATGTGAGGAGGGAGGGTTTTGGATAGTTTGATCTTTCTTGGTTCTTCCGTGCTTCCTATGTTATACTCTTCTATGTCGACCTTGGTAGATTCCATTTTTGGCTTTTTGGCCACATTGTTAAAATCAAACAATTCCTCTAAAGGTGCAAGCCCTCTAGGTATGGTGTCATTTTCACAGTGTAAGTCTTCAAGTTCCCTTTGTTCTATGTCCTCTCCTATCTCAGTTTCATATGAATGATTTACCAAGTTTACATCTGTCCAGGAAGGTAAATTTGGCTCTTGATCTTGATTTTTGCCAGGATTCTTTTCTTCATTTTCTAAGTCTGTTTTGGTTACTTCAAATTCATTCCTATATTGTAAAAAATCATCAATTTGATCGTCATCTTTGAATATTTGCCAATGGTCAATATTGTCTAGTACTGTAGGGCGATGTTTGACCTGAATACTGTATTGCTCGTTCAGAAATGGTATTTGGCCATTTCTTGCGGCAAAGGTGAGCTCATTGGCTAGGCTATTTTGAACCCTAGGAATATAAGTGAGTTCATATTTTTCGAAGGTTTTGAGGATGTCTAAAGCTGCATTCCTGTACTCCCTTAGTCTTGGGTTTTTTGCCGAATATTCACCTTTGATTTGTCTAATTACAAGTTTTGAATCTCCCTGGGTTTATATTTTCTTAGCGCCTAAGTCCTTAAGTATGTGCAGGCCAAGGAGAAGGGCCTCATATTCTGCAATGTTATTAGTACATTGGAATTATAATCTGAAAGAATGACCTTCATTAGTATTGTGTATCTAGATATCGGCCCCTGAACCAGTTTTGCCACAAGAAGCGTCAAAGCTTACACTCAAAAGAATATCTTTTCCATACATGATACTAAGCTGTTTTTCAGGTTTCTCGGAGCTTTGGTCATTAGTTTCTTCATTTGGGGATGGGAAGTGTTGTCTTGATGGTTTGAAATCCTCCTCATTTTCTTTTATCTGCTCATTTATATCAATTTCATTGTATAAGATAAAAGAATCCAAATTGGAGTGAATGGAATAAATGGGAGTGTTGTTTGGCCTATCCCGGTTACTAACCATGTATTTCATGTGAGATTCCCAATACAGCCTCCTAGTTTGGTTGAAAAACGAGATGGTAGTGAATGACATATCCATTTGAAGGTTACCTTATATTTTGGCAGCCCATGATATTGATAACAACATTCCATACTTAGGAGGAATATCGGCCACTACTACGCCCATGACTAGGATTTTTGTTGGTAATTGTGTTAAAGCAAAACCCAAGTTCTTTATTAGGCCTAAGCATCTGACCCGACTTGAATCAAATGAGTACAGGTATTTGTAAGGTTTAGTTACCTCTAGACTCAGATTCTCCATGACTGATTTAGGCATGAGGTTATGGGAGGCACCAGAATCTAACATGGCATTATGTAATATCTTATCCTGGATGTTCAAACTTACATAGAAAGGGGAAATAGTTTCTTCTTGGTATTCACCTTCTATTTCTGGACCGAATAAAAGCTCTGGTTTGTCATCCGTCAGATTTAAAGTGTCTGCCTCATTTCCTATGTTAAAAAATTTGAAGATTTGAGATCTATACCTATCTATAGTTATTAGTTCAGTAAGGGGTATGGTTATTTTTATTTTGGCAATTTCCCCTTCAAAACTAAATGGCGCTTGTAGTTTGGATAGATTTGTTTCAGTTTTTTCAGCCATGATTTTCTCTGTGTTCTTAATTTTCTAACTTTGGTTTGGGATTTTGTTCGACACAACCATCTCAGGAATCTTGTTGGAGGTACTAGGAGAATCTAAGCCAAAACTTGTCTGAATAGCTTTATCTTTGTTTTGGTCAGTTTTCTTGACCAAAATTTTGTTGCTATCCACTATTTTTTTAAGGATGTTATCAGGGGTTTTAGTAACAACATTGTCTGAGCTACCTTTCTTGAAGTTGTCTTGTTTTTTTCTACTCCTAAGATCATACTGCTTGTGAGCTTCTATTATGGCATTTTGAAATCTTACAGCAGGATCTTCGGGGTCCTCATAATTGGTTTCATTTTGATTTGGAGAGAAGAAATATTGTTCTTCTTTTGTGAGGTAAACCTCACCCTTGTTATCAGAACCTATTAGGTTCAAATGACTTTCATTAATGGGTTCTGTATCCCTTTCCTCCTCATCAACATAGTTTTCATTAAAGGATTTCCTAATTTGCTGGTCAGTTTCCTTTGGTTTGTTTTGAGGCTGCTCTCTCCTAAAGTTTTGGTTTTGGTTTCTATTTAGAGGGCTTGGCTGGTTGTCCCTAAGAGGTGTATTTTCACTCATTTTTTCCCACATTTTCGCCATGGTTTTAACCAGGCCATCTATTCTAGGATATGAAGAAGACACTAAAGGGGAAACTTTGTCACGGTATGTGACTTTCTTCTTTGATTTCATCCTAGCTCTCTTTTCAGCTAAGTTGGCTTCTGCATTTATGGCCACTTTTTGCATTTCCTCTAAGCTTGGGCGGTCCTTGTATCTTAGTTGATAAGTGATGTCTGGGTCGAAGCCTTCGGGGAAATTTGCTAGGGCTGATCCAAGTGGAGGTTTGAAGTGAGGCGGGAGGGCGTTATACACGTTGTTGAACCTAGTGCAGTATTCCTGGACACTTTCCCCATTTTACATTTTTAGATTTTTATACTCTGATAGGATTTGAATGGGGTTCTTTCTGATTTCCCACTTATTTATGAAGGTTTGGTAGAGTTCTGGGAGATCGTGTATGATTTTTGGAGTTAAGCTCTTAAACTATTTTTTGGGTTCTCCACCCAGGCTTTGGGCGAACATCCTCATTCTTATGGTCTCGTCCTCTATTTCCATGTATTCAAAGGCATCGCTAATTCTATCTACATGTTTTTGAGCTGTAGTAGCCTCAACTCCGGTAAAGTGCGGTATTTTGGATTGATAGTCATTTTTAAAAGGAGACAAAGGGCATGGCAACACCAAGGGTGCATACCAAGCTGCCATGGCAGGAGCTAATGGATTATTTACAATATGAGGGCTTGTAGGATGAGTTAAGGTGATTTGAACAGTAGTGGTTTGGATGGGTGTGGCGGATGTACTTGGGCTAGTGAACTGATTTTGAGCAGATCTGGGGTGGTAGGAGCCAAAGTGATGGAGAAGCTGAAAGTCGGGAGGTGTAGTAGGTGAGGCTTCTCTACTAGGACTCTGTGGAAAATCTAGGGGCTCAATATTTTCAAAGTTTACTTTACTTTGTGACTTGCTTCTAAAAAGGGCTTTTGTTGATTTTAAGTCAAATGGGGAATCCTGCAAGGATGTGAGATTTTCAGGTACTAATATTTCCTTACGGATGGACCTATCGGTAGCTAAGTTGCCAGTTTCAGAAGCTTGCCACAAAATCTTCTCAGCGTCATCTACTATGATAGGGGGATTTGGGTCTGGATGAGATCTAGTATAGATTCTTTGTGAAGCCAGATTTCGAATTCAGAGTTTAGAGAGGATGGAATTTGTGATTGTTTTGGATGGATGGCCTCTATAGGGGTTTTTCTAATGTGAAGGATGGTCAACAAAAATTTGGCTAGTGGAGTCGCCGAGTGGATTTCTTTGAGATCTATGGTCCACCACCAATACTATCAAAGATGCTATCAGGAAAAAAATTTCTAGCAAACTTTGAGGTGAAAACTTGCAAGGAAGAGTTATTACTTGGTTTCAACAGTTTGCTAGGCTGTCTGGACAAGCTGATGGTTCTATTTGAAAGCTTATTTCTGTTTATCTCCTATGTTTAGGTGAAGTTTTCTGAATCTCTAAGTTATAATTAGTTTGTCACTGATGACAAAGTTTGCACCATGAATTTTAAGTTTTGGGAAGGATGAGTCAATAAAAAGGTATGGTTTATGAAAATTTTGGTTTTTTATGGAATTTTTAGGCCTACTGGAGGCTAGTGTAGTCGCCAGGTGGAACTTGGTTGTTTTTATAGATATGTAGCTAGGGTCCACCACCAATAACTAGGAAAAGCCAATCTGGGGATGTTTTGGGGTTTTCTGAGTTTTATGTGTAGCCTATGAGGTTTGGAAGAGTTTCCTATAACTGAATCATCATTTTTCTAAGATGGTGAAAGAGCTAGCTTCTACTCTTCAAACAACACTTCATTTTTCTAAGTTTTATTGAGACTTCAAGAGTTACTAAGGAGTACTTAGATTGTCACTAACTCAGAAGGTCCCACCATGATCGCCATTATGTTAGTGAGTGGTGGGATAAGTCAATCAGATAGTATTCTCAAAGGTTTCTGAAGGTTTAGGGAAGTCTAAGTTTTTTTATCACTCAGAGTCCCACTGTGATCGCCATTATGTTAGTGAGCGATGGGATAAGTCAATCAGATAGTATTCTTAAGGCTGCTGGAATGTTTAGGGAATCTAAGTTTGTTTATCACTCAGAGTCCCACCATGATCGCCATTATTTTAGTGTCCCGTGATTTGGCTGATTGGCAAGCCAAGTGACAGGGTAACATCAAACCAATCTTTGGAGCCCAAGTACCTAGCCTTCTTGGACTCAGGGCTCTCTCTATTTGTGTAAGGGATATCTGTGTGTTTGCTTCTTGTGTTTCTGATTTTAGGCTAGTTATGAAGTAGGTTTTTGGTTTTGTTTTTAGGTTTGTGAGGGACGAACTGATCAAAGACTAAGATAGGTAAAACGATGTCAGATCAACTGGGCTATGGGGTCGAAAAGGTCAAGAAAGCTTCAGATGGTGATACAAGGTATGTTGAAGGGCCGATTTGATAAAGGTAAAATGGATCTTTGGGTAAAATGGAGTGTGATGGACACTAAATTTGTGAATAACAAAGGATTTCAAACATAAATAGTTCAATAGCTGACATAAACATGGTAGGGCTAACCATTAATCATGAGAAATGTAACTATAAATTGATAAATGCATAGAAATAAACATTCAAGCAATGCATAAAGATATATGACTCTCTAACTTTAGGAAATTGATATCAGACTTTGGGGAAAGAAAATTAAGACAAACAAACAACTCAAATCACTATGAGGAAATGCCTCAGCATAGTATTTCAAGCTATTGGGCACTTTGAATCAAGATTGCATAGTTTTAGGCAAAGGGCAAGATCAGTACAAGACCTCCTTGGTTCAACAAATGACAATCAAACAATCAAGAAAGGTTTCAGAGGTGGAGCTATGACTAGCCATGAGTAAGTAGGGCATACCATGAATCACACTTAGCATACATAAAACCATAAATGAAACAAGCAAACAATTTCTTCAGTTATCAAAGAGCAATCAAGGATTCTTTGATATGACTAAAAAGGAAGAAAACATAGAAGCTATAAAGAAACAGGAAATTTGAGGTGCCTCCAAGGGCATGTCTCAAATATATTCTCTACTGTCTTATACAAAGAAATAACATGGAATATGAATGAAAACTAAGAAGCATAATAGAGAGGGACACTATACCATTTTACCAAGTCAAGCAATCTAACAACAATCCTCTTTCATCATCCAAAAACATTCAAGAAACTATCCAATGCATGAGACAAGTGTTTCTTCCAAGCTTGTATAACCATATATTGCTATATATCATCAAGTTAAGCCTTATTTACAATGAAGTCTCTTGGAATATATAGGCCAAGATGAGGGAAAACCTTCTAGTGCAACTTGCAATCTCATTGGCCCATCAAAAATATCTGATTTTGTCCTTGAGGCTTTGCAAAGCCCAAGGCACAAAATATCTAATAAAATATCTCAAAAATGCTAAAAAAGGAAAATATATTGACTTTTCCTAACTAACCATGCCCAAAAATAGCTAAACGCACATGAGGAAAAGTCACTTTAGAAAAGTACATTTTTCACAAAAATACTTAAGAAAAATATCAGCAGAAAGTCTTATGTCTTGTGGGAAACTTTTGGAAGCCTTTTCGGTGTCAAAACGAGGCCCGTGATGGCTCGTTGGAAAGTTCTGAATGTCTGTTTTCCGAAAATTCTTAGTTTTATCCAAACTGATCACTGGAAGTTTGTAAAAACCAAAAAAATAGACTTTGCTAATAAACGGGGCAGAGTGTGGAAAAAGTGAGTGTTTTTCGCCATTTTGGGGGACCAAAACATCTTCAATTGATCTGAAAATCACTGAGTAGATGCCTCTGAAATTATGGCATCCAATGATACCATTTTCATCCTTTTAGGATGTCCTAAACAGAAATGGCGATGCCCATGATTTTTAGCCAAAAGCCCAAAAATGACAAAAAACCAAAACTTGTTGAATTTCGCCCAATTTTGGCGAGCATGACCCTAATGGGTTTTCAGAAACATGCTAAGAAGTTAAGGCCAAAATTTGGAGCTTTGAGGTTTCTTTCTTCATTTTTGGTGTCGGGCGCCTCTTTTGAGCTTCCTTGAGTTTTTCCTATGTGGCCTTCAATTTCCGTTGGGCGAACTGATTAAGCTTCTTATAGTGCCCGGTCATCCTCCTTTGAAGGTCCAAATCTCTATTGGAATTTTCCAACTTCTTCTCCTAGTGATCATTCACCCTCTCAAGCCATGCTTCTCAATTTTTTTCTATCTCTTGGGTGAACAAAGTAGTGAGAGGAAAAGATTGGAAAAGGGCAGCTTCTTCCTCATTTTGTTTATCTAAGGCTCTTCTAAGTCCCATGGTCTTTGGCCTCTTTCTTCTTGGCTTATCTTCATCTTCGCTATCCTTGAACTCGCCCATGAGTTCTTCCAACTTAAATTGTGCCTTGGAGGCCTCTTTTTTATATTTGATGGCCCGTGTCTCATATACCACCATGTGGACACTCATCTGTTTGTTTTGTGTTTGCAAAAAGTGAATGAAGTTTCTAGACCTCTCTAGATCTGCCCTCAAATTATGAATTTGTTCTTCTCTATTGATCAAGATAGACTCTAGGATTTGGGCCTCATTATTGCTATCATCACTTTGGATCTGAATTATGTGAAATTCCCTCTCCTTCTTGTGGCTACTTTCTTCTTTCTCCTTTCCCTTGCTTTGGGTGGTCTTCTTGGTCTTCCTCCTCTTGGGTAATTCGACAATGGGTTTCTTGGGCAACTTCCCCTTGCTTCGGAGGGCCATAGTAACATTTGGAGTTATAGTTTGAGGCACCATTTTCTTTGATGTCCAGGGCTTTGTCACTTTTGGAGAAGAAAGCATGGCCCCTTACCTAGGAGAGGCAACTAGCACATGCTCTATTTTCTCTTTGCCCTTGCTACTTCCCTCATCATCCTTGCCACTGTTTTGAGTTTCTTCATGAATGATTTGACTGTCATCTTTCATGTCCTTTTGAGGGCTGCCCTCTTTACTCTTGTCCTTTCTTTCTTTAGGACTTTGAGGCTCTGTCTCCTCAATGTTTTGGGCTTCATCTTCATCATTTTTTCTGCTATGAGGGCTACCAATATCCTCATAAAAATACTCAATTTCCTAATCATTTCCCTCCTCACTGTTTTTCTCTTTTTCATGGAACTTTTCTTCATCACTGTGTTGCATATCATCACTATGTTTTTCTTCACTTTTCTGCCTTTCCTCACTGTGCTCTTCTTCACCTTGCTACCCTTCTTCATCATGCTCTTCTTCACCTTGCTACCCTTCTTCATCATGCTCTTCTTCACCTTGCTACCCTTCTTCATCATGTTGCTCTTCTTAATCATGTTGCTCTTCTTCACTAATCATGGGAAATTTTAGCTTCTTGGGAATGGGCTTACTTGAAGAAGGCGAAAGATGATGAGTGGAAGGTGAAGGACTTGCAGGGGATGAAGGGACATTGGAAAAATATAGATGTGCAATGAAAGTGTCCCAAGAGATTCCCTTCTTCTCAAGTTGATGAAGAATGAAAATCTTGATGAGGGAATGATGGAAAAGGCAAGCTGAATACTGAGAGGGAGGTCTCTTTTGAACAGTGGAGGCCATATTTTCAATACTTCTATGGAGGAAGAAGGAGATATTTAACAATTGGGCTCTTGTGAAATGCATGAGAAACCGGACATGGTAAGCATAGACCCAGGAAAATCTTCCCTCGCAAGTGAAATATTTCATGATTATCTTCATGAGGGGAGCATAACTAGTCAACAGATATGAGAAAGGAAAGATGGATGGAGATATATCCCGATGCTCTGGCTTCAAAAATGGTTTGTATTGTTCTGATTCTAGGTAGCTCTGTTTAAACCACTTTTCACCGACATAAGGGATTTTGGTAGCTTTGGAAATGGATCTAGGAGAAAACTTGAAATCCAAGTCTGCCAGCTGAAAGTGTTTCCCTTGCAATCTCAAAGCACATACATGTGTCAAGGAGAGATATCTTTTCACCTCCTGCACCCTTTGACAAAAATCTAGACATCCAACTTCATGAAAGTTAAACAGGACTAATGGATGAGCATTTACCTCTTCAGTTGAAACAGGTTCAAACCTCCTGTGAGGGCTACTTCTGCTCTCTTGCCTGGGAGGCATTTTTTTTTTGGATACTCTTTGCTAGTTGACGAAGACAAACTGTCTCAAATGGTTTTTTGAACTGGTTTCCCAACACCACACTTTGTCCTCCTTATAAGTCACTGTGCCTCTTTGATGCCAATCAAACAAGTATTTGTCAAATGAAAAACAAAAATTCAATTTATCACTGTTCTTGGGCAAAGGTCTTGAAAATATGTGTTTGTGGTTTCTTGGTGAAGAAAGAACTCTTGTGTTTTGAAAAAAACACTTTTCCCTCCAAACACTTTTCTTGTACTGTTCACTACTCTTCACAAAGCAAACAAGACACCTTCAGCTGACCTGAAAAACCTTTCAACACAAACTCTACTTTTTGAAATATAGAGGCTGCACAAATTTTTCTATTTCACAATACAGAGCAAACCTTTAGAATGACCAAGCCTTCACATTATGATCATTGTTTTCCCCTTTGATTTTTTAACAAAGTCGGCTCCTTGTAGCAACTGTGGGATATCACTATTTTTAAAGGCAGCTAGGGCTCTCTAAAAATGATCAAACACTTTTTCATATCACTTTGTGAATGTTTGACACCCACAGTCAACAAAAACCCTGTGATTTTGACCGAAAACCCAACTTTTAATCACTGGTTTTCTCTTGTGCTTTTTAGATGATAAAATTCCCCTAAAATCGGTGTTAAGACACCGTCCAAATTGATGAGACCCCCAAACACAAGAAAGCTTTCTCCAGTTTTGACAAAACTCTGTCTCTTTACCACTATCTATCTCATTGTTTTTAGATGATGAAGTGGTTTTAAGATTGTTGTTTCCTTTTTAGAGAACAAAGAAAAAACACACCCTTTAACCGCAAAAAATCACCAAGAGGTCATAGAAAATACCTAGAGAAATTTTTATGAGCCTTGTCGGTCCTTGATTTGGATTTCAAAATCGTTTTTGGAGACCTTTTGGGTGAGCTAAGTTGTGCTCAACTTAGTGTTCCTAAATTGAGGTCATTAATTGTCAACCAGGGCTAGTAAACTGCTGAAGTGAGGTGCACCATATGTGCCTAGGTATTTTTTTCTCACTACGTTGTGTTTAGTGTTTTTCTGATGTTTTTGGTTTTATGGTTTTATGTTAAAAAGGAAAGCACTAAATGTTGATGAAGGACAGTTGTTGGACACACTAAAAACAGAGCAAAACCTATTCTAAATTGTGCATGGTACTAAAGAACATAAAATGCAAAGTTTGATAAGGACTCATAGCAAGGAACTAAACCACAACATGAACTCAATAACTCATAACATAAACCCATCCAATTCATTCATTAGAAATATGTTGGAATAGCTTGAGAAAGGGACAAGTTTAGTGCAAATGAAGTTCTCCTAAATAAACAATCATCTTATAATATTACAAAGAATCTCATCCATGACTAGAAGTTTATTGGAACACAATTGGAAATGATTATTTGTAACACAATAAGATTTCCACTCTACATTAACTTATAATGCTAAGATTAATTCATTCTGCAGCTCAACTTGTCACTACTAAGCCTCATCCGAAAGTTAGAGATTTTCTATAATAGTTTTGGGAAAAGGCTTATTTGTGAAATTGCAAAAGACTGCAGAACAATCAAGGCCTTAAACTAATATCACTAATTCCTGTCCATATGATGATGTATTAATAGAAAGTCAGAACAAGATTAGTTTGTAAATAATGAAGGTCGTGAAATCTAATGTTGACAGTTAATACTACTTAAAGAACAATGGATAACACTGAACTAGAATGCAATTGATCAACTTGAAACACAGTGACCACAACTAAACTAAAATGCCATTAACCTAACTTGAAATACAGTGAACAAAGTTGAACTAGAATGCCACTAATCTAACTTGAAATGCAGTGAACAGAGTTGAACTAGAATGCCACTAATCTAACTTGAAATGTAGTGAATTAAAACTGAACTAGAGTGCCATTATCAAACTTGATATATAGTGACAGAATTAAACTAGAATGACATCTACCTCCGGAGTGCTACAACTAGACTAAATATGCAACTAATCATTGGAATGTTTCAACTCTGTCTCATTCAGAATTAGTGGTATTTTGCAATAGTTTGTAGAACATGACTGTCTGCAACATGTTATGTAAATGAGCATGAAAGCATAAAATTCAACAAAACACAACAAAGCTCTAAAACACCACAGCTATGTCTCATCCGAAGTTAGTGATATTTTGGAAGAGTTTATAAGATCATGACTAGCTATAACAATTGATGTAATTGAGCATAAGAACATAAAACTAACTCCTAAAATACTACAGTTACACCTCATTCGACATTAGTGATATTCTAGAATAATACGTAAGAATGTGACTAAACTGTAGCATCCAATGCAAATGAATATAAAGCTCAAAGTTCAGAAAGTCAATTAAACTAGGAATGAAACGAGGCTAAATTACTTATCTAAATTATATGAACAAAGCTCCTCAGGTAGCAGGGGCCCTCTACCACCGGAGTAGCACACAAATCTACTCAAGATTGACTCAGCTCGTGCAATAGAATGATGTTTCTTTCATTAAAGGGGGAATTCTTCAAAATAGAGTATTTACGGCCTTCAAAGATCTAGCAACAAAACAAAATCTAACCAACAGTTTCTCGGTCTCCCGAGTCATACTTATAATGAAGTTACATAAATACTCTTTGAGAAAAACGGGGATAAGTGTCTTTCCCACTTCTAATCAAATTAAAACTCTTATTAACAGTCTTGTGCTTTACTGCGGACATCTGTAGAGTCCGTGTTTTGATAGGAAACTGCTTCTCTTCTACGTGCATAACCGCTTAGAGACTTTAACTCAAACTTCGTGGGGAGCAAGAGATGATGGGGAAGTGTTGTGGATTTCACCCATATTCCTTTTTCTTTGCAGTGACACCTGGAACCTACATAAACATGAAGATGGCTGTAGAACAGATGAGTGGCTACAGAATGCCTGCATTCTGTAGTCGAGTCTTAGTCAAAATTACTACACCAACAAAATCATGAAAACATAGCAAGTTAGTCATTATATAAATTCTTAAAGCAATTTTAATTAATCCTATTGATCATTTAAGCCTGTAATTGATGAGGGACAAAGAAAATGAAGTGGAATGTGGTGAAAGAGAAGAACATCTTTGGGGCTCAACATACCCCCACTGCAAGGTTTTTGCATGTCCTCATGCAACTACTCCATGTACTCTGAGACCTCTGCTAGGACATCCAACCCTCTTCTTCTGCTTTGCCTGACAGTCAATGGTCTTCTGGGCTTCCTTATGACTAACTTGAATCTTAAATTTGTAAGTGCCCTGATTAACTTTTTGTTTTTCTTCTTCAATTTTTCACTGGCCTTATACAATTTCTCCATTTGTAAAGACAGAGTTGAATTCATATCATTTTTTAGTTTCACCTGCTCCCTCAAAATGTCATTCTCATTCTTGATATGCCTATTGAATACTTCTAACTCATACTTATCTCTTCTTAGCACATCAATTTTAGATTTTGGTGGGCTAGGAGTTCTGTCTCTACTTTCTGAAGCTCTCCTCTCTAATGACTCAATATAATTGTAAATTTGTTGTTGTGCTGGGTCAATTTCTGGAGTTTCTTCATCCTCAATGTTTATGATCCCTGTTTGTCTAACCTCTGTTTTCTTTAGTATACCTCTAAGTCTGTGGCTCCGTCTTGGTTGAGATGGCCCTTCACCTCTTTCTTTGGCATATCTTTTTATTATCCTCTCCTTCTTAAGTTGCTTCTTTATTTGAGCCAACTTCTCAGAAATCATCTCTTCATTGTCCTCTTGAATTGATTTACCAGTTTCAACTTCAATAGCTTTGGAAGTTTCCCTTCTCCTGCTTCTTCTTGTAGGTTTTCTTTCAGGTGGAGATTCTTTGGGTTCCTCAAAATGGTTCCTCACTAGAAATTCTTCCCAATTATCTCCCATTTTCCTCAAATGATGTTCAATTAAGATTTTGACTAAACCATGGTGATACAAAGTTGTTTCTAGAAATTGAACCCTTTTTTGAACATTTGAGGCCATTATTTTCAAACTATGAAGTAGGAAAAAGGGCAAATTAATTTCCTCATCTAAGAAATGCATCATTAATCGAATATGATAGACATAGAGGGTACCAAATCTACCTTCACAAGTTATAAATTTTTGTAAAATGAGCAACATGTTCCTCCACTTATTCTTTAATGCCGAGCTAGGAATACCCTTTTTAAAAATGGAAACATCCATACCTGGAGTCTTAAGCATTTGCCTCCATGCTTCGTTATGGAATTCCCTATTTTTGAACCACCTTTCTCCTTGTCTAGGTAGTTCCGTTGCCTCTGCAATGAAAGCCTCTGTAACAGTGAATTTAATGTCTCCTATTTCGACCTCGGCTCCATTGAAGGACCTTGCAAATGTTTTAGTCACCTCTTTGTGAAAACCACTAAATTTCTCCAAAAATTGCAACCACCCTGCTTGCTGTAACATTTCTCTGATTTGTGGATAACCCTCCAAGTACTTGGTTCCAACCGGTTCAGTCCTCACTATGAGACCCATAGCTTTTATTCCAACCTTCAGTTTGCTGCTCTTCTGCTCACGGTGAGAATGGCTGTTAAAGAGTTGTTTTTGCCCCACAGATGCTTCCTCTATTTTTACAGACCGGAATGGCTAAGAATTGGCTACGGAAAGAAATGATATGGAGTGGTTATGAAACGAGTATAATGCGGTGAGGTGATTCATATGAGTTGAAAGCTAGCACAGAAGAAAAGACCGTGGAGATATTTCGTGAGAAATTCAAAAATCATCATTAAATACTTCGGCCTAATGACGTGACTGATCAAATCACTTCAGTACTTTAACTGTTAAGTTTTAAATGATGATCGGATATGGCAAGATGGAAGGGTTTTTGTCCAAATTTTTTATGATGGATTTAATAGGCATGATTAACATGACTAACCGAAATTACTTTTCAAATCATACATGATTTAACTATACTAAAATTTTCATGATCTGTCACTATAATAATTTCATAAATTTTACCTTGCCTTTCCTTTGATTCTTTTGTGGTTTTGATATGCCTTGTCCTCCTTTGAAAATCTTTGATCTTCAGTCCTCATAAGTTCTTTGATTTTGCTTGTTGTCTTGGATATGCAAGATCAATTTGTTGCTCAATCAAGTGAATACTGGATAGTGCCTTCAGGATCTCTGGCTGCAGAATGTCTATTTGGCTGTAGAATATCTGACTGATTGCATAATGTACCTGTAGAAGCCTTGAAATGGAATGGTTTGAAGCATGAATGGAATGTTGGAATGTTGTATGAAATGAGTTAAAAATGGATAATGAAATATTGTGCAATGGAGTATGGGTGAAGTGAATAATGGAATGAAACATATCACAATTATGAAGTGGAGTGAAAAAGTGACCTGCAGATTTTGATCTGTATTATTCAATTGCAGAAAGAAATCAATCTTAAAACTCTGAGATGGAAATGAGGTGGACCATGGAATGAAATGAATGAAGTATGGATGAATGAAATGAAATGGAGTATGGATGAATGGAGTGAAATGGATCATAAGTGGGATGTGAATCACTTATGATTTTATGATAGCTGCTTGCAGAGAAAAAAAAACAAACTTGAAAAGCTAAAGTGTCAGAAAGATTTTGATTTTCACTCTATCTTTTCTGTATAAACATGCTAATCAGAGATTAGTTTTCATGTTTATACTTTATTATTATTTATTATTATTATTATTATTTTTATTTTTTTTAATTTTTTTTTTCAATTATATGACTTCAGAAAATTCAATTAAGTTGATGAAGAAGAAAAATTCTTCTTCATTAACTTCACATCACTGTTTTCCTGGAATTTCTTGACAAATTCTTCTCTTGAGAGTGGCTTATGATACAGCTTCAATCTATGACCATTCACAAGAAAAGTGACCTTCTCTTCATCTATTGTCCTGATTTTTATTGCTCCATTGTCAAAAATTCTTATAATTTCATATGGCCCAAGCTAATGTGTTTGGAATTTACCTTGAAAATCCTTGAACTTTGAATCAAACAAGAGAGCCCAGTCACCTTCTTTGAACTTCTTTTCCTTGATGTACTTGTCATGCCATCTAGTCCTTTGTTGTTGGACTATACTTGTTTTCTGAACTGCATCTTGTCTGATCTCATCCAATTCATTAATCTGCTCCAATCTGTGCTTTTGTGCCTCTGTTAGATCAAGTCCTAGTTGAACTGCCATTTTGAAAGTTTGAATCTGAAACTCTATGGGAAACAAGACTTGTTTTCCATAAACAAGTTCATAAGGAGTATGACCTGTTGTGCTTCTCCATGTAGTTCTATAGGCCCACAAGGCTTCAGGAAGCCTGTCTGCCCAATCTCTTCTATGTAAATGAACAATCTTTGTTAGGATCCCTTCAATGACCTTATTAGTAGATTCCACTTGACCATTTGCTTGTGGATGATAGGGAGTAGATTTTATGTGTCTAATTTTGTACCTCTCCATCATTTGTTCCACTAGCTTTGATGTAAATTGAGCTCCTTGATCTGTAACAATTTCCCTTGGGACACCAAAACGAGTAAAAATATCCTCAAAAAGAAAATTAACTATAGATGCTTCAGTAGCAAAAAGTAATGGCTTGGCCTCTACCCATTTGGTAACATAATCAGTGCAAACTAATATATATCTCTTTTGTCTTGATGGAGGACTAATAGGTCCTACAAAATCCAAAGCCCACTTTTCAAAAGGTTCAATATGTACCTGAGACTACAATGGCATCTCACCTGAAGGAGAAGGTTTCCCTACCCTTTGGCAACTGTCACACCTTTTGACATACTCTTTAGCATCTTTGAAAAGGGATGGCCAATAATATCCTAAATGAAGGATCTTATAGGCTATCCTTTTATCAGCAAAGTGTCTGCCACAAGGTTCATCATGACATGCCTTGAGAATCTCAGGAATCTCATCTTCCCGAACACATCTCCTAATGATAAAATATGGACCCGTCTTGTATAACTCATTAGAAACCCATGAATATTTTGCACTATCATAAATGATCTTTCTTTTGTCTCTTTCATTCATTATTGAAGGAAATTTCCCTGAAACTAAATAATTAGCAATGTCAGCAAACCAAGGAGTTTGAGTAGAAATTGCAAAAAGATATTCATCAGGAAATTGATCTTCAACTAGGGTATTGTCTTGGATGTTTTGGAGTCTAGATAGGAAATCAGCTACTGTGTTTTTTTTCCAGGCCTATCTAGAATGGTAATGTTGAATTCTTGTAAAAGCAATAACCATCTTATGACTCTGCCATTAGTAATTGATTTGTTCATTAAGTATCTAATTGCAGAATGATCAGTGTGAACAAAAGTTTCATAGCCTGTTATATAGTGTCCGAATTTGTTTATGGCATGAACAACAGCTAAAAACTCTTTTTCAGTTACAGTATAGTTTAACTCTGCAGGAGTCAAATTTTTACTGGTATAGTAGATGGCATAAGGAATCAGGTCTTTTTGTCCCAATACTACTCCTAGAGCTGTATCTGAGGCATCTGTTGAAATATGAAAAGGTAGCTTCCAGTTAGGTCCCCTTAAAATAGGTGCTTCAGAGATTTTTGTTTTCAGGGTCTCAAAGGCTAACTGGCAATCGGGATTCCACTTGAATTCACAATCTTTGGTAAGTAATTTGAAAAGTGGAGATGCTATCTTGGTGAAGTTTTCTATAAACTTTCGATAATATCCTGTAAATCCTAGAAAACTCCTAACATCTTTTTGACAACTTGGAATAGATAAGTTAGAGATGACTTCAACTTTTGACTCATCAACTCTAATCCCATCCCCTGAAATGTGATGTCCTAAAACAATTCCTTCACTATACATCATAAAACACTTCTCATGACTAAGTGAAAGATTTGTTTCTTTACATCTCTTTAAAACTTTTTCCAAGTTTGTTAAGGCTTCTTCAAATGTGTTTCCATAAACTGTGAAATCATCCATATATACCTCTACACAATCATGTATTAGATCTGAAAATATTCCTAGTATTGCCCTTTGAAATGTCGCGGGTGCATTGCATAGTCCAAATGGCAATACTTGGTAAGCATAGGTACCCCAAGGAAAGGTAAATGTGGTTTTGTCTTGATCTTCCAATGCTACTTGGATTTGATTATAACCACTAAACCCATCTAAAAATGAGAAGTACTTTTTGCCAGCTAATGTATCTAACACCTGATCTATGAAAGGTAAGGGAAAATGATCTTTAAGAGTAGCTTTGTTTAATTCCTGGTAGTCAATACATACCCTCCATTTACCATTTTTATTTGGCACAATTACCAAAGGAGAAACCCACTGACTATCTGAAATGGGATAGATAAAGTTGACATTTAATAATTTCTGCAATTCTTCTTTAACAATCTCCTAAGATTTGGATTCATCCTTCTTTGAGGTTGTCTAATCGGTTTACAATTTTCCTCTATGTAGATGTGATGAGTGCAAGTCTTGGGGCTTATCCCTTTCATATCAGTGTACTCCCATGCATATGCAGAAGAATGTCTCTGTAATATCTTGACTAGCTCTTCTTGTTGAGATTTCTCTAGGTTCTTGTTTATGTTTAAAGTTTTGCCTAGAAATATCTCAGTTGTAGAGCTGCCAAATTTATCCATGGAATAGAGAGACATCTGCCTTGATGAAAAAAACTCAATGTTGGATTCTTCTTGAAATTGTTCATGTTTATATTCCGAAGAGGATTCAAAGTTTTCCAAGGTATTCAGAATCTGGTTATCTTCACTAATTTCTGAAATGGTGAAGAGAGGTTGTAAATCTTCTTCATCCTCTATCCATTGAGTATCATCTAATTTTGTAATTGTTCTTGCTGGAGGATACAAGGTAAATTTCTTGGTTGAACTACCATCAGAGATGTACATATCACCGGATCTACAACTAATGAAAGCATCAGCTGTAGCTAACCAATGTCTTCCTAATATAATAGGATGCCCTCCTAGATTATTCTTAGGAGTTAGGATCATGAAATCCACAGGGTACTCCCAAGAATCTAGGGACACTGGAATGTCTTCTATTACCCCATCAGGTTTGATCATAGATCTGTCTACTAATTGTAATAATGTGGGTGTAAAGAGAAGATTAGGAAGTTTCAGTTTATCCATGATTTGTCTACTCATAATATTGATTGCTGCTCCTAAATCAATGAGTGTGTTTTGGATCTCAATTCCATTGATGTGAATTTTAACAACTGGATTTCCTGGGTCTAGATACTTTGGAATAGAAATCTTACCCATCATGATATCTGCTATTTTTCCTGCCAGTTGAATTTTCTTTGCCTCTCTTATTCTTTTTCTTGTTTTCTTCATGCTCAACTCCTTTATTGTCTTTGCTAAAATTGGAATTTCCTTGATAGCTTGTAATAATGGAATCTTAATGCAAACATTTCTCAGCTCATCTAGGAAATCATAATTAGGCACCATAATTTTTTTTTCTACACCCCTATCAATTTGTAATCTTTCTGGGAAGGGAGGTGTAGAAGTGGATGTTGATGGATGCTCTAATATAGGAGTTGAAATTATTGGTTCTTTTTGTTTTGATTTTTCAATGTTTAGGTCTTGGAAAGTTGTGTTCTCTCCAAGACTTTTATTTACCTGTAGAGAATCTTCCTCAGAATTGTCTCGCTCTTGTATGATTACAAAAGGTTTCCTTTTTTCAAGTATTCTTCCAGACCTAAGTTGAACATCACTAAGGTCTAAAGGAGTGATCAAATAAGTTGTAAATTGTTGGCCTTCTATCATGTATGTGTTCTGAGGATTTTTATTGTTGGGGTTTGGTATGGGTTGGGCAGGCAACTGATTTGTTTTCTGAGGAAATGGTAATGGAAGTGGTTGATTTTGATGTTGTGGATTTTGAAGATTTTTTTGAGGATTTTGTTGAAAACTTTGTTGAGGAGGGAAATGTGGATATGGTGGATAGGATGGTGGATATCGATAATACTGAGAGTATCTTCCATAGGGATTTTTTTCTCCTTGTGCCCAAGTTTGTGATTGATTTTGAAATTGGGGCCAAAGTTTCTGCCAAGAATTCCAATTTGGTGGGGGTTGATTATACATCTGATCATGAAATCCTTGTGTTTGAGGTCCTTGCCAAGGCCTCCTGGAGACAAAATTGAGAGATTCTATGGAACTTGTAGGAGTATCTTCTTGAAAGACAACTTTAAGACCAGGAAGTGAAGGACAACTCTTGGTCTCATGTTTTTCTAAACAAATTACACAAGTCTCCACAACTTTGGCATCCAAAGGGCACTCTCTCAAGGCATGTTTCTTTCTACATTTGGGACAAAAGATTGCTAAGGCATCAGATTCAGCTTTTTGCTTGTTTTTTAACTTAAGGGTGTCTATTTGTTCACTAAGACTCCCCAATATATCATATTTGAATTCATCAAGCATATGTCCTATTTCTGCTCTACTTACTGTCCCAGAAGCAGAATTACTTGCCCTTGCAAGAGCAAGGTCTCTTGGTCCTTTTACAGTTTTAGATTTCCCTCTTGAAAGGTTGATACATAATTCAACTATTTCAAGTAATGTGAGCTGAGATATATCCCCTTTTCCCATCATGTTAAGGATATCTAACCATTCATCCCTAATTGTCTTCAACAAGAGAGCTTTCAAGGTGTCTTGGTCTAAGTTTTCCATTTTTTCTCTTTTGATGTTGTAGTTAAATCTCTCCAACAAATCTTCCAGATTTTCATCTTCTTTTTGTAGCATTTTAAACACTTCCTCCTTATGGTTGGCTGGCATACAGTAGTCCAAATACCTCTCTAGAAATGCTTGTTTCATGTCTTCCCATGTCCTAATAGAATCGTTGATCAAACTCATAAACCACTTCAATGTTGCTCCTTTCAATGTTGAAGGAAATAGTTTAAGTTTTTGAGCATCTTGTAAGTAGTCATAAGTTCTACATAGAACTTCAAATTCAAATAGGAAGGTTTCAGGATCTTCAGTTTTAAGTCCATAGAAGTTTGGAAGGACAGAGGGTGAAATGTTTTTCATAGTTGTATTGGTTTCTTCATCTACTATAGGAAACCAAAAAGAGCTTCCCATTTCTCTTCTACCTCTTCCTCTGCCTCCTTCTCCTTCTGCACCTCTACCTCCTTCTCCTCTACCTCTACCTCTACCCCCTCCAAATAGTGTGTGTTCTCCATTAAAAACTCCTCCTCCCCCTTCTTCTGCCATAGTTGATTCTTTTGTAGAAGTTAAAAAGTTTATGTCCCTAGCAGGGGTTCCTGAATCTCCTTCTAAGACAGGCTCAATGGGTAAAGTAGAAGGTCTTTCTAATGGAATATCTGATCTTAAGTTCTCTGGAAGTCTAGGATCAGTAAAGGATGGAATGTGGGTTTGAGTTGGAGGTGTGCTGGCTCTAGGTCTTGGTGAAATAAGTGGTGTTCTAGGAATCAAGCTTCTGCTTCTTATGAATCTACCCCTTGAGTCTCTTTCTCTACGCATATCATTGTTTTTGGGTGATAAGAAACAAGGCTACCTAGTTACACTTCCCCGGCAACGGCGCCAAAATGTTGTGCTCAACTTAGTGTTCCTAAATTGAGGTCATTAATTGTCAACTAGGACTAGTAAACTGCTGAAGTGAGGTGCACCATATGTGCCTAGGTATTTGTTTCTCACTACGTTGTGTTTAGTGTTTTTCTGATGTTTTTGGTTTTATAGTTTTATGTTAAAAAGGAAATCACTAAATGTTGATGAAGGACAGTTGTTGGACACACTACAAATAGAGCAAAACCTATTCTAAATTGTGTAAGGAACTAAAGAGTAGAAAATGCAAAGTTTGATAAGGAATCATAGCAAGGAACTAAATCACAACATGAACTCAATAACTCATAACATAAACCCATCCAATTCATTCATTAGAAATATGTTGGAATAGCTTAAGAAAAGGAGAAGTTTATTGCAAATGAGGTTCTTCTAAGTAAATAATCATCTTACAATATTACAAAGAATCTCATCCATGGCTAGAAGTTTATTGGAACACAGTTGAAAGAGATTATTTGTAGCACAATAAGATTTTCACTCTACATTAACTTATAATGCTAAGATTAAGTCATTCTGCAGCTTAACTTGTCACTACTAAGCCTCATCTGAAAGTTAGATATTTTCTATAATAGTTTTGGAAAAAGGCTTATTTGTGAAATTGCAAAAGGTTGCAGAACTATCAAGGCCTTAAACTGATATCCCTAATTCATTCCTGTCCATATGATGATGCATTAATAGAAAGACAGAACAAGATTAGTTTGTAAATAATGAAGGCCGTGGAATCTAATGTTAACAGTTAATACTACTTAAAGAACAATGGATAACACTGAACTATGATGCAATTGATCAAACTGGAAACACAGTAACCACAACTAAACTAAAATGCCATTAGCCTAAATTGAAATACAGTAAACAAAGTTGAACTAGAATGCCACTAATCTAACTTGAAATGCAGTGAACTAAAATTGAACTAGAGTGCCATTATCAAACTTGAAATATAGTGACATAATTTAAACTAAAATGACATCTACCTCCGGAGTGCTACAACTAGACTAAAGATGCAACTAATCACTAAAATGTTTCAGCTTTGTCTCATTCGGAATTAGTGGTGTTTTTGAATAGTTTGTAGAACAGGACTGGCTGCAACATGTTATGTAAATGAGCATGAAAGCATACAATTCAACAAAACACAACAAATCTCTAAAACACCACAACTATGTCTCATCCGAAGTTAGTGATATTTTGAAAGAGTTTATAGGATCATGACTAGCTATAACAACTGATGTAATTAAGCATAAGAACATAAAACTAACTCCTAAAATACTACAGTTACACCTCATTCGACATTAGTGATATTTTGGAATAATACGTAAGAATGAGACTAAACTGTAGCATCCAATGCAAATAAATATAAAGGTCAAAGTTTAGAAAGGCAATTAAACTAGGAATGAAACGAGGCTAAATTACTTATCTAAATTCTATGAACAAAGCTCCTCAGGTAGCAGGGGCCCTCTACCACCGGAGTAGCACGCAAATCTACTCAAGATTGACTCAGAGCGTGCAATAAAATGATGTTTCTTTCATTAAAGGAGAAATCCTTCAAAACAGAGTATTTACAGCCTTCAAAGATCTAGCAACAAAAACAAAATCTAACCAACAGTTTCTCGGTCTCCCGAGTCATACTTATAATGAAGTTACATAACTACTATTTGAGAAAAATGGGGATAAGTGTCTTTCCCACTTCTAATCAAATTAAAACTCTTATTAACAGTCTTGTGCTTTACTACGGACATCTGTAGAGTCCGTGTTTTGATAGGAAACTACCTCTCTTCTACGTGCATAACCGCTTTGATACTTTAACTCAGACTTCGTGGGGAGCAAGAGATGATGAGGAAGTGTTGTGGATTTCACCCATATGCCTTTTTCTTCACAATGACACCTGGAACCTACATAAATATGAGGATGTATATAGAACAGACGACTGGCTACGGAATGCCTGTATTCTATAGCCGAGTCCTGTCAAAATTACTACACCAACAAAATCATAAAAACATAGCAAGTTAGTCATTATATAAATTCTTAAAGCAATTTTAATTAATCCTATTGATCAGTTAAGCCTGTAATTGATGAGGGAAAAAGAAAATGAAGTGGAATGTGGTGAAAGAGAAGAACATCTTTGGGGCTCAACAGTCACTTTTGATTCATTAAGCGAATAACTGCTCCTTTGATGTATTCGAGGCTATCTTTAAGCTTGCTTTGTCTTGACTTTATCATAAAACTATGTTTTAATACCTTTTTAGCCTTGATCTGCTAATTAATCGTTTAAATCTTATGTCTGCCTCTTTATACCTTGATACTCTGTTAAAACTGCAGAGTTAAGTCCTTTAATCTCCGATCTTTGACTTTAGTCTTCATCCTTCAACCTTTAATCTCTGTTTCTTTGGCCTTTCTTCCTATTTTACTAATTTTTCTTTGTTTTGTTGTGTGCAGGGTCTCTTCTTGTGCACCGAGGGTTTGATTGTATAACCAATTCTTATAAGCACTGATCAAGCCATGAAATGAAACCATGGCAGTCCCTTTCTTCATTACTTGGCCTCTGTTTGGACTATAGGAGGGTTTTCGGCCCTTAAAACCGCCATAGAACTTGCAAAAAACACAAAATATGCTATAAAATCCTGCGCGAGGGTTGAAAAGTGCTTTACAGAGGTTAATGGAGTGGTAGAGGAGTAGTGGAGGAATGCTGCAGAAGAGGAGAATGGAGAAAATTGCGAAAAAGGGTTTAAAATGGAGTTGGGCGCGAAAAATGGGCAAAAGTGGTTTTGAAAAACCACCAGTGGTTTTCACATGAAAAACGGGTGGTAAGTGGTTTATTATAAAATGAACGCAATCAAATCATTTCGTGACATGCATTCTTTACGAAACAAGTGGTTTCACGTGATTTGGGTGGCTTAAACCCCGAATGGAAAAATTGCGCGATATCGCATATGAGCCATCAGATGGGAAGGGGCAGATCCGGCAGTGTAGAGAGGAGCGCGATGGAAAGGTGCACGGGCGGGGATTTAGTGGGAGACAAGTGGCAAGTGATGATTGGTTGGGAGTTTTGTGGGTGGAAGGCGGGCCATATGGTGATGTGGGTTAATTTGTCATGGAGCGGAGAGGTCGTTGAATCGTTGGGTTAGACGAGAACTGTTAGATCCAATAGATCTATGGTGTAGATCAACTTGCGGGGATAGATGGGTTTGATGATCAGGGGGATAGATTGAATGGGAGAGGGGATAAGAGCCATCAGATTGGATAGATCGATGGTGGAGATCAATCGAGGAATATATAGCATGGAGGAAAAGGAATGTAAGAGAAGGGCTGGAGGAAAGGTGAGGAAAGGCAGGGTGAGTTAGCACCGTAGGATCAAAATAGATCAATGGCTTAGATTAATGCAGGTTTTGATAAATGTGGTGGGTTGAAAACAAAGAATAAACGCGTCTTTCCATAAGTGTGGGGGGTATAATAGAAGATAAGGGAAGGGGGGCTAGGGATAAGGTAGAAATGTGGTCTTGTGGAGGAGTAGGAAACCAGGGGCAGAGGAAAAGAGGGGGCTAGGGAGCTAAGAATTAGCCCATGGTTGGGCACTCGTATCACATGGCAGAGGGGCTAAATATTTTAAGCCCTCAGGGGCTTAAACCCGTAATTATAAAAAGACTTCTTTTTAGGCCAAAAAATGGGGTTTTTAGGCCAATTTAGAAGTTTCGATAGGTAAAGAGGGGTAGTTTAAACCATTAAAAAGGGTTTTTATAGGTTTAAAGGGGTTTTTATGGGTAAATGAGGAGTTTTAGTGAAGGAAAAAGTGGGGTTTTTAGAAGAAAATGAAGGATAAATAATGGGCTACTTTCAGAGGGAAATGAACTAATAAAATCAGGGATAAATAGCTTGAAATGAGATTTTTCTTTGAAACAGCAGGATAACCTTTTAGGAGACATAGATGAAGATTTTGGTGAACTAACAGACTCAGAATGATGAAGGCAGTGAGATCTCTAGAACTCATAATGCTTCTTTGAAATATTATTTCTAGAAATCTAGGATTGTCAACTTAGTCATCTTTGGATAGGATCAAAATTATCGATGACTAAGAGTGGCTCCACTTAGGGAGGACAGTTATTCTTTTAGGTGTCCATAACCTCAGTTTATTAATCTCTGGATTTTAGCAGACCATTTCCTTATCCATTGGGCAGATTTCTTCTTTTCTTGCTAATCTTTCTCTGAAAAGGACAACTTTTATGAATCTTCAACATGTAATTTCCTCAAAACAGCATCTCTACCTACCCAATCTTACTTCGTCCTAGCATTTTTTCTTCCTTTTTGAGTGCATTTGAACTAGCAAACTCTTTGACATTTTATTTTTGAAAACAGAAATAAACTATCTAACCCTATCCATATCTCTTCCAAGAGTCCAGATTAAACTGTTGAACTCTTTATTTTTCTACCTAAGCTATTATTTGTCAAGATTAAGTTGTTTGACAGATTTTATTCTCTATTTCTAAAATAGGAAATTTAAACATAGTCAAATCAGGATTAGACTGTCTGATCTGCTATGATGTCCATGGTTGTATGTATAAGCTGCACATAGAATTTATTTGCAGAAAAACAAAATTGTGAAGGCTTAAGATCTGAAAGTTAAAGACATCCTTCTTTTTATTTTCCCAGAGCTTGATTTTCATCTTTTGAGTTGTCTTCTTCTTTTGCTGGTTCAAATTTTTAGCATATTAGAACCAAACTTTCTCTTTCTCTTTGGCCCAAGTTTTTATCATGTTAGAGCCATTTCTTTCTATCCTAATCTATTCTACTGATAAGCCAAGTCTGGAAAACTCTTATCAATCTGTGCTTCTACTAACTTATCAACATAAATTTAAAGAATGTTCAGCCATGATTAGGCTAGATGACTAAAAAATATATCATTTTTTCTTTTAATCAACAGTGCCACTTAGATTTGCTCACTTTCATAAAATTTTCTTTTTGGGTATGGGGTTGTACCTTTTTGAATCTGCTCTCTTTTCTTTTTTCTTTTGTTTTTTTTATTTTCCTCTTCTTCTTTTTTTAAATTGAAATAGCAATGTTATACACAGTGGAAAAAATAAAAACTTTGAAATTCAGGATTCTTGGTAGAAATAGTGCTTGAGCATCCTGCCATTGACAGGACCTCCCAATAAATCTTCTCCATTCAGCTCTTGCAAAAAGAAAGCATTATGACCCCTGCTGGAATAAGTAACGTGGGGACCTTTCCATAGATTTTCAAACTTACCATGTTTTCCATTTTCTTCTCTTCTAGAATCCCGCTTTAGAACTGCATTTCTAACTTGGAAATCATTTTCTTTAGTCCTTTTGTTGAATAATTTCTTAATACTCTCTTGGATTGTTTGTGTTCTGCTGTATACTTCCTCTCTGGTCTACTGTAAATGAATGGTTTGGTTGATCCTTCTCTGCATATCATTTTCTTTAGTTTGTCCTTCTTGGAGGAGTTTCATGACTGGAACTCCTAAAGAGGTTGGGAAGACTATATCCATGCCATAAACCAGTTGATAGGGGAACATATTTATTGACTTTTTGGTGGTTAATCTATCAGCCCATAAAGCATGAACAAACTTACTATGCCATGATTTATGATTTTTTTCCAACAATTTTTTGATAATATTGACAAGGCTTTTGTTGGAGGATTCAGCTAATCCATTTCCTTGAGGATAGTAAGTAGTGGAATGACCCAAGGTATTATGATATTTATGGCAGAAGTCAACCATTTTCTTAGATTTGAAGGCAGCAGCATTGTCTATGACAATATTTCTTGGACAACCAAATCTAGATAGTATGTTGATTTCCCCAATGAAGTCCAAGCCTCATTGTTGAAAGGGAGCCTCAACATTGATGGGATGTAAAGGTAAAGGTAGGAGTTTTCTCTTGTCATCAAAAATTTGACACTTATGGCAAGTCATGACAAGTTTCTGAGTATCTGGGAAAAGGGTGGGCCAATAATAACCAGATCTGAGGATTTTATTTGCTGTAGTCTTCCAGTACATATGTCCTCCACATTCTCCCTCATGCAGCTCATGCATGGTTTTTCCTGCATCAACCTCAAGTATACATTTAAGTAATAAACCAACAACATTTTTCCAATATAAAACCCCATATTTTATGCAATAATTTAAAGCCTTCCGTTTCAAAAATATAGCTTTAGTTTTAGACAAAGAAGGAGGGGCATTCAAATAAAACAGCACATATATGATGTCAGCATACCAAGGTGAATTCACAAATGTTTCTTCAATGAATGGAGCTATGAATTCCTCTATTTCTTCTAAGACATCAATCATATTCATATCAAGTGCTTGGAAGTTTGACTCAGCCATGAGTTTAGCTAATCCCTTCCCTTTGATCAATTTAGTAGGCTTGATTTCTAAGTCATATTCTAGAATAATAGCAATCCATTTTCCCCTTTTACCATCAGGGTCTTGACTTAGAATATCCTTAACAACCATGTGTGGGACAAAAGAAATGATGTGAGAATGTAAAATATAGACTCTAAATTCTTTCAATTCTTTTACCAAAGCTAAGGCTTGTTTCTCCATGATGTTATACTTGAGTGGAGCATCTCTTAAAGCCCTACTAAAAAAGGATATAGGTTGTTCATGCCCCATGTCATTATTTTGCAGTAATACTATAGCTATTGTATGTTTGGATGCAAAAGAAAAGAAATAAAAATCTTTGGTGAAATTAGGACTAATAAGAATTGGTGTTTGAGTCAAATCTTGTTTCACTAGTTCAAATGATTGTTTAGCTTGTATTTTCCATTTAACACATGCCTCTTTTGTAAGCATGTTTTTGATATTTCTTAATAGCTTAGCAAGTTTGGGGATGAATCTCCTTAAAAAAATTATCTTCCCAATAAAAGATTGTAATTCTTTGAGGTTTCTAGGATGGCTGATTTTCAATATTCCATCAATCCTTTTACGGTCTACTTTGATTCCTTCTGTTAGCCATCAATATTTTTTTTTACATGTTAGTGATGACTATATCTATAGCTGAGTTTTCTAGAAGCTGATTTCCTTATGTCAATTTGTCATCTAGAAAACCCTCATAAAACTTTTTTCGCCCTTCTACTTTTCAGTCCGCCCATGTCAAAGTCAAAACTCATTATCACTATCCTATCTAGCTTCAGCCCTACTAGGTCTTCCCATCAGCTTTAAAAGGAAAATCCAAGTCTGTTTCAAAAGCCTCCCCTATGTTAGGAAGTGGCGCTTTAAGGCATTTTACCCTTGGCAATCATCAAAAGGCCAAAAAGCCTCCATCTGCTACAGACCAATCATGACTGACCTCCCACTCTGCAAATGAAATTGACAACAGCTCTAAGTCGCGCCACTTACACACCCCTAGATCTCAGCACTGCATAAACCATAGTCTCAAGCTGATTATTAGGTGTTTCACAGTGTGTTATGGATTATACAAAGGCAGGAAATATAACATCATCTCAGAAGAAATTGCTTGAATCTACAGTTAGAAGAACAGCTGCTTCTAAATGTAACATGAGCCTGAGATATATTTGCAAAACAGAGAGTCACTCATAAAGACCTTGCATTTTCCTTCCAGCATGAAAATCATAGTAAGAGAAAGACACCACTGTCACAGCAAACTGGTAATTTGTCATGGCCCAGAACCTCCTTCATTTACAAGTAGAGGGTTAGGGCGCCTCCTTCATCTACAAGCAGAGGGCGCTGGCCAGTATTGACTTTAAGGATTGCAAAAGCCCCAGTTTTTCTTTTTACTGAACAGTGAAACAATGACTCCAGGTTTTTCTGAGTATGAGTGATGATCATAACAGGGCTAGAGTCCGAAGTATGCAAGTTCAAGGGAAAACAGAGTTCGGTTTTGTAAAGGAAGTCATATGAGGTTTTCAAATCATGTGAATTAATAAAACCTTGGAGAGACACATCATTAGTGAAAACAATTCTAATCATAAATAGCCTGCTATTCAAACAAGACAAATTTGAAGAGATGCTGACAAATCATGTTATTACACAGGTAGAGGAAAAGGTGTTTGTTTTTCAAAGGGTGCTGACCTCCATAGTCACAGAGACTATCTTTCAAATAATTTGTCATAAGTTGACCAAAGCAAATGATGACATTTCAGTTCCCCTCAGAGCAGTGCAGTGAGACAGTGATACTTTGACTGGGGTTTTTCTGAAGCACAGTAGTGATTGCAAGCAGAGGTGCCAGTATTAATGTTTTTCAATTTTGTTTGCTTACCATCACATCCAAGAAAAACCCTTGTCAGGCAGGCTTATCAAACAATCTTCAGATACTTTGCCAAGTGAAGGGCCTCCTTCGTTCATGAGCAGATGGCCAAGGCATTGAATGTTTTTGAAGACTGATTGGTCAAAAGATGTGGTGGAAAGAGACCAAGAAAGAAAGCAAAAGTCTTTACACAGGTGGCAGATGGTGTTTATGTTTCAAAAAGTATTGGTTTTCCTACCCATTGGAAAATGTCTGTCAAACTATACCTCATAGTGGACAGGAGACAATTTGAATATGTAGGCCATTGATACAAAAAAGGGGCAGTTTCCCTAGGAGAAGGGGTCAAACAACACCTCACTGTCACATGCCAAGAACTCTAAAAGAGCTCTTTTCAAGTAAACAGAGAAATATAGTATGAATGGATGCAACCAAAATATGGCACTTACAATCAAAGAAGGAACTTATGGATCACCTGGAAGCAGAAACTGTCACCATGTATAAGAGAAAGCTTTGTCAAAGCCTGCTCATCAAATAACCTTCAACAGATTAAGACATAGGTTCTGGAAATAAGTTTCATTAGCTCTAGAGCAGCATTCAAAACCCATGAAGCGCTTCACTATTACAATCCAAGTGAAAAAGAATTGTAAAGGGAATCCCCTTTTTCAGTAGACAGAGGATGATTGAACTTAAAGTCAATACAATTGTATTTTTTCATCTACAGTCAAAAGACACCTACAAGAGTCTGTCAAACCAAGCTTAAAAGGTAAAAGTCCCTACAATTTTAACAATATGCAAAAAAGATCATTACATGTCTTCAGATACTGGAAACTAGTGAAAGCAGATACTCAGAGAAGGTCCAAGGTACTGTGGCATATTTTTCAAAGTTTCATTAAAGGCAAAAAACTACACACCGTTGTTTCAAAAGGGCAGTTTCCTCCCTCTGGTAAGGAGCAATCAAAACTTAAAGGAAAATTTTTTAAAGGAAAGGTTACATCATCAAGGGAAAAACAAGTTTAAAAAGGAGTGTCAGTGAGCTGAAATCATTGCCTTCATATTTCTGTTTGGAACCAACGAAGTTTCAAATTACAAATGTTAAAAAGAAGAACCTTTTCTCTGACTTAGAAACAGTCAAAGGATTTCAATGTCTCACAAGGTTTAAGAAAGGTCTCGCCCACGAAACAAGTAGTTTTCACCTTTGTGCATATGACCAAATGAAACATATCCGCTGCAGGTTTAAAAGGAGGTTTTAGACTTCGGTTGAAAAAACAAAGCTGTGTAAAAAGAATGTTGAAATAAACCCTTTCCAAATCCAATGGAAAGGAGCCGTTGAAATGTTCTATTCGAAGGGATTGAAACCGTGGCAAAATCATTTTGAAATCCCCCAACTCCGTGCTAAACCTTTTTCACCGCCCCCAAGACCGAAAAAGGAATAGCGGAGCATTTCTGGAGAAGTTATCATAGTTTATGACTGCGCGACGTGCCTGTAACATTACGCGATGCGCCTGGAAGCGATTTTGCACAGGCGTTCAGTGTATGCGCGACGCGCCTGTACACGGCGCCCGACCCTGACCCGACAGGCCGCCCGGGTTGTTTTGTGCGCGCCGTTCTTTTTCTGAAGAGTGTCGCGCAGGCCTAAAAACCTCCAGAGCTATCTCCGACGCTCCATAAGAGTTTTTCTTCATGTCTTGAGGTATTTGCACAGTTTTTCCCTATATTTTGTAACTGCTTGATGATGTTTGGATCCAAAATAAGGTTTGAAACAAGTTAAGTTGAGTGTTTACGTTCAAAAAGGAATAGAGTTTTTCTGAGTTTGGGATAGCTCATATTCACCAACAGAAGGCTTATCCAAACAGGCCACTCCTTCTTTGTGTTTCAAAACTTAGTAGTTATCCTCAAAGCAGTCAGTTTTTAGCAAAAAAGCAGTGTTATCCAGTTGGGGGTGTTTTGGTCAGAACCCTATTTTAAGACAATTAAAGGCAAATTTCAAATTGACTGATATACACATATTGGTGAGCTGCATACGAGGGGGTTAATGTTTTGATCCAAGGAGAGCTTATTCACTGTTAAAAATGCTACAAATTTTCACAACACTGCATTCAAAACTTTCGAGCCTTGTCACCATAGCTGAAAAAATAGTGTTTTATGTGTGGTAATCTGAGGTGTTAAACTGTGATAAGATGTTGGATGTATTAATTAAAGCACCTACAGGAAAGAATTGGTGTTGAAACTAAAAGCATTTTGTTTCATCTTCATTAATCAAAGGACCATGGATTCTATACTTTCAAAGCATCAAAGGGCAGAGTTTAAACCTATAAACTACAGAAAGGGCAGTTTATTCCTGAGTTTTTCCACTTGACTGTTTTGTTTTTCAAAGCTTACTTTGACAAGTTGATATTCAGATAGGGCAGAGGTTTTTTCACAGAGAAAAGGGGTTTCCATATTAAAACGGGAGTTTTGATTAAGGGAAAGGGATAAGACTCCTACAGGCTTGGTTGAAGCTTGCATAACACTCTTCAAAATTCTGTCACCTTGTTCCATATCAGTAAGTCTGCTTGTGTTCACACTGGGGGTTAACTCTGTATATGTATGTTTTTGTTTAATGAAGTGACATACATATAGAGAACAGTGAAGTTTAGTAGGAGAAAGGGTTCTTGATCAAGCAGAAGTTTATAGGTTGAAGCTACAGGGGAGGGTTGCTCACACTTCTCACAAAAGGACAGCATTCATTGTGTTTGTTGGTTGACTGCCTTGTGTTTTTCAAGCTTATTGATAAGTTGGTATCCATCCAAAGTAAAGGTTTTTCTAACATAACCAGAGGTGTTACATTGGTAGGAGGTCTTGCTTATTCTGCAAAGTAAAGACTCTTGCAGGCCTTGTTGAAACTTTTTGAGGCATTTTCCAAAGCTCTGTCACCTTGTTCAGAATTGTGAGTTTGACTGTATACCTACACTAAGATTTGATTGAATAGCCATAAGTTTGTTGAATGTTGGCACATTAAGAAAGGCAGTTTTGTAATGATTGAAAAGTCTACCTTTGGACAAAGATAAAATGTGTTGGTCGAGCTCCAAACATCACAGAGCAAGGTGATTTTGACACTTCACACAGCAAATTTCACCTAACAGTCTGTCCTTCATTCCAATATATAGTTTCTTATTGAAAAGGTCTGCTAGCTGAGGTACATTAAAGGTGGAAAGGCCACTGTTTAGAAGAGAAAGGGTTTTTGTATTATAAGGAAACTTGTTGCAATCATCCAAATTACATTGTTTCTCTATCAAAACAGTGAAGTGACACAGTTTGGCTCCAAGAAGGCAGTTTAAGGACAGTGAGGCAGTTTGTCTCTTCAAAAACACATTTAGGTCAAAATGCCTCCAAGGCAAGACAACAGGAGCAGCATGACAGTGATAAATATGAGCAGCAGCAGGAAAAAGAGGGGAGGAGTGCTGAACAGCAGTAACTCAGTAGTGATAAATAGTAGTTTCAAGAAGCGCCCGGCACGGAAAGAGGAGAAAGGCATATCAGCACTTGATATTTTGGCCTCAGCTTTGCAGCATGTTGCTAGGGACCCTTGAGGGTCATGCATGCCAGTTTTGGGCCCATTTCGACAACTTTTTGTTTTTTGGCATTTTTTGAGTTTTTGGTCGAAAACTCATAATTTCGCCATTTCAGTTTGAGGATTTTTCAAGGCAGAAGGATGATACCAGTTGATGCCATAATTCTATGAGCAGGTCCCCAGCGATTTTCAGAGCATTCGGAGATCATTCGCCCCCTCAAATTGGCGAAAAATGCTCACTTTTTGCACATTCTGCCCGTCATATCAGCAGTCTGCTATTTCCTGGCTTTTTACACACAGGTATAGTTTTGGAGGACTTCCAGGCATCAGATTGAGATGATTTTAGTTGCGCAAGAAAATAGACACAGAAAGCTTTCCAACGAGCCATCATGAGCCTCATTGCGACACCGGGAAGGCTGCCAAATGTTTCCGGCAAGTCAGGGGACCTTTTCCTGATATAAATTTGAAGTATTTTTGTAATTTTTGAACCTCAAAAATCTGCTTTTTCCAAATGTGCGTTTAGCTATTTTTGCACTTGGAAAATGTTACAAAGTCAATATAATTTCCGTTTTTAGCATTTTTTTAGATATTTTATGGGATATTTTGTGCCTTGGGCTTTGCAAAGCCTCAAGGACAAGTTTAGATATTTTGACTTGGCCAATGGGATAGCTAGTTGCTCCATGAGGTTTTCCTTCCTCAAGCCTATTTATTCCATGGGTTTCATTGTAAAACAGAGGCTGAACTTGAGAGAAGAATCAATATATTGGTCATATGAGCTTTGAAGAACATACTTGCGTTATGATTTTGGACTGCCTCTTGGATGCTTTTGATGAATGATGAAGGGTTGTTGATGGATTCCATGACATGATAGAATGGTATAGTGTTTCTTGCTTTGTTGTTGTTTTCTAGTTTTCATTCATGATACATACTTCTTGCTGCTATAGATCAGTAGAGATTGGTTTTGAGATATGCCCATGGAGGCACCTCAAAATTCCTGAATCTTCATAGCTTTATGTTTTCTTCTTCCTTAGTTATACTAAAGAATTATTAACTGCTCTTTAGTAACTTAAGGTATTGTTGCTAGTTTTATTTACAATTTCTATTTATTTTGAGTAGGATGTATGGTGTGCCCTGCTTACCTATGATTGTCCATGGTTCTGTCTATAAAACTATCTCTTTGACTGATTAGTTTATCATCTTGTTGAACCAAGGAGGCCTAGTCCCAATCTAGCCCTTTGCCTAAAACTATGAAAGCTTGTTTGTCAAAGTGCCTAATGACTTAGAGACTATGTTTAGGCGTTCCGGCATAGTATTTTGAGTTTTTAGTCCATCTTATGTGTTCTCCCCAAAGTCTGATAGCCATTTCCCGAAGTTAGAAGGTCTTACACTTCTATGCATGGCTGGAATGTTTGATTTCTATGTATTAATTAGCTCATAGTTACATTTAGCATGATTAATGGCTTGCTATAACATGTTTATGTCTGATATCAACTAGTTACACTTGAAATCCATTGTCTTTCACAAACTTGATTTTCATTTACTCCATTTTGCCCAAAGATCCTTTCTACCTTGAATCAAATCAGCCCTACAGCAGCCTTGCATCATTATCTCATAGCTTTCCTTGACCTGTTTGACCCCATATCCCAGTCGATCTAACTTCTTGTTATCCATTTTTTATATCTTTGATCAGTTTTATCCCTCACAAACTTAAAAACCAAAAAACTAAAAACATACTTCATAACTAGCCTAATATCAGAACACCACAAGCAAACACACCGACATCCTTTACATCTAATAGAGAGAGCCCTCTCTGAGTCCAGGAAGGCTAGGTCCTTGGGCTCCAAAGCTTGGTTTGATGTTACATCGTCATTTGGCTTGCCAATCGGCCAAATCACGGACCCTAACATAATGGCGATCACGGTGGGACATATTGAGTTCATGATAGTCTAGCAAACTTTATAGACTCCTTAGTCCTTCAAATTTTAACTTAAACCATCAGCCTTTAGAATCATTTAGTGTAAACTCTCTGCTTCACCATCTTAGCAAAGTGATGAATCAGGTTTATAACACTCTTACATCCTAGGCTGCACATAAAACTAAAAAAAAACCACAAAACACTCCCTTAGATTGGCTTTTGACAGTATTGGTGGTGGACCATACAATTATATCTCAAAACAAACTGATAATCCACCTGGCAACTCCACTAACCTCTAGTAGGCCTTACTATTTTTACCAAACTCTAGACAGACCTATCCCATCGCTCACTAACATAGCAGGAGATGGTGGGACACTGAGTACATGATAGTTTAGCAAACTCTTATATACTCTTTGGTCTTTAGATACCATAAACAAGCAAGCAGTCCATAGACCCATTTAGAGTAAACTCTTTTTGTTTTCATCACCCTAGCAAAGTGTTGAAACAAGTCTAGGATACTTTAAACCATAGGCTGCACATAAAACTCAGAAAATCCAAAAACATTCCCAGATTAGTCACTGGTGGTGGACCATAGCTATCTTCACAAAAACAACCCAGTTCCACCTGGCGACTCCACTAATCCATCCCTTTTATTTTGACCATCCTTCACCTTAGTAGAACTTTAGAGAAACCACTCATCCAGAACATTCACCAATACCATTCTCTTTAAACTCTGGATCTAAAATCTGGCTTCACAAAGAATTAATACCAGAGCTCATCCAGACCCAAATCCCCCTATCATAGTAGATGACCCAGAGAAGAGTCTGTGGCAAGCTTCCGAAACTGATCATCTAGCTACTGGTAGATCCATCCGTAAAACAAGATCAGTACCTAAACATCTCACTATCCTACCAGATTCACCTTTTGAATTAGAGTCATCACAAACTCTTCCCAGAAGCAAATCATATAGTAAGATAAACTTTGACGATCTTGAACCCCTAAACCCACCACAGAGTCCTAGTAGAGAAGCTTCACCCACCACTCCTCCTGACTCCCAGCTTCTCTATCAATTTGGCTCCTATCATCCCACATCTGCTCAAAACTAGATCACTAGTCCAAGTTCATTCGCCACACCTAGTCACACCACCACTGTTCAAACCACCTCATCTCAGCCTACTATTCCTCATCTTGTACATCATCCATTAGCTCCCGTCATGGCAGCCTGGTACGCACCTTTGGTGTTACCACCACCCTTGGCTCCTCTCCCAAATAAATATCAAGACAAAATCCCACACTTTACCGGAGAAGACACCACTACACCTCAACAGCATATAAGTAGGATGACTGATGCTTATGAATACCTGGAGGTACAAGACGAGACCGTCAGAATGAGAATATTCGCCCAAAGTCTTGGTGGTGAACCCAAAACATGGTTCAAAAGCTTAACTCCAAACAGTATCCACAATATCCCAGAACTACATCAAGTCTTTAGAAATAGGTGGGAAATCTGAAGAAACCCTATTCAAATCCTGTTAGAATATAACAACCTAAAACGGGAAAATGGGGAAAGTGTCCAGGCTTACTGCACTAGGTTCAACAGTGTATATAACTCCCTCCCACCTCATTTCAAACCCCCACTTGGTTTAGCCTTGGCAAAATTCCCCGAGGGTTTCGATCCAGACATGACATATCATCTGAGAGACAAGGATCCCCCTACCTTAGAGGAAATGCAACAAATAGCCATAAAAGCAGATGCCAACTTAGCAGAAAAAAGAGCTAGGACTAGATCAGAAAGAAAGGTCACATATAAAGATGAGGTCTCCACTTCATCACCTTCCCTAGATCCCAGAATAGATGACTTAGTCAAAACCATGGCCAAAATGTGGGAAAGGATAAATGAAAAAGCTCCTGTTAGGGACAACCATCCAAACCCTCCAAACAGAAACCGGAACCAAAACTTTAGGAGGGAACAGCCCCAAAACAAACCAAGGGAGAATGACCAACAAATTAGGCCACCATTCAATGAAAACTATGTGGAAGAAGATGATAGAGATACAGAACCCATTGATGAAAGCCACTTAAATCTTGTAGGGTCTGATAATGAGAGTGAGGTGTACCTCACAGCAGAAGAACAAGAGTTATGTTCTCCTAATCAAGATGAGACCAACTATGAATATCTCGACGATCCGGCCATAGAATTTCAAAATGCCATTATAGAAGCTCACCGGCAGTATAATCTTAGAAGCAGAAGAAACCAAAACCATTCCAAAAAGAGTAACCCTGACAGTACCCGGACCTCAGATGACATCCTAAATAAAACCATGGATAGTAACAAAGTTGAGGCCAAAAAGATCGACCCAAACAAAGGCAAAGCCATTCAGACAAGTGTTAGCTCTGATACTCCTAGTACCTCTACAAAAGCCCCAGAGTTGGCTATATCAAACAAAATCCCAAGCCAAAGTCAGCAAATTAAGAACATAGAAAAAGTCATGTCTGAAAAAGCTGAAACAAATCTGCCCAAACTACATACTCCTTTTAGTTTCGAAGGGGAAATTTCCAAAATAAAAATTACCATACCCCTCACAGAGCTAATAACTGTAGGAAGGTATAGATCTCAAATCTTCAAAGTCCTCGATCTGGAAAGCAAAGCAGATACCTTGAATTTAACTGACGACAAACTCGAGCTCTTATTTGGCCCTAAAGTAGAAGGTGAATACCAAGAAGGATCTATTTCTCCTTTCTATGTAAGCTTAAACATATGGGACAAAATATTGGACAATGCCATGTTAGATTCCGGTGCTTCCCATAACCTCATTCCTAAAGCAGTCATGGCAAACCTACGACTGGAAGTGACTCAACCTTACAAAGACCTGTATTCTTTCGATTCAAGCCAGGTCAAATGTTTAGGTCTGATAAAGAATCTAGATTTTTCCCTAACACAACTACCAGCCAAAAACTTAGTCATGGATGTAGTAGTGGCCGATATCCCACCCAAGTATGGAATGCTACTATCAAGAGCATGGGCTACCAGAATACAAGGTAGCCTCCAAATGGATATGTCATTCGCTACTATCCCAGTTTTCAACCAAACAAGAAGGTTATACCAAGAGACTCACATGAAATACATGGTTAGCAACAGAGATAAGCCAAACAATACCCCCATCTATTCCATTCATTCCAATTTATATTCTTTTATCTTATACAATGAAGGTGATATAAACAAGAAAATAAAAGAAAATGAAGACATGTCCAAACCATTACTGAATGAAGAAATTGATGACCAAAGTCCCAAGAAACCAGAAAAACAGCTTAGTATCATGTATGAAAAGGAAACTCTTTGGAGTATAAGCTTTGATGGTTCTTGTGGCAAGACAGGTTCAAGAGCAGGCATCTGGATACACAATACTAAAGAAGGTCATTCTTTTAGATTAGAATTCCAATGCACTAATAACATTGCGGAATATGAAGCCCTTCTCATCGGTCTGCACATGCTTAGAGACTTAGGCGCCAATAGAATATCAGCCCAAGGAGACTCAGAGCTTGTAATCAGGAAAATCAAAGGTGAATATTTGGCAAAGAACCCAAGACTGAGAGAATATAGGAATTCAGCTTTGGATATCCTTAAAACTTTTGGAAAATATGAACTCACCGATATCCCTAGGATTCAAAACAATCTGGCCAATGAGCTCGCCTTTGCTGCAAGCAGTAGCCAAATACCATGTATAAGTGAGCAATATGACATTCAAGTTAAGCATCGCCCTACTGTACTAGATAATCTTGACCATTGGCAAATATTCCAAGATGATGATCAAATTGGTGATTTCCTACAATCTAGGAATGAGTTTGAAATAACCAAAACAGACTCAGGAGACGAAGAAAGGAAAACCAGCCAAAGTCAAGACCAAGAGCTAAATCCACCCTTATGGACCAATCTAAACCTGGTAGACCATCCATATGACATGGAGATAGAAGAGGACATTGACCAAAGGGAACTCGAAGTCTTACACTGTGAAAATGACACCATACCCAGAGGGCTCGCACCTTTAGAAGAATTGTTTGACTTTAATGATGTGGCCAAAAAACCTAAAATGGAATCCACAGAAGGCGACATAGAGGAATACAACATAGGAAGTCCAGAAGAGCCCAAAAACATTAAACTATCCAAAACCCTCCCACCTCTCATAAAACATAAATACATCGAACTATTTAAGGAATTTAAAGATGTGTTTTCATGGGGATACCAAGATCTGAAGTCATATGACACCAGCATCATCCAACATAAAATTCCCCTCAAAGAAAACCAAAAGCCTTTCAAGCAAAAGTTAAGGAGGATAAACCCAGTATTACTACCATTAGTTGAAAAGGAAATTAAAAAGATGTATGATGCCGGGATAATCGTATCTCTCCGATAGTCTGAGTGGGTCTCAAATCTAGTATCAGTTAGGAAAAAGACTGGTGAAATCAGACTCTGTATAGATTTCCGAAGCCTGAATAGGGCATGTCTGAAAGATAACTACCCTCTGCCCAAAATGGACCACATACTTCAGAAGGTATTAGGCGCTAAAAGAATCTCCTTGCTTGATGGTTTTTCTGGTTATAACCAAGTGTTGGTTTATCCTACCGATCATCATAAGACAGCTTTCACCACCCCTTGGGGCACTTTTATGTACGTTAAAATTCCTTTTGGACTGATGAATGCTGGCGCCACATTTCAAAGAGCCATGGACATAGCCTTTTCAGAGGACATAGGTGTTTTCATAGTCATATATCTTGATGATATAACAGTATATTCTAAATCAGATGAAGAACACCTAACACACTTAAGAAAATTCTTCAACAAATGCAGAAAGTACGGTTTATCCCTAAACCCTAAGAAAACACTTTTTGGTCTAGAGGAAGGAAAAATCCTAGGTCACATTATTTCGGAAGAAGGAATTAAAATAGATCCCCAGAGAATCGAAGGTATCTTACAGATAAGTCACCCCAGAAACATAAAGGAGTTACAGTCCTTTATCGGAAAAATAAATTTCTTAAGAAGATTCATCCCAAACCTTGCTGAACTCCTGAAAGATATCACAAATATGTTAAGAAAGGAGGTCGGGGTTAAATGGACTATAGAAGCCAAAAAATATTTTGAACTAATTAAAAGGGCCTTAACTGAAACACCAGTATTGATAAGCCCTGACTTCACCAAAGATTTTTACATTTTTTCATTTGCCTCAAAACATACAATAGTTGCAGTGTTGTTGCAAAAAAATGTAGCTGGGCAAGAGCAACCCATTGCCTTTTTTAGCAAATCCCTGAGAGATGCTCCCTTGAAATATAACGTTATGGAAAAACAGGCATTCGCGTTGGTAAAAGCACTGAAAGATTTCCGAGTTTACATCTTACATTCTGATGTCATAGCTTTTGTCCCCAACACTGTCGTCAAGGACATTCTGAACCAAGATCCCGATGGTAAAAGGGGAAAGTGGATCGCTATCATCCTAGAATATGACTCAGAAATCCGGCCTACCAAACTAGTTAAAGGACAAGGACTTGCTAGACTAATGGCTGAAACCAACCTCCAAGCTTTAGATATAAATTTTGTCGATGCCTTAGAAGAACAGGAAGAGTGCACACTCCCCCCTATTGATTAGACATTTTTGGATTCACCTTGGTATGCAGATATTCTTTATGTATTAACTTATCTGAATGCTCCTCCAACTTTATCAAAAAAAAAAGCAAGATTCCTTAAACAAAAATCTTTAAAGTTTTGCATTTTAGATGGTTTTCTGTATTGGAAAAATCCCACTGGTATGCTGCTTAAATGTTTGCTTGAGTCTGATGCAGAGAAAATTATGCATGAAATGCACGAAGGAGAATGTGGGGGCCATCTCTACTGGAAAACCACTGCAAAAAAAATCCTTAGAGCTGGTTATTATTGGCCTACCTTGTTCCCTTATACTCACAAACTAGTTATGACATGCCATAAATGTCAAATTTTTGATGGCAAGAAAAAGCTTTTACCTTTGCCCTTACATCCCATCATAGTTGAAGGACCCTTCCAGCAATGGGGTTTAGATTTCATTGGGGAAATTCACCCCTCCTCATCCACTCAACATAAATGGATCCTCACAGCCACTGATTACTTTACCAAATGGATAGAAGCCATACCTTCCCGGAACGCCACTGATTCAGTCATCATTACGTTCCTAGAAACCAATATCCTATCCAGATTTGGCTGTCCCAGGAAAATCATTATAGATAACGCCGCTGCCTTCTCTTCCAAGAAAATGATAGAATTCTGTCACAAGTATCATATTTCATTAGGACATTCCACAGCCTATTACCCTCAAGGTAATGGTTTAGCTGAGTCTTCTAACAAAAGCCTAGTCAACATTATCAAAAGACTTCTTGAACAAAATAAAAAAGCATGGCATGGGAAACTAGTACACGCCTTATGGGCTGATAGATTAACCACCAAGAAATCCATAGGTATGTCCCCTTACCAGCTAGTTTATGGTATAGATGCCATTTTCCCAACATCTTTAGGGGTTCCGGTAATGAAACTATTACAAGATGTCCAAATAGAAGAAAATGACATGCAAAGGAGGGTAAATCAGACTATCCATTTACAACAAACCAGAGAAGAAGTTTACCAAAGGGCTCAGTTAGCACAGGATAAAATAAAACATATTTTTGACAGAATAACTAAGGAAAATTATTTTCAAATTGGAGATAAAGTTTTAAAATGGGATTCTAGAAGAGAAGACAAAGGTAAACATGGCAAGTTTGAAAATTTATGGAAAGGGCCTTACATCATCAGCTCAGTCAGTGGAAACAATGCTTTCTTCTTGCAAGAACCTAATGGGACTGAAATTTTTGGGGGTCCTGTGAATGGCAGGACATTAAAGCACTATTTTTGTCAGGAGCTCCATTTTTGAGTTTAGAACACTTTCATTCATTATACATACCATTGTCTGAAATATTGAAAAGATAGAAAAGTCAAAAACAGTAAAAGATAGAAAAGTCAAAAACAGTAAAAACAGAAAAGAGGGCGAGTGAAGATAGAACAAAGGCCCCATGTTCCAAAAAATAGTCTTTCAGAAAGCGAGCATGTCTAAATGCCACTCCTAGTGCTTCAAAGTCTTGTTCAGCTATCTAGCCTAATCATAGCTGAGCATGTTTAAATTTATTTGCTGATAAGTTAGTGAGTGCAAAGATAGTCAACATTGTGTAAGATTGACTTATCATAGAGCTTAGATTAGGGAGAGATTCTGGTTCCACATGCCTAAAACAGAACCAAAGAGAGAAGCGAGGGATGAAAAATACATTGTACATCTTAACCCCGCTTGTCTAGTTTCCTTTGTTGCAGAATAACATTTGTGTGCAGCTTGTCTTTTATGCCGCAAATGCATGACAAATCAGACTGCCTAATCCTGATTTGATCATTTTTGAATTTCATGTTGTAGATTAGAGAATGAAATCCTGTCAAACTACTTAATCTTGACAGTCGATCTAGTTTTAGGTAGAAAAATGAAGGAGTTCATCAGCTTAATCTGAACTCCCGGCAGATATAAGAGTAGAAATAGATAGGTTCATTTTGCAAAAAAGAAAAAATATGCATTGTCAAAAGGCTGCTAGTTCAAATGCGCCAAAGAGAAGAAAAAATGTTAGGAAAGATAGTGGGGTAGGTAGAAGTATCATTGATGTTAACCATGCTGTCACTTTTCAGAAATAACATCAAAGAAGGGTGAAATTTTGCGCCAATGGATAAGGCACTGGTCTTCATAAGCCAAAAATCTGAATTCTGGACACCTCCTGACGAGGAGCTGCCCTCCCCAAATGGAGCCACTGTTAGCCATCAGTATTTTTTTTTTACATGTTAGTGATGACTCTATCTATAGCTAAGTTTTATAGAAGCTGATTTCCTTATGTCAATTTGTCATCTAGAAAACCCTCATAAAATTTTTTTCGCCCTTCTACTTTTCAGTCCGCCCATGTCAAAGTCAAAAGTCATTATCACTATCCTATCTAGCTTCAACCCTACTGGTCTGCCCATCACCTTTAAAAGGCAAATCCAAGTCTGTTTCAAAAGCCTCCCCTATGTTAGGAAGTGGCGATTTAAGGCATTTTACCCTTGGCAATCATCAAAAGGCCAAAAAGCCTCCATCTGCTATAGACCAATCATGACTGACCTCCCACTTTGCAAATGAAATTGACAACAGCTCTAAGTCGCGCCACTTACACACCCCTAGATCTCAGCACTGCATAAACCACAGTCTCAAGCTGATTATTAGGTGTTTCACAGTGTGTTATGGATTATACAAAGGCAGGAAATATAACATCATCTCAGAAGAAATTTCTTGAATCTACAGTTAGAAGAACAACTGCTTCTAAATGTAACATGAGCCTGAGATATATCTGCAAAACAGAGAGTCACTCATAAAGACCTTGCAGTTTCCTTCCAGCATGAAAATCACAGTAAGAGAAAGACACCACTGTCACAGCAAACTGGTAATTTGTCATGGCCCAGAACCTCCTTCATTTACAAGCAGAGGGTTAGGGCGCCTCCTTCATCTACAAGCAGAGGGCGCTGGCCAGTATTGACTTTAAGGATTGCAAAAGCCCAGTTTTGCTTTTTACTAAGCAGTGAAACACAGACTCTAGGTTTTATGAGTATAAGTGATAATCACAACAGCGCCACAGTCTGAAGTATGCAAGTTAAAGGGAAAACATAGTTAAGGTCTTGTAAAGCAAGTCATTGGAAGTTTTCAAATCATGTGAATTGTTAAACTTTATAGAGGCATATCATTAGTAAAAACCATTCTAATCATAAGCAGCATGCTTTTCCACAAGACTAAATTGAAGAGATGCTGACAAATCATGTCATTACACAGGCAGAAGAAAAGGTGTTTGTTTTTCAAAGGGTGCTGACCTCCATAGTCACAGAGACTATCTTTCAAATAATTTGTCATAAGTTGACCAAAGCAAATGATGACATTTCAGTTCTCCTCAGAGCAGTGCAGTGAGACAGTGACACCTTGACTAGGGTTTTTCTGAAGCATAGTAGTGATTGCAAGCAGAGGTGACAGTATTAATGTTTTTTAAGTTTGTTTGCTTACCATCACATCCAAGAAAAACCCTTGTCAGACATGCTTATCAAACAATCTTCAGATGCTTTGCCAAGTGAAGGGCCTCCTTCGTTCATGAGCAGATGGCCAAGGCATTGAATGTTTTTGAAGACTGATTGGTCAAAAGATGCAGTGGAAAGAGACAAAGAAAGAAAGAAAAAGTATTTACACAGGTGACAGATGGTGTTTATGTTTCCAAAAGTATTGGTTTTCTTACCCATAGGAAAATGTCTGTCAAATTATACCTCATAGTGGACAGGAGACAATTTGAATATGCAGGCCATTAATACAAAAAAGGGGCAGTTTCCCTAGGAGAAGGGGTCAAACAACACCTCACTGTCACATGTTAAGAAGTCTAAAAGAGCTCCTTTCAAGTAAACAGAGAAATATAGTATGAATGGATGCAACCAAAATATGGCACTTACAATCAAAGAAGGAACTTATGGATCACCTGGAAGCAGAAACTGTCACCATGTATAAGAGAAAGCTTTTGTCAAAGCCTGCCCATCAAATAACCTTCAGCAGATTAAGACAGAGGTTCTGGAAATAAGTTTCATTAGCTCTGGAGCAGCATTCAAAACCCATGAAGCGCTTCACTATTACAATCCAAGTGAAAAAGAATTGTAAAGGGAATCCCCTTTTTCAGTATATAGAGGATGATTGAACTTAAAGTCAATACAATTGTATTTTTGCATCTACAGTCAAAAGACACCTACAAGAGTCTATCAAACCAAGCTTAAAAGGTAAAAGTCCCTACAAGTTTAACAATATGCAAAAAAGATCATTACATGTCTTCAGATACTGGAAACTAGTGAAAGCAGATACTCAGAGAAGGCCCAAGGTACTGTGGCATATTTTTCAAAGTTTCATTAAAGGAAAAAACCTACACACCGTTGTTTCAAAAGGGCAGTTTCCTCCCTCTGGTAAGGAGCAATCAAAACTTAAAGGAAAAGTTTTTAAAGGAAAGGTTACATCATCAAGGGAAAAACAAGTTTAAAAAGGAGTGTCAGTGAGCTGAAATCATTGCCTTCATATTTCTGTTTGGAACCAACGAAGTTTCAAATTACAAATGCTAAAAAGAAGAACCTTTTCTCTGATTTAGAAACAGTCAAAGGATTTCAATGTCTCACAAGGTTTAAGAAAGGTCTCGCCCACGAAACAAGTAGTTTTCACCTTTGTGCATATGACCAAATGAAACATATCCGCTGCAGGTTTAAAAGGAGGTTTTAGACTTTGGTTGAAAAAACAAAGCTGTGTAAAAAGAACATTGAAAGAAACCCTCTCCAAATCCAATGGAAAGGAGCCGTTGAAATGTTCTATTCGAAGGGATTGAAACCGTGGCCAAATCATTTTGAAATCCCCCAACTCCGTGCTAAACCTTTTTCACCGCCCTCAAGACCGAAAAAGGAATAGCGGAGCATTTCTGGAGAAGTTATCATAGTTTATGACTGCGCGACGTGCCTGTAACATTACGCGACGCGCCTGGAAGCGATTTTTCACAGGTGGTCAGTGTATGCACGACACGCCTGTACAATTGCGCGACGCGGCTGTACACGGCGCCCGACCCCGACCCGACAGGCCGTCCGGGTTGTTTTGTGCACGCCGTTCTTTTTCTGAAGAGTGCCGCGCAGGCCTAAAGACCTCCAGAGCTATCTCCGGTGCTCCACAAGAGTTTTGCTTCATGTCTTGAGGTATTTGCATAGTGTGTCCCTAAATTTTGTAACTGCTTGATGATGTTTGGAGCCAAAATAAGGTTTGAAACAAGTTAAGTTGAGTGTTTACGTTCAAAAAGGAATAGAGTTTTTCTGAGTTTGGGATAGCTCATATTCACCAACAGAAGGCTTATCCAAACAGGCCACTCCTTCTTTGTGTTTCAAAACTTAGTAGTTATCCTCAAAGCAGTCAGTTTTTAGCAAAAAAGCAGTGTTATCCAGTTGGGGGTGTTTTGGTCAGAACCCTATTTTAAGACAATTAAAGGCAAATTTAAAATTAACTGATATACACATATTGGTGAGCTACATACGAGGGGGTTGATGTTTTGATCCAAGGAGAGCTTATTCACTGTTAAAACTGCTACAAATTTTCACAACACTGCATTCAAAACTTTCGAGCCTTGTCACCATAGCTGAAAAAATAGTGTTTTCTGTGTGGTAATCTGAGGTGTTAAACTATGATAAGATGTTGGATGTATTAATTAAAGCACCTACAGGAAAGAATTGGTGTTGAAACTGAAAGCAGTTTGTTTCACCTTCATTAATCAAAGGACCAGGGATTCTATACTTTCAAAGCATCAAAGGGCAGAGTTTAAACCTATAAACTACAGAAAGGTGAGTTGTTCTGAGTTTTTCCACTTGACTGTTTTGTTTTTCAAAGCTTACTTTGACAAGTTGATATTCAGATAGGGCAGAGGTTTTTTCACAGAGAAAAGGGGTTTCCACCTTAAAACAGGAGTTTTGATTAAGGGAAAGGGATAAGACTCCTACAGGCTTGGTTGAAGCTTGCATAACACTCTTCAAAATTATGTCACCTTGTTCCATATCAGTAAGTCTGCTTGTGTTCACACTGGGGGTTAAATTTGTATATGTATGTTTTCATTTAATGAAGTGACATAAATATAGAGAACAGTGAAGTTTAGTAGGAGAAAGGGTTCTTGATCAAGCAGAAGTTTATAGGTTGAAGCTACAGGGGAGGGTTGCTCACACTTCTCACAAAAGGACAGTATTCATTGTGTTTGTTGGTTGACTGCCTTGTGTTTTTCAAGCTTATTGATAAGTTGGTATCCATCCAATGTAAAGGTTTTTCTAACATAACCAAAGGTGTTACATTGGTAGGAGGTCTTGCTTATTCTGCAAAGTAAAGACTCTTGCAGGCCTTGTTGAAACTTTTTGAGGCATTTTCCAAAGCTCTGTCACCTTGTTCAGAATTGTGAGTTTGACTGTATACCTACACTGAGATTTGATTGAATAGCCATAAGTTTGTTGAATGTTGGCACATTAAGAAAGGCAGTTTTGTAATGACTAAAAAGTCTACCTTTGGACAAAGATAAAATGTGTTGGTCGAGCTCCAAACATCACAGAGCAAGGTGATTTTGACACTTCACACAGCAAATTTCACCTAACAGTCTGTCCTTCATTCCACTATATAGTTTCTTATTGAAAAGGTCTGCTAGCTGAGGTACATTAAAGGTGGAAAGGCCACTGTTTAGAAGAGAAAGGGTTTTTGTATTATAAGGAAACTTGTTGCAATCATCCAAATTACATTGTTTCTCTATCAAAACAGTGAAGTGACACAGTTTGGCTCCAAGAAGGCAGTTTAAGGACAGTGAGGCAGTTTGTCTCTTCAAAAACACATTTAGGTCAAAATTCCTCCAAGGCAAGACAATAGGAGCAGCATGACAGTGATAAATATGAGCAGCAGCAGGAAAAAGAGGGGAGGAGTGCTGAACAGCAGTAACTCAGTAGTGATAAACAGTAGTTTCAAGAAGCGCCCGGCACGGAAAGAGGAGAAAGGCATATCAGCACTTGATATTTTGGCCTCAGCTTCAGAGCATGTTGCTAGGGACCCTTGGGGGTCATGCGTGCCATTTTTGGGCCCATTTCGACAACTTTTTGTTTTTTGGCATTTTTTGAGTTTTTGGTCGAAAAACTCATCATTTATGCATTTCGGTTTGATGATGTTTTCAAGGCGAAGGATGATGCCCAGTTCAATCACCATAATTCTGAAAGCGAGGTCTGGAATTTCGAGGCATTCGGGAATCATTCGCCCCCTCAAATTGGCGAAAAATGCTCACTTTGCATTACGCCGTCTTGTCGACGATCTGCTATTTTCACGGCTTTTTACACACAGGTACGGTTTTGGAGGACTTCCAGAGCATCGGTGGAATGATTTCGGTGCTTGTGGGAAAGTAGACACAGAGAGCTTTCCAACGGGCCATCATGAGCCTCATTTTGACACTAGGAAGGCTACCAATTTCCTCCATCAAGTCAGGGGACCTTTTTCAGACATAAATATGAAGTATTTTTGTAATTTTTGAACCTCAAAAATCTGCTTTTCCCAAATGTGCGTTTAGCTATTTTTACACTTGGGAAATGATGTAAAGTCAATATAATTTCCATTTTTAGCAGTTTTTTAGATATTTTATGGGATATTTTTTGCCTTGGGCTTTGCAAAGCCTCAAGGACAAGTTTAGATATTTTGACTTGGCCAATGGGATAACTAGTTGCTCCATGAGGTTTTCCTCCCTCAAGCCTATTTATTCCATGGGTTTCATTGTAAATCAGAGGCTGAACTTGAGAGAAGAATCAATATATTAGTCATATGAGCTTTGAAGAACATACTTGTGTTATGATTTTGGACTTCCTCTTGGATGCTTTTGATGAATGATGAAGGGTTGTTGATGGATTCCATGACATGGTAGAATGGTATAGTGTTTCTTGCTTTGTTGTTGTCTTCTAGTTTTCATTCATGATACATACTTCTTGCTGCTATAGATCAGTAGAGATTAGTTTTGAGATCTGCCCATGGAGGCACCTCAAAATTCCTGAATCTTCATAGCTTTATGTTTTCTTCTTCCTTAGTTATACTAAAGAATTCTTAACTGCTCTTTAGTAACTTAAGGTATTGTTGCTAGTTTTATTTACAAGTTCTATGTATTTTGAGTAGGATGTATGGTGTGCCCTTCTTACCTATGATTTTCCATGGTTCTGTCCATAAAACTATCTCTTTGACTGATTAGTTTATCATCTTGTTGAACCAAGGAGGCCTAGTCCCGATCTAGCCCTTTGCCTAAAACTATGAAAGCTTGTTTGTCAAAGTGCCCAATGACTTAGAGACTATGTTTAGGCATTCCGGCATAGTATTTTGAGTTGTTAGTCCATATTATGTGTTCTCCCCAGAGTCTGATAGCCATTTCCCGAAGTTAGAAGGTCTTACACTTCTATGCATGGCTGGAATGTTTGATTTCTATGTATTAATTAGCTCATAGTTACATTTAGCATGATTAATGGCTTGCTATAACATGTTTATGTCTGCTATTAACTAGTTACACTTGAAATCCCTTGTCTTTCACAAACTTGATGTTCATTTACTCCATTTTGCCCAAAGATCCTTTCTACCTTGAATCAAATCGGCCCTACAGCAGCCTTGCATCATCATCTCATAGCTTTCCTTGACCTGTTTGACCCCATAGCCCAGTTGATCTAACTTCTTGTTATCCATTTTTATATCTTTGATCAGTTTTATCCCTCACAAACTTAAAAACAAAAAATTAAAAACATACTTGATAACTAGCCTAATATCAGAACACCACAAGCAAACACACCGACATCCTTTACATCTAATAGAGAGAGCCCTCTCTGAGTCCAGGAAGGCTAGGTCCTTGGGCTCCAAAGCTTGGTTTGATGTTACATCGTCATTTGGCTCGCCAATCGGCCAAATCACGGGACCCTAACACCTTCTTCAGAAATTATGTGGCCAAGAAGCTTTCCTTCTTGGAGACCAAAGAGTGTCTTCTTGGGATTCAAAGATAAGCCATATTTCCTACATTTCTCAAAAACTTTTCTTAAGTAAATCAAGTGTTCTTCATCATTTTTAGAGAAAATAGTAATTTCATCAAGCTAAATGATTATAAAATAGCCTATGTCTTCCAAGAAGGCTATGTCCATGGCTCTTTGGAAGGTGGCCTTGCATTCATTAAACCAAATGGAATTTTGACATACATGAATATACCCCAAGGTGTAGTAAAAGCAGTTTTATGTTGGTCACTTGGGAGTACTAAAAACTGATTATAGCCTGAGAACCCATCCAACAGTGAAATTCTTTAAGACCCAACCACCCTTTGAAGTATATGATCCATTTTTGGCAAGGGATGGTTGTCTTTAAGAGAGGCTCTATTTAGGTTTCTGAAATCAATGCAGAGTCTAATTTCCCCAATATTTTTCCTAATAGATACTAAGTTGGAAACCATTTTGAATACCTGATAGGAACTATGATCCCAGCATCATACATTTTCTTAATCTCTTTACCAACTAAAGGCAATAAAACAGGGTTTATCCTTCTGAGTTTTTGTTTGAAAGGTTTTTGATTTTCTTTTCGAGGAATTTTGTGTTCAATGATGCTGGTATCATATGATTTTAGATCCTTGTATCCCCATGGAAACACGTCTTTAAATTCTTTGAAAAGTTCTATGTATTACTGTTTGATATGAGTTGGGAGAATGTTGGATAATTTTATCATCTTGAGTTCTACTAGGCTGCCTATCTTATGTTCTTCTATGTTTGTTTCGATAGGCTCCATCCTTGGTTCCTTGACTACATCATTGAAATCAAAAAGTTGTTCTAATGGTGCAAGACCTCTTGGAATTATATCAGTTTTACATTGTAAACCTTCCAGGTCTTTCTGGTATGCGTTGTCAATTATTTCTGCTCTAAAAGGATGTTAAAAATGGTTTATATCAGTATAAAAGGACAACTCTATTTCATAATATTATTCTTCATTAAAACAATTTTTCTCATGGCTTAAAAAAGGTGTTGGTATGGCAAAATCATTCTTTGATTGCAGAAAATCATTTATGTGTTTGTCTCCTTCAAACACTTGCTAGTAATATTCATTGTCAGGTAATGAAGGTCTGTTTTTTACCTTTATATTAGTTTTTTCATTTGTCTGTGGTATTTGGAAATTAATAGCAACAAAGGCAAGTTCATTTGCTAGATGATTTTGAGCTCTTGGAATGAAAATGAGTTCATATTTTTCAAAGGTTTTTAGGAGATCAAGGGCAGCATTTATATATTCTCTGAATTTTGGGTTTCTGGTTGAATACTCCCCTTTAATATGTCTGATAATTAGCTCAGAATCCCCTTGGACTGATATTCTTTTGGCTCCTAAATCTTTGAGTAAGTGTAGGCCAATAAGGAGGGCTTCATATTCAGCAATGTTATTTCTACATGGAAAATCCAGCTTATAGGAAAATCCTTGGTTTGTGTTCTGTATCCATACACTAGCCCCTGCACTTATTTTGCTAGAAGAGCCATCAAAGTTTATTTTCCAAGATATTTCACTCTCATTTTCATTTTCTTTCTGTTGTTCAAGGCTACTAAAATATGGACTGTTCTTTTCTCGAGTTTATGGCAGATTTGACTGTTCTGGTAGACTAATTTCTCCTTTGTTTTCCTTTTCTTGTTGGCTGATTTCATCTTCATTATATAAGTTAAAAGAATCCAAATTTGAATGGATGGATTAGATAGGAGAATTTTTTGGTCTATCTATGTTTCTCACCATGTATTTCATGTGGGATTCCCTATATAATCTTCTAGTTTGGTTAAATACTGGGATGGTGGCATAAGACATGTCCATTTGAAGGCTCCCCAGTAGTTTGGCTCCCCATGATCTAGATAGAAGCATGCCATACTTAGGGGGAATGTCAGCTACTACTATGTCCATTACTAGACTCTTAGCAGGAATTTGTGCCAAGTTGACACACAAATCTTTGATCAAGCCTAAGTATTTGACTCTGCTTGAATCAAAAGAGTAAAGGTCTTTTTATGGTTTAGTAATTTCTAAGCCTAGGCTTTCCATTACTACTTTGGGAATAAGATTGTGTGAAGCACCTAAGTCTAGCATGGCATTATGCAAGATCTTGTCATGTATATTTAGGCTAACATAGAAGGGAGGGACAACCCCTTCTTGGTACTTTCCTTTAACTTCAGGACCAAACAATAACTCAGGTTTATCATCTATCAAGTTTAAAGTATCAGTGTCACTGCCTATATTCAAAGCTTTCAAAACTTGGTTTTTATATACATCCTGACTTACTAGTTCAACTAAGGGTATGGTGATTTTAATCTTGGCAATTTCCCCTTCAAGGCTGAAAGGAACTATTTTTCTTGACATATTTACGTCTTTTTTGTCATTTATAACTCTTTCAACAATTCTGATTTGCTGATTTTTATTTGGATTGCTATTTGGGACAGATTTGTTAGGGTCACTTGCAGAAGTACTAGGGCAGCTTTGTTCAACACTTTGCTGACTGTTTTTTTCTTTATTTATATCAGTTTTCTTGACCAAATTTTTGATGTTACTGGTTGTCTTTTTGGACTGATTTTCTGAAGTTTTCTTCACAGCAGTATTGGTGTTTCTACCATTATAAATCTCTGGACTCCCTTTGCTTCGAAGATTGTATTGTTTGTGTACCTTCATGATTTCATTTTCAAACCCCAATCTGTAATATTTAGAATCTTCATGGTTTTTTTTCAATTTTCTCTGAAGATAAGAAACCTTGTTCTTCTTCAGTGAGAAAAACATATGTCTCACTATCAGATCCTATCAGATTTACATGATTTTATTCCAACCTTTCAACCTCCCTTTCTTCTTCTTGATCAATATAGTTTTGTTGAAAGGGAGGCTTACTCTGTTGGTCATTATCTCTTTGCCTATCTTGATTAGGGTCTCTTCTAAAATTTTGGTTTCTATTTCTGTTGTGGTTTTCTCTAGGAGGCACTCTATCATTCAAATTTATCTTTTCAAGAATTCTCTCCATTACCTTTACTAAGTTATCAATTTTAGTATCTGATGATGAGGTTGATGGCATTGTATCATCCCTGCATGTAACTCTTTTCTCTACTCTCAACCTAGCTATTTTCTCAATCAGATTTGATTCTACACTTAAGACTCCCCTCTGCATATCTTCTAAAGTTGAGGGGTCTCTTTCTCTTAGTTGGTAGGCCATTTCAGGATCAAAACCTTCTGGGAATTTTTCTAAGGCTAGGCCTAGTGGAGGTTTTATGTCTGGGGGAAGTGCATTATACACACTATTGAATCTAGTGCAATATTGTTGGACACCTTCCCCACTATTTCTTTTGAGATTGGTATATTCTAAAAGGATTTGGAGGGGGTTTTTTCTAATTTCCCATTTGTTTATGAATGTCTGATATAAAGAAGGGAGATCATTTATGCTGTGAGGAGCTAAGTTTTTAAACCATTTCTTGGCTTCTCCTCCTAAAATTTGAGCAAAAATTCTCATCTTAATGGTTTCTTCTTATATTTCCATGTAATCGAAGGCATCATTCATTTTATCTACGTGTTGTTGGGCAGTAGTAGGTTCATTTCCAGTGAAATGGGGAATTTTGGAATGGTAATCATTTGGTAGGGGAACCAGAGGTTTTGGTAACACTAATGGATCATACCATGCTGCCATGATAGAAAATAATGGGGGATTTACGAGAGGTGGATTAACAAGAGGGAAAGTGGGCTGAAATGGAGTGTTTTGAATAGTGGATGTGTGGATAGGAGTGGAAGGAACACTTGGGCCAGCGAACTGATGATGAGTAGATTTGTTATGGAAAGAGTTGAAATGATGGAGAAGTTGAGAATCAGATGGAGTAGAAGGTGAAGCGTCTCTGCTAAAGCTTTGTTGCGAATCTATGGTTTCAAAGTCAGCTTGGTTTAAATCACTTCGAGACTTATTTCTGAATAGGTTCTTTGTGTAAGGTAAGTCAAAGTGAGGATCTTCTAAGATTGTAAGATCTTTAGGGACAAATCTTATTCTTAGGATGGTCCTATCAGTAGTTGGTTTTCTAGATCTAGAAGTCTGCCAAAAAATATTCTCTGGATTCTCAACTATGGTAGGGGGATTAGGATCTGGATCGAATCTAGTATGGACCCTATGTGAAGCCAGATTTCAGCTTTTCAAAATTTAGAGACGATTGATTTATATAATAGGGGACTAGTTTTCTAAACCTCCTCAAGGCTTTTTAACACAATCCTAAGGAAATTTGAAGTACTAGTGGGGTAATAGGCCTACTGGAGATAGTAGAGTCGCCAGGTGGAAATTTTTAGCTTTTCTGAAGGTTAAATGTTTTATGGTCCACCACCAATGGTTTATTTGAAAACCAATCTGATATGTTTTTGGGTTTTTTTGAGTTTTATGTGGTTCTCTAGTTATGAGAGTGTCCTATACCTGATTCAACACTTATCTAAGGTGATGAAACAAACAGAGTCTACTCTATGGCTTACTAGCTGATTTCTTTAAGGTTTGACAAGGGTCTCTTAGAATCCTAAGGTTTACTTAGATTGCCACTGATTCAGACAGATCCTATCATGATTACCATTATGATGGTAGTGCTTGAAGAGGCTATAATTCACTTGAATGAATAATGAGTGTCTTGTTTAGGGATCTTTACTCAAAAATTACCACCGTGATCGCCAGAATGTTGGAGTCCTGTGATTTGGCCGATTGGCAAACCAAATGACAAGGCAACATGTAAACTAGTCTTTAGAGCTCTAGGATCTAGCCCTCCTAGTCTCAGAGAGGGATCTCTCAATATGTTTGAAAAGATATGACTTGTTTGCTTGAAAAAGGTTGATTTTAGGCTAGTTATTAAGTATGAGTTTGTTTGATTGTTTTGTGGGACATGATGATCTAGGAAGCATAGATAGAAAAGGGGAAATCTCTAAGTCGTTGGGAAGTGGAGTCAAATAGAAGTTTGTAACAAGTTTGTAGATGAATTAGGGATATAAAAGGGAAAATATAACTTGGTTGTTGGATCTACAAAGTTTTCAGGTGAAATGAAATGAAAATCAAGGTCTTAGAATGAAAAGTAGAACTAAGGGCAGTTAAGAATCCTTAATTATATGTACTCTTCAACAAAGGGACTTAAAGAATCATTTGAACATGAAGAAGTATTTTATAGACAGGCCTAACCATGAATTCTAAAAATTACACTTCAGCAAATAACAATTTCAAGACAAACTTTCAAAATGAAATCTAAGAGTCGAGGAATGCTCTATTTCATCAAAGATTTCACTCTCAAGGATAAGAAAACATTTCAGATTCACAAATAATTGCATTCATAGAAGAGGGAACTCCTAAACATCTGTGATTACAGCTACAAAGACCTTCAAAACAATTATTTGAGCAAGTACAAAGGGTATGATCAAAACAGACCTCTTTGGCAGACTTTGGACAATGGTACTTTAAAGGGAGATCTCAAAAACAGTTTTCAAAGTGTCAACAAGAAGCAGGGAAAACCATAAATCATATTGAGGCTAACTATATTGAAATATTCTTGAAATAAACAAGCTTAAGAGTTTGAAAAGCAGTTAAACTACTCAATAAAACCTTCAGCAAATGAAAACATAAAGATAGTGAAGAGTAAATAGGTCTAAGGTGATTGTAAGAGACATTTCTTAGCCTAAAACTTTCACTCTACTGTAAGTAAGAAATGCTGAAAACAGAATGGAAAACAGGAAAAACATAAACAGATTAGAATACTTCACCAACAACCAAGCTCAGGGATCCAATGATAGAGCCTTCTCCATCAACAAACAGGTCAAAACATCCATAGGTTCCAGTACATCAATTTCTTTCAATCTCAGCAGAATTATGTATTACTTCAAAGAGTTATCAAATTATGATCCGGATTTATGCAGGAACGCAACAGAATAAACACATAACCATAAATATAGAGATGCAGCGGAAATAACACTTCATTTCATTAATATCAAAGAACTGAAATTTGCTTACAGACAGAATGGAAATAAAACTAGCTAGGGCGCTGGTAGCTATCTCTGAGAAGAGATGTGGCGGCTACAGGCCTCTGAACCGAGTTACAATGAGGCTCGAGGGCCTATTTATTATTGAGAAACAATGGAGAACTCTAAACATCCAAAAACCTAACCCTAGGAGATGAAGCGCCAAAACTATGGGCCCGTTTGGGTAAATTGGTGTTTCAACTTCCCAGGGACGTAACTTTGGCATACTATCTCCGTTTGACGCACATGATACATCATTAGAAAGCTCTATCCGAGGACTACAACTTTTGTGACGATTTTGATGATCAAAATCACAACAAATTTAATACCCAAAAAACGTCGTTTAGGGCCTCAAAACGGCTCCGGAAGTTCAGGACCCGAAAAACTGCTAAAAATAGTAAGTTATGCCAAAACGGAAAAACTGAAAAAGACAATGGTGGGGGCCCAAGTGGAATAGGCGGGTGGCCACCAATATCCACCTGGATCATTCCTCCCCCCTTAGGAAGCAATGGTCCTCATTGCGTTAAGTTCCTCCATGAGATGAGGAAATTTCTGCTGAACTTGGTCCCTGGTGAACCACTTTCCTTGGTGCAGGAGTTGGCCAGCTTTGACAACCCGATACAATTGGATCTGCTGTTGACGAGTGTTCTTGATTTGCATGTCCATGATACAATCTGTGGTGGCCTGTTCCATGCAGTCTGGGTTTAACTCTGTTGGTGTGAGTTGTTCTGCAATGTCCGAGGTGTCCGGTAGAGGTGGAAAGTAAGGACGAAGGCGATCCACATTGAAGACTGGGTGCAGACCAAGGAATGGTGGAATACTAAGCTCGAAGGCATTGTTACCTATAGCCTTGGTGATGGTGTACGGCCCGTATCGGAGTGGGCGAAGCTTGCGGTGAGGTCCAGTGAGGCGCTCCTTCTGCAAATGTAGCCATACTTTGTCGCCCACCTGGAAGTGGTGTGGCACCCGGTGTTGATCATGGCGCTGCTTGTACTTCGCATTGGCTCTGTCCAATATATCATGAACCTGGTGGCGGATGTGTTGAATGCGCTCGATGAAGCTACTTGCTTTGTCAACTTCAGACTGGACATGAGCTGAATCGGCCTGAGCAGCTGCAAACGGCATGGCTATGTCAATAGGACATAGTGGTTGGAATCCCAAGCCCACCTGAAAGGGGCTATGGCCAATTGAACTGTGGAGAGCCCGGTTATAACTGTGTTGTACATAGGGGAGGCTCTCGTCCCATGTCCGTGGATGCTTTGAGTTGTACCTGCGCAGAATGTGTACAATCATTCTGTTGACGACCTCTGTCTGGCCATCTGTTTGGGGATGGAAAGCTGTGGACTTGGTGAGCTTTGTGTCCAACATTGACAAGAGGCTGGACCAAAATGTGCTGAGGAACCTGCTATCTCGATCTGATATGATAGACTGTGGGATCCCAAAGTGCACCCACACTCGTTCAAAGAAAAGTTTAGCAGTGGCTTCTGCTGTGATATTCTTCTTACAAGCCGCCATGATGGCCATCTTTGAGAATCTGTCAACGACCACGAAAACACAGTCATTTCCATTCTTAGTAGAAGGCAGGCCCGACATGTAATCCATGGAGATGGATTCCCAAGGTCGACTAGGGGTAGGCAGCGGAGTATATAGGTCTTGCTTCTTGATGGTTGGTTTGGCAATGGCACAAGCAGTGCAGGACCTGATGTGCTTCTCGACATCCTTTCGAAGTTTCGGCCAATAGAAATACTTTTGTAGTATTGCTACTATTTTCTCGACCCCGAAATGCCCAGCGACTCGACTGTAGTGTGCTTCCCATATCATCTTGGCACGCTTGCTTGAAGGAACACAAAGGTGTCCCAAGTGACATAAAAGTGCATCTTGGAGGTGAAAATTTGGAACTTGCTTACCCCCCAAGAGTGCCTTGTAAGTGTGGCCGAATTCTGGGTCACTCTCATAGAGAAGCGGCCAATCAGAAGTCTCGTGCCCACAAGAGTTGAGTATGGTGGTGAGCGCCACGATCGGTGGTCGACTGAGGCAGTCTGCAACATGATTGGTGCTACCTTTCTTATACTTGATGTTCAAATGAAACTGTTGCAAATATGTGGACCACTTCTGATGGCGATCATTCTGCAACTTCCCTTGTGTCTGTATGACCTGCAGGGGCCGGTGGTCTGTGTGGATGATTGTTTCCTTCCCCAAAATGTAGTGCTTCCATTGTCGACAGGCTTGCACAATGGAATACATTTCTTTGTCATAGGTGGGAATACTTGCGAGCTGTCTCGGACAATGTCTGTGTCTCAGCGTGATATGCCAACGGATGTCCCTGTTTGAGTAAGAAGCCCTTTAATAGCATAGTCGAGGGCATGCATCTCGATCTCAAACGAGTACCAACTGCTGGGGTCGGTAAGGTGAGCAGGGGCGAACGGAAGGCACGATTTTCACTTCTTTGGGCATATACAGTGAGGTTCCGACCAAAGAATTTTGCTCTCGCTCCTCCTTTGGTGACTTGACTCAAGGGCCAAGTGATATGAAGGAATCCCAACAATCTACGGTAGAAATTAGCAAGACCCAAAAGGTAACGAAGCTACATTGTAGTAGTCGGTAGCCAATCCGAGAATGACTTGGATGCCATTTGAATCATGCACCCCCCTTTCATCAATAATGTATCCCAGATATTGAACCTGGGTCATGCCAAACGTGCACTTCTCCAAATTGTCACACAACTTGTGTTGCCGCAGTGTTTGGAGGACTTGTCGGATGTGATGAAGGTGCTCTTCCCAAGTCTTGCTGAAGATCAGAATGTCATCCAAGTACACTACTACGAATGAGTTGGTGAATGGCCGCAAGATGTCGTCCATCATCCTCATGAAGGTTGCGGGAGCATTCGTCAACCCGAAAGGCATGACCAACCATTCAAAAAGGCCTTCCTTAGCTTTGAAGGCAGTCTTCCACACATCAGAGGGTTCAATTGGTACTTGGTGATACCC